>OY757936.1:44897913-44952913 GCA_963585895.1 Sepioteuthis lessoniana | reverse complement strand
AAAGTGTCATGGTTTTATGATCAGCATAAAAGTCTTTGACTTCTCAGGAAAAACATTATCCAAGTGGGGATGAAAATTGATGAATAACATCGATAAAGTCTTTTCAATGCAACGAAAGAAAACTATATTATAATATCGCCTATAAATATTACAGGGAATGAAAACTCAATTCAAAAAAAAAAAAAGAAAAAAGAAAAGAAAAAAGACATCTGCAAATATTTATGGAAGTATCAAAGAGCCAAAATATACGCATTATCTCTACAGACAAAGTTGTCGTAATTTTCATCATGGAGTCCGATACCGACAACAACAAAATAGAACGTTGCTGAATGATAGCAACATTTAAAAAAAAATAGATAAAACTTGGACCAGAAATAAAAGAAAAATTTATAGGCCTGTTAAAAAATCAAAAAAAGCTTCTCCACTTAAAACACAAAAGACATAAAAGGCGAAAGCGAAACTAAAATTTCAATGAATAAAGCTTAAGATTGAACAGCTTCTGCATCCATCCATTTACAATGTAGATTTTTGAAGGGATCAAGCATTTTTTTTTTTTGACCGCACATAACCCTCGATTCGTGCGTGCTTCACCCCACCACTCAATAAAATGACCTGGTGTCAAATCCAGCCCGGTGGGAGGTCGAATAAATATCTAATATCTAACATACATAGATTTTATTTTTGTGATATGAAATACATTTTTGGGAAAGCTATACTTATAGCAAAACATGTTCATACTGTCTTCCTTTTCTTGTGCCGTTGAATTCGATTATAAACCTTTCCACACACACACACACATATACACACAAACACACGCACGTACGCACGCACGCACGCACACAAATATATATATGTGTATATATACATATATATATATAAATGAACTTATGTTCACATCTGTCTCTAAATCTATCTCAATATATCAGTCTGTAAGACGTAAACTATATATATATATATATATATATATATATATATATATATATATATATATATATGAGGGTATGTGTGCATGTGTACGTGTATGTGCGTGCGTGTGTGTATGAATGTACGCAAATTTATAAGTAAATGTATATATATTGTATTATTATGCAAGATACCCAACTCAGTCTGTTGGGGTGGTAGAATACGCTGACTGCATCTCTGCAAAGGGGTAAAATCCCCACCAACGAGTGTCCTGCTCATGACACTAAACTGTATCTGATGGTGAAGCTCCAAACTAGGAGTTTGAGGGAATGTGGAGTGCCCTCTCATTGTCATTACTCCCAGGTCCACTGTGACCGGGAGGAGGTGTTAGTGTCCCATCTATAAGTCAAACAGAACAGTCTAACCATTCAACTGTAAGCAAACAACTTAAGTTGTATAGAATCATTAGTGACTAACAGACATACGTAAAATCATGTAAGTGTATGCAAAATAGAATTATTAGTATTAAATAGCAATACTAGAAACCATTTAAGTGAATTCAAATTAAATTATTTGTATTGGATAGGAATACTTGAAACCATTTAAGTGAATCCGGAATAAAATTATTAGTATTAGATAGCAATACTTGAAACCATTTAAGTGTATGAAAACAAATGAACTCGGGCTTGTTTAAAATGTTACCTACCAACTATTTGTTTACAAGTCTTATATATATATATATATATATATATATAAAACCTGGCATTAAAAAACTGAGAAGGGTTGATATACCATAAAAAACAACCAACCAACCTATGTTAGATTACTATATATATTGATACAATATGACAATAAACATTATATATATATATATATATATATATATGTGTGTGTGTGTGTGTATGTATATTGTTGTGTCGTGTGTTGTAAGTATTGACCCACATTTAAGATAAGAGATATTTGGCTACGGGAAAAATACAGCTTGTCGACTAATATAAGAAACCTTAGTCGTTTTATTGTCGGAAAGCCACAAAGCGAGACTTACCGTCATACTGACGTCTAAAGCGAGCACCGGTCTAATATAGAGAAAAAGGTAGATGGGAATTACACAGGGATGTTGCTTTGAAAAAATCCTGGTAGCAGCATCATACAAAGCAGCTCTTTACGGCCACTTATTTCCCATCTCACAAACCATCTAAGTAAGACCAAGAAAACACACTGGGCATAGTTGGAAAAGCAGGGACTTACTCATAAGCAAAGTTATGTCGTGGGCTCCCACGCATCGGCACATCAGTATTAGATGAACAGCAAAGCTTTACCTTTATCAGATTTGTGTGGATACTGGATGCCATCGAGCTGACCTACCAAGAGCGATGGATGATAGGGACGGATTTAAGAGATAAATAGATAGGAAAATAGATAGATATATATAGAGAGAGAAAGAAAGAAAGAGAATCCAGGGAATTGATGATGAAGATTGTATATATATATATATGTATATGTAATCTATTTTTACTTAATTCGATTTAAAAAAAAACATGAAACTTAGTGACAAGCAAAAGAAAAGACTGAGGTAATCTTTATATATATATATATCATTAAATATGGCTGATATTTCCAAGCTGCTTATCTTATTTTTAATCCTATCAAGTTTTCATATGATTTGTTTGAATTCTGGATGGAATGAATCCAGGAAGACGCCGCATTTTTCCCCAGTACTTTCGGTCCCAAATGGAACCATTATTGGGAGAACAAATAATGAAATGACAAGCACACAGCCGAGTCACATTCACTTATTTAAAGAGCTGTAGGAAGAGAAAGTGGGATATGAATTTACTGAAGAAAAGAATTTTACTAGACAAAGAACTGTCGGGAAAAGTATTCGTTTCACACACAAACACGTATATATATATATATATATATATAGAGAGAGAGAGAGAGAAAGAAACAGAGTTTGCCCTTCGTATTTTATGCCGACCATTGACTAATCTGAAGCTTAGTAAATCACCAACACTAGTGATTTGTTTATAATGGTGAAAATTTATGTTGGGCCAATCAAACCTGTTAGATGAGCTGATAACAGAAGTATGGTGCAACAGTAAGCCACAGATTTACTGAAAAACATTCATCAGTTTTTTTTTATTCTGTAATTTTCCTTCAACTAAACTGGTTGCGTTACCTGGATTAAAGTGCTTTATCTGACCTACTATATACCCATAGTTTTGGATGCATGTATTTCCTAAGGCTGTTGGCGTGAAATAAAACAGGTTGCGTTACTAAAGAGCTTTATCTGACCTACTATATACCCATAGTTTTGGATTGTTGTCTTTCCTAAGGCTGTTGGCGTGAAATGAAACGCAAATAACTTTGCCTAGAATCCGAAATCAGCCCGTCGATTTCATTTCCTACGACAATAATCATTACACAATTCACCTCTGTCTTTCTGTCTCTCTCTCTATTAGGATATCCTGATGAATGCAAAAGCGACAAACTGATAGTTGCTGAACAGCGTTGATTCTATTTCTTTGCTATTCAAACTTATACAAACGCTTTGGTTGAAAATGACCGTGGTGTAATGGTGATTGTCGTAGGAAATACACACAGTGACACGAGTTCAAATCCTGGATGAGGCTATTTGCATTTCACATTGCACTAATATCATTGGGAAAGATATGAATCCAATCATTCTCCCTCCAGATATAGGAAAAACTAGGTCCTTTAGTCTTAGTTAGACAACCAGTCTAGGAGAACAAAAACTCTGAATTCAAACCTGTTAAACTCCGCTTAAAACTGACCTTGTGTCATATCCTGCCAGAGCGAAGATGTTGGTAATACATACATACGCTTTGTCAATAATGTTGAGAACGCATTATTTATTATTATAGTTTACTACAATATATATATATATATATATATATATATATATATATATATATGTGTGTGTGTGTGTGTGTGTGTGTGTACAAGCATTCTGCCGGATTTAAATGGATGGAGGATTCCTTAAATTGGAAAAAATACTATGTATATGCATGTGTAAGTGTAAGCAACAATGAATACAAACATTTGAGTCACGAAATGTTAGTTGTGTGCACCATTCGATTTACTGAACATTTGTACTTTTTTTCTTCTCGTCCTTGAAGGAGGCTTAGCGAATGATATCACTTATCCATCCGTTTGGGCTACCATAGATTTTCCAAAGTGAACGTAAGTACTAACAACACTGAACAAATCCTTTTGGCAACTCTTCTTCTGTCTCATCGTCTCCGTTGCCAACGGAAGAACTTCGAGATACATCCAGGAGTCCTTTTGTCAACTTAGCCGATGTAATACGCTCTATTCTGCCACTCAGAAGATGGCACAGACGCACGCACACGCACATGCAATTCAATACAATACAATATATATATATATATATATATATATATATATATATATATATATATACCTTGTGTCACATACTGCTTGAGCGGAGGGGTTGTTAAACACACACACACACACACACACACACACACATATATATATATATATATATATATATATATATATATATATATATATATATACTAGTTGAGGTAAGCTACTTTGCTCGGCAAAAGTAATGAGATAATTAAGACTTGAGGAATATTGGGACAGTTTTAGATATATATCTACAAAGGATAGCATGACTAATATTATTCTGACAAAATGAAAAACGAACAGTTTTTCTGTTAATACTTCAGGAGAAACGACATTAGCTGTTTTCCCAATTGGGGCAAGAATCAAGTAATTTCGAAGATATTATTCTCGAACAATCTATTACATACTAGACTCATTATCGTTTTCCATTTGGCCGTAAATAGCATTTAGTGGCACTAAACTGATGTGCGTTAACCTTTACTGACTCGAGGGGTCAGCCTCAATTTCTTCATGCTCATTTTCAAGTCAAGTTGCATTTAGAAACTATTTCCCGACCCCTAGGACCAACCGAATGGTCTCATACAAGACACACACCTTCAAGCAATCAAGGCGTTCGTGGCGTAACAGTTATTGTCGGGGGAAATGGACTCCGTGACCAGTATACAAACCCTGAACGAAGCTGCTTAGATTTCAAACAACGCAACTACCCTAGGGAAAAGTATATATCCAACTATTCTTTATCCATCTATTGGTAAATAAAAGGGCAGATTGGGCTATTTAACCTTGGCATGGCAACTGGTCTAGGTGAAGAAAAACCCTAAACCCAAAACCAGTAAAACTCCATAAAAATACTGACTTTGGGTCACGGGCTGCTAAGCAGAGGGGTATATATATATATAATTGGAAAAACTCAACAAACCGTAATTTAGCTGTAATAGATTTATTTCATCTGTTTACTCCATATAAGAAACCAACCTCTTCAGATAGCCATCACACATTGGAGAGAAAAAAATTATAAAAACATTCTTTCAATGGATTCTTACTCGTTTAAAAAAATTAATGAATAAAGAATGTTGAGGCGAAGCAAAAATATATGGGCTAGAAGTTGGAGTCAAAACTGACTGTAATGTCATCATCTGGAGTCATGTATCTTTATGTATCAAGAAAAAAATAACAAAACTCACAGAAACTACAGCAACTGAAATCTTGTTAATAGATTAATCCAATTTATAATAAGAAAACGTTTGTCTATTTATTCATTTATTTATTTATCAAGGAAAGCACAAATCACCGTTGACGCTTTGTCAGTTTTATATTGGCCCAGCGGTTAGAGTGTTCGCCAATGGCCCGGGAGACCTGGGTTCAATCCCAGGTCGAGTCATACCAAAGACTTTAAAAATGGTACTTGATACCACCTTGCTTAACACTCAGCATTATAAGGTACGGTTCAAGGGTAAAGTGAAGCAATCCTGGAAATGGAGTAGCGCCCTCCCCTACACCTTGGTGTAGTAGCTATCGAAAAGGGAGCCTTCGGGTCACCCTCGACTATGGTCGCTAACTTTACTTACTTTATATATATATATATATATATATATATATTAACATATATATATATATATATAGTTTAATCTTGATATCTAATCTAGAATTCTGTTGTTGTGAAAAAAAAACCCAGATTGTACAATTTGCAAATTCTTCAAACTGATATCTGAAAAAAAAAATTTCTAGATAGAGCTAGAAATTATGAAAATAATTCCTGCATGTCAAAGAGCAAATCTACCTAGGTTTCACTAAACGGCTTTTCAGGATTGCTCTGCAGGAATTATTTTCATTATATACACACACACACACACACACACACACATATATATATATAATTTTAAGTATATTAAATAGGTCGTTTTGGAGGATGTGTTTTTGAATAGAGATTTATTTATTTTGTGGTGTTTTCAATGCCATACATCAACTTGGCAACATTGAATATTTATAATGTATTTGTGCAATTGATGAGAAAAAAATTAACTAATAATTCAATCAAGAATCGAACACTGATCCTTTGCGCTTGTTAATTATACACATCTATCATTGTAAGATATTTTAATGTTGGGTTGGAACGGGCTACTACTATTTTGTTCCAATAATCAAAACGTTTATGTTAATTTGGTACTTTACACAGTTAGTTTGTACTTTCCATTATAGCTTTGGGCAAAATTAATGCACTTGTTGTTATTTGAAACTTTGAGGTATATTTATAAGAAAAACTAATTATCTGTTTCATATACTATTATCATCATCATCATCATCATGTCGTGCTGCCAGCACGGATATCCCTGACCATCTCTCGCCACTTCTCCCTATCATTCATCGCCTCCAGCAGGTCTACTAGGTTACATCCTGTGTCCTCACATAGCTGCTGTATGTAAGTTCTGCTTTTGCTTGGCCATATGTGGGGGTCCATAGGAGTACATCACTTACGAGCTCGTCCTTGCTTCTCCAGCAGTGTCCGGCGTGTCTGGCTCGTCTAACCTGTATAGTTTTCGTAATGGGAGGCAAGTGGCCGTATAGTTGGTGTCTCGTGGGGTGCTGTCGCCAGGACTTGTTCAATATTGCTCTCAACATTCTTGTGTAGTTGCAGTCAAGTTTCTTCTCCAGCCGTTTAGTTAGCGTCCATGTAGTGCATCCATATAGCAGTATCGATATAACTGCTGCCCGGAAGAAACTGCGTTTCATTTTATCGGTCAGGTCTGATTTCCATATGATTGAGAGCCTATCTATTGCCGTCCATGCTTTTGTCAGTCGTGTGTCGATGTCGTTTTCGGTTGATGAGACGCTACTTCCTAGGTAGGTGAATTTGTCCACCAGCCTCATAGAGGCTCCGTCTAGTATGGTAATGTTGCCCGTTTGGTTGTAACACATATATTCAGTTTTGTGTGCATTGACATGGAGGCCAATGCCTGCTGCGGCTCGTTCCAAACTATGCAGTAGTGTCTCTGCTTGATTAGGCGTATTCGCCAGTAACGCCAAGTCATCAGCGTAGTCGGCGTCTGTGATTGTTTTTGCGGGGTACCTTTTGCTTCTTTTCTTAGTCAGCTCGAAACCATTTTCTCTGATTTTGTCGATCAAAGTTCTAAGCACGTAGTCTAGACAGATGATAAAGAGGTAGGGGGCTAGCGTGTCTCCTTGTAGTTCTCCTGCAACAATGTCGAAGTATTCCGTGTCTCCATCTGGTGAACGTACTTTCACTTTTGTGTTTCTGTAGAGAATCATTATCGCTGCTACGGTTTCTTTTGGTAGCCCGTATGCTAGTAGGATTAGTTCCATTTTCCCTCTGTGGATGGAATGGAAGGCCATGGTAAAGTCGACAAATAGTAATGTCGCTTGAAGGTTTTTTGCCCGAACGCCTTCAAGGATTCAACGGATGGTCAATATTTGTGAGGTTGTGGATCTATTTCTACGGAAGCCATTTTGGTTTTTCCTAAGGATGTTGTCTATTTTGGGTTCTATGCGGTTTCGTTGTAGGGCATTGTAGATTTTGGCTGCTATGGATGTAAGTGTTATCCCTCGGTAATTCTTGGCTAATCCGAGGTCGCCTTTTTTAGGGTTAGGAAGGATGCATCCCTTCATCCATCTTTCTACCCTATTTTGACTATAGACTGCGTTGCATTGCCGGAGCAGTATATCGTCGAATTGTCTAGTCTTCCATACTTCTGGGGGGATTTCGTCCAGCCCTGCAGCTTTCCTATTTTTAATTTTTTTAAGAACCGAGTCGAGTTCTTCTTTGGTGAAAGGACCTAGTTTAATGTCTAATTGCTTACTGATAATTCTGGTGATCGGTTCATCCGTTATTTTCGGCGGGTTTCCTTGTAGATTTTTGAAATGCTGTTCCCACAGTTTTACTCTTTCTTGTTGGCTTGCAGATTTCAATTTTGCTTTGGCTGTGCTCTTCCTTCTACTTACTTCGTTTATTGTTTGCCAGGCTATCCTGGATTGTCTATCTTCCACCGAGTCTCTAATCTTATCTATCTAATTTTGTATGTGTTCTGCTTGTTCTTTTAGATATGATAAAAATAAGTAAAAAGGGGGATAAATCAAACACTTACAACGGATTTAATAGTAATATTTCGTTCTTTATTCAAGGAAGAACTTTTTTTTTACTTTATCTACATTTTAGCAATTGAGGAAAATGTCGAAAAACTGAAATATTTTTTAGTCTGAAGAAGTTCTTCATTGAATAAAGAATGAAATATTACTGCTAAACCCATTGTAAGTGTTTAATTTGTCCACTTTTCCACTTATTTTTATCATTTTGTCAGATTTACCAAAATCTACCATTTCTCTCTCTCTCTCTCTCTCTATATATATATAATTGTGTGTGCGTCTGTGTGTGTGTGTGTGTGTGTGAGTATAAATATGAAATGAATAATTTAATATAATATAAAATGTCCTGAGAAGATGAGTTTGAAATTATTTAAATTAAGGATCTATAAAAGAATCCCTGTAAATCTCCAGGAGTGCTCAATGTATGATTATTAATATATAAATATATAAATATTATCCTGAGCAAATATAATTGGAAGAAAGAATCAACACACCGTCATTTTGCAATTATAAGTTTATTTCAGCTGGCTACTAATAGATTCAACCAACCTTTTTTAACGACTATTATTATGAACAACCGGCTCATTGGCCTAGTGGGTAGATTGTGCGCCAATGGTCCGGAAGACCGGGATTCAATCCCAGCTCGAGTCATACCAAAGACTTTTAAAATGGTACTTGATACCTCCTTGCTTAACACTCATCAATATAAGGTACGTATCAAGGGTAAAGTGGAGCAATCCAGGGAAAGGAGTAGCGCCTCCCTTACACCTCGATGTAGTAGCTATTGAAAAGGTAGCCTTCTGGTCGCCCTCGACTACGGTCGCCAACTTTACTACTTATTATAGACTTCTCTCTCCGTTATGCGACTGCAATATACTTACTGAAGAGATTGCAAAGCAAGGTTTAAATTCTTTTTTCTTTCGTATCTATTGATAGAGAGGAAAATAATTTTTTTGTCCTTTGGAATTATTTCATCTGATTGTATTTTTTCATATGCAGAATCCATTAAAGCAAAGTTGGGAGTTGGATACAACACGGCTGGTTCAATGTATGAGAGACTTTTAAAGGTTTCTTTAAAAACACCAGCTACAACAAAAACAGAGAAAAAAAATATACATCGATATTATCTATTTAAAAAAAAATCAAAAACAGAATGTTTACACTTATCTGATAAATATCTTCTCTAGGGGCAGGAAGACTAAATAGTTCTCAGCCTAACCAAGATTGGAATGACCTAGAGCCATGGAACATATAAGTTATTCCACACCATTCCACAATTTAAAACACTTGGCTTATAATTTCTCAAGTTTCTTTCGGTTAAAAAATTCTGTTGTAATTTGGTTCTTGAGTTTTAAGACTACGGTCACCATCTTTACTTTAATTACTTATTATGAACTTTTCTCTTCATTATGTGACTGCAATATGAAGATGCTGGCTGAGTTTATTAATAGCAAAATGAAAGTCCGCCGAGATTTTTTTCCAATCAAAAACACCGATCAACAAATTGATAAATTGTATTTCCTCAAATCGAACGAAAAGTTTGTTGACAATCCGAAGTTACAAAGTCTTTTCTTGTAAGAAAAGATAATTTTAATAGTATAGTATGAATTTTAGTATAAATATTTGCTAATAATAATGTTATAAAAAAAAAGTGCCCGTGGTGTAATGGTTATCGTCGTAGGAAATGGACACGGAAACACGAGTTCAAATCCTGGACGAGCCTGATTGCATTTCATATAGCACTTGGGAAAGGTATGAATCCAATAATTCTCCCTCCAGCTATGGGTAAATAGTAGGACAGACTGGGTTCTTCAGCCTTGGTGAGGCAACTAGTCTAGGAGAAGTAAAACTCTGAATTCAAACCTGTTAAACTCCACTTAAAAATTGAAATTGTGTCATATCCTGCCCGAGCGGAGGTGTTGGTAAATATGATTATAAAAAAAGAGATAATACTTTCAACTTAGTATTTTTTGGGGCCTAAGTCTAAGTCCATAAATTTGGTGCGTGTGATAGAACTTGTGTGAGGGTGTTACTATGTTGTGAGGAAAAGTTATCTATGCCTTAAACATATATGCGACCGCAACTGAATTTTTTGATCATCAGGGGACTTGTGGAATAGTAGTACGAATATTTCTAAAACAATAAAAACATAAACATACATATTTGATGCTGAAATTAAATGCCTTCCTGAAAGAAGATAAAGTAGATTTCGCTTAAAAGAAATAAAGAGAAACATTGAGTTGATATAGAACTATTCCATGACTACAGAAGAAATATGTAATTCTTCACTTGTTTATGCTTTTGAAGTATGCTCGAAATTAGATTTTTCAAAAGTTGATGATTTATCACACGTTTTAATTTGTTAAAAAATAACTTTTAACATTCTAGGAAGGTTTTGGGTTTTGACCTGGTATGTTTTTTGTGATAAGTCAAATATTGTCGAAGTATATCAAGAAATTTTAAATCTAGTTGTTAAACGCTGATTGGTCGGTAAATGCAAAAAGAGATACACAAATTTCAGCTTCTAGAGTTGAATATTGACCGGAAATATCCCTTTGATATGCTGTATTCGTTCTAAAATAAGCAGGACGAATCCCAAACGGAAATGCCTCGTTAGTTGCGTCGGTGGTATAACAGGATGTACACCTATTTCCTAGAATAAACATGATGCTGTTTCCTCAGCAGAAGTGCCACGTAAAGTTGTGTATGTGGCATGCTTGTCCGGAGGCGTGTCCACGTGCAAAGCGTTCGCTTTATGTGTGGGCACCAGGATTAAGTAGGCGTCTGGGAAATTATATAAACCATGGAAGATTTCGACCCCTGCTGAGACTACCGGAGAACGAAGACCGGCATAAGAGCTACTAGAAATTTCGCCATACTACGCAGGGCTGAAAATCAGAGAAAAGCCTGAGGTATACCAGACTCACGAAAATAGAGAAGTGAGTAGAAACGAAGATGATTCGGTGCCTTCAGATTGCCCTGTAGCAGTCTCTCAAAAGCAGAACGAAGACGCAGCGGTTCACTGAAGATCCGTATCTCGCCCTGTGTGTACATCTCTGCCATCTTCGACCCTCTCACTCACTTTACTATTTCATACATTTCGGGTAATGAAGGCAAAAAAAAAAAAAAAAATAGAAAAGAAGCGGGTTATTTTTTTTTTACATCAATGATGTCTGTTCTTCACTGTATACAATACTTGAGCAAACTTTTTACACAAAAATGAGTCTTTTTTTTAGTATAAAAATCAGTTTATTTCTAGTATATATATATATATATATATATATATATATATATTGTCAGCAAGTTACTGTTAATCATATTTACCAACCCCTCCGCTCAGACAGGATATGACACAAGGTCAATTTTTAAGCGGAGTTTAACAGATTTGAATTCAGAGTTTTCCTTCTCCTAGACTAGTTGCCTCACCAAGGCTGAAGAACCTAGTCTGCCCTACTATTTACCCATAGCTGGAGGGAGAATAATTGGATTCATACCTTTTCCAAGGGTATTAGTGCTATGTGAAACGCATTTAGTCTCGTTCAGGATTTGAACTCGTGTCGCCGTGTCCATTTCCTATGACGATAACCATTACACCACGGTCAAGTTACTCTTAATACAATGCAGAGTAATTTTTGAAATTTGGATAGCCATCATGTTTTCAGTTGTGCAATACAAAAAGGTACACCTTCTCAGTTACAAGGTCGGAATACGTTTTAATACTAGGCCGTAACTTGCCGCTGCTCATATATGCTTTAGTTGTCTCTGACTGGCCGATCTCCTGCTGCTACTGACGGACAAGTCGGTAATATTTGCTTGCAATTTGTTGACGGCTAGTACTTATAAGACCTTCCCATAAACAATCCAACAGTAATAACACCAATAAATTCATAAAGGCTAAAACATGAAAAATCCTCACCAAAAGCACCAAAATCATATGGGAAAATGACAACAAACACTCTTACAATCCTCCAAGTCAACTGTATTATGAAATAAACAACTAAATCTAAATGAAACAGCATTCAACATTAACACTTACATATTAAAAACATATTAAATCGACAATTAACTTGCTAATAAAAGCTCCCTCACATCCCTAAAACCCTTTCTAACACAATGAATATTGCACCCAAATTAGATAAAAACAAACGATACCTCTAAAAATATCCCCCCTGAAGACAATCAATCGATATGATCGAATGCACTTAGGCAACTTCTTTATCAATTTTAGTCTGTTGCATTTCTTTTCTTTTTCTTTCTTAGTTTTTAATGGCATATCAACCTTTGTTGGTTATTTAATGCCAAAGCTATTCTCCTAGAAGAACAGTAGTGGTACTATTTAACCCATAGCTGAGAGGATAAGGGGGTTCATACCTTTCCCAAGGGTATTTGTCCGAATAATCTGTTGCAAAGAAACCAAAAAGAAAGCTAGAGGAAAAAAAAAAACATAATAAAACCATAAAAAAGAAAATTTCTATGATCTTTAACCAAACTTGTATAAACTATATATAGATGTGTGTGTGTGTGTGTGTATGTGTTTGTGTGTGTGTGTGTGTGTGTGTATGTGTAAGTGAATATGGTGTTGTGATTAACCTACTGGACTGCGGCATCAGAGTAAGTAAGGTCGAACTCCAGTCGAACCATTACGTTGACTTTCGGACAAATATCCTTGGGAAAGGTATGAACGCCTACATCCCTCTAAGTGTTGAATAATACGACAATTGTTCTTCTACAAGGATCACTTTCGCATTAAATAACCTATGAAGGTTGATGTGTCAATTAAACAAAAAAGCCAAGCCAATAACATTTCTTTCAAAAAGTCTCGTGACTCAGCACGTTAACCACTACGCCATGGGGACTCCTCCCAAAATGTCTTTGATTAAATACAGTATTATGTAAGTTCAGCATCCTCGTATTCTCTTGTTCCCTAAACTGAAAATTCAACTTAAAACTGAGATTTGAGGACATGGAAGAGGTTAAAAGAAATATGATAAGATTGCTTTGCACCATATCAAAAGAGAAGGTTCAGAGGTACTTCAACCAATGGAAAACTCACTAAAATATGTTAGTCGAATGACAAAGAGACTATGTTAGAGAACATTAATATTTCATTAATATTTTTTTAAAATTTCTGCATTGGTAAATACTGCTTAGGTCTCGATACTTTCTGAAAACATCTCGTATTCAAGATGTCCATAAATCCACTGTTCTTTAAGAATTTTTTTAGCAGCTCTTTTATATTAGATTCAAATATTCATGGGTTTTTTTCTTTCTTAAGGGGATATTTAAAAGATAAGTTTATGAAACAAAGCCTGGCTTTCTAAAAAAATTCGTGCGAAGATAATAAATAAGATCAGTCTTAGAACTGAAAAACAAGGTGGGTTTTTGTAAGGAGGGATTTTTAAAAGTCATCTAAACTTGCATTGATGAAAATACACTGTATTTTGTAGTTGTATGTTATCGTATCGATAGATACGATTAAGTTCGTATATATATATATATATATATATATATATATATATATATATATATATATATATATATATATGTGTGTGTGTGTGTGTGTGTGTGTGTGTGCCTGAAGGGAACAGGAGTTTGCGTGTGTATGCGTGTGTGACTTATTCATATACATTTAAAAATTAAAACACATAGAAATATGTTCAGAAGGACCCTGTTTCAAAACAAATTATTTTATTTTCATTAATTAAAATTACTGGCAATTTCAGGAATCTAAAATAAAATTAATTTTAATTGATTATCTTTTGTAATTCAATCAAAACCTGTGCTTTATTCAAAGGAAAACTACTGTATTTCCTGGTATCGGGAAGGCTTTGGCCTTAAGGACGCACCCAAATTGTGACTTGCAGAATGAAAACAAACAAACCAACATAGAATTAATTAGGATAGGCCTACGGGGAAAGTAACTTTTGCCCCGTAAGAGGAGTAAATTTTCGACGCAGAGAAAATCAGTAATTTTTGATGATTCATTTTAGAAAGATAGGTCGATAAATACAAATTCTTTTCTCAAGTTCTTTGTATTAAACATGCAAGCTGATTGCCTCGCGTGGTGTATTGGTTAACAAACTTGACTTTTAAATCATTGCTTGTAAGTTCAAGTCTCACTGGATACTCCCGTATACACAGTCTTGTTCCACTACAAATTGAAATTTAATTTTAAAAAATATTAGATACACGTTCATGTGAATCAACATCACACCATTGATCAAAAATTGAAAGTACTATTAAGTCACGCAGAAAGTACCTGGGTCGTTCAGATCATTGAAGTTAAGCGGCGTTGATTTGCTCAATACTTAGATAAGGTACCATACACGTTTGATTTTGGTTGTATATTAAGTCAAATCCTGTTTACACACACACACACACATACACAAACACACACACATATATATATATACGAGGTGCATACGATAAGTTTCCAGACTTTTTTCGATTGGGCACTTTTATTGATAGTACTCACATGAAACTCTAGTCCCCTTCAAAGTAATCTCCTCCGGCTGAAATGCACTTGTTGTACCGTTCCAACAACTTCTCGAAGGCCCCATGGAAGTCCTCTTCTGTGAGCGTGTCAATGACTTTCGTTACAGCCTCTTTCATCTCCTCAGTTATCTCATAACGACAGCCTCTGAGCTTAGGGAATGAGCAAAAGTCACAGGGAGCAAGATCTGGACTATAGGGAGGCTGAGGAACTGTCTTGAGCCCATCTTGGTCAAATAATCTGTGATAAGGATGGAGTTGTGGACTGGTGTATTGTCCTGGTGGAAATGACACTGACCCGATTTGAAGAGTGCTGGCCTCTTCCCAAGGAATCTCTTCCTGAACTCCCTTAAAACCTCAATATAGTAACCCTAGCCCTAACCCTTTGGCCAATCAACACTGGTCTATTGAGTTCCTTACTCCTCCCACACCTCTCACCATCTCTCATAGACTCCCTACCTTTCCTCGAATCTATTATGTCACTCAAAGACTGATGCTCGATTCATGCAAGATGGTCGAAAAGCAGTCTGAAGCATTCCATTGGTTTCTGTGGCATTTTTTCGAAGTTGGCTGGGGCTATAGAATACACCGTCTGCTTCTCTGCAGAGGGGTAAAAATTCCCCCCCCCCCAACGAGTGTCTTGATATGATGCTAAACAATATGATAGTGAGATTCCAGTAATGCTGGGGCTTTGGGGAATGCGGAGGATCCCTTCATTACCATCACTCCCTGGTCCACTCTGGCCCGGGGTGGTAGCATCTGACTGGACCTATCTATCGTGTATTTATGCTAAACTGAACTGCTTGAAATGAACTGTTTTGACATTTAAACTGCGCACTTATGCTAAACTGAATTGTTTGAAATGAACTGTTTTGACATTTAAACTGCGCACTTATGCTAAACTGAATTGTTTGAAATAGAACTATTTTTTCATCTGAACTCTGTACTTATGCTAAACAGAATTATCTAAACAAAAACGATATTTATTCTCAATTGTATTATTTAAAACTTTTATCAATATTCAGCGTTAAATGATCCAAAAAGGGTTGATACGCTGTAAAATAAAATAACCAACAAAGCATCTACTTAAAGTTTTTAAACAACTCGTGATTTATCTCAAATAGAATAATTAACTGCTATATGGATGCACTACTTGGACGCTAACAAAACGGCTGGAGAAAAAGCTAGACGGCAATTACACAGGAATGTTGCGAGCAATATTGAACAAGTCCAGGAGGCAACACCCCACAAAGCACCAACTATACGGCCACCTACCTCCCATCACGAAAACTATCCAAGTTAGACGAACTAGACATGCAGGACACTACAGGACAAGCAGGGACGAGCTCATAAGTGATGTACTCCTACGGACCCCCACATATGACCGAACAAAAGCAGGATGACCAGCTCGAACATACATACAGCAACTCTGTGAGGATACGGGATGTAGTCCTGAAGACCGGCCAGAGGCGATGAATGATAGGGAGAAGTGGCGAGAGAGGGTCTGGGATATCCGTGCTAGCGGCATGACATGATGATGATGATGATGATGATGATTGTAGCTCCAAATTTTAGACACATACGATTGAAAACAACTAACGTTTTTCGCCAAAGTCCATTGTGAATTTCCTACTTTAATGTGTTTTACGATCCATTCCATTATTTCAACTTACAGTTCTTTGGTTGGTGCCATATTTCCTCCCAATAAGTCTTGCCCAACCATTTGCTGAGATGTGCAAGTACTGTCTTTTTTTAAATGTAGATCGATTTGTATATAAAAGCTTCTGCTCGTATTTGTTTTAAGATTGTAAATCACATGGCTATTCCATATATTTTTCCTTAATATTGGATTATTTTATAATATCTTCATCTACATTTAGAGGATCTATTAAGTGTCATTAAAGAAAGTTGGAACCACTTTGATAAAGAATATTTCTTTGAATTGGTGGATTCCATTCCTGAAAGAATCAAGACTCTCATAAAAGCTAGAAGAATGGCAATTAAGTATTCAAATCTTTTATCATTGAATTCAATAATTCTTTCCTCAAAATTGGTTTATTCCATTATACTTCCCTCTGTATGGCTTGTAAAAAAATTCTACCATTGATTTAAATAATCTAATCTACTTTTTCAAAGGAATATTTCATGAAGCCATAATGTTCAGCGATTAAAGCAAAAATGTTTTGTGTCTTATCTGTTATCAGTTTATTTACTGCATCATTTTTCCAGGGGCAGTCGTATATTAAGTCGCTAAGACAAAGATTTAGTGAGTAGTGATTTAAAAAAATGACACAGAATTAAGATAAAAGAAAATAACAGTTAAAATGAATGGTTAAGGTACTTAAGACTAAAATAAAAGTCTGAATTGTATTGTAAAGATAACGAATTCTTGGTGCAACCCCTTTGAACATTGCCACGGAAAAAAGAAGTCCCGGGTTGGTGTGTTTTGCCTGGCACAAAAGCAGTTATCGACTGTTGGGGAAGGAAAAATAGGGAAGGTGTGAACTGCTTGCATGATTGAAAATTGGTTCAGCCTTTTCGACTTAGTGTTTGATCACTCGATAGAATTCAACAAGAAGACGTGACGTTTTTAAAGCGGCTGCGATTTAAGAGATTTGGTGTATTAGTCGCTTCAACGGATCTTACGTGTTAAGTCCGGCTTTTTCCCCCCCATTCTATTCCTTGTCATTTACGTTGTGTTTGGTTGCTTTCTTTCTTGACGCTTTAACAACAATTGATGGGTTTTTTGCTTTTTTTTTATTAATTTAAATCTTTTTATTTGTGTCATGGTTGCCTTTTGCAATTTTTCATTCGGTAATTTCTTTCTTTCTAAATTTCCTTCATCTCTTTGAGCTCATTTTTCTTTGGCATTATTTCCCCACTTCCTTCATAGCACGACCATGATCACTAAATTTTTGTTCTTTCTTTCTTTCTTTCTTTCTTTCTTTCAACTCATTTTTTCTTTCTTTTCGTTTTTTCAGTGTTTTCTTTCTTTCTTTCTTTCTTTCTTTCAACTCATTTTTTCTTTCTTTCTTATAAAGTCTTTGTCTTCTTTTCTTTTTCTTATTTTTCTATGAACTTTTTCTTTCTTTGTTTCTTTGTTTCTTTCTTTTGATTCATTTATTAAGTCTTTTAGTTTTCTTTTTTTTTTTATCGACTCATTAATTCTTTTTTCTTTCTTTCTTTCTTTCTTTCTTTCTTTCTTTCTTTCTTTTCCTTTATCCTGTATTGCATTTTCTTTCTTTCTTTCTTTCTTTCTTTCTTTCTTTCTTTCTTTCTTTCTAACTGCTAATTAATTGATTCTTTCTGTCTCTCAAAAAGTCATCATTATTTTATTTTTTCGTTTCTTTTGCAATGAAGTCAACTTCTTCATTCCGATTTCCCACAGATTAACGGCAAAACAATCAGATAAGACATTTTGTTAAAAGACAACGAAAGGATTAATAATTTAGTTAAAGCCAATAATAAAATATGTTTAATGTTAAAACCTCTTCATGTTGTAATCTTAAAACAACTCAAGATTATTATCTTCACAAATGTGGCCTGGCACGAAAATAAAGCTGGCTTCCGAAATATCAAATTCCGTTTTTCACACACACACACACACACACACTCTCTCTCTCTCTCTCTCTCTCTCTCTCTATATATATATATATATATATATATATATATATATATCGTAGCTCCAATTGTAATTCTATAAAATAACTACATGTCTCTCTCTCTCTCTCTCTCTCTCTCTCTCTCTCTCTCACACACACACACACACACATACACACACACTTTCTCCCAAACGTATTTTTCTATTGACTCCATTTTCCTTTGCAAACACTTAATTCAAAGTGCTCGCTTTTCGACTACTACTACTACTACTACTACTACTACTACTAATAATAATAATAATAATAATAATAATAATAATAATAACAACAACAACAACAACTAATAATAATAATAAAAAAATAAAAATAATGATAATAATAATGAAATAAAGTAATGCATTGATTGATCGATCTTAATTACATCTCATCCTGTCTGGGTTTTTTTTATGCCTTGAGGTTACGAAATTGCATTTATTGTATTTTCATATCGACATTTTTTGTGTAGTTGTTATTTCAAATAATTTACGTTATATGGTCTCAAGTATTCCGATTCAATACTAATAATTTTTTAACAAATCCATTTGACTACTAGATGGGATCCTATTGGTTACTGACACTCCAGGCCAGAGTGGACCTAGGAGTAATGGCAATAACATAGTACACTGCTCTCTTCAAAGCTCTAGAACCGGAGCCTCAACATCAGATGCGATTTAGTCTTATCTTCAGGATACCATTTTTTGGAGGGGAGGTATTACCCCTCTTCTGGGAATTCCGACAGAGAGAGGTACCAAGTGAGGACTGAATTCATTACAGAAATAATGGTGCACGAATGTATATGTTAACCACTCCAGTATATTTGTGATGGCACAGAAAAAATGGGGCCGTAGATAATGTTATTTCGTTAATGACTGCCTAATTGCTAACGCACCACTCTGTATATATGAAGTTTTATTTTGTAGACATGTTTTTTCTTACATTTAACGCAGCCACAATAAATTTGATTGGTTGGTTGGTTG
Organism: Sepioteuthis lessoniana; assembly: GCA_963585895.1. NCBI lineage: Eukaryota > Metazoa > Mollusca > Cephalopoda > Myopsida > Loliginidae > Sepioteuthis > Sepioteuthis lessoniana. The sequence goes on along the minus strand of OY757936.1, from coordinate 44,933,406 downwards.
GTTTGTTGGTTATTTAATGCCAAATCCATTTTTATGCGAATAACCAGTTATATTTCTAACAATTCAATTTAGCATGAGTTCACAGTTTAATTGTCAAATACATTTCTATTTAAAGCTGTTCTGTTCATTCAAAGAGTTCTAATTCAAAAACTTCAATTTAGTATAAGTATAGATTTTGTTTACGCACAATTAAATGTCAAAACAGTTCTATATCAAACAATTCAGTTTAGCGACAGTAAAGTTCCAATGTCAAAAACAGTTCAATTTCAAGCAATTCAATTTAGCATAAGTATAAGTTTAAATATAAGTACACAGTTTAATTGCCAAAAACATTTTTATTTCAAGCTTTTCTGTTTAATCAAACAGTTCTATTTAAAAAAAATTCAATTTAGCATAAGCACTTAGTTTAGTTCTATTTAACCCATAGATAGATCACTATCAGGTGTTACTATTCCGGGCCAGAGTAAACCTGGAAGCGATGGCAATGAAGGGATACTCTGCATTTCCCAAAGTTCCAGCATCACTGGAACCTCACCGTCAGATTGTTTAGTGTCAAATCCAGAACACTCATTGGAAGGTCTTACCCCTCAACAGAGAAGCAGTCGGTTTTTTTCTTTAGCCCAAGCCGACTGAGCAAACTATTAATCTGGATTAATAAGTTTTGCAGGGCGTAGGGTCTTACCGCCCACATCAGCAGGAGGATACAATCTGCGTATTCTAAGCCCCTCCGACAGGGTGAAAGTATTTTAAAATTCTCCTAACTCATTGCAAATTTACCTGTGATTTATATGACCATGACTTCCTTGTCCCATTTAATTGTTATATTTTCTTCCCATCGTTCTTAATCTTTTTTTTCTTTTCCCGCCCACCTCAATAAAATCGACTGGGTATAACGTTGAACTGCATCTACTTGTGATGGTTAGTTGGTTGATTGAGTCTTATGGCATATCAACCTTTGTAGTTTATTTAATCCTATTTACCAACCCCTCCGCTCGGGCAGGATATAACACAAGGTCAATTTTTAAGCGGAGTTTAACAGGTTTGAATTCAGAGTTTTCCTTCTCCTAGAATAGTTGCCTCACCAAGGCTGAAGAACCTAGTCTGCCTTACTATTTTCCCATGGAGGGAGAATAATTGGATTCATACCTTTCCCAAGAGTATTAGTGCTATGTGAAATGCAATGAGTTTCGTCCAGGATTTGAACTCGTGTCGCCGTGTTCGTTTCCTACGACGATAATAATTACACCACGGGCACCTCCTCCTTTGTAGTTTATTTAATGTCAAATTCATTTTTATACAAATAATCAGTTCTATTTTAAACAATTCACTTTAGCATAAGTATAGAGTTTAATTGTCAAAAACATTTCTATTTCACGCTATTCAATTGAGTTAAACAGTCTTAATTCAACCTCGTGGTGTAATGGTTAAAGCGAGGGAATGCGGAATCGTAGTACGCGAGTTCGTACTCCAGTCGCGCTATTACGTTCACTTTCAAGCAAATACCATTGGGAAAGATATGAACCCCTTTATCCTTCCAGCTATGGGTTAAATAGTACCACTACTGTTCTTCTAGGAGAATGGCTTTGTCATTAAATAACCTAAAAAGAGTTGATATGCCATTAAACAAAGAAACCATTAATATTTACTAATGAATCCAATTTCGGCTTTGAATATCCCAGAGTGGGTTGACATGCCCTTAAAGAAAGAAAACAAACCGAACCTAAACTAAAGATTATTATTACTTATTTGGAAGCGTATCAACGAAAATTATTGAATATAAAGTTACTTTAACCCACATAAATGTGTATATTTTATTCGTATTAGATTGGCTGGTTTGGTGATTTGATTTAATAGCGTATGGATCATTTAAAGCCCAATCTTAGCGTCGCATCAACCGAAAAGGACATCGACACGAGGTCAACAAAGGCATGGACAGCTATCAATAGGCTATCGATTATATGGAAATCAGACCTAACCGATAAAATGAAACGCAGTTTCTTCCAGGCAGCGGTCGCATCGATACTGCTATATGGATGCACTACATGGACGCTAACAAAACGGCTGGAGAAGAAGCTAGACGGCAATTATACAAGAATGCTGCGAGCAATCTTGAACAAGTCCTGGCGGTAACATCCAACAAGACACCAACTGTACGGCCACCTGCCTCCTATCACGAAAACTATTCAAGTTAGACGAACCAGACATGCAGGACACTGCTGGAGAAGCAGGGACGAGCTCATAAGTGATGTACTCTTATGGACCCCCACACATGGCAGAGCAAAACCAGGGCGACCAGCACGAACATACATTCAGCAACTATGTGAGGGTACGGGATGTAGTCCAGAAGACCTGCCTGAGGCGATGAACGATAGGGAAATGTGGCGAGAGAGGGTCAGGGATATCCGTGCTACCAGCATGACATGATGATGATGATGATGATGATAAATATATATATCATCATCATAATTTTGAACCATTAGCACCGATATCCATGACGCTCTCTCGCCACTCCTCCCTATCGTCCATTCCCTCCGGCAGGTCTTCAAGGCTACATACCGTATCGGCACAGATCTGCAGTATGTAGGTTCGAGGTGGTCGTCTGCCTTTGCTCGTCCATGTGAAGGGGTCTACAGGAGTACATCACTTATGAGCTCGTCCCTACTTCTCCAGCAGAGTCCCGCAGGTCGGTTTCGTCTAATTTTGATAGTTTTCGTGATGGGTGGTTGGTGGCCGTACAGCTGCTGTTTTGTTCGGTGCTACCTCCAGGACTTATTCAATATTGATTGTAGCATTCTTGTGTAGTTGCCGTCAAGCTTTTTCGCCATACGTTTAGTTAGCGTCTATGTAGTGTATCCATATAGCAGTATCGACACGACCGCTGCTCGGAAGAAACTACGTTTCTTGGAAGCAAATAATTTTGTTGATAACTTTATTTTTACTTGAGTTAGATCTCTTTATTTTACACGCAGTTAAAAGATTTCAACAATTGTCTCGTAACACAAACAATTCTAGTTTGATATCAATTATTTGCTTGCACAGTTATATGGTTTCAAGTAATGCTATTTAGCACAAATAATTCCATTTGACATCAATCATTTTTTTGCACACAGTTTAAATGGTTTCAAGTATTTCTATCTCAGCGCAATTGATCCTCTGTCAACTCCCTCTAGTGCCTTTACGATAAAGTAAGTTTGGCTCCTAGTTTACCACAAGAGCAATCTGAATACGGTCGAGACAATTGGAGAGGTACTAAAGCTTGGAATGACCAGCTAATCGACCGCCCCTCTTGCCAAATGAAGACCAAAATGGAGTTTTATTAGTCATCTGACTACTTCGGTTGCCTGGTTACTACCTCTCTATCTCAGTAGGTTCAAACATTTACAAAGGAATGAAATTTTGGCATTGAATAACCCATAAATCAGAATGTTCAAATCTATCGATATGCATATCTATCTATCTATCTATCTATCTCATTCTGTCCTTTTCTATCTATCTATCTATCTATCTATCTCATTCTGTCCTTTTCTTTCTTTCTTTCTTTCTTTCTTTCTATCTATCTATCTATCTATCTATCTATCATCAAACCTATGCAAATGATGAAATTTTGGTTTTAAATAACGCATACGGATTTGGTGCACCATCAAACAAATAAACCAATCCTTTCTTCTTCTTCTTCTTCATCGTCATCTTCTTCTCCTCTTTTTTCTTCTACTTCTTCTGTTCATTTATTTTGTTCTCCTCTCATTCAAAAAATATTCTTTACACTTTTCTTTTTCATCTTCTTTTTTTTTTTTGCTTTTGCTTCTTTAAGTAATTTTTAAAGTCTCTCTTTACTTTTAACCACTCTCTCAATACGTTAATCTACGTAATGGCCATTCAGTCACATAAAAGTGAGATGTTATTACTTTTTCCTTCCCCTTCTCATCCTTCTAACCTTCTTCCTTCTCCTTATTTTACTACAGCTACTTCCTTTCAAATCCTACTTCTTCTCGCCATTCAAACCAGCCATTTTTCTGCCTTTTAATTTTTCTGTTGCCTTTATTTCAATATGCCTCGTAATCTCTTCCCGTTCAAAAAAAGAAAAAAAAAAGACCCACCCAATCACCAATAGATTTAAACGTGGCTTAAACGGCTAAGGCCAATTATTGAAGGCGGCAAATCAAGAAACAGTTAAAGCAGTCGTCTGTTACCAGCTTAAGATGTCATATTCGACAGCAATCAAGATGGCCACTTGTAGTGCTTGATTTCCCACTCTCTTAGCAAAAAGAGAAAGGGGATGACGAAGTTAGACCATTTCTAGAAATAGAGATTAAAGCGCTTTTTACACATGAAATAAAAAGCGGGACTTGCAGGGTGTTTTTTTTTTTTATTCAATGTTCTGTTCCTCATCCCACATATTGCTGTGCTGACCTCATTTTCTATTCATATCTATCTATCTATCTATCTATCTATCTATCTATCTATCTATCTATCTATCTATCTATCTATCTCTTTTCCCCCTTCTCTTTTCTCCGCCTCCTCTCTCTCTATCTATCTCGGTCATCTCATTTCTCCCTCTCTCTAACTCTCTCTCGTTATCTATCTATCTATCTATCTATCTATCTCATTCGTTTTATTTCTTTTCCTACTTCTCTATCTATCTATCTATCTATCTATCTATCTATCTCATTCGTTTTATTTCTTTTCCTCTTTCTCTATTCTTCTCTCTCTCTCTATCTATCTATTTCATTCGTTTTATTTCTTTTCCTCCTTCTCTATTCTTCTCTCTCTCTCTCTCTCTCTCTATCTATCTATCTATCTATCTATCTATCAGCTAATTTATTCCAATGCACGCATATAATTAAGATGGTAGAATATGTACGGACATTTGTACTAAACGCCGTTGCAAGAATTACACATTTTATTTGTTTTCTTCCCACTCCTACGATTGAACCCCGTTTTTGCCGCTCTACCTGCTGCCGCTGCTGTTGTTGCATCGAGGGTTTTTGGTCAGACAATATTTATGAAAGTCGTGACTACGCACCAACATTTAGCTTTTATGAGACTAACTGGCTATCGGGGAGATTAAGGTATTGGGAAGTCGATTATGAATAGAGAGAGATGATACAGACTATGAGAAAGTAGGAGAGACAAGGAAATAGAGAGAGAGAGAGAAAGAGAGAGAGAGATAGAGACAGAGACAGAGGGAAAGAGAGACTGAGAGACAGAGACAGAGACAGAGTCAGAGACTGAGAGATGGGAGAGAGTATAGAAGATGGAGAAGAAATAAAAATAGACAGAAGAACAAAAAAGTGAAGAAAAAAGAGATGATAAAAAAGAAGAAAGTAGGATTAGACGAAGAAGAAGAAGAAGAAGAAGAAGAAGAAGAAGAAGAAGAAGAAGAAGAAGAAGAAGAAGAAAGGGAGTTAATAATAGTAGAATGCGGAATAAGGAAATCCAAATAACATTCTGGTGATAATTAAAAATAAATAAATTAATTAATTTAAAAAAAAACAAACTTAAATACAAAAGTAAAAAGAAAAAGAAAAGCGAAAACGAAATCTAGCTAAGACAAAGGAACTGGAATGGAAAAATCGTTTCTCGTGAAGCATCCTACCGTTTCTTTAGTATTTTAATCATCATCTGATTAGGTGGTTTCGAAAATGATGACGAAGGAAGTCTCAGCCGGTCATCGGATTAAAAGAGGCTTCTTTTTCTTTCTTTTTTGTAAGTCGCTTAAACATCCTTTAAGAACGAAGAAAGAAAAATTAAATAAGGTCGACTATAGGAAGAAAATAATCGATAGAAAAAATAGCATAAATATAAATTATCATCAAAGTAAGGAGACTTTATTTTTAGGGTTCTCATTGTGAAAATTATTCTTCAGTGAAAAAGTAAAAAAAAGAAAAAAAAAGGTGATGTCCTTGAATGGGGCTTTATGAATGTACATTGAGTTAATTTGAAACTGGATTTAATGTTCTTAAAAAATATAAATGAATAAACTAGCGGTTAAAAATCATTGAATTAATCTGTGTTTACGAGATTCTCGGAAAGTCACGAACTTTTATATTTTATAAGTGGGGTCGCCAAGTAGTATTTGTTTACACAAAGTGTGAGAGAATACATAATATTTGAAGGTCGACACGTTTTAAATAAATAAAGATTGAAAGAAAGGAAGAAATAATTGGAAAGAAAGAAATATCTCTTTCCCAAAAGGAGACAGCAAGTTTTTAAAAAATTGTAAAGAAAGAAGTAACGAAATGAGTGAAAAGAAGGAAAAAGAAAAAAGAAATTAAATGAATAGAAAGTATAAAAGAAAAAAAACAGTAAGAATTATAAAAGAAGAAAAATTCTAATATAAGAACAAAAATAATTACGAAAAACCGGAGGTGATTTTATGGATTGATTTATTTAACGGCATGTCAACCCGATAATGGTTATTTTATACCAAGAGGAGAGAGAATCACATACATTGTACATTTATATCTACATTTTTCTGTAATTAATTCTTAATATGTTATTTCTGTACACACCTTTCTATCGAATATAAATTTTTAAAGATCTATTTGACCCATAGATAGGATCTTTACCAAAACTAACACTCATTGTCAGAGTGGACCTGGGAATGAAGTAGTACTCCATACTCCCCAGATCTCCAGAATAGGAACCTTACTATCAGATGCAGATTAGTGTCATACCCTGGACACTTTTTGGGGGAGAGTCTTACTTATCTCCGGGGGATACAATCTGTGTATTCCGATCCACGCTTGCAGGGTTAAAAAAGGGGATGCTACTATAGAAAAACAGGAATGGAAAGAATGAAAGAGGTTGAATAAATTAGTAATTAAAGAAAATGGAAAAAGTAGAAATCAAATAGGAAATAAAAATCTTAAAAATTCAAAAAGGGGGTGTCCTCGTGGTGTAATGGTTAAAGCGATGGATTGCAGAATCGTAGTAAGCGAGTTCGTACTCCACTTGCCCTATTACAATCACTTTCGGGCAAATATCCTCACAGCTATGGGTTAAATAGTACCACTACTGTTCTTCTAGGAGAATAGCTTTGGCATTAAATAATCTACAAAGGTTGATATGCCATTAAAAAAAGAACAACAAAAAATGATAAACACAGAGAGATAAACAAATGTTTAATTGATATAATTATTACTGAATAAGATTATATACACTTTTAATCTTATTTATTTTTCAAGCAGAAGTATTTTGGTTACTACAACAAACATCTGATGAAGCCCGAAGAGCATATATGCTAAAACATTCTGTTACAAACAACGTCGAAGAGAATAGTCCGAAAAATCTATGAATTAATGAAAATCCTTCCTCTCAGAATTGTAGGTGATATCAGAAAACTAAAGAAATATCAGTTGATGAGTGTTCTGAATGCAGGCATATCTCTCAGGGACTGCAGACCCCGGGTTTCCACCAAACAGAGGACTTTTATAGTCAAGAGTCCACCTTTGAAGTAAACCATGGATTGAATTTTTTATTCTCTAAAGGTAAAATAGCAGGACAGATTTACGAAGGGTTTACTTCCATTTAATGACTAACTAAAATGACATTTTTGTTGCCAAGGTTACACAAGTAGACTGACATTTTCGTTGTTTGGTCAGTGGGATTCATTTTCCTCTGAGCTGATCGTTGACTAATTCATTGTTAACGTTCAGAACATTGCTGTGTTTTAGGAATGTGTAAAAGTTTGGATTTATTCAACTTCCCACTAAGACAGATTTGACTTGAAGTCATTTTATAGTGGGGATAGGGCAGGTGCGAATCGGGATTTATGCGGGGTTGTCAGAAAATTACTCAACCCCTCGGTGTTTCCATTTTAGAGCGCCTCAGGTGCCAAGTAATAAACTTAGCCCTGCTAAGCAGGCACTGCCTGGGTGAGGGGAGGATAACCCCTCCTTAGGACCACATGATCAACTTACAATAGCTCACTCAGCACGATTGTGTGAAAATCTTTTGAAAAATATCAAAATTAAAAGTGAGTACTTTATTGTTTTCATGCAATTGTGCATTGACGCACAATTGCATGAAGGAGGTGCCCGTGGTGTAATGGCTATTGGAAGTGTTCGTGGTGCAATGGTTATCGTCGTAGGAAATGGACACGGCGACACGAGTACAAATCCTGGACGAGACTGATTGCATTTCACGTAGCACTAATACCCTTGCAAAAGTTATGAATTCAATTATTCTCCCTCTAGCTCTGGGTAAAATAGTAGGGCAGACTGGGTTCTTCAGCCTTGGTGAGGCAACTAGTCGAGGAGAAGGAAAACTCTGAATTCAAACCTGTTAAACTCCGCTTAAGAATTGACCTTATGTCATATCCTGCCCGAGCAGAGGGGTTGGGTAAATATGGACACACAATTGCTGATCAAGTTTTGCTTGCTTTTTATAAATGATTGATTCACTTGTTTGAACATAACCTCTATTTTGCAAATTTTCTGAAAATAATTCGACCATTCTACAAGGATTTAATGTGGAGATGTCACCTCTTTGATTAAAGCACATGTATTCCGTCTTGCCTGCGTTGACATGGAAGCCTATGTCAACAGCTACTCCTTCCAGACTATGTGGTAGGGTCTCGGCTTGGGCGGATGTATTTGCCAGAAGCAATATGTCATCGGTGTAGTCGGTGTCGGTAATTTTTTGTGCTGGGTACCTTCTGCTTCTTTCTTCTGTTAGCTTGAAAACGTTTTCTTTCATTTTATCAATAGCGGTTCTAAGCACGTAGTCTAGACAGTTGATATGGGGCTAATGTGTCTCCTTGTGGCACACCTGCTACATTGTCGAAGTAGTCTTTGTCTCCATCCGGAGAGCGGACTTTTACTTTCGTGTTTTTATATTGCATCGTTATGGCTGCGACAGTTTATTTGGGTAGGCCGTAGGCGAGATGTATTTGCTCCATCTTCCCACAGTGCATGGAGTCAAAGGCCTTGGAGAAGTCGACAAATAATATTGTTGCGTCAAGGTTTTTTGCACGTACATCTTCTTGAATTCGATGGATTTTAAAAATTTGTAATGTCATGGACCGATTTCTCCGAAAACCAATTTGCTTCTTCCTAGGTATCTTCTCAATTTTGGGTTCTATACGGTTGCGTAGTAGGGCATTGTAGATCTTGGTCGCAATGGATGTAAGAGTTATACCTTCTTTGTGAAGGGGAGGATACATTTCTTATATTCACATCTAATGAACCTTTAGTTATCAAAGAAAGAGACAGGATCAAGTAAGAAAAAGAAATCGTTCCGATTGAAACAATTCTTTTTTCGACCCCCTTCCCATTAATACACTCTTCCCTCCTGATACTCCCTTCATTCGCCTCACCCTTTTCCACCAGCAGACAGAGGAAATATATGTATATATGTAAAGATGCATGCCATTATATGCGCAGATATACGTTTATATGCATTCGTGGGCGACAGCACAAACGAACACAAGTTTAGGCACACATACAAAACCTCTCTTTCTCTCAACTTTACCAACACACAAATCGACCATATTAATCTTTTTTTTTCATTAATATGATGGATACATAAAGTATAAAACCCAGGGTAACAGACACCACCGGGTAATATATATATATATATATATATATATATATATATATACTGCTAAATAAAAAAAAACAAGGCATAATGCATCAATTTCAACATAAGAGTTAATAAATATATACACACGCACATAAATATATTCTCATCAATTAATTCTTCGTTGTCATATAATTTTTCATACTCACAGAAAATGGCTTACATTTCAAAAATTAGTCATTTCAATATTAGCATCGAAAAAGAAAATGTGTTTTAGGCAATCTTAATAAATGGCTCAGGAATTGGTAACTATATTACCCGTAGCGCAGACATGGTCTTCTGTACGTATATTTTTAGTGCTTTCACCCACAGAAAGAACATTTGATTTGTGGTAGGAAGTTGCAAATGATCTATTTGAATGTTAACTCGCATGTTGAAATATATATATATAGTCATCCACAGACAGATCTGTTTCGTTCTATCAGAACTCATCAGTGTGGCTAGACAGTATCTCTCCGTAGCTGGGATCGAAACCCGGTTGACTCAAACGCCAATCCAAAGCTTCTAACCGTTTAGCTACGAGGAGATATTAGCTACAAAGCACATTTTAAACGGTTGTGAATTACAATTACTATTGTTTACATACATCCGTTCAACGGCCGCCGAGATCTCAATTCAAATACGTAGAGACTTGCAAAGGCGCTAATGGCAACACGAATACTTCTTCGCTAGAGAACTCGACCCTACGGGGTTAGGGGAGTATATATCGCTATAGTCATCCACAGACAGACTGTTTCGTTCTATCAGAACTCATCAGAGTGGCTAGAATATATATTCTGCAGGCACTTGTTAGAAATGAATAAAAAGGTGTACAATTCAATATCTATCCGACGATTATGCAGTCCAGTGCGCGTAAGACAGAGAATCATAGACAATATCTAACATTTTGGACCCTTTCGACATTTTGGACTTTAAACTGTCTCTACTCGATAAGGGCATTCAAAATATATTCATATTTTCAATAACTCTTGGCTTAAAAACGTTTCCACACACGCACATAAACATGATCACGTGCTCACACACGCATACATATATACATGGGAAGGTTGTCACAGAGTCCAACATAGTTGGAAAAGCTGTAACAAAATTCCCCGGGGGTGAGAATGCATATATATATATATATATATATAATGACTTTTCCGTTGATCTCAGCGTATAAGGGTCTAACAGTTTGGTTAAAGATATGAACTCTTGGACTAACTAGTGATTTGTTTATTGTGGTGTAAGTTTGTGTAGAACCAGCCATACATCTTGTATAAGCTGATAACATAAGAATGGTGCACCAATGTGCCACAGAGTCTCCTGAAACACTTCTCTGGTTTTGAATTGAGAATTGTTTCTATTCATAGATCGACCATCCTACAAAATCTCGAGAGCCCAATCCACACAGCTATTTTACTTATAGGTGGGGTAGGGTCCAAATTAACTGCTATGTTTTGAAAACTTATATATATATGTATATATATCATATTTACCAATCCGTCCGCTCGGGCAGAATATGACACAAGGTCAATTTTTTAAGCGGAGTTTAACAGGTTTGAATTCAGAGTATTCCTTCTCCTAGACTAGTTGACCCCCCAAGGCTGAAGAACCCAGTCTTCCCTACTATTTTATCCATAGCTGGAGGGAGAATAAATGGATTCATACCTATATATATATATATATAGTCATCCACAGACAGATCTGTTTCGTTCTATCAGAACTCATCAGTGTGGCTAGACAGTATCTTCCCGTAGCTGGGATCGAAACCCGGTTGTCTCAAACGCCAAACCAAAGCTTCTAACCATTCAGCCACGAGGAGATATTAGCTGCGAAGTAAATTTTTAAACGGTTATGAATCACAATTACTATTGTTTACATACATCCGTTCAACGGTAGCCGAGACCTCAATTCATCTACGAAGAGGCTTGCAATAGACGCTAATGGCAACACTCGATAGGAATTATATAGTTGACTATATTTATTCATTAATATATATATATATATATTAATGAATAAATATAGTCAACTATATAATTCCTATTATATAGTTGACTATATTTATTCATTAATATATGTATATATATATATATATATATATATATATTAATATTGTCAACTATATAATTCCTATCGAGTTTTGTACTAATTCAAGTACATATGAACAATCCTTTCTCTCAGCCACTGCTCGTAATGCCTGTAAAAATTATTGCCCATAAGTATTTAAACAAAAACATTGGTTAAGATTATAGAGGTCATTAAAAGTTTTGAGTAGTGATGGAAGTATGAATTAACAATTATATATATATATATATATATATATATAATATATATATTACTCTTGTATACATATTATATACTAAACGGTCAATTTAATTCTGGAGCACATGTTTATATTTCCTTCTTCAAGCAATTCTAGTCAGTTAATTACTTTACAAAGCCTCCTTCATTCGCAACAACTTTTTAATCTGTGGATATGTTCAGTAATTTTAGATGACAAACTGTTCCTATATTTCAAGAGGGTTTCTATGTTTTACATTGCGTCAGTCAAGGATTAAGCTCATGTAAATATTCAAAATATGTACTGCCACATAAACGTTATAGCTCGGTTTCGGAAGTAGTGATTTAAAAAGGCTTTCCAGATTCTTTTGATGCTCACAGACGGCTGATGAGGCACATACCTAACTGGACGATTATTCCCATTGGCTTCAGCAGTTCTAACAATAGAATGGTGGGGGGATTTTTTGGGTTGAATTAAGCAGCTATATTTTTTGTAGGGGTGGAGACTTTTGATTTGATTCCTTTGTTCAATGACATATGAACCTTCGTGTGTCATCTAACGCCAAAGTCAAAGATCAGCAGTAGTACTATTCAACCTATTGCTGTGGGATAAAGGGGTTAATGTTTTTCCATGTCCAGTCAGCTAGGGCTTAGAATAGAACCACTGCTTCTCTGCAGATGGGTAATACAACCCTAATGAGTGTCCCGGATATGACACGAAACAATCTGATGGTGAGGTTCCAGTGATGCGGGAGCTTTGGGGAATGCGGATAGCCACTTCATTGCCATCGCTCCCAGGTTCACTCTGGCCCGGAGTGGTCGCACCTGATAAGGGTCTTATCTATGGTTTAAATAGAACTAAACCGTGGTTCCTTGACTTTACTGTTTTTGATATTTAAACTATGTACTTATGCTAACCGGAATTGCTCGAAATAGAACTGTTTTGACCTCTTAACTGTGTACTTATGCTAAACTCAATTATCTGAAATAGAACTGTTTTGACCTCTAAACTGTGTACTTATGCTAAACTCAATTATCTGAAATAAAACTGTTTTGACATTTAACTCTGTGTATTGACCAGTCATCTGGGGCTTAGAATACACCGACATAGCTTAGACCCCCAATGAGTGCCGTGGATATGACACCAAACAATCTGATGGGGAGGTTCCAGTAATGCTGTGGCTTTGGGGAATGCGGATTACCCCTTCATTGCCATTGCTTCCAGGTCCAGTCCGTCCCGGAATGGTTGCTCCTGATACGCCTCTACGTATGGGTTAAATAGATCTAACTGCATACTTGTGATGAACTGAATTGTTTCAAATAGAACTGTTTGACTAAACTGAATAGCTTGAAATAGAAATGTTTTTGACAATTATACTGTACTTACATTTAAACTGCATGCTTTTGCTAAACTGAATTGGTTAAAATGGAATTGTTTTTTACATTGAAACTGTACTTACATTAAACAGAATTGTTATATATAGAACTGTTTTGAAATTGAATTGTGTGTAAACAAAATTAGCTGAATTAGAATTGTTTGAATAAACTGAATAGTTTGAAATAGAAATGTTTTTGACAATTAAACTGTGTACTCATGCTAAACTGAATTGTTTGAAATAGAACTGACGATTTGTATGAAAATGGATTTGGCGTTAATCTAACTAATCATATTTACCAACTCCTCCGCTCGGGCAGGATATGATACAAGGTCAATTTTTAAGCGGAGTTTTACAGGTTTGAATTCAGAGTTTTCCTTCTCCTAGACTAGTTGCTTCACCAAGGCTGAAGAACCTAGTCTGTCCTACTATTTACCCATAGCGGGAGGGAGAATAATTGGATTCATACCTTTCCCAAGGGTATTAGTGCTATGTGAAATGCAATCAATCAGGTCCAGGATTTGAACTCGTGTCGCCGTGTCCATATCCTGCGACGATAACCATTACACCACGGGCACCTCCATCTTAATCTAACTAATAGTGCTTTTCCCAAGAGTATTAGCCCAATACTGAACGTAACTGAGTGAATGAAGTTCGAACTCACTTCCTTCGAGGCTGTTGTTCAGCACTTTATCCTATAAGCTACCAGAAGTCCCGCTTTTATTCCTACTCTTATTATTTCGCAAATTCCATTTAGAAGGGTTGGCGAGAAGACATTATATTGTTTGGTCTCCTTCTCTGCAGTTTATATTTCGAACTGGTGGTTGTTGTTGCCTCAAGCAATTTTATTGAAGGTTTCTTTTATTTCTTCGGTAACACTACTCAGTTTTGTCATAAAGTAAGCAGTCTTCCCTCCCCAAGTGAACTTTGTGTCAACCTTCACATATCAGGCGAAGTTTGTGATATTTCTTCCTTCTCAATGTACACTGTGACAACCTCACGAAAGACTTCCCACCTCTTATAAACCTTATGACAGCTTTCCCACTCCGAATGAATTTTATGTTCGTCTGTTTGATAAAAAAACCTTTTGCACCCCTCCAAAAAACGGGTTAAGTAAGAGAACTCTCGCCGTAAGTGCAAGTAACGATTACAAAAGATTTGGGAATTTTAAAAAGGGTTAGTAAGTCAGTAGCCGTCTGAAGTAAAGTAAGGACCTTAAATTTTGGAGCTAGTGAAACAACCCATCACCATTGGAGGTGGTTACAATTTATGTCAAAATTGTATCTTTCATTCATCGATTATAAAAAAGAATTACACTTCATGTCTTCCTGCCTTTGAAGACGGCCCAGTGGGTGGTTGACCTCTTTGTCCTGTACTTGGTTGGCAGAGTTGAATTTGAGGTCTTTGTGGAAAGAAATGTGACCTAACACTCGTTGCTCGCGGTCCCTTCGATCGATTGAAATGCTTCTTTCTCATGATCATGAATGATACGTTCTCACCAGAAGGGTCTACCCTTTTCTAATCTTCTCTATAAAGGACCGACCCGTTCCAAATGGCTGTGGCTATAGACTATAGCAACAATTATGACATGCATCTTTTTAATTTCTGCACTCAGATTGGAAGCTGCTATGTTAATGCTCTTGATATGTCTGAAAGGGTGTTCAAATTTGGAACATGTCACTGAGTATCATATTTGTATTTACCAACTCCTTGGCACGAGGAGGAAGGGACACAAGGTCAATTTTAAGTTGGGTTTTACAGGTCTGAATTCAGAGTTTTCCTTCTCCTAGACCAGTCTACATACCAAGGTTAAAGATTCTAGTCTGCCCTATTATTTACCCATAGCTGGAGAAAGAATAGTTGGAGGCATATATTTCTCTAAGGCATTGAAGCTATGTGAAATGCAAACAGCCTCGTCCAGGATTTAGCTCGGGTCGCCGGGTTCATTTCTTACGACAGTAACTATGACACTAGTAAAGTAATGTTGGCGACCGCAGACGAGGGCGACCAGAAGGCTCCCTTTTCAATAGCTACAACACCGAGGTGTAGAGGAGAGCACAACTCCTTTCCCTGGATTGCTCCACTTTACCTTATTTTGCTGAGTGTTAAGCAAGGAGGTATCAAGTACCATTTTTTTAAAAAGTCTTTTGTATGACACGACCTGGGATTGAACCCAGGTCTCCCGGACTATTGGCAAACACTCTACCCACTTGGCCAATGAGCCGGTACGAGCGTTATAATACATCGTCTTCGGTTTAATGTCCTATGATAGGTGTGTTTTCATATACCTAAAGCACCCTACACAGACATATATATATGTGTGTGTGTGTGTGTGTGTGTGTATATATTTATAGAGAGAGAGAAAAAGAGACGGGTGGAGAAATACATTGAGAGAGAGAGAGAAAGAGAGGGTTATGTAATGTTAACATTTCTCTCCGGTACCTATCCTCTTATTTACCCGCCCTGTTATCCAATTCTTGGAATCTTTCACAAGTGCTTAAAAAAATTGTTAACACTTATTAGTACCAGGGTTGATGTTATATAATATATGCCATGGATATTCGGTTCGTTCCTCGTGACCCCTTGTGCTTTGACAAGCTGTCACATTTTGATTAGTAAGCTGGAGAGCACGATCATGACACAGAGGTCGAACAGGTGTGTTACCGGAAGGAGATCACGCGATGAGAACCACGCGGTGAGATTTAGACAGAGTAGTGAGAATCGCAGACGAGCGAGGGACACGTCGCCGACCAAAGGCATCTCTGACGAACTTTCAATGGGGTACAAGCGTTGACACCCCCTGGCTCTTGGAAGAAGATATGGGAAGAAGTCCTCTCTCTGGGTATATGTCTCTCCAACCATCTCTCACACACCACAGAACCATCAACCCTTTCGAGAATAAAGTGTGAAAGATATATATTTTTATAGAGTGTGTTCGTTCGTTCATTGAAGTTCGTCATTTATGTTTGATTATGTTTCCGCTTGTATATTTATGTGGCTATACAACATTGACACTCTCCAAATAATTATAAAGAATGTGTCGACAGGAATAGTGAACAATTGGAGATTTTGAAATGATAACAACTCTGCTTTCCTAAAAAACATATACTCCCACCGAGGCGCTCGTAGTGTAACGATTATCGTCGTCGAAAGTGGACTCGGCTCTTCGAGTTCAAATCCTGCACTAGGCTGTTTGCATTTTACATATTACTAATACTCTTAAGAAAGATATTAATCCAATCTCTCGCCCTGTCGGCTGGGGCTGTAGAATACGTCGACTGCACCTCTGTAGAGGGTTAAGACCCCCCCAATGTTGGCCGTGGGTGGTGACCCGTAAGGTGCTAGGACAGAACCCTGGTGGTTGAGCAGTCATTGATCCGGTGACAGAGTGGTCAATGGCTTGCAACACATCACTTTGGCCCTTACTTGGTTTGACGGTCGGTCGGGTTGGGCCCGATCCGATCAATCGGCTGGTCCCGACTGTGCCCTAACACATATGTTTGTTTTTTCCCGATCGTATCCTACAATCTGCTCTTGTGGAACTATTCGATCTACTTTTGCGGAACTATTCCCAAACCTTTATTCCATATGTGCTAGAAGGCGGGGGCTGAGAGTCAATTGTGCTGAGAGGTAGGACTTATGACCGCAGTGAGATTGTTGTTTTTAAAAGCAGAATTTGGCAGAGGCTCAGAATCATACTCTTTTCATGAGTATACTGGTATTGTATCATCGTCTCAGACAAGGCGAATGAATGGGTTGCCCCCTTGGTTCATTCCCAGCTGAAGTTGGACTCCATGGTGGGTGGTGGAGCATAGGACCAGCGATTAACAATTAGCAATCATGGCTTTTTCTTCATCAAAAAACTGAAACGTACCCTAACGGAAACTGAATCGGACTACGAAGGTGTGGCAAGTTTCCCCAGATTCATAATAATTGAATCCATGGAAACACCAATAAGAAATCTATCGCCATTTTTAATTGAAAAAGTAATTTCTAGTAATATGACCCCCGTCCACGTAAAAAAATAAAAAATCAAACTCTGCTCGTTGAAGTAGATAAAAGGAAAAATGCCGATTTCCTACTGAAAATGACTAAATTCCACACTATAAATGTAAAAACTTACCCTCACAAATCCTTGAATATAAGTAAAGGGGTTGTAAGAAGTAAGGAATTGTCATTATGCACAATTGAAGAAATAAAAAAGAAATGAAGAAACAAGGTCTAACAGAAGTAAAGAGAGTTACAATCAAAAAAGAGGGTAAACTCATTGAAACTAACACCTACATAATTACATTTGACCAACCCAAAATACTAGAGAAGATAAAAGTAGGCTACACAATGGAGAGAGTTGAGAAATTCATACCCAATCCATTGCAGTGCTACAATTGTCAGAAATACGGCCATCACGAGGATAATTGGCAAATGTGCTCAACAAGATCCTGACCACCACATTGACAATTGTAATAACCCATATAGGTGTGCAAATTGCAGAGGCGATCATCCCGTCTATGCAAGATCTTGTGAGAGTTGGAAACTGGAAAAGGAAATATTGGGAATTAAACACGGGAATAACATCCCATACTACGAAGCGCAGAAAATGATAGTAGGATCTAAGACCACAACCTACTCTCAAGCCGTCCAGCGCAATAAAACCCAATATAACTACGAGAGGATAGTAAAAAAATTGATTCAGCTGGAGCCGGACGACTGGGAAGGCTATATCAATGAAATAAGAGCCTCACTTGATACCAACAAAATTTGAGAGACACCAGCTATAAAGACAGATCTTATAGCAGACAAAGTGAAGTCACCTGCGCAAACTCACACCTCCATGGGTAAGACCGATCAAGAAAAGAGCATGGAGCTATCACCAACCACACAACTGTGTAGCGGAGAAATCTCCTTCCAAAACAAGACCAAAAGACCAAAAGATATGAGATCCCTAATAAGACCACCCACTTCTACAGATACCTCCCCAAACAAGAAACTACAAAAAGACAAGACAAAAAATCCCCCCAAACAAAAAACCGTCAAAAGTGAAAATGTTGACTCGAGTAACAAATTCAAAATCTTAGAAAAGACGGAAATAGAAAACAGCCCCCAAGTACATAAACATAAAAACCATAAAAATAAACGATCAAACAGTCCAGATCTAAGGCCTAACAATGAACCACAAAATAATTCAGGGGAACTGCCATCAGGAGCGAACTGCTATTACTGATGACACAACAACAACCTGCCATTGTCCGCCTTTAAAAAAACATTTCTTAAAACTGATGATATCACAATAAAAAACCACCAAAGTTACAGTTTCATCGGTAATACCGGTCATAGAGCTTCGGGTGTTGTCTCAATCCTTATTAGGAACGTCATACCTCAAAGCAAAATCCACCTCAACACTCAACTCCAAGCAATAGGTATGAAAGTGACTTTACACAGACCAATTAATACCTGCTCCATATATATTGCGATTCACGATGCCATAAATGAAAGTGAAATCAACAACATATTACAGCAAGTACCTACACTTTTTATTCTACTTGGCGATTTTAACATCCATAACACCATGTGGGGCTGTAGAAGCACAAACCACAAAGGCCAAACTCTCGAAAATATCATTAACAATAATAACCTCTGCCTGTTCAACAAAAAATCACCAACACACCTGGATCTATCATCTGCTACCTACTCAGTCATTGATTTAACCCTCTGCGACAGTTCTCTTTTCCCTGATTTCACCTGGAGGGTGTATGACGACACATGCGGGAGCAACCATTTCCCAATTGTACTCAAGAGTTTGCACCCTCAAGACGACGACCTTCCCCGGTGGAAGTTAAATAAAGCTAACTGGGAAGAATTTCGCTCTCAATGTCAGAAACACCTCATTGTAAACAATACCGAAACCATTCTTGAATTCTCCGAAAAACTCATAAATACAGCTAAAACATGCATTCCACACAACCCAAAAACTCATAAACGAGACAGACCTTGGTTCAGCAAAGGATGTAAGCAGCCTATTCGCCTACGACGAGCAGCTTTGCGGAAATTCAACACTGAACCCACAACCTCCAATTTAATCTCTTTTAAGTTCCACCGAGCTAATGCCCGTAAAATCATCAGAGAAGCCAAGAAAAAATCCTGGCAAAATTACGTGAGCAAGCTAACTTCTAACATCAAAACGGTTTGACTCATGATTCGGAAAATAGTCGGTAAAAAACAATCAACTCCATTAACACACCTCTCCGTAACAAACCACAAAAAACAGGTAAAAAGGCCATTGCAGATCTTCTTGCTGAAACATTTCTAAAAATTCCTCCTGCTAATTCAATACAGAATTCTATAAAATCAAACGCACCCTTGAAAAGAAAAAAATAAGGTTTTCTTCCAACAACTCCGAAGAATACAATAAGCCATTTACCCTAACTGAACTAGTGGACTCCATAAAAAAATCCAACCACTCAGCTGTCGGTCCTGATGAAATACACAGAGTTTCTCAAGCAGCTACCAGACGAATCAGTCAAATGCCTACTAAAGCTATATAATAATATTTGGGTGAACGGTACTTTCCCAGAAACATGGATACGATGAATAATTGTCCCGATCCCCAAAGCAGGCAAATATACTTCGAATCCGCAGAATTATCGACCCATCGCATTTACTAGCTGCCTTTGTAAGACGATGGAGCGGATGATAAACAGTAGACTGACGTGGCATCTCGAGACAAATCGTCTAATAACAAATATGCAAACGGGATTCCGGAAAAGGAGAGGAGCCATAGATCATTTTATACGACTAGAAACCTTCATCAGAGAAGCCTTCATAAAAAAACAACATTTAACGGTAGTATTTTTGACTTAGAGAAGGCTTATGACACTACGTGGAAGTATGGTATTATGCAGGACCTACATGATCTCGGCTTATGAGGAAGACTGCCGATATTCATAAAAACTTTCGCTTCGAAAGAACATTTAGGATACGCATGGGATCCACCTTTTCAGACTCACAACATCAAGAGGAGGATGTCCTGCAAGGCAGCATCAACTCCGTTAATCTCTTCTCCATCAAAATCAATAATATTGTAAAATGTCTAACCCCCTCAATCGACTGTGCTCTCTACGTCGACGACTTCGTCATATGCTATCGGGCCACTCATATGAATATAGTAGAGCGGCAACTCCAACTAAACTTAACCAAAATAAATGGGCAAGTGAAAATGGATTTAAATTCTCCAAGCCTAAAACTAAATGCGAGCATTTTTGCTCTCTAAGGAAAATGCACAATGACCTTGTCCTAAAAGGTGATGACTCTGAAATACCAGTCGTTAACGAATACAAATTCCTCGGCGTAATATTCGATAAAAAACTTTCATTCATCCCACTCATAAAATACCTAAAAACAAATCAACCCGTGCCCAACGACATTTGTGAATCGTTGCCCACACAGAGTGGGGAGCTGACTGTCAAACTCTAATTAAGTTATATAGAACCCTTCTCCGCTCTCAACTCGACTATGGCATTTTCGTATATAGATCTGCCAGGAAATCATATCTGAAAGAACTTGACCCTATTCACCATGGAAGCTTACGATTGGTATTAGGAGCATTTAGAACTTCTTCAATTAACAGCCGATATGCCGAAGCTCACGAAGCACCTCTACAGATCAGAAGTGAAAAAATTGCCCTTCAGTATTATACCAAACAGAAATCCTCGCCATCTAACCCAGCATATAACTGCACTTTCGATCCAAAATACAGATAATATTTTGACCAAAAAGAAAAATCAATTAGACCATTTAGCCTCCGCATGGAGACTATTCTCAAAGAATCCACCATCCCTCTAAATAATATCCATAAAAGCATCTTGCCACAAATACCACCTTGGATCATTAAAATCCAAAAGTTAACCTACAACTGAATCAACTCCATAAAACAAAGACACATCCCTTCACCTACCAGGAAAAACATCAAAATATCCTCCAACAGCATCCTGACTACCTATGTAGAATATGATGAATATAAAGACAACAATAAAACAACATGTGTAGCTGTCTTAAACAAAATAATAAAAACAAAAGCTCTTCCCATGGAAAGTTCTATTTTCACAGCTGAGACCTGTGCAATAGACTTGGCTCTCGACATTATCTCGAATGAAAATCACGAAAAATTCATCATATTCTCAGACTCACTCTCTGTCCACTCATCATTTAACAATAAAAAACAAGAGCATCCACTTCTTATCAAACTACTTTGCAGACTACATTCAACATCAAACAAAGAAATCGTTTTTTGCTGGATTCCAAACCACATTGCAGTGAGAAGAAATCATAGAGCAGACGCAGCAGCAAAATCGGCTTTAGATTTGACCCCCCAAGTATAACATCCCATACACCGATCTGAAACCCAAAATAAATAATTTCCTCATTGAAAAATGGCAACAAAGCTGGAATAGAAATACCAATAATAAACTATTCCAGGTTAAAACCTTTTTGGGAGAATGGCGCCCAGCCTTTCGAAAATCGCGAAAAGAGCAAGTAACAATAACGCGATTGCGTATTGGTCACAGCAGACTTACGCACTCTTTTATACTCAAGGCAAGAACAGCAACCACTGTGCTCGACATGTCAAACGCCCTGCACAATCAAACACGTTCTCCTTGAGTGTAAAGTGTTTAATGACACCAGAAAGCACTATTTCCACGCGAATACCATGAAGGACTTATTCAAGAATGTCCACATGGATAATGTTTAGTCGTTCTTGAAAGAGACCGAGCTGTACCAGAAAATATACACTTGGTTACAATCCTGAAAATACAACAAACAAATCAAATGAAAGCAAATTATTGTTGAATAGAAATACCATTATGTTTGTGTTAGTAGAAATAGTTGTGAGAAATAATCCCCCCCCCCAAAAAACAACAAAAAACAAAACAATCATCTCTAAATAAATTAATGTCATTTAGAAATACTTGAAAATATTTACTCGTATGCGAGTAAATGAGTTGTTTGGTTTTAGTATGGTATCATTAAATCATGTGTTTACAAACCGTACTAATGTGTAAACAGGCTTTGGAATTAAATAACCTATAGAGGTTGATATGCCATTAAACCCAACCAACCAACTAATCCAATCTCCTTTTGCAGGAAGAGGATTCTTCGTGGCGTAGTGGAAATTGTGCCTGTAGTGTAATAGTTATCGTCGTAGGAAATCGACACGGCGACACGAGTTCAAATCCTGCACGTGGCTGATTGCATTTTACATAGCACTAATACCCTTGGGAAAGGTATGAATCCAATTGTTCTCCCTCCAGCTATGTGTAAAATAGTAACACAGACTGGGTTCTAGTCTAGTAGAAGGAAAACTCTGAATTTAAACCTGTTAAACCCCGCTTAAAAATTGACCTTGTGTCATATTCTGCCCGAGCGGAAGGGTTGGTAAAGATAGTCATGGCAATTGTACTGGACTGTAACACCGCAGTAAGTGAGTTCTAACCCCAGTCGCGCTATTATGCTCACTTTTGGACGAATATACTTGGGGTAAAGTATTAACTACCTTATCTCCCGTGCTAAGAATTAAATACTGCCCCTTGCATTTTTCAACGAGGATAGCTTGGTTATTAAATAACCAACGAAAGTTGATTTGCCATTAACGCAAAGAAAACTAGCCAAACCAAACTAGCTTTATTCTTGGTATGGAATCCGGTTGAGAAAAAAGAAAAATTCGAATTCGAATCAGTTATAGACCTAGAGAAGGATGAGGCCAGCTAAGCTGTTTCGGTCTTCTTTACATGATTAGCGCCCTCAACCAAACTAGGTTACATGAATGAAGTTCAGAGTATTATTTTTTTGAACCTATATATATATATATATATATATATATATATATATATATATATATATATATATATATATATATATTAGTTTTTATATATTCAATAGCATGATAATTATCTGCGACCACTGGTGTCATGTGTTTATACAACAATGGTTTGGTTTGTTGGGTTTTATGGCATATCAACCTTTGTAGGTTATTTAACGCCAAATCCATTTTTATGTAAATAATCTGTTCTATTTACAACAATTCAGTTTAGCATAAGTACACAGTTTAATGGTCAAAAACATTTCCATTTCTGACTATTCAAGCAGTTGTATGTAACAATTCGGTTAAGTGTAAATACATTTTTAATGTCAAAAACAGTTCTATTTGAAATAATTCAGTTAAGCATAAGCATGCAGTTTAAGTGTAAGTACGGTTTAATTGTCAAAAATGTTTCTATTTCAAGCAATTCAGTTCACTCAATTCATTTTAGCATCAGTATACTGTTAGTTCTATTTAACCCATAGATAAGGCGCTATCAGGTGCTACCACTCCGGGCCAGAGTGGACCTGGGAGCGATGGCAATGAAGGGGTACTCCGCATTCCCCAAAGCACCAGCAGCGCTGGAACCTTACCATCAGATTGTTTAGTGTCATATCCAGGACACTCGTTATGGGGGGGTCTTACCCCTCTGCAGAGGTGCAGTCAGTGTATTCTACAGCCCCAGCTGACTGGGCAATACACAGATTTAAATGTCAAACAGTTTTATTTCAGATAATTCAGTTCAGCACTAGTACGCAGTCTCAATGTCAAAACAGTTCTATTTTAAACAATTCAGTTCAGCATAAATACGCAGTTTAAATGCAAAAATCAGTATTGTGAAAGAAGCACGTAGTTCTATTTAACCCATAGATAGGACCCTTATCAGGTGGTACCACCCTGGGCCAGAGTGGACCTGGGAGCGATGGCAATGAAGGGGTACTCCGCATTCCCAAAAGCTCCAGCATTGCTGGAACCTCATCATCAGATTGTTTAGTGTCATATTCAGGACACTCGTTGGGGGATCTTACCCCTCTGCAGAGAAGCAGTCGGTGTATTCTACAGCCCGAGCCGACTGGGCAATATACAACAATCGTCACGCAGATAAATATTATATATATATATATATATATATATATATATATATATATATATATATATATATATACGCAGCATTTCTCTTTTAAACATGTTTTAAACTGTCCTCTTTAATCACACATTTCTATATATATAAAGAAAGAACTGTTTCAGTGAGAGCTTATTTATCCATCTGTGACTGGAATACCAAGAGATGTTATTGATTTGAAAATGAAAATGGCGGAAACTACGAATAAATAAGTAATCATCATTTTTCTGCATGAAAATGGGAAAAAATAAATCACACTTATTTTTGATTTTTCTTCGCATTTTTTTTCTTTGATATTTTCAATTTATTTTATTCCCAACGTGGCGTTTTATTTTTTTTATTAATTTATATTTGACTGGAAAATTTTCTAATAGCTTAAATCTCGGCGCCGCTAAAAGGAATATTTACGATGTTTTATGGGTTGTTGAGTGAAAATAATATCATTTAGAGTAATTGAGGTGTTCATGGATCAGTGTACACTCGCACTTATTTACTTCTATATAATGATCTCTGGTGTGTATATATATATATATATATATATATATATATATATATATATATATATATATATATATATATATGTGTGTGTGTGTGTGTGTGTGTGTGTGTGTACATTTATGTATAAAAGCTAAAAGAACTATCTAACTATACTCATACTATTGTGACGATAAGTTTCATGTGTAGAAGTACATAATCATCAGACAGGAGGTTGATAACTATAATATAATATAATATTATACAATATAATACCAACCCAGTTGACCGGGGGAAATAGAATATGCCGACGGTCAATGGGTAAGACAGCATCCCCTGAATATGACCCTAAACAATCTGATGGTGATAGAGTTTTGGGAAATGGAGAGAATCCCTTCATTGTCATTATTTCCAGGTCCACTCTGGTCCTGAGAGGTAGCACCTGATAGGATCCTCTCAATTGGTCAAATAGAAGTTTGATATTTTAACTGAGTGCAAAAAATGACTTATGCTATATTGAATTGTTTGAAATAGAGCTGTTTGTTCATTTAACTGTGTGTAAACAAATGACTGATGTTTAATTGAATTGTTGGTGATACATCGCAATTCTTGGAACCATTTAACTGTGTGCTAAAGAAGGCTTGTTTAAAAACGTTACTTACAAAATGAATTTAAAAATCATATATATCTAATATATATGTATAACGAAGCTTTAGCAGAAAATTACAGAAGATGGTTGATATACAATAAAACCAAATCAAATGAAACCAAATAAAAAAAATAAAATAAAATAAAATCTTGCTATTTTTGGTTTAAAAGGAAGTTAAGTTTACATTGAGAAGATTTTATATGCAATACTCTGCCCATCTGTCTGCCTGTCAATCAAATTCTCGATCTAAAACTAATACAGGTTGCCGTAGAAATACGTTCCACATTTTAAACTGTCAAATATGTGGTGCAAGTAAATTTAGGCAACTGGCAATAGTAGCTCCATCTAGCTAATGTCTTTCGTTTATGATCAATTATGATGATAACTTGGAACAGTGTACATCGTGTGTTTTATGCTGAAACGTTTGTAATTAAAACAAATAGAACTTTTCGTGCTCATTTCTGGTTACATCAGAATGATGCCGTTCCGGATAGAAAATTGATACTTCTATGGGTTGAAAATTCTATCAAGAACAGTATCATAGATAGATAGATAGAGAGAGAGAGAGAGAGAGAGAGAGAGAGAGAGAGAGAGAGAGAGAGAAGTAGACATTTTTGAGTAGTTCCATATTCCTATTTTTAATGAAAGAAATTTAATACGGTAGAATCTGGTAATAAATAATACTTAATAAAATCCCTTTTGATTGTATAATGTAATTCTAGAAATAACAAAGTCCTGGTATCTTTGGTTTAAAAGAAAATTAACTTTTTATTCAAAAAATGTTAGGGCGATACCGAACGTATATGAACTCAGATAAATCTACATATCTGTTTTAAGTATCAAGTCATTATTTCCTTCCTCAACACACATATGAAATTTAAGATATATGTGTCTGTGGGTGGGGAGAGGGAGGATATAGATTCATGGATTGACGGCCTTCCAAGCCTAGATGGATTTTCATCTTTCAAATCCCTTGACGCCAGCCAAGTAGACATAGATATTGTTTTAACTCTTTCTTGTTCTTTTTCGTTTTTCTCATATTCTTGATATGCTGGCATTGATCTTATCTTCCTTCGTAACACGTCATTTTTTTTTGTGTTTCCTCTTGGGTTTTTCTTTTATTCTGTTTTCTTTTTGGTGTGGGGGGGTTATTTTGTGTTTTTTTTTTTTTTTTGTCTTCCCTTTTTTTATTCAATTCTTTTCAATCTGGACCATTTTTCTTGAGAAAGTGATAACACAGGATTTAACAAAAGCCTTCAAATGAAATACATCTTACTGACTTATATGCTTAAAAGAAAAATGAAAAAAGAAAAATGAAAAAAGAGAAATGGTGCATGCAATTCCAGATCAAAAAATAATCTTTTTAACTTGTTTTTTTTTTTTTAATCATCCTTTATCTTTTCTATTCTTATTAATAAGAACATTTGCAGGATTCGGATCATCTTCAATATTGATTATCTACCCTTCAATACACGGCTACATGTCATATTTTAAATAGGAAAGACTACATCTCTTTCGTTGGTTGAACGTACGGTGGAGTTAGTAGTGGCTGGTGTAGGGAAATGAACTCACTTGTTATCAATATCAACAGCCTGCGAGTTTTTACGGATTAACGACGTGTCAGCTCGACGGATTATTTCGAAAAAGATTAGCGTAAAATGTGTTCACATGTTGTCATGGTCTTAAAGCTTTCAGATATAAAACTGATGAAAATATGATATTAGATTGATTGATTGATGGATTGATTGATTGATCGATTTTAACGACATTTCAACCCGACTAGGATTAGTTTCTGCCAAGATTTTATAAAATTGCATGAATTATACGTTCAAGATTTTATTTTGCCGTTTTCTTTTTATTTATTTATTTAATTTTTTTTGCACACGGTCCAATCGAATATTAATGATTTTTGCATATCTCTATTTGTCCCATAGATGAGACAATTACTGTTACTACGATTGCAAGTAATCCATCATGGAGCCTCACCAACAGATCTAGTTTGTGTCGTACAGAGAACACTATGCTTTTTCGTTTGGTTTGGTTTGATTTGGTTTTATGGTATATCCACCATCGTAGGTCATTTAATGCCAAATCCATTTTATACCTATATTAAATATATAATGGACGAAACACATTGCATTTCACATTGCACTAATACCCTTGGGAAAGGTATGAATCCAATTATTCTCCCTCCAGCTATGGGTAAATAGTAGGGCAGACTAGGTTCTTCAGCCTTGGTTAGGCAACTAGTCTAGGAGAAGGAAAACTCTGAATTCAAACCTGTTAAACTCCGCTTAAAAATTGACCTTGTGTCATATCCTGCCCGAGCGGAGGGGTTGGTAAATAGGAATATATAATATTTAAACACATTTTGAAGATAACATTTATGAACAAGCCTGATCTCGTTTCTGTTTTTTTTTTTTTTTTTGCACACAGTCTAATGGTTTTACTTAATTTCAAACAATTCATTTTAGCATAAGTACAGTGTTTTGTTTATACACAATTAAATGTAAAACAATTCTATTGTAAGCAATTCAGTTTAACTTAAGTACACAGAGTTTTATTTACACAGTTAAACAACCAAACAGTTCTATTTCAAATAATTCAGTTTAGCATGTCGGCAAAGCTAAGTGGTTCCAAGTATTTCTATGTATCCCGAAGAATTCAATTGAACATCAGTCATTTGTTTATACACAGTTGAATGATCAAACAGTCCTATTTTGAGCAATTCAATTTAGCAGGGGGTGTCCTCGTGGTGCAATAGATAAAGGGACGAACTGCAGAATCGTAGTAAGCGAGTTCGTACTCCAGTCGCGCTATTACGTTTACTTTCGGGCAAATACCCTTGGGGAAAGGTATGAACCCCCTTATCCTCCCAGCTACTGTTCTTTTAGGAGAATGGCTTTGGCATCAAATGACCTACAAAGGTTGATATGCCATTAAACCAAACCATACGAATCAATTTAGCAAAAATACATTTTTTTGTTTACACACATTTAAATGTAAAAACATTTAATTTCAGACAATTCACTTTAGCGTATTTACACATTTTGGTTCTATTTGACCCATAGATAGGATTCTAGGAGGTGCCCGAGATGTAATGGTTATCGTCATAGGAAATGGACACGGTGACACGAGTTCAAATCCTGGACCAGGCTAATTGCATTTCACATAGCACTAATACCCTTGGGAAAGGTATGAATCCATAATCTCCCTCCAGGTATGAATAAATAGTAGGACAGACTGAATCTCCCGCCCTGGTGAGGCAACTAGTCTAGGAGAAGGAAAACTCTGAATTCAAACCTGTTAAAGTCCGCTTAAAATTGACCTTGTGTCATATCCTGCCCGATTAGTGAGGTTGGTAAATATGGATAAGGACTCTATTAGGTGCTACCACTCCGGGCCAGAGAGGACCTGGGAGCGATGGCAATGAAGGAGTACTCTGAATTCCCCAAAGCTCCAGCATTACTGAAGTCTTACCATCAGATTGTTTTGTATTATATCCAGGACACTCGTCAGGGGAGTGTTGCCTCTCTGTAGAAATGCAGTAGGTGTATTCTACAGCCCCAGGAGTGGGCTGCTTTTTGGAATACAAGGGACTTAACCTTCTGCAAAGGATATATTCAGCGTATTCTTGGCTTTACTAGCAGGACCCTAGAACATTGGAATTACTGGTCACAATTATTGGCACTCATGAAATTTCAGTACATAATGTTGAATATTTCCTGGAAAAAATGAAAGAAGCAAAAAAAAAAAAAAAAAATAACAATTCTAACGAAACAGCTTTTGCCTCTTGCTAATCACAGTAAATATCTTTTATGGTACCCAACCTGCGGTCGGTAATGAATTCTTCCGTGACTATTAATACCGGGCTCTGTACTTATTCCTGGCGAATACTTGCAGTCAGGTTGACTTCTAACATATCTGTTGTATTATACTTCGTTAATATACTTTGTTCCACGTAAACCCGAGTTGTGTTATAGACAAGAGGTCACTTGAAATTTTCGCGACGCCAATAAGAAAAACCTAATTGAAATTTTTATTGAATATTTTTAAGGATTTAAGGAACTTGAAAAAGGATTCCCTAAATGTCTTAAACCTTTGGATCAATATGTAAGATACGGTGTATATTTCATAGCTTCTTGGTTGGGCCGAGAATTTTTCATCGCATCCTTGTGTTTTTCTAAATCTTTTTCTTTCAGAAAATATGAGAAACAAAACTCAATGTTTGTTACACTATGGGATGAATATGTATATATTTAGTTTGGCTACCTTACCATAGCTAAGTTGGGTTGTCCTCGTGGTGTAATGGTTAAAGCGATGGACTGCGGAATCGTAGTACGCGAGTTCGTACTCCACTCGCGCTATTACGTTCACTTTCGGGCAAATACACTTGGGAAAGGTATGAACCCTCTTATCCTCCCAGCTATAGGTTAAATAGTACCCCAACTGTTCTTCTAGGAGAATGGCGTTCGCATTAAATAACCTACAAAGGTTGATATGCCATTAACCAAAGAAACCAATCCAAAGCTTACCATAGCTAAGGAAACCAGTCTGCCCACTATTTACCCAGAACTGGGTAAAAATAACTAACAGATCTATACTTTCCCACAGAGCTTTCTCGCGAAGTGAAGCAAGAACCGCCAAGTCCAGGATTTGAACTCAGGTCGCTGATTCCATTTATTTCGACGATAACCATTACGCTCTGTTTGTCTCCAAGAATGAATTAATAGAATCGACTGCACGTTTAAATTCTGTTCTTGGTAGGGTCGGGAACTTTTCATCACATCATCGTATTTCTTTTTATTCTTCTTTCTGATTATTACGTCAGCGTTTCATAAGTTTTGAAGTGAAGTTTAAAAAAGAGAAAATTTTAAAATAGATAAAGAAATAAATAAAGAAAGAAAGAAACGAAACGAAAAGCTGAAGTTGTAAAACTAAAGAAAATAAAAAAAACATTAAAAAAAATCAAATGAATAAAAGAAATAAAGAACTTTTCTCCGGAACATACAATTTGCCATCTTCTCAAAATCGGAAAACGAAAGGGTAGAGTGGTGTTGTTTTGTTTGCCTTAGTTAAAATGAGCTGAATATCAACGAAAGCGCCATCTTGAGTTCGTGACGACTTTAATGAAAATAGAGTTAAATTTGGACAAAATAGAATCCGATGCGAAGTGTTATTTGCTTAAATTAAAGTTTATTTATGCATTTTTACCTTCTCATCTCATCTCGCAAAGTGCACTCTCATTCATTTGCATTTCTACTCAAGATTTTAAGGGGGTGTCCTTGTGGTGTAACGGTTAAAGCGATGGACTGCGGAATCGTAGTACGCGAGTTCGTACTCCAGTCACGCTATTACATTCACTTTCGGACAAATACCCTTGGGAAAGATATGAACTCCTTTATCCTCCCAGCTATAGGTTAAATAGTACCACTACTGTTTTTCTAGGAGAATAGATTTGGCATTAAATAACCTACAATAGTTGATATGCTATTAAACAAAGAAACCAAACCATCAAGATTTTAACATTCTAGTTGTGTCGTTGTTCAAAAACGACTTGCAGGATAGTCTTGCCAGCCATCTCAACTTTACTATGTTCCATCCTCTGTGAATACTTCTCATTCGCAGTTTTATGCAAGCTCGGTGCTATCGAGAGAACCTGGAAGTGTATGAATCATCATCATCATCATGTCGTGCCGCCAGCATGGATATCCTTGACCCTCTCTCGCAACTCCTCCCTTTCGTTCGTAGCTTCTGGCAGGTCCTCAGGGCTGCATCCCGTATCCTCACAGAGCTGCTGTATGTAGGTTCGAGCTGGTCGTCCTGCTTTTGTTCGGCCATATGACGGGGTCCATAAGAAAACATCACTTATGAGTTCGCCTCTGCTTCTCCAGCAATACCTTTTTGCTGGAAGCGGCAGACTAAATTTCTCTGAATAAGCTCCATATTTGTGACTTGTACTAAACCAGTTAAGCAACAATTAGCGATCTTTTATTACAGAGCATCATCATTGCAATGATTTCGTTTCTCACTGAGTGTTCCAGTGTTTGTTGTCTTGTGCTAAATATCACGACAGCAGTCAATTTGTTCTTTATTGTAAGCTGTACGTGCTGGTATTTCTGTCAATCTAAGATATGCTTTGAGCAACGGCCAAGAAAATTGTCTCACAGTAAATAATAATTTATTTGACTGTCATTAGGTGTTCCACGATTGTGGCCTTAAGCCAAACAAAATTAAGTTTATTGAATATCAATACCCGAATTGGAGCAATTTCTCACCATCGAGTCGCGATAACACGAATTTCTCTGACTCTCTCTCTCTCTTTCTCTTTCCATTCTTCTCGATCATCCATCACTCCCGGCAGGTCTTCCAAATTACAACCAGAAGATCTCTTGAAGAAATGAAAAAAGAATAAAAATTCATTTAGGTAGTTGACCAGAGAAGGCAAAGAACTAGAAATGTAGACGCGAAAGAAACGCTACGCTAAACAATGATTACACACTTCGATGAAACAGAATATGAGCGGTTAGTGAATATTTTCTTTGAATTTTAGTGGTGAAATATCGAAGTAAATACGATGCCTATCTTTTAGAATGTTAATATCAAATTGTTAAGGTAGGGAAAAGAATTGGAGAGAGGAATGCTGAGAAAGTACTACCGGACTGTATGTATAGCAGTAGAAGAAATGCAAAGGTCAGGTGATCCTTCTATCTTAAAAAAAATTTAAAAATGAATAAAAAATTAAGAAATATAAAATAAAAAAAGCTACTAATCAGTTGCAGATGCGGAAGATATAAATGATATAACTTATGTGAAAGTCAGCGCGTTAAACAAAAGCGAATAAGATAATTGTTTTTTGTCAGAACAATTAAAGAATATAAATAAATTTCAGTCACAAATTAGCAGGTTTTTCAAAACAAAAAATAAACAGTTGGTCTTTATCTAAGTTAAAACTTCAGAAATTTAAGGCGAACCCCTATTTTTTTAATCACTGGAAGCCATTGGAAGCAGCATGCTATATGTGAAGTAAGGTGGATAAATTCTAAGTTTGGGCAATGGTGGGGTTTACCAGATGATGGGTGAAAGGATCTTACCGGTCAACGGCTTAGGTCAAATAGCTCAGTCAAGAAGCGACTGCTACTTATCTTTAAGAGTGGCGTGCATTGATGAGGACAAGAAAAAAAAAACAACAGCTCACGAAAGAGCAATTGAGAGTACATTATCATCACAGCGTATTACACATTATCACAGCGTATTACACCAATGGAACCAGCTCATTGGGGTAGAGTGTTCGCCAATAGTGCGGGAGACTTGGGTTCAATCTCAGGTCGTGTCATACCAAATACTTTAAAAATGGTACTTGATACCTCCTTGTTTAACATTCAGCAATATAAGGTAAGTATCAAGGGTAAATTGGAGCAATCCAGGGAAAGGAGTAGCGGTGTAG
This sequence comes from Sepioteuthis lessoniana, assembly GCA_963585895.1. Classification (NCBI taxonomy): domain Eukaryota; kingdom Metazoa; phylum Mollusca; class Cephalopoda; order Myopsida; family Loliginidae; genus Sepioteuthis; species Sepioteuthis lessoniana. The sequence goes on along the minus strand of OY757936.1, from coordinate 44,900,643 downwards.
AAGCTATTTAAAGGTGGGGGGTTGTGGTTGCCCTCGATTACGGTCGCCAACAACAATTATTACACAAATGAAATGCCGCATGGATGCTTTTTCGCGTGGCGTTATGGCTAACGTACTGGACTGCGACATCGTAGTAAGCGAGTTCAAACTCTCGTCACGTTATTATGTTCACTTTTTGACAAATACCCAGGGGAAAGGTATGAATCCCCTTATATCTGCAGTTATGAGTTATAAACATATATAACTAAGGAAAGTAGGTTGTCTCCCTTGGTTGACCCGACTCTCCAAAGGCCTTGTATGACACGTTTAATCGGTCGATGCACCTTTCAAACTAACCAATCATTTGTCCGCATACGTAGACACCAGATACAAATATATGTCTAGGCGTCTTTTTCCAACCAAGCTCAGTAACAAGCGGACGGTAAAATTGTCTATGCTACAATTCCAGCAGTGAACTAGAACTGTGTGAAGTACGTTAAACTTTGGTATATACGACACAAGGACTTCAATTAAGTGGACTATTATATGTTTATCCTTGTATGCTATTATATTGCCGCAAATAGAACAATTTATTTGCAAGAATAATATAATACTATAAAACTTCTATGTTCGTCTTTTTTCCTCATACTAACTTTTTTAGGTTTTCAACTTAACCAACATATTTTGCGACACAAATCCGCTTAGGGTTAATAGCACCACTTGTGTTCATCAATAAAGAAGGTTTAGGTTTTGAATAACACACGAAGTTTGATATGCCATTAAACAAACGAAATAAAACCAAAAAAGCAGAAGACGACCGTGGTTAATTTTTGAACGCAGAGTTTTTCCATCAAAATTGGTTCCCATACTAGGACTAAAGATTCCAGTCTGCCCCTCTATTTACCGATAGCACGAGTGAGAAAAGATTGGTTTATGCTTTTTCTTAGGAGTGAAGCCCAAACAATCCCTTCCAGGAATTCAGGACACCGATTTCCATTCATATGACAATAACCGTAACACTAACGCACCTCCAAATGTATGTATACATGTAGAGTTGTAGTGTGAAATAAAGTTTACCTGCCCATAAGATTGAATTTGTAAAGAGAGTTCGAATCTTGGCTAAGGCTTCTTAAATTTGCTTTAAAATTGTGTTCATTGGAAATTCGTGAATCCACTTTCTCCTGTGCTATGATTTATCGACAGTTTAACAAAATATCTCGTCAATACCACAGCACGGTGGTTGATGGATAAAAGGCCGATCGAATGAAACTTAGTCAGGCGGCTCTCCTCTAAAAAAAATTTTACCAAGAGAGTGTAGGCAAACCCTACATTTTAACCAGAAACAAAAACGGCAAAATTTTGAGCAATTTTAGGATCCAAAACTGCGGCAAAATACTACAATCAGCCCAGCTTTAGATTGGTCCAAAAATCTCTTGTATACTTTGCTTCCCGCCTGAAATACAAAACCCCTAAGTTGATCCACTTTCCATGACTAAAAACCGATAAATACGCGAAAATATCTTCGCCCAGCAGTTCAGTCACGGTTTCTGCAGGAATCTTTGATGATGAAAATACAGAACTTACAACCATGACTAATTGTTAAAAAAATTCTATTTCAAGAAATTCAACATAAGTACGCTGTTTAGTTCTATTTACGCCATAGATAGGGCCCTATCAGGTGCTACCACTCCAGACCAAATTTTAATGAAGGGGTGCTCCGCATTCCCCAAAGCTGCAGCATCACTGGAACCTCACTATAAGATTGTTTAGTGTCATATGCAGGACACTCGTTGGGGGTTCTTACCCCTCTGCAGAGGTGCAGTCGGTGTATTCTACAGTCCTTGCTGACTGGGCAATCTGTATAATTAGATAATATTGATATCACAAAGTTTAAAACAGATATGGGAGAGAAATATAAGTTAGTTGATTGATTGATTTCAACGGCATGTCAACGCGTCTAGGGTTATTTATGCTTACTTGACGTTTGGAAATTGTTTTTATTGTACGTTCATATTTATGTTTTGTGTTGTTTCTTAAGAGGTTTTTTTTGCATAGCGTCTTAGTGAATACGAGCAATTTTCAAACATATTTGATCAAAAATCGGGACCCTAACAAGTGATACTAGTCTGGGACGGGGTGGACCTGGCAATGAAAAAGTACTCTACACTCCTCACATCTCCAGAAGAGGAGTCTTACAACCAGATTTAGTGTCATACCCAAGATACTTCTTTTTGTGAGGCGCTTACTCCTCTGGTGGGGATAAAATCAGCGTTTAAGGAGTCAGACGATAAGTTGCACAGAAGTTGAACAGGGGCAGCATTTACACTATAATGGAAAACTAACCAAGTTTGGTGATGTCGCGAAGTATTGCTGGAGTGCCCTAAAATACATTATAATATTGCTGCCACAAATCTATGCCACATGAGGGTCTGGTTTGAGACTTTGTTGATTTTTTTCTGAATGGATATTTATAACATTTTAATTTTAAAAACAGAATCTGTAGAAAAAAAAGTTGTTTACAAATTATCTTAGTTTTCAAACACTTTGAATTATAACTGTTATTGCGTCTTTCAGCATTCATTGACGTCATTGGTCTCTCAGTCAACCAATGAAATATTTTGACATCATAGTGGTTCACGTCCGATTACTGCTTCCATTAGATTTTACTTCAATTTGGCGGCAATAGATTGTAAAATAAAATCTTTGCTTGTCGGAGACTCAGTGGCGCCATTGCTATCAATTTTGGATGGC
>OY757936.1:44660413-44895413 GCA_963585895.1 Sepioteuthis lessoniana | reverse complement strand
TATACATACTTATATATATATATATATATATATGTGTGTGTGTGTGTGTGTGTGTGTGTGTGTATGTATGTGTATGTGTGAATGTTTGTGTGTATGTGTGTGTATGTGTGTAATTGGACAAACAAGCGTCGTCTTAGAAACAGAAAGTCTGAAATAAAAGCATTAACATACTCTATGCTATCTTATGTATATGTTATCACAAACATATTACAAGATATTTTCTACTCTTAAGAAGCACATAATTAAATAATCCATGGGGAAAGAAATGAAGATCCATATTACATCCCACAACTATGGGTTATATAGTATCACAGCTATTTTTCGACATGAATCGCCTTGGCATTAAATAACCCGCGATGGTTGATATGCCATTAAACAAAGTAACAATATAATACACATACCTGAAAAAAAACACGGATCTAATTCAGATCCTTACCAAGTTTTTACTTACCCGGCCCGGTAGCTCGCCTGGTTTCGGCTGGGCCGTCTGGCATACGTGCCGAATGGAGAATCAACGACAAACATATATTCACATTGTACTAGACCTTCGAGTCTTGTGAATCTTTGACCAGCAAAGTCACCTAGTATGCGCACCGCGTGACTTAGCAAAAGTTGGCATAGTTCATATTGTACCTAGTGATCCTATAACTAGCATTGTTCAGCAAGGAACGAGTTTTAACTGATGCCTGATATCCCCTCCCCTAAAGCGCCACTATAAAAAAGACCCTGTGTCAAATCCTGTCGGATGGGAGGCACGGATAAATATCCTTACCAAGTTTTTGTCTCATTCAATCAAACCTTTTTTTAAATTTTCACTCACTAACCGGTCAACAACCTGGTTTGATCGTTGCCATGTAGCGTGTCATGAGTAAAATTTACCAGGTGGAACCGATCTTCCTCCAAGTCAATAACCAACTTGAATTCAGAGTTTCTTACTCCTTAAAAGGTTGCTTGATAAGTTCACAGAGCTCAGTCAGCCCTACTATTTATTCATAAGGAGAATAGATGAATTCATGCCTTTTAAAAGGGGCATGAACGTGAACTTCTTTAAAGTTGTGAAGATAAATCTGTCGATTTTTAAGGTAAAAATAAATCATTCAAAAGACACAATAGGTAAAAAAGATTATATTTATTTTTACGTGTACAAACGTTGATATGCCATTAAACAAAGAGACCAACCCAAACGAAACCAAACCATTTTCACGTGTACAAACGTTGATATGCCATTAAACAAAGAAACCAACCCAAACGAAACCAAACCATTTTCACGTGGACAAACGTTGATATTCCATGAAACAAAGTGACCAACCCAAACGAAACCAAACCATTTTCACGTGGACAAACGTTGATATTCCATGAAACAAAGTGACCAACCCAAACGAAACCAAACCATTTTAACGTGGACAAACGTTGATATGCCATTAAACAAAGAGACCAACCCAAACGAAACCAAACCATTATCACGTGGACAAACGTTGATATGCCATTAAACAAAGCGACCAACCCAAACGAAACCAAACCATTTTCACGTGGACAAACGTTGATATGCCATTAAACAAAGAAACCAACCCAAACGAAACCAAACCATTTTCACGTGGACAAACGTTGATATGCCATTAAACAAAGTGACCAAACCAAACGAAACCAAACCATTTTCACTTGGACAAACGTTGATATGCCATTAAACAAAGAGACCAAACCAAACGAAACCAAACCATTTTCACGTGGACAAACGTTGATATGCCATTAAACAAAGTGACCAAACCAAACGAAACCAAACCATTTTCTCGTGGACAAACGTTGATATGCCATTAAACAAAGAGACCAACCCAAACGAAACCAAACCATTTTCACGTGGACAAACGTTGATATGCCATTAAACAAAGTGACCAAACCAAACGAAACCAAACCATTTTCTCGTGGACAAACGTTGATATGCCATTAAACAAAGAGACCAAACCAAACGAAACCAAACCATTTTCACGTGGACAAACGTTGATATGCCATTAAACAAAGTGACCAAACCAAACGAAACCAAACCATTTTCACGTGGACAAACGTTGATATGCCATTAAACAAAGTGACCAAACCAAACGAAACCAAACCATTTTCACTTGGACAAACGTTGATATGCCATTAATCGAAGAGACCAAACCAAACCAAGCCAAACCATTCTCACGGGGACGAACGTTGATATGCCGTTAATCGAAGAGACCAAATCAAGCCGAACCATTTTTACGTGGACAAACGTTGATATGCCATTAACCAAAGAGGCCAAACCAAGCCAAACCATTTTCACGTTGACAAATATTGATATGCCATTAAACAAAGAGACCAAACCAAACCAAACTATTTTCACGTGGACGAAATTTGATATCCCATTAATCGAAGAGGCCAAACCAAGCCATTTTCACGCGGACAAACACTGATATGCCATTAAACGAAGAAACCAAACAATAAACCATTTTCATCTGGATGAACATTGAAATGCTATTAAACGAAGAGACCAAATCAAACCATTTTCACGTGTCTGCTAGCGAATATTGGTAGAAAGCAATATCTGCAAGTTTTATTACGTATCCACTGATACAAAATATTAAACATTTGTGCTCTTGTGCCAGACTATGATAATCTTCACTTCACTGGCCCCGTAACCTGATTTGTTGGTGATGGCACAATTCATGTAGTGTCACTTGAGCTAGAATATTCTGGCGGAGCTAATTCTTCTCCATATCTAGAACTGGTTTGTCATCAGAGTTTTCCTTTTCCTAGATCGGTGGCCACGCCAAGCCTAAAGAGCTTAGTCTGCCCTACTATACATCTATAGGAGGATAGAATTCACACTTTTCGCAAGTGTATACGTGCTATGTGAAATGCAAACGTCTTCGTACCGGATTTGAACTCGGGTAGCCAAATCCAATTGCTAAAGAACCCACACCACCGCTAATATGTGAGTGGTTCAAGTTTACTTGCTGTACACTCATTGGCCTGGGACCATTTTCACCTTTTCGGCAGGCACTGGATTACACCGACATTAAGAACCCACATCACTGCAAAAAAGTGTCTTAGTTATGACATTCTTTTTCAATCCGTTAGTGATACAGTAGTTCTCGAGCTCTGAACGATGTGGACAGTTCATTCATTCAGGTTGACTCTGACCCGGAGTGGTAATATCTGTTAGGGTTCTATTTATGGACCAAATAGATCAGTTTGAAAATTATTTGTATTGGATTGGAATACAAGATATCATATAAGTGTGTGCAAATTATCTGTATTAAGAATTATTACTAGAAACTATAATTGTTTCATTGGTCTAGTGGATAGAGTGTTTGCCAATGGTTCGGGAGACCGGTGTTCAATCCCAGGTCGCGTCATACCAAAGACTTTAAAAATGGCACTTGATACCTCCTTGTTTAACACTCAGCAATATAAGGTACGTATCAAGGGTAAAGTGGAGCAATCCAGGGAAAGGAGTATCGCCCTCCCATACACCTTGGTGTAGTAGCTTTTGAAAAGGGAGCCTTATCATTATTAGTAACTTGAAGCCATTTACTTGTATGTAAATTATTAGTGGTAGATATGAAAACTTGAGACAATATAATGTGCGCAAATGATTATTATTAAATAAGACAACTCTTTTTATAATCATATCATCATCATCATCATCTTGTCGTACCACCAGCACAGATGTACCTGACCCTCTCTCGCCACTCCTCCCTGTCGTTCATCGCTTCTGGCAGGTCCTCAGGGCTACATCCCGTATCCTCACAGAGCTGCTGTATGTAGGTTCGAGCTGGTCACTCTGATTTTGATCGGCCATCTGAGGGGTCCATCACTTATGAGCTCATCCATGCTTCTCCAGCAGTGTTCTGCATGTCTGATTCGTCTAACTTTGATAGTTTTCGTGATGGGTGGTAGGTGGCCGTATAGCAGTTGCTTGGTGGGGTGTTGCCTCCAGGACTTATTCAATATTGCTCTCAGTATTCTTGTGTAGTTGCCGTCAAGCTTTTTCTCCATCTGTTTAGTTAGCGTCCATGTAGTACATCCATATAGCAGTATCCACACGACTGCTGACTGGAAGAAACTGCGTTATGGCGGAGTATTTGACACCATTATAAATGAACAAATTATTATTTTAATAGTCAGATACAAAAAGTGCAATTAAAAATAACTGCATTAGGACGTTTAAAATATAGTTATAATCATCACACTTATATTTATAGAAGAAAACCAAATAGAAGTAGTTATGATTGTAATCAAACATTTACCAGTGAATCAAATTTTGGCATTAAATTACCCATAAGGAGTTGACGTGCCATTAAACAAATAAAGAAAACCAAATAGAAATAGTTATGATTGAAATCAAACATTTACAAGTGAATCAAATTTTGGCCTTAAATTACCCATAAGGAGTTGACATGCCATTAGACAAATAAAGAAAACCGAATATGAATAGTTATGATCATATTCAAATATTTACAAATGAATCAAATTTTGGCCTTAAATTACCCATAAGGAGTTGACATGCCATTAGACAAATAAAGAAAACCAAATATGAATAGTTATGATCATATTCAAATATTTACAAATGAATCAAATTTTGGCCTTAAATTACCCATAAGGAGTTGACATGCCATTAGACAAATAAAGAAAACCGAATATGAATAGTTACGATCATATTCAAATATTTACAAATGAATCAAATTTTGGCCTTAAATTACCCATAAGGAGTTGACATACCATTGAACAAATAAAGAAAACCAAATAGAAATAGTTATGTTTGTAATCAAACATTTACAAGTGAATCAAAATTTGGCCTTAAATTGCCCATAAGGAGTTGACATGCCATTAAACAAATAAAGAAAACCAAATAGAAATAGTTATGATCATAATCAAATATTCACAAATGAATGAAATTTCAGTACATTTATGATGTGTTGATATGTTGTTTTCATTCCTTCCAGGTGCGGCGTGAGGAAAAGTTGTGTACCCTTTCGTGGTCATTGGACTCAAGTTCACTCTATCTCGGAGTTGTAGAACCTACTTGTGTTCCATCTATGGGTCAAATAGATTTGTTTGAAAATTATTGGTATTAGATAGGAGTGCTTGATACCATATAATTGCTGACAGAATATTCATATTTACCCAACCCCTCTGCTCGGGCAGGATATCACACAAGGTCAATTTTTAAGCAGAGTTTAACAGGTTTGAAATCTGAGTTTTCCTTCTCCTAGACTAGTTGCCTCATCAAGGCTGAAGAACCAATTCTGCCCTGCTATTTACCCATAGTTGGAGGGAGAATAATGGGATTTATACCTTTCCCAAGGGTATTAGTGCTATGTGAAATGCAATCAGTCTCGTCCAGGATTTGAACTCGTGTCGACGATAACCATTACACCACGGGCACCTCCTTGTAGAATATTAGAATTAGATTGGATTACTCGTAACTATATAACTGTATATACATTTGTATTAGGAGTACGATTGATTACTCGTTTTTTGATGGTATTCCAAACGGTCTAGGATCACGATAAGGCTAGAGGTTAAGGAATCGTGTTCATTGTATATTTATATTTGATTTTTTGTGTAGTTATTTCTTATGAGTCTTTTTGGGTACACAGTTAAGTATTAAGTATTCCTATCCAATAGAAAAAATTGCATGCTGTATGATTTCAAGTATTTCTATTTTATACGAATTATTTTGGGATCTTATGACAATAGAAGTATTCACTGAGGCTAAAAACTTATAGAGAGTATGATGCATTTTTTGATGTAGTTTTCCTTTTATAAAAATATAAAGCAAATTTTGAAAGAAATACAAAAGTCATCCAAAAAGGTTTGTGAAAGACTAGTTCTAACCTAACTTTCGAATTGTCAAAATAAAAAAGTAATTAGGCTTGGGGTTTTGTCAGTGCATTAATCCATTTTAAATCGTGACATCGCTTACCCACCTATTGGAGTTAAAAGGTCAAATCTTTGGGTAGATTAATCCTATCTTTGTTTTTGTTTTGGTTAATGTGAAAAGAGGTACAAACCCATAAAGCGTGGGCTGGAACCTTTTATTAACCTAACGCCTATTTCGTGGTTTGATTGGATGACCGAGTAAAATCTGATACGTGGAAGGGATACTCTTCCCACAGTCGTAGAGCTGCGCATTTGATGGGCTGACGAGTCAAAAGTAGAATAATACGAAATGATCTATGACTGATTAGCCAATCGGTAATGTTTGTTCCTAAGGGAATCCTCCATAAAAATAGAAGTTTTTAGGCTTAGAAGAGAGAAAATATCCACTGTTCATACCGAAGACAGGAAAATAAGAAAAGAAATCTCTCCAAGAACTAAAGCCTATCCAGTAAAAGTCTCACTCTCCAAAAAATTGAGAAACATAGAAATATTATAATATCAAGATATCTCATTTATCTGTCTCTCAAATACAAAAAGGTGACACAGTTTATATATATATATATATATATATATATATATATATATATGTATATATATATATATATATATATATAAGTGCAAACCAATTAGCTGCAATTACGGTGGGTTTTTTTCTTTTGACCAATCGATTGCGTATCTGTTGATTTTTTTTCAATTGGTGTGACAAGGTTGGCCTTTTCTTTTTTTTTCCAATATATATATATATATTCCCCAAGACAGTGATTCGTTGTATATTTTTATCTTCGAATTACTTGCGTTTTTTCCCTTACCGTAAGTGCTATTATTCAATCAGTTATTATATATATATATATATATATATATATATATATATATATATATATCATTATTACATCATTGTGTTTCAATAAATTGCTGTTAATTGTTAACAGTGAGTTTTTCTTGTCTTTGAGTTGACAACACACAGACAGCTAGTTCCGACGAACCATCATAATTGACTGAAGAACTTCTGGGTATATTGTGTCATCCCCCATTTGTGCATCTTGTAAACACAACATGGCCACAGAGGGAGTTGATAAACCAACTAACCGTAAATACTTATAGTAGTTACGGAACTAAGACCACAATCAAGCACCGTGACTAGCATAGGACAACAGTTTCAAGTAATTATTTTTATTTAATAACATTTATTCATGCACACAGTTATAGAAATTATTTTTATTTAATAATGTTCATGTGTTTACATACAGTTATATGGATTCAAGTAAGTAATGGAAATTCTTTGCATACGGATTATTTTTAAACTGATCTATTTAACCCATGGGACTCTAACAGGTACAACAGCTTCGAGACAGAGTTGACCTGGGAGTATGGCGATGATCGGGTACACGGAACTTCTCAAAGTTCCAGACCTGGAACCTCTACATCAGACGAAAGTAAGAGTCATACCCTTGACATTCCTTTTTCTTTGGAAAGAGTCTTAAACCTCTTCTACATATTCTAAGCCTAATCGACAGCACGGTCAATTAAGTCTCGTTATTTAATGTGATAATTATTTGCAAATGTTTATCATCATATGTTTCTTCAACTATGTCATTACATGCAAAAACTGAAGAAGGAATGGCTGGGTTTAATGAACTTCTAGAGTGTTCAATGCCAAATCAAGTTTATATATATATATATATATATATATATATAAGTAATAAAGTTAGCGACCGTAATCGAGGATGACCCGAAGACATCCTTTTCATTAGCTACTGCATCGAAGTGTTGGGAAGGGCTTTACTCCATCCTTTGGACTTGTCAACTTTACCCTTGGTATGTAACTTATAATGCTTAGTCTTAAAGACGTCAAGTACCATTTTTTAAGTCTTTTGAGCTTATTGTTTTCCCACAGTTAACTGGTTTCAAGTATTGCTATCGAATATTAACAATTGAATTTTACACCAGTCATTTGTTTGCACACAGTTCCATGGTTAAACAATTTTATTTAGCATCAGTCCTTTGTTTGCACACCAAAAGATATGCATAGATTTTCTAAACGAATAATTTGTACGTCATTTCATTTTTTAAAACGTTTGAGTAATTTGTTTGTACACAATTAAGGATTGCCATTGCTTCCTCGCAGTAAATGGTTTTCAAGTATTGTTATCAAACACAAATAATTCTCTTTAATATAATTCATTTCTTTGCACACAGTGAAGTTGTAACAAGTATTGATATTTCAAGTATTGCTATTTAACACTAATAATTCTATTCACTATTATTCATTCGTTTGCAGGGGGTGTCCTCGTGGTGTAATGGTTAAAGCGATGGACTGCGGAATTGTAGTACGCGAGTTCGTACTCCAGTCGCGCTATTACGTTCACTTTTAGGCAAATACGCTTGGGAAATGAATGAAACCCCTTATCCTCCCAGCCATGGGTTAAATAGTACCACTACTGTTCTAGGAGAATAGCTTTGGCTTTAAATAACCTACAAATGTTGATATTTCATTAAACAAAGAAACCAAATCATTCGTTTGCACATTGTTAAATGGTTTCAAGTATTGCTATAAAACACTAACAATCCAATTATGTATCAGTCATTTGTTTGCATGCAGTTAAATTGTTCTATTTGATCCATAGATAGGATCCTTTCAGCTGCAACTCCTTCGGGTCAGAGTGAATCTGGGAGTAATCACAAGGAAGGGTTACTCAACATTCTCCAAACCTCCAGGACTGAAGCTTCACCATCCAGCTTTAGTTTCATATCTTAGACACCCGTTGGGAGTTCTTACCCCTTTGCAGAGATACAGTAGGTGTATTCTGCACCCCCAGCCGACTGTGCTACAGTTGAAGGATGGTTTGGTTTCTTTGTTTTAGTGGCATATCAAGCTTTGTTGGTTATTTAATGCCAAAGCCATTCTTCTAAAAGAACAGTAATGGTACTATTTAACCCATAACTGGGAGGATAAGGTGGTTCATACCTTTCCCAAGGGTATTTGTCTGAAAGTGAACGTAATAGCGCGACTGGAGTACGAGCTCGCATACTAAGATTCCGAAGTCCATCGCTTTAATTATTACACTACGAGGACCCCCCCCCCGACAGTTGAAGGAAGTTTCATTAAAATTAAATAACCCAACAAGGGTTGACATGCTATAAAAGTAACCAATGAAACTATGTTTTGATCCTCAGGTATATATTTGGTTTTGCTCGGCTCAAACACGCGACTAGTGATGTCAAAGTGTCATGGCTACATGATTCGAGTCACATGATCTGTTACTATTGTCGATTTGAACTCTTCATCAACGAGGCAGTAACATTAACTATATTAACGACGAAAGCAAAAGGAAAACGCCAAATACAAGGCGTTAAAGGAGCCCGTTTACTGCCGATCTTTGTTCGCTGAATGGAAGTTTTAGTTGTTGTAAACGCTATTAATCTGATTTAAAGCCGGTGAAATTGACTTCCAATACGGCGACTATCAACGACTAAAGTAATTCTTAAATAAAACGGAGACACTCGCTCCTGCTGCTATTCGTACCAACGTGTTGAATGGCACTTCATGGATTTTCAATACTGGACTGGAGTTGTGAGTTTGCTTCCCAAAGTTTGTTAACTTGTAGTCAAAACCTTCGGAAATTCAATAGGCTTACCTAATGTCCCTAATTGCTGCTCGCTTAGTCAGCGAGGCTTAAAATATACCAAAAGTATTTCCTGTGTATGACTCTAAACTGTATCTAATAGTGAGACCCCAGCTCTGGAGATCTGAGGAGTGTGGAGTATCTCCTCGCTACTTGCCCAGTCGGCTAGGGCTGTAGAATACACCGACTGCATTTTTGCAAAGGTGTAAGACCCCCACCAACGAGTGTCCTGGATATGACACTAAACAACATGATGGTGAGATTCCAGTAATGATTGAGCTTTGTGGAATGCGGAGTACTCCTTCATTGCCATCACTCTCAGATCCACTTTGGTCAGAAGTGTTAGCACCTGATAGAGTCCTATCTATGCGTACTTATGCTAAACTGGATTGTTTAAAATAGAACTGTTTTTGTATGCTAAACTGAATTATTTGAAATGGAACTGTTTTGACACTTAACAGTGTGTAAAATAAAAAAAAAACTATATCTATACTAAACTGAATTATTTGAATTAAAACTGTTTGACTAAACCGAATAGCTTGAAATAGAAATATTTTTGACAATTAAACTGCGTACTTATGCTAAACTGAATTGTTTGAAATAGAACTGTTTACTTGTATGAAACTGGATTTGTTAATAAATAACCTACAATGGTTGATATGCCATAAAACTAAACCAAACAAAATCAAACTCTTCATTGCCATTACTCCCAACTCTACTCAGACCAGGAGTGGTCGAACTTGTTAGGGTCCCATCTATCCTGTCAAATAGATCCGTTTGAAAATTTATCATATTCAATAGGACATGAATAAATAAATAAAACTCTTAAGAAATAATTACTCCTAAAACATAAATATAAATGTACAATGAACGCGTTTCCCTAACCTCTGCAAATAAAGTAACCATAGACGAGTTGACATATCGTTAAAATCAATCATCAAACCAATAGCTCCACACAGATTTATTCGAATTGTTGATCACGTGCTGGCTGTCATTTCAGCCGTTATATCTACCGGCATTTTCATATTCTCGTATTTGGTAATTTTCACTGAAATTTAAACGAGACCCTTTATTCAATTCACGTGGGCCGACTGTTTTCATCTCCCATCCATATAACTGGTTGGTTGTTTTTAATGGCATCTCATCTCTTGTACGTTATTACATGCCAATTCCTGTTTATATATATATATATATATATATATATATATATATATATATATATATGACTAGTAAAGGAGTAGTTTGTTGGTAATATTTTCATTTAAACTAGAACTCATTTATTGGCACACAGTTAAATCACATTCAAGTATCACTGAAAGTAAAAAGCTGGTGACCGTAGTCGAGGGCGACCAGAAATTTCCCTTTTCAATAGCTACTACAACGAGGTGTAGGTGAGGGCACTACTCCTTTCCCTGGATTGCTTCACTTTACCCTTGATACGTACCTTATATTGCTGAGTGTTAAGCAAGGAGGTATCAAGAATCATTTTTAAAGTCTTTGGTATGACGCGACCTGGGATTGAAACCAGGTCTTCCGGGCCATTGGCGAACCCTCTACCTACTAGGCCAATGAGCCGGTATGTACTCTAAATAATAATGCCAAGTAAAAGATTGAACTGTTATATTTGATCCATAGATTGGACCTTGGTAATATCAACCGCTCCAGGCCCGAGTGGACTTGAAAGTAATGGCAATTATGGTGTACCCCGCATTCCTCGAACCTCTCGAACTGGAGACTCATCATCAGATGCTTTAGTATCATAGCCAGGACACTTGTTCGGAGGTGGGAGTCTTACCCCTCTGCAGAGGTGAATTTGGCGCATTCTATCGTCCCGCTCCAGTTAACTGGGCGATCCGTGTAATTGCTATCTCATACAAGTCAAAGTGACGATTTTCACCGACCAGAAGAAAAAAAGGTCACGCTACTTTGCTCTACTTAGCGTTGTTTTTTTTTTTTATGTAAGTAGCCATTTGCAATATGATTTGTGTTCATGCCTGCGTTCGAATCCTTGATATTCCTATCACTCACGCATATGCTTAAGTTGTGGTATAGACAAGGCCGATAGACGGGAGTCTTGGCAGAACGACTTTTGGAAGCGAACCAGAACGACAACGAGTTCAAATGTTGAACAGGGATGTTTGTACTTCATTTCATACAATTTTTTTTGGAAAACAAAATTAGGGTCCAATACCGATAAAATAAAACGCTGTTTTTTCGAAGCAGCGTTCGTGTAGATACTGCTACATGGATGCACTACATGGATGCTAACAAAATGTATGGAGAAAAAGCTTGACGGCAACTACACCAAAATGCTGCAATATTGAACAAGTCCTGGAGTCAGCAGCCCACAAAACAGCGGCTGTATGGCCACCTACCTCCCATCACGAAAACTATCCAAGTTAGACGAAGCAGACATGAGGAACACTGCAGGAGAAGTAGGGACGAACTCATAAGTGACGTACTCCTATGGACCCCTTCACATGGACGAGCAAAGGCAAGACGACCAGCTAAAACCTATATCCAATAGCTCTGTGCCGATACAGGATGTAGCCTTGAAGACCTACCAGGAGCAATGGACGATAGAGACGGCTGGCAAGAGAGGGTCAGGGAGATCCGTGCTGGCAGCGTGACATGATGATGATGAATCTTTCAGGACATACACACACACACACACACACACACACATATATATATATATATCCTGGAAGATTACGTTACATATCTAAAGCTGTTATTTCAAGAGAAAGATAAAATTTATGGGCAGATAGAATACTAAAATTCCTACAATGTCGATTTTTAATAGGAGTAAAGCAGGTTTCAATTCAGAGATTTTCTTCTCCTAAACTGCTTGCCTAACTACGGCTAAAGAACTAAGCCTGTCCCACTTGTATCTACCTGTATAATTAAACATTTAATCTAGTAAATCTATAAGAACACGTTTATATACGAGCAGGCACGGGTTCAAACTATATGCGTCAAAAAATTGGAAAGCTAAATATACGGCATCTCTTTGGGCAACGTGAGGGTTACTTGGCTGTTCCCATCTTCTCTGTCAGCATTACGTGACAGATTGCACAGGGCTACATGGAACCAGCTACAAGGAATGATCCCTGACCAAATTTGAACTATTCTAGATCCCTGACCTGATTGAACGTGCTTGGTTTGTGGACCATTGTTATTGAATTGGATTCTTACTGGGTGCCCCATGCTTCAAGCCTTTTGATATCTATCGGGACACTGGATAAATATTATATCTAATTATGGAAAGTTGATGAACGTACGCTTGCTTTTTAATGAATTGTTTGGTATCAACATTCGTGGGTTATTTAATGCCAAATCCATCCTTCTGGAAGAATAGTAGTGGTACTATTTAGCCCATAGCTGGGAGGATAAGGGGGTTCATACTTTTCCCAAGGGTACTTGTCCGATAAGTGAACGTAATAGCGCGACTGGAGTTCGAACTCGCTCACAATGATTCCGCAGTCCATCGTTTTAACCATTACCCAACGAGAATACCCCTGCTTTTTAAAAAAGTTAAATTTCATAGAATTAAAACTAGTAACGATTGAAATACCCAGTTAACCGGTTATCGTCTGAGGAAACGCAATCGGTGACGCCAGTTCAAATCCTGGATGAGGTTTTTTATGTTTCACTTCGTGTTAATGTTCCTCGGAAAGTCTTGTATCCACCTGTTCTCACATAACCTATGGGTGGGGGAGAACAGAAGGACACAAGTAAGGAATGCTTGTACCATGTAACCCAGCACAATCGGTCACACATTACTGGGTAAGAAGATGGGAAGAGCCAAGTAACACACGCACTGCCCTACGATATTTCAGTCTTTAGCTTTCAAAGTTATATTTTTACACACACATTATGTGAACGCGTGTGTGCGCGTATATAAGCGTATTCTAATAGGTTTATTAGATTAGACATGTTTAATTATAAATATACGCATCTGTTGGAAGGGAGAGATAATAAAATTATGTTTCGACAAAAACATTACCATCAAAGCGCATACACAAATGAACACACGTACCTTTAATTAAGTTTAAAATATTGTAATCATAAATATTCGCCCCCGTAGCGCAGTAAAGAAATTAGAATCATCACATCGAGCAGTAAAAATACGAAGAAGAAAACCATTTCAGTTTCTATTTCATGCGCTACATAGACACACATGTTATTTAATGTCACCTAAACAGACATAAATTCAATAATATTATTTAAACTATCCTCGGCACTCTAAAATAGGCAAACGTTTCCAACAAAACAGGTACACATACATACATACATACATACATACAGACAGACATACACAGACGCCGGCACTTATCTTTAATTAAGTCTCATGGCACCTCGAGACATATTCACTCCTCACATTAGCATCAAATAGAGCTTTCAAACAGACACAATGAGCAATAATAGCCCACACGTACATACACACTGGTGCAATCAATTTGCCCGCCTCGTTTTCGCTGCGTAGCGCTCAAATACGTCAACACAAATTATCACAAGATAACAGCATGATCACCTCACAACAATTATGTCGGCGTTCCGGGACGTTTAGAGGGAAAAAAAGACGTCTTGTTAAAAGTGTTGTTTAATCACATTGCCCAATTGTCTTGAGGCAGCTTAATCAACTTTGCCTCCTTGCTGCGGCGGACGTAATACATTTTTAATTGCTAGCTGCTGAAATTGAATACAGGAGAAGCACTGAACGAATGCCGATGAGTTTTTGATGAGTCACGACAAAATGGCGAATAGATGTTGTTGTTGCTATTCACTTCCGCTTTCTTCTCGCGGCTATGCCTCGTTTTGGTGTCAGCTTCTGGTGACGTGAACTCAATAGCTATATAAAGGGGACTTGTCGGAATAAAAATAAAATACAGAGCCAAACGGGGATTTTTGAGGAAATTGTCAAACACTTTAATAGGTCATTTTAGATTTCACTAGAAAATTGGATAGGACCTGAAAAGAAATGTTTCCTAGAATGAATTGTCTGTCACCCATGTAAGGACTGAATATACTGATTGATGCTTAACTTTGGACTATAGTGGCTATTGATGTTTTTATTATCCTTATATTATTTGGAAACGGTGGAAGAAAATTACAACCATAAAAGAATGTCCTGAATTATGACACTAAACAGCGTCTGATGGTAAGGTTCCAGTTCTGGATATCTGGGGAGTGTTGAGTACTCCTTCATTGCTATTACTCACAAATCCACTCTGTACCTTAGAGATTGGTTGGTTGGTTGGTTGGTTGGGATTTTATGGCATATCAACTCTTGTAGGTTATTTAATGCCCAATCCATTTTATACAAATAATCAGTTCGATTTCAAACAAATTAGTTTAGCATGAGTACACAGTTTTATGGTCAAAAACATTTCTATTTCAAGCAATTCAGTTTAATCAAACTGTTCTAATTCAAACAATTCAATTTAGTATAAATATAGTTTTTTTGTTTACATTCAGTTAAATGTCAAAACAGTTTTATTTCAAACAATTCAGTTTAGCGTAAGTAAAGTTTCAATCTCAAAATTTCCATTTTAAACAATTCAGTTTCGCATACAAAAATGGTTCCATTTAAAACAATTCAGTTTCACATACGCACGCAGTTTAGTTCTATTTGAGCCATAGATAGGGCCCTCTCAGGTGCTAATTCTCCGGGCCAGAGTGGATCTGAGAGCTAGGGTAATGAAGGGGTGCTCCGTATTCCCCAAAGCTCCAGCATCACTTGAACGTCACCAGATTGTTTAGTGTCATATCCAGGACACTCACTGTGTGTGTATGTGGCGGGGGGGGGTCTTAACCCTCTGCAGATAAGCAGTAGGTGTATTCTACAGCTTCAGCCGACTGGGCAAGTTCCTAAGAGGTAATACCTATTATAGCAGACTGGTTATTTTAAAAATTATTTGTATTCGATTGAAATACTTGATATGATGTATCTGTAAACTTTTTGTATTAAGAATAGTTACATGAGCTAGAATTGCTTGCTTAGATAGGTTGATTTGTTGTGTCTCATGGCATATCAACCCTTGTAGATTATCTATGCCAAATCCTGCTGATTGTGAAAAACATTTCTATTTCAAGCTATTCAGTTTAGTCAAGCAGTTCTAATTCAGCTTATTCAGTTTAGTATGAGTACATTTTTTTTCACACAATTAAATGTCAAAACAGTTCTATGTTAAACAAATCAGTTTAGTGTAAGTAGAGTTTCAATGTCAAAAAACAGTTCCATTTCAAATAATTCAGTTTAGCATAAGCACGTAGTTTAAATATAAGTACGGTTTTGATTGTCAAAAACATTTCTATTTCAAGCAATTCAGTTTAGTCAAACAATTCAGTTTAGTATTAAAATGCCGTTAGTTCTATTCAAACAATTGATAGGGCCCAATCAGGTGCTACCATTCCGGGCCAGAGTGGACCAGGGAGGAATGACAATGAAGGAGTACTCCGCATTCCCTAAAGCTCCAGCATCATCGGAACCACACCATCAGATTGTTTAGTGTCATATCAGGACACTCATTGGGGGTCTTACCCCTTTGCAGAGGTGCAGTCGGTGTATTCTGCAGCCCCAGCCGACAGGGCAATGAATGGTTTTAAGCATTTCTATTTGATACTAATAGTTCAATGGAGCAATGTGCTTGTACGTCGTTAAATGGTTTTAAGTATACTTAATGATTCAACGGGTCTATTTGACCCATAGTTGAGACCCTAACAAGTACTACTACTCCAGGTCAAAGTAAACCTGGGAAGTAACGACAATGAAGAGCATTCCACATTCCCAACAGGTCTAGAATTGGACACTAATCATTAGATGGTTCAGTGTCATATCAAGACACTCGTTGATGGATGGGGGGGTACCCACCTGCAGAGATGCAATCGACGTATTCTAAAGCCCCGTCCGACATGACTATTTTACTTAGGATAACTATTTTTAGAAGTTATTTGAAATCATATAACTGTATGCAAACAAATTTACTATTATTAAATAGAAATAATTTCTTGGAACATGTAATTATTTGTATTAGATAGGAATACTGGAAACCATACAAGTGTGTACCAATTATTTGTTCTTGATAGGAATAATTGATTTCATATAACTGTGTGTTCTTAGGGAACAACAAAGAATTGTAAATATACATATAAGTGAACGCAGTTCTATAACTTAGACATTAAATAACCCTATATGGATTGACAAGCTGTTAAAATTATTCAATTAATTATACTCTTTCCCTATACCTCTCTCTCTTTCTCTCTCTTTCTTTCCCCCCCTCTCTCTCTCTCTATATATATATATATATATGTGTGTGTGTGTGTGTGTGTATTATACAATTTTAATAGCGTCATGACACTATTCAAATGGCAAAACATGTCAATGTATTATTTCAAACTCATTTTTTTCACACAATCGGATTTCATTTTCGAGATTACTCATAGATATATATATATATATATGTAAGAAAGGAAAAGGACGAACTGGAGAGAAAGGCAAATGCATAATTATTTCAGAATGGAAATTATTCCGCCATGTTCTGATTGCTCTCCGAATGTTTCTTTAGCGTTTGTGTATATTAAATTGGTTCATCCCCTTGTGGGATGTGCTCAAATATATTTATCGCGCGTTTACGCGAAATATGTAAATTTATTCATTAAACATAAAAGTAATTGAAAGTAGCGCCTTCGATTAAATATAAAATTTCAAACAATTTATATAGATAAGTATATAATTAGAGCTACAGGGATAAAACGGCAGCAAGTGTATATGCATTGAAGGGAAGGGGTAAGTCAATCTTAATTCGTCAATCCATATTTACACGTTAAGACACAGAAAGATCAGACACAGGTTTGTACGAGTGGAAAGTTAAAAAAGGAAAACTTGCTTATGTGTTATCAAGATTTTGGAGAATTTAAACAGGAAAATGACGCCAGCAATAAACTGATGAATGCTATTTCCGTCAGAACCAAATTATGCAAAACGATTCATCGCGGTTAATTCACCGTCGGAAAATTCATAGTCGGAAAATTTCGACATTGTAGCAGGAGTACTACAAGGAGACACGCTAGCCGCATACCTCTTTATCATCTGTCCAGATTATGTGCTTAGAACATCGATTGATAAAATCAGAGAAAACGGCTTCGAAATGACAAAGAAAAGAAGCAGAAGGCTACCCGCAAAAACAATTACCGACGCCGACTACACCGATGACATAGCGATACTGGTAAATACACCCAAGCCGAAACACTACTGCATAGTTCGGAACGAGCCACCGCAGGCATTGGCCTCCATGTCAATGTACACAAAACGGAATATATGTGCTATAATCAAACAGGCGACATCACCACACTAGATGGAACCCCTCTTAAACTAGAAGACAAATTCACCTACCTAGGAAGCAGCGTTTCATCGACAGAAAAGGACATCGACACATGGCTAACGAAGGCATGGACAGCTATCGATAGGCTATTGAGCATATGGAAATCAGACCTAACCGATAAAATGAAACGTAGTTTCTTCAAAGCAGCGGTCGTGTCGATACTGCTGTATGGATGCACTACTTGGACGCTAACTAAACGGCTGGAGAAGAAGCTAGACGGCAATTACGCAAGAATGCTGCGAGTAATATTGAACAAGTCCTGGAGGCAAGACCCCACAAGGCACCAAGTATACGGCCACCTGCCTCCCATCACGAAAACTATCCAAGTTAGACGAAACAGACATGCAGGACACTGCTGGAGAAGCAGGGACGAGCTCATAAGTGATGTACTCCTATGGACAGCCACATATGGCCAGGCAAAAGCAGGACGTCCAGCTCGAACATACATCAAGCAGCTAAGTGAGGATACGGGATGTAGCCCTGAAGACCTGCCAGAGGCTATGAACGATAGGGAGAAGTGGCGAGAGAGGGTCAGGGATATCCGTACCTGTGGCACGACATGTTGATGATGATATAAGGTTTTCTTAATCTTAACACTTCAGTTTTTAATGAATTTAAAACAATTATTAAATTTTTAATTTAGCGTTGAATAGAATTCCTGAGATAAAGTTACCATACGATTTATTTGCTGGTAAGGAATTTATCATACGAGGAATTTACAAGAAAATAAATTTAGCGACAGTAAATTTACCTCATAATGAATTCACCAGTGATAAATGCAAAAAAATAAGTTTTTACCACACGATTAATTTACCGACGATGAATTAACCACATGACATAGATTTACCGACGATGTATTTTCTACACAATGAGTTTACCGGAGAACGATGCAAAACTACTGATTTGTTGGTTAGTTGGGTTTGGGTTATAAGGCACATCAACCATTGCAGGGTATTTAATGCCAAATCCTCTTTATACATATGTATTAAATATATATGGTTTTGTTTTCTTTGATTTTATGGCTTATCAACCATTGTAGGTTATTTAATGCCAAATCCTCTTTATACATATATATTAGATATATGTGATTTGGTTTGGTTGGCCTTTATGACATATCAACCATTGTAGGTTATTTAATGCCAAATCATATTTATACATATATATTAAATATATATGATTTAGTTTGGTTTTGTGGCATATCAACCATTGTAGAATATTTAATGCCAAATCCTCTTAATACATATATATTAAATATGTATGATTTGGTTTGGTTTGAGTTTTATGACATATCAACCATTGCAGGTTATTTTATCGCAAATCTTCTTTATACATTTATATTGAATATACATAATTTGGTTTGAGTTTTATGGCATATCAATCCTTTTAGCTTATTTAATGCCAAATCCTCTTTATACATATATATTAGATATATGTGATTTGGTTTGGTTGAGCTTTATGGCATATCAACCATTGTAGGTTATTAAATACCAAATCCTCTTTATACATGTATATCAAATATACGAGTATATGATTTGTGAACACATTCTATTGATAATACTTTAAACGAGCTGAATGTCATTCTTGGCACACAGTCAAATGGATTAAAGTATTTCAAGCTAATACAATATATTCTATTTAGTATTAATCCTTAGTTTTCACACTCTTAAAAGGATATATGATTTGTAAGAAAAGAGTTTGTTGGTAAATCCATTTTTAAATAAGTTAAAGGGATTTGTTTGCATATTAATTTTGCTACTATTTCTTCACGGGTAAATGGTTTTTTTTTATTGTTATTTAGCACTAAGAATTCGATTCTATATGAATCATTTGTTTGCAGACAGTGAAGTGGTTACAAGTATTGCTATTGAACCCCAATAACTGTATTGAACACCATTCATTTGAACACAGTGAAAAGGTTCTAAGTGTTGCTATGTAATACCAATAATTCAATTTAGGCACACAGTTAAAGAGTTTCAAGTATTGCTATTCAACATTACTAATTCTATTCAACATTACTCAAAATGCCTGAACACAGTTAAATGTTTCAAAGTATTGCTGTGTATCAGTAACAATTCAGTTAAACATCAGTCATTCGTTTATACACAATTAAATGAACAAACAATTCTATTTCAAACAATTCAATTTAGCATATCATTTGTTTGCTCTCAGTTTAAATGTTAAACAGTTCTATTTTACCAATAAATAAGACCCTATCAGGTACTACTACTCTGTTTTGGTTTAGTTGAGGGCACATCAATCATTTTAGGTTATTTAATGCCGAATCCATTTTTATACATATAAACAGTTCTATTTCAAACAATTCAGTATAGTATAAGTATAGTTTTTGTTCATACATAGTTAAATGTCAAAACAGTTCTATTTCAAACAATTCAGTTTAGAGTGCAAAAACAGTTCTATTTACGATTCAGTTTAACATAAGTATAGTTCTATTCAACATATAGATAGGAACCTAACCGGTGCTACCACTCCGGGTCCGAGTAGACATGGGAGCGATAGCAATGAAGGGGTACTCTGCATTCTCTGAAACTCCAGCATTACTGGAATGTAACCATCAGATTGTTTAATGTCATATTCAGGACACTCGTTGGTTGGGAGTCTTACCTCTTTGCAGAGAAGAAGATGGTGTATTCTACAACTCCTGCCAATTAGGAAATACAACTCTGGGTCAGAGTGGACCTTGAAGTAATGGCAATGAAGGAGTATTCCTCATTTCTCAAAACTGCTGAATATATACAGCTGATTTTTAAAAGGACCACAAAAGTTTTATTCATACTCTGTATCCACTCTCTCCATTGCAAATAAGTAAGACCCCCCCCCAAAGAGGGTGTTCTGAGTATAACACTAAAATACTCATGATGGTGAGGTTTCAGTATTGGAGATCTGAAGAGAACAGAATGTCTCTTCATTGCCATTACTCCCATGTCCACTTTGATGTAAAGTGATAATACTTGTTAGTTTCCTATCTATAGATCATATGAATCTACATAGAATTATTTGTATTTGATAGAACCATATTAAAAAGAAAGGAACGTACGATGCATGCATCCTTGATGTTTAGGTATAAAATAACCCCAAATGGGTTAGCGTGCCGATAAAATCGACCGATAAATAAATTTTATTTGGAAAAAAACCCCAAATATAACGCTTTTTTTAAATAATTTGATTTATTACAATTATTTATAATGATTAGTTCCAAGTGGGTGTTTTCTCGAGGCAGAAACTGGAAAGAAAGTGAAGAAAGCAAAAGGAAGGAAAGGAAGGAGAGAGAGAAAGAAAGAGAGTAAGACGGGGGATGGAAAAAAATTAAAACGAGAGGAAGATAGAAAAGAATGATGAAAGGAAGTGATGGAAGAAGGAGCAGAACAAGAAAAGAAAACGGAAGGAAAAGATAGAAAGAAGAAAAGAATGAAGAAACAAAGAAGGAGGGAAGGAACTGAGAGGTGGGGGAGGTGGAAGGTAGGAAGAAAAGACAAAAATACGAAAGAGAGGAATCTTTCCCCTTTTTCTATTCTTCCCTCTTCCGTCTTCCTTCTTTCGTTTCTAATTTTCTTCCACCGTTTCTAGCCCACTTTCCTTTCTTCATTTTGCTTTCTTCTCTTTGAGTAACTGCCTGTCTTCTATAGAACCTTGCCCAGGTGTGCTCTCCGATGTGGAAGCAACACTTTTCAATCACTGTTCCACTTCCGTAGATGGTTTTGTAAGACGGCAGACTTATTATGTATTGGATTATTTGCAAATTGAGTAGTTTCTCGTTATCCGAAGAAGAGTGATTCAATATATTAAAATCTGTGGAAAATCAAATTCCTTTAATATTTAAAAAAAATATCTATATATTACATATGCCCTTCGTCTTATATATCAAACTAATTTCTCGATTATATCGGCCCATTGGTGGAATGGTTAGAGTGTTCATCAATGGTTCAGGAGACTGGGGTTCAATCCCAGATCATACCAAAGACTAAAAAATGGTACTTGATACCTCCTTGCTTAACCATATTTACCAACCCCTCCGCTCAGGCAGGATATGACACAAGGTTAATTTTTAAGCGGAGTTTAACAGGTTTGAATTCAGAGTTTTCCTTCTCCTAGACTAGTTGCCTCACATGAATATTTAGTATTCGTTTATTTGCATTATGATTGATTTATTTACTGATTTTAATGGCATGTCAACCCATCTTGGGTTATTTATGTTTAGAAGTTAGGGAATCGCGTTCATTGTACTTCATATTTACATTTTTGTGTACTTGTTTCTTAAGATTTTTTTTTCTCACAGGGTCCTGTCAAAGAGGAATAATTTTAAGCAGATCTAGTGGATTTATAGATAGGACCCTAACTGGTACTACAACTCCGGGTTAGGGTAGATCTGGTAATAGTGGCAATGAAGGGGTACTCAACTCTTCTCGAATCTCCAGAATAGGAGCCACAGATGTAGTTTAGTGTCATACCCCGAAAACCTTTATTTTTGGAGTCTTACTCCTCTGCAGGGGGAGGATGCATTCTGGTATTCTAAGACCCACCAGCAGAGAGTTGTAGATGCATTATGTGAGTATATCTAAATATAGCTATTTATAAAGCTAATCTTTGTCTGGCACAAGGTTAAATGAAAGTCGGGAAATTCATAGTAAAGTAAGTAAAGTTGGCAACCGTAGTCGAGGGTGACCCAAAGGCTCCTTTTCGAGAGTTACTACACCAAGGTGTTACAGAGGGCGTTACTCCTTTCCCTGGATTGCTTCACTTTACCTTTGATCCTTACCTTATAATGCTGAATGTTAAGCAAGATAGCATCAAATATCATTTTTGAGTCTTTGGTATGACCCGACCTGAGATTGAACCTCAGTCTCCTGGGCCATGGGCGAACACGCTAACCATCATGCCAATGTCCGGAATTCATACTGGACCCATATTTCCTGTAGACGAGATTGGGCAATCTTTGATAATAAGCATCTGGAAACCTGGATTATACATGTATATGGACACCAAATACTTGTACTAAAGAGACGCAACTATCTCACCCATGAAGCAAGCTCTATGTGTATGAAGATATTAGCACTTTATGTATCCCCAACATTACGTATAATACTATTTAATATCCCCTTGTGATATCGTGCATCTATTTCTTTCGACAAACAGTATAGCAAATATATTAAATTTATAGACACTCTTGGGAACGCATAAAATACCATTACGTTCTTGTCAGCTGAGCCGTGTCTGTGCAAATACAGGCGTTTCTCGATGTGTGCATCTGCTCTGATATATCGAGTCAAAATAAAAAAAAAAGTCGATGCATAAATTATTTTATTCGACTGATTGTCATGCCTCAAGACATCAGAGGAAAGTAATTATATCTAATCGATTTAAAAGGACAGTGAATATTCCATCGAAAAGGCACGAAAGAAAGAAGTAGGAAAGGATGAAAATAAGAAAGATTAGAAAGGAAAGGGAGAAGGATGAAAGGGAGAGAGTAAAAAAAGAAGGAAAGAAGAGACGAAGAAAGAGAAACTGCGAAAGAGACAGAGAAAAAGAAAGAAAGTAAAGAGGAAAGAAGGAATGAGGGAAAGAGAGGACTAAGAGAGGATAAAAGAGAGAAAAAAAAAGGTTGAAAGAAGGAAAGAAAGGAGAGAGAGCAAGAGTGAAAGAAAGAAAGGCAGGAAGGTAGTGAGGAAAGAAATAAGAAAGGGGATAAGAGAAGGAAGGAAGGAAGGATGGTTGTAAAGAAGAACGAAACCAAGAAAGAAAGAGGGAAAGGAAGAAAAAAATGGAAAAAAAAGAAAGATGGAAGGAAGTTATTGATAAAAAAAGGAAAGATTTAAGTGAAAAGAGAGAAGGAGGAGATAAAGAAAAGAGGAAGAAGCAGACGAAGAAAGGAAGAAAAGAACACAGAGAAAGAAAAAAAGAAAAAAGTAAAAAAAAAAGGTGGGGGAAGGGAGTGATGGAGTAAAGAGAAGAGTGAGAAAGGACAAAAAGAAAGAAAAAAGGGAGGAAAAAATGAAAGAAAGGAAGAAAAGGAGAGAGAGAGAGAGGGGGGAATAAATAAATAAATAAATAAATAAATAAAGGAAGTGTGGAAAGAAGTAAAAAATGAAAGAGGAAAAAGAAAGAAATTAGGAAAAAAGAGAAAAGGAAAGGAAGAAAAGATGGAAGGGAGTAAAGAAAAAAAGAAAGACCGAAAAACTGTACGGAAAAAGATAAGAAGGAGGAAAGTAAAGGAGGAAAGAGAAAGGGAAGAAGGAAGGCAGAGAGAAAGAGAAAAACCAAGAAAGATTGAAGGAAATGAAGAAGGAAGAACACATGTAATAAAAGGAGAGTAAGGAAGGATAGAAAGAATGTATTAAAGAGAGGAAAGAAAGGCTTTGGTTTAATGGCATATCAACCTTCATGGGATATTTAATGTCAATGCAATCCTTCTTGAAGAACAATAGTGATGCTATTTAACCCGAAGGATAAGGGGGTTCATACCTTTCCAAAAGACATTTGTCTGAAAGTGAACGTGATAGTGCGACTGGAGTCCGAAATCGTTTTCTACGATTCCCTAGTCCATCGCTTTAACCATTACACCACAAGAAGAAGAAGAAGAAGAAGAAGAAGAAGAAGAAGAAGAAGAAGAAGAAGAAGAAGAATATTTGCTGGGGTTGAGGTGTAGAAAAAAATAAACAATACAAATGAAAGAAAAGCGAAAAAATAGCAAAGAATGAAAATACAATGAAAAGAAATAAAAGAAAATTTAAAAAAATCAAAAGTAACGTATATGGTTATAGTGATTAATTTATAATCAAAGAAAGAAAGAGAGAAAGAAAAATAAGTACTGCTTGACAAAACAGAAAAGATAAAAACAAAACAAAAAAGAGGTAACGAGGAAAGAAGGAAGAAAGGAAGTAAGGATTCTGTTAAGAAAGAAGCACAAATGAGAAAGAAAGAAAGAAAGAAAGAAAAACCAACAACAATGAATTAAACAGAGAAACAAAGAAATAAACAAATGAACAAAAAAATTGTAAATCAGAAATGAATGAAAGAAAGAAGAAAAGAAAGAGGGAAGTACGTTAGAAGAAAGAAAAAAAAGAAAGAAAGAAAGAATGAAAGAAAGAATGGAAATAGAAAAAATGAGAACAAGGAGGGAAGGGAAGAAGGAAAGAAGAACAAATGAAAGAACGAATATACTGGTTAAAAAGAAAGAAAAAAAAGAAAGAAAGAAAGAAAGAAAGAAAGAAAAAAGTTAAATTGTAAACACAGAAAGAAAGAAAGAAAGAAAGGAACTTGTGAAAGAAGAAAATTTGTCAACAAATGAATATGAAAGTAGGGAAAGAAGGATCATTGAAAGGAAGGAAAAACAGATGGAAAATGAAGTAAATAATGACTGAAAAGAATCATACGTGAATTCCTAAGTACTGAAATTCTTCAAGATTGCACGGAATTAATTTTCAATTGTCTTTATTCTAAAACAAAACAAAACAAACCAAAAGAGAAAGAAAGAAAAAGAAAAAAAGAAGAAAACGAAATACTTAATTTGGAGACGTCTTATCGCCGTTTATAGCTGACATTTCACAAACAAAATTGAATCCGAATTCGTGCCAATGTAGTGCTGTAACTCTCGAGTTATCTGCATCTTGCCGATTATTATTTCACTCCTTTCACTGGAGTCTGGGAGATAGTCTCCTCATGTCTCAAAGACTCCAGTAAATATCCTAGCCAGTCTTAACAACACTGTAACCTGGATGGTTTCGAACTTTTCTCTGGTCTCTTATTCCCCCAAACTCTTTTTTAAGCCTTTGGGTGTTGTTCACAGCTCCAGTTCCCCCAAACTCTTTTCGAAGCCTTTGGAGATTGTTCCAAGCTCCAATTCCCCCAGACTCTTTTCTAAGCCTTTGGAGATTATTCCAAGCTCCAATTCCCCCAGACTCTTTTCGAAGCCTTTGGAGATTGTTCCAAGCTCCAATTGCCCCAGACTCTTTTCTAAGCATTTGGAGATTATTCCAAGCTCTAATTCCCCCAGACTCTTTTTGAAGCCTTTGGAGATTGTTCCAAGCTCCAGTTCCCCCAGACTCTATTCTAAGCCCTTGGGGATTGTTCCAAGCTTTAATTCCTCCAGACTCTTTTCTTAACCATTTGGGGATTGTTTCTAGCCCCAACCCCTCTAGATTCTTTTCTAAGCACTTGTGGATCCCCAAAACAAAGTTTCAAGTTGGAAAGGATTTGGTTTGGTTTGATGGCATATCAACCATTGTAGGTTATTTAATGCGAAATCCTTTATCAAATATGATTTCCAAACATACTACACAGTTAAATGATCAAACAGTGCCATTTCAAACAATTCAATTTTGCGTATCAACAAATTAAATACTTCCAAGTATTGTTATGTATTACTAACAATTCAATTAAACATCAGTCATTTGTTTACACTCATTTAAATGTAAAAACAGTTCGATTTCAAACAATTTGTTGAATAGTCACATACACATATACATGCAGAATACATATTGACGCAATGAATAAAGATGCTCGAAGACTTCTTTAAAAACATATACCTCTCACTTTATTAGAAAAGTTGTTGTTTGTGAGAGGGTGCTGGAGACCGAACAGAACTGCAACATATTGAGCCCCACTCTTGCAGCCATCAGTGCTGTGTCTTTCTCGTTCTCCAGGGCTGCTCAACTGGAAGCCTGGGGGCTCAGTTTTCTGTTGAGTGCTGGCTTTCTCTACTGCATCTTGTCACCAATATCTCTCCATAACTGGCCATCGGAAATGTGTCACTTCTGCTGTCTTTGAAATGGCATGTTCGATTGTCATCGAGCGGAAATAACTGTCATGCAGTTCACAGGTCACTCTCTTCCGGTGCATCAGTCTGTGACTGTACCATGGGATTTTATCTTGTCCCATATTGTCAGCCAAGCCCGCCTACGCCAATGGAATATGCACTTCCGCCGTCTTTGGAATGGCATGTTTGGCCGGGTCGAAGGTCAATATACAACAAATTCAGTTTAGCGTAAGTACACAGTTTCAATGTTAAACAGTTCTATTTGACACTATCAGGTGCTACCACACCGGCCCAGAGTGGACTTGAGTGCGATAGCAATGAAGGGCTACGCTGCGTTCCCCAAAGCTCCAGCAATACTAGAGCCTCGCCATCAGATTGTTTAATGTCAGATATCATCAGTCACGACCATGGGTTGAACTGGTGCGCACCATGCGTTTGCAGATGAAAATTTTTTTAAGACTGGTGAATATGTAATATGTAATTTTCAAGCTCGTTTCATGGTATGTCGGAATGCTGCTGTTCCGGACAGAATTTTCAACAGAAAGCAGTATCGATTTCTTTTCGGAACAGCATGAAAAAAGATAAGACATTAGCTAGATGGAACTAATACTACCATTTCCCCCCCGTTTACTTGAACCACACCGGTGGGACCTATTTTTGGTGCTCTGTGTATTTTCTGAGGCAAATTAACCGTTCAGATATGTTATTGAGAACATCGGCAGTTATCTAAGATGGCTGAGCTGATCTGTTTGGGGACTCCTCTCCTTCCAGTCTCACATTTATCCACCAAACGCCGTATTATTAAAAGCTTGTTGGGAAGTTTGATTTCATTTAGTTTCTTTAGTTAATGACATATCAACCTTCATCGGTTATCTAATGCCAAAGACATTCTTGTAGTAGAATCGAAGTAATATTGTAACACGTCCAAAAATACGACCAAGAAATTCACATGCAGAAAACGTTCATAATCTTCATACACATATAGGAATCCGAAAAACAAGAAATTAGTTCAGGTACGAAACTTTTATTTACCTTTTTGAGTTTTAGGTTTTCCGACATGAAGAGAGAGAGACACAATTTCTTACTATGCTGACTGTTCGTACATCGTCAGCTCTCAACTCACTGACTCAACCGACGCGCGGGTATCTCGTAGACCCCTGATCTGGCCTCGCCCAGATCAAAAATCGACTACCTTCCTCTAGCGTCGAATCCCGACTAACTGTTTTTTTTTTAAATCCCCAAATCCTCAGCCCATCGCTTCCGGGCATGACGTCATTCATATCCCCAGTCATATTTCCTATCTGGGGTTTTTATTGTGACGTCTGTGATTGTCACATCCTCCCTGCGCGTGCATGAACACCTGCACTCAATGTGTGCACCTAGCTAACCCATGCACTTAGCCGAAAGGTTCTCAGCCTATCTAAACCGAAAGGTAAGATATACAAAACGAAAAATAATAATAAAAAATCCTTCCGCAATTATATAACAATATTATTTAACCTATAACTGGCGGGATAAAGAGGTTCATACGTTTTTTAAGGGTATTGGTTTAAAACAGTAATAGCTTGACTGGATTTTGAACTCGTATACCCTGAAGTCGTAGTCCACCGCGTTAGCTAGTACGCTGCGGAGACTCTCTGCTAGATAAGAAGTTTAGACTGATGTAATTTTACATTAAATTCCTCTCTGACATGTTTTTAATATTTATGCACAAAATGCATTCATCTTAGTAAAAATGACATGTATGAAATAAAACAAATGAACGGATGCTCGAATGAGGCTAGCGCATAAGACTATAATTTCTAAATTCTCTGCAGCCCTGTTAGGTCGGGTTGTAGAATACACCGACTGCATCTTAGCTGAGGAGTTAAAACCCCACCTACCAACGTGTGTCTTGGATAGCCATCTTAATGGTGAAGCTCCAGTTCTGGATCTTTGGGGAAAGTGAAGTGCCCTCTTTAATGATCCACTCTAGCCCGGAGTGTTAGCATCTGATAGAGTCCTCTCTAGGGCACAGATAGAAGTTTGATATTTAAATTGAGTGCAAGCAAATGTATGATGTTAAATTGAATTGTCAGAAATAGAACTGTTTGACAATTTTACTGTGTGTAAACAAATGGCAGGTGTTTAATTGTTACTATTACATAGCAATACTTGAAACAATTTAACTGACTGCAAACAAAGGATTAATAGTAAACTGAATTATTCATATTAGATAGCAATACTTGAAACCATTTAATTGTAGGCAAACAAAAATAAGCTCAGGTTCGCTTGAGATGTTATCAACAAAATGTGTTTACAAATCATATATTTGATATATATGTATAAACAGGATTTGGCATTAAATAACCAACAATGTTTGATATGCCATAAAACCCAAGCAAACATTATTTCTCCAGTTTCTGAGTCTCTATTATATAAATGTGCACCCCACGTGGCATAATAAAAGCGATCTAGAACAGTAGGTCATTGCAACTGAGTTCGATTCTCACTGAGTTCTCATGTTTCTGTCCTTGTGCCAAACTAAGCTAAGACCAATAAAGAACGTCATCTAAATGATTTTAGAAGAGTTTATATTGGTTTGGTTTCTTTGTTTAATGGCATATCAACCTTTGTAGGTTATTTAATGCCAAAGCCATTCTCCTAGAAGAACAGTAGTGGTACTATTCAACCCACAGCAGGGAGGATAAGGGGTTCATACCTTTCCCAAGGGTATTTGCCTGAAAGTGAACGTAATAGCGCGACTGGAGTACGAACTCGCTGACTACGATTCCGCAGTCTATCTCTTTAACCATTACACCACGAGTACACCCCCAGTTTATATTTGAATAGTTCCACTCTGGTATTTAAAAATTCATCGTATCTGATAAATTTCGCAGGGAATGATGTATCACACACTCAACTTTTGTATCTGTTCTTTGTTTTTAATATTATATCAACCTTCGTGGGTTATTTAATCCAAAAAACTATCTTTTTTAATCTGAGAATTAATTTTTATTTATTTATTGCGGACTTTTCCCCCTCATCTTGGTAGTTTTTTGTGTTGTTTCTTCTTTCACTACGTTTCGGCCAAATTCCCTCTGGCCTTCTTCAGGTGATTTTACCGCGACCTCGGATAGAAATGCTGAGTCTTGTAACCGTATCCCCAGTAATTACTGCCTTCCATAGTTGTCTATCACACCACGTTTTTGTGACCAAGTATACCTCTGGCCGACTTGGGTAGGATTTGAAACCGCTATCTTCTGACAATGCTCACCTGGAACCGAAGAGACTCACCGCCTCTATCCGCTGCGCCACGGGCCCCGAAGGGCGATCAAGGATGGATTTTAAAAAAAAAGCCTCATCTCAAAATGATTCCAATTAAGGACAATATACAAAAATTCGGTACGGACCCGATTCTGGAAGACCAGATAATGATTTATGAGACCAAAAAATCCATCCAGTGGTAGTATTATTTAACCCATAGCAAGGTGGATAAGGAGGCTCAACCTTACGAAAAACAAATAAACAAAAGTTTTAATTGCTAATCTTGTTCCTCAGAGGATTTCGTCTTAAAACAATTAAACAAGGCAGTTTTCCTGATTACATACCTCTTTGTAAATTGTTTGAAGAAAAGATGGCGTGTGAAATAGAATTAACGAAATGCATATGAAAAAAAATTAAATTAAGGATGAAAAAAGAAACTCTTTGCTTTTTATCTATTGAAGTTTCTATGAAAATTTGATTTGAAATATTTTAAGCACAGGTGTGGATAGGTTGCTTGGTTGGGTTTTATGTCATATCAACCTTTGTAGGTTATTTAATGCTGAATCCATTTTTATATGAATAATCAGTTCTATTTCAAACAATTCTCTTTAGCATGAGTACACAGTTTAATTGTCAAAAACATTTCTATTTCAAGCCCTTCAGCTTAGTCAAGCAGTTTTAATTCAACAAATTCAGTTTTGTATACGTAAAGATTTTGTTTAAACACAGTTAAATATCAAAACAGTTCTAGTTTCAAATAATTCAGTATAGCGCAATACAGTTTCAATGTCAAAATCAGTTCTATTTCAAACAGTTCAGGTTAGCATAAGTACATAGTTTAAATATCAAAACAGTTCTATTTCAATAATTTAGTTAGTATAAGTACACAGATGATTCTATTTAATTCATAGATAGGGCCCTACCAGGTACTACCATTTCATGCCAGAGGTCTACGGTGAAGCATGTTTTAGTCAAAAATGGTTTACAAATAGGCTGAACATAGGATTGCCACAATGAGCCTGTGTCGAAAAGACAGTCCATGGAGAGGAAGTACTACTGATTCTCCAGTAAAGAAAAAGTTCCGGGCGCTGCGGTCTATAAATAAGGTAATGCTCACAGAGTTCTAGGACATGAAAGGACTCATCGTTATTGACTTCCTTGAAAAAGGTTCTACTCAAAACTTCGTATTGCCAACTCCTTGGGCAAAATTTGCCTTATTCATTGAATGACACTATATATATATATATATATTATATATATATGGGACTGAATTATATATATATATATATATATATATATAATATATTATATAATTATATATATATATATATATATATATATATTAAATACAGGAATTAAACATTGAATAACTATGACCATAAAATCCGGCAAGTTCTGTGAGTGACTTACGGAAACACTGGACAACAGTGTATACCGTGATCTCTCCCACTGGAGATTGAATCAGTGATCAGAGAATGCATAACAGAAACTCTACCGCTGAGCCACAGGTCCACATCATGCAGAACCGTTTCAAAATTAACTAGTCACGTTTTGCTTTCGCATCCGTCTTAAAAACCTTTTAAAAATGCAGAGTACCCTTCATTGCCATTGAGCGATAGCAATGAAGGGTACTCTGCATTCCCCAAAGTTCTTGCATCACTGAAACCTCACCATCAGTTTGTTTAGTGTCATATCTAGGACACTCGTTGGTGGGGGGTCTTGACCCTCTGCAGATGTGCAGTCGGTGTATTCTACAGCAGCAGCCGACTAGGTCACAGGACATTCGTTGAGGAGGTCTTACCCCTTAGCAGAGGTGCAGTCGGTGTATTCTACAGCACCAGCTGACTGGGTCACAGGACATTCGTTGAGGGGGTCTTACCCTTAGCAGAGGTGCAGTTGGTGTATTCTACAGCAGCAGCCGACTAGGTCACAGGACATTCGTTGAGGAGGTCTTACCCCTTAGCAGAGGTGCAGTCGGTGTATTCTACAGCACCAGCTGACTGGGTCACAGGACATTCGTTGAGGGGGTCTTACCCCTTAGCAGAGGTGCAGTTGGTGTATTCTACAGCAGCAGCCGACTAGGTCACAGGACATTCGTTGAGGAGGTCTTACCCCTTAGCAGAGGTGCAGTCGGTGTATTCTACAGCACCAGCTGACTGGGTCACAGGACATTCGTTGAGGGGGTCTTACCCTTAGCAGAGGTGCAGTCGGTGTATTCTACAGCACCAGCTGACTGGGTAACAGGACATTCGTTGAGGGGTTTTTACCCCTTAGCAGAGGTGCAGTTGGTGTATTCTACAGCTCCACCTCTGCAGACCGGACAAACAGGTGTGGATAGTAAAATATTAAAGAAAGAATGAAAAAAAAGCATTCACAAGGGAAAGAAAAAGCGAATAGCACTGGAAGAAAAGAGAGAAAAGAAAGAGAAAAGGAAGAAAAGGGTAAAATTGAAGAAAAAAGATCTTGGTTCGGTTTCTTTTTAATGGCATATCAACCTTAGTGGATTATATAAAACCATCCTGATAGAAGAATAGCAGTGGTATGATTCAATTCCTCAGCGGGGTCATATCTTTCTAAAGGGTATTAGTCCAATATTGAACATAGTACGACTTGAGTTCAAACTCGCTTACTATAAGATCGCTATAAACCATTATACCAAGGCGACAGTCCGCAAAGGAAAAAATAATGGTGAAGAGGAAGAGAGTAAAGAAAAAGATGGAAAAGGAAAGGATTACAAATAGGGAAGAAAATAGTTAAAAGAAAATAAGTTTGTTTTTTTTAAACGGATACGAAAGCAAAACGTGGCTAGTTAATCTGGAAACGGTTCTGCGTGATGTGGGCCCGTGGCTCAGAGATAGAGTTTTTTTTTCTGCATTCTGTGATCGCTGATTCGATCTCCAATGGGAGAGATCAATGTATACACTGCTGTCCAATGTTTTCGTAAGTCACACGCAGAACTTGCCGGATTTTCTGGTCATGGTTATTCAATGTTTAGTTTCTCTATTTAAAATATATATATATATATATATATTGGCCAAGTGGGTAGAGTGTTCACCAATGATTCGGGAAACCTGGGTTCAATCCCAGGTCACGTCATACCAAAGACTTTAAAAATGGTACTTGATATCTCCTTGCTTAACACTCAGCAATATAAGGTACATATCGAAGGTAAAGTGGAGCAATCCAGGAAAAGGAGTAGCGCCTTCCCCTATACCTCGGTGTAGTAGCTATTGAAAAAGGAGCTTATTAGTCGCCCTTGACTTCGGTCGCCAACTTTACTTACTTTATATATATATATATATATATATATATATATATATATATATATATATATATATATATGATTCTGTTCCTATATATATATATATATATATATATATATATATATATATAAGTGTCATTCAATGAATAAGGCAAATTTTGCCTAAGGAGTTGGCAATACGAAGTTCGGTTTTGAGTAGAACCTTTTTCTAGTAAATCAATAACGATGAGTCCTTTTATGTCCTCGAAACTGGGAGCATTACCTTATTTACTGACCGCAGCGGCTGGAACTTTTTTTTTTACAGGAGAATCAGTTCGCTTCCTCTCCATAGACTGTCTTTTCAACACAAGCTCATAGTGGCAAACCTATGTTTAGCCAATTTGTAAACCATTTTTGACTAAAACATGCTTCACCGTACATTCTCATATATTCTTCTGTAAATTTCACATTGTTTGCATTTTTCAACCACCAACAATATAATGGTAAACCTCTGTTCTAGCGAGGCGTTTTCTGTTGGATTTTCCGCCATTCTTAATTGCCATAAAACAAATACTTTTGCGTGAAGTAAACAATGCAGATTTTACATTTATGGGAAAAATATTTACAAAAAGATATTTTGCCTTTTAAAAAAATCTTATTTATTGAAAGATACACATATCCATCCATCCATCTATCAATCTATGTCTCTTTGTCACTATGTCTCTTTCACTCTCTCTCTCTCTCTCTCTCTCTCTTTTTCTTTCTCTCTATCTATTTATCGATCTATCTTAGTTTCTCTGTCTCTATCTACCTGTCTTATTCTCCTTATCTATCTATCTATCTATCTATCTATCGCGACCAATTCATTTCTCTCTGTCTGTTCAGTGTCGAGGTGAAATCTTTCAGATATTTACTAATTATATAAATTGACTTGTGGTGTCTTTGAATTATATGCTCTACTTTGTTCCCAACAGTCAAAGGCAAAATTTCATTTTGTTAACTTCAGATTAAAAAAGAACTGAAAAAATACGAAGCATAGAAAATAAATGTCGAAAAAAATTCTCAATGCGTCAATAAATCACCTGTTGTTTGGGAGCTTTTCCTTATTGAAATGACTTTTTTTTCGTTAGATTTATGTTAAGTGAGATTTATTTAGGATTTAAAATTTCCCCAGTCTTTCTTTATCTTTCTATTTTCTCTCGTGAAGTTTCCACGTTCCGATTATAAGTGTCAGTTTCCTTATTTTTCTTTTATTTTTCAGACGTATATTTCATCAGCTTTAGCGAAATTGTTCTAAGTTGGTGCAAAATAATTCATACAATTTCAGAAAAAAAACTTGATTGATTTTGAAAAAGGTGATTTTAAAATTTGATTTACAAAAAGGTATAAGGTTGAAATTGATTTTAATTGATTTTATTTTAATTTAATCCAATTTAATTGATTTTTAATATGATTTAAAAAAAACTTAATTGATTTTAACGGCATGTCAACTCTTTTTATTTTATACTTTGAGAATAAAGAATCGCGTTTGTGTACTGTCATAGTTGCATTCGTTGTGCAATTCGTTTCTTAGGGTTATTTTTTGCACACGGATATATAAAATACAAATGATTTCTAAACAGACCTAACATGTACTTTTGTACAGCGTCAGTGGACTTGGCAGTAATGGCAATGAAGGAGTTCTCTACAGAACAAGAGTCTCATCATGATATGAAGTCTAGTTGTCATAAGCAGATCACTTTTTAGATTTTATACCGAGAGGTGAGGAAATTGCATTCATTATACATATATTTTTACATTAATTTTATCTAGTTGTTTTTTTATGAGGTTTGCATAGAGTAATCAATTATTCTTATTCAATACTGATATAATAAAAGGGTTTCAATTAACTCATGATAATTCTGAGTAAACAATTACAGATTCAAGTAACTATTCTTAATACAACTAATTCACAGATATATATATATATATATATAGCATCAAGTATTCTTATCGAGGAAGTAAGCTAGCCGACCATAATTGAGGGTGACGCACAGGCTTCCTTTTTAATATCTATTATTGAAGAAGGCGCTATTCCTTTCCCTGGATTCCTCCGCTTACCCTTTATCCGTACTTTATAATACTGAATGTTAAGCAAGGAGACATCAAGTACCATTTCTTCAGTATTTGGTATGGCTCGACCTGATATTAAACCCCAGTCTCCTGGACCAATTGCGAACACACTAACCATCACCAGAAATAAGGTTCCTGTTCCGCTTTAGCACCAGGCCACCTGGCATACGTGCCGGGAAGCCAAACAATGACAAGCATAGATTCACATAGCACTATGCTTTCGGGTCTGGTGAATCTATGACCAGCAAGGTCACTTGGCGTACGGGCTGGGAGACTTCACAATGACTAGCATAGTTCACAGTGCATCTGGCCTTGGGACCTAGTGACCCAATGATTTGCATTGACCAGCAGGGAATGAGTCTCAACTCGTGTGCCACCTCTCTTTCCCCGAAATACTCACTAAAAAAAGGATTTTGTTTCAAATCTACGAGAGACACGGATAAATATAGAAAACTCTAACCATGATGCCAATGAACCGGTTATACAAATATCTAATACATGTAATTTTTAAACAGTTCTTTTTGATCAACTGATAGGACATAAATAGTTTCAATTATCTTGGTCAGAATCCAACCGGGAGTTTGGTTTACTTTGCTTTTATGGAATATGAACCATTGTCGGTTAATTAATGCCAAATCCATTTTTATACAATTCAACAGTTCTATTTGAAACAATTCAGTTTAGCATAAGTACACAGTTTAGTTCTATTTGACTCATAGACAGGACCCTATAAGGTGCGACTACTCCGGGCCAGAGCGGACGTGGGGGCGATGGCTATGAATTGGTACTCCGCATCCCCAAAAGCCTCACCATCAGATTGTTTAGTGTCATATCCAGGATACTCGTTAGGGGAGTCTTACCTTCTATGCAGAGAAGCAGTCGGTATATTCTGCATCCCAGGAGTAACAACAATGAAAGAGTACTCCGTCGATCTACAGACGTGGTACCTTACCACCAGGTTCACTTACTCCTGGTTTGGAGGGTAATTTCGCAGACCATTATTATTTTGTTGAGTGCAATATTTGGGAATAATAAGCATTCAAATTAAATGCATGGTTAAGAATTTAACTTGAAAATAGTAATTGATTAGATTTGTATTCTATTTTTCTTTCATTTAACTACTTTCTTTAGTTGCATTCTTTTATTATAGTTTTTTTCCTTGTTTGGTTTCTTTCTTTCTTTCTTTTTTCTTTCTTTCTTTCTACGTGTGTTCTTTTTTTTTAAATGTTTTCTATGTATTTCTCTTTGTTCCCCGTTTGGTTATATTTTCCAATTTTCTTTCTTTCTTTCTTTCTCTCTTTCTTTCTTTCTTTCTTTCTTTTCAATCCTTTCTCTTTCCTTATTTAAAATGACCTTTTTTATTCTCTTGTTTCATATTTTCTTTCTCCTTGGCACCTACATTTCATTTCTTATTACCAGTCTCTTTTTTTTTCTTTTACTTACCAAACTAATCAGCCGAGATCATCACAAAGACAACATAACACTGCA
Source organism: Sepioteuthis lessoniana (assembly GCA_963585895.1). NCBI lineage: Eukaryota > Metazoa > Mollusca > Cephalopoda > Myopsida > Loliginidae > Sepioteuthis > Sepioteuthis lessoniana. Next base: position 44,858,645 of record OY757936.1, on the reverse strand, counting down.
ACACCTTTTGAAGTTCACTTTTATTAACCACCTGACATTCTACATTAAAACTTTCTAATTTGGTCCAGTCTGGCTGTGAGAGAAACTCTTTTCAAGATTTGTCACTTCTTTAACTTAGACACCATTTTAAAACGGGATTCTTCACACTTTCTATATTATTTTGAGCATTTACGAGACTTATTCACTTATGTATACAGACAATAGAGTTCATCGATTCAGACAAGAAAGGAACTAAATTGTAAAGATAGATAAATAGATATGAATTAACTATATAATACACAAATGTAGACAAGAAAGGAATATATATATATATATATATATATATATATATATATATATAAGTTGGCCCACCGTAGGCGGGAGTGACCAAGAGGCTCTCTTTTCAATAGCTACCTCTTTCATTTGATGGCTCCACTTACCCTTGATTTGTACCTTATAATGCTGAGTGTTAAGAAAGGAAGCATCAAGTACCATTTTTGTATGCTTTGGTACAACTCAACCTTGGAATTAACCCCGGTTTCATGGGCCATTGGCAAACATTCTAACCATTAATGCGTTCATTTTGACATGGTTAACGTCTTAGGAAATGGATACGGTGTTCCGAGTTAAAATCCTGAACAAAGTCGTTAGCATTTTGTAAATCGCCAATACCGTTCAGAAGGGTATGAATTCAACTATTCTGCCCCCAGCTATGGGTAAAATAGTAAGCGAGACTGGACTCTTTCACCTTGGTATGGTAATCGGTCGGGGTGAAGGAAAACCTTGAAGTCAAATCCGTTAAACTCCACTTAAAAACTGACATTATGTCTGATATATATATATATATATATATATATATATATATATATATATGTGTGTGTGTGTGTGTGTGTGTGTGTGTGTGTGTGTGTGTGTGTGCATTCAATCCTACTTCATTGCTTCGTTTTTCACAGCAATGACTGTGCTTTTTCGGTAGCCGAAGAAGCCAGGGGTATGTTTTGTCAAGTTCAACTATTCCACAAAGTTTCGGAACAACCAACCCAATGGAGGGGCTGATTTACAAAGCCGATCCCGTAACCTTATTCGACTGGGTGGGAAGATAATCCATTGGGAATTGTGCAAGAGATTAAAATGCGTCCATACTGATGAATGGTATATACACTGATCAGAATAAGTCAAAGAAAATGAGAAGCATAAAAGTCAATGGGACTTTAAAATGGAGACGGATCACTAATTGCCGGCCAAAAGATCAGATTTGATAATAATGGATAAGAAATAGTCATTTAGCGGATTTTACCGTTCTAACGGACTATATATATATATATATATATATATATATATATATATATATATATATATATATATATATATTCATGTATATCATGCTCTAACAGAGGATAAACAATTTCTAGTCAAATTTGAAACTGAAATATACTTTTGTCATATCTGAATCTACGCTGAATGTTACTTAATAATCGATGTAATTGAGATTTTTTGATGGGCTAATATTCTATAGAAATTATCTTAGTGTATCTTCACGGCTTTGATTTGCTTAGTTACAGCGGGAATAGGAGTAAAAGTTTAATACGCTGTGCAAACACCGACAGACAGACAGACAGACATATATATATATATATATATATATATATATATATATATATATATATATATATATATATATGTGTGTGTGTGTGTGTGTGTGTGTGTGTGTGTGTGTGTGTGTGTGTGTGTCCAAATAAGGTATTAGAAAAATCAATTGATAAAAACGAGAGTTATATATTTTCTCTTTTTAGGCTTCCATATTTCTCAGAAGTCTCTTAATTATTTTCATTATATAAAGAACTAGAAAATTATGGAATAATCTATCTAAAAAAGAATCACAAAATTTCGTCAAGATTTGAAAAAATTAATTATATTTTAGAATTATTTATCATTTGAATATGTCTACCTGCAGAGAGCTTATGATATTTTATATTTAAAATCATTTATAATTACATTTTAGTGCTAATACATATTTTCTTATTAAATTTACAAGTTGTTTTTGTTGTTGTTGTTGTCATTATTATTATTATCATTGTTGTTATTATTATTATTATTATCATTATTATTATTATTGTTGTTGTTGTTGTTGTTAGTTTATTTAAACATGTATTTGCAGACATTTTTATATTAATGATAATTTTTTTTTCCAAATAAGCTATTGCAAAAATCAATTAGTTGCAAAGAGAATCATATATTTTCTTTTCGCGAGTTTCTGCATTTCTAGCAGAAGATTTATGATTTTAATTAAATAAAGAATTAGAAAATTATGGAATCTAATTTACTCGCTTTCTCTCTTGATTTTATCTTAACTTAACGACCCGTGAACCTATTTACTTCTCACTTTAACAGCGATGTCATATGATATTGATGCTTCTATTTAGAAAGGAGTGAAAGATTCCAATTCGAATATCCTAGTTATCTATATTATATCGAAAACTTGGATTATTAGATAATAGTATTTACCCAACCCCTCCGCTCGGGCAGGATATGACACAAGGTCAATTTTTAAGCTGTGTTTGACAGGTTGGAATTCAGAGTTTTTCCTTCTCCTAGACTAGTTGCCTCACCAAGGCTGAAGAACCCAGTCTGTTCTAAATTATTAGATAATGATATTCAGCGCGAATGCAGACATCACAAAAGTATAAATCAGTTTCAGATTTTACAAGGCCAGTCGTCTAGGTCTGCAGAATATACCGACTGCTTCTCTTCAGAGGAGTAAGACTGCCCCCAACAAGTGTCCGAGATAGGACACTAAACTATCTGATGGGGAATGTGGAGTACCCCTTCATTGCCATCGCTTCCAGCTTCACTCGGGCCTGAAGTAGTAACACGTGATAGGGTCCTATATATCGGTCTAATAGAAATAAACTGTGCACTTATACTAAACTGAATTGTTTGAAATCGAACTGTTTATATGTATAACAGCGGATTTGGCATTGAAAACCAACAATGTTTGATATGCCATAAAACCAAATCAAACGAACCAAAATCAAATTTTACTCGAAATTAGAGTATTTTAAGCGTATTGGCCAAATAAAATCTTGCCATAGTATGTCGTTTTTGTTCGGTTACTATTACATACTGTAATATACGAAGGACTTAAAAAAAAACAAGGAAAATCTATCTATCTATCTATCTATCTATGAGGGTCATTCAATAAATAAGGCGGATTTTTTAAAATACATATTTTGGAATATTTTTCCATAAATGTAAATTTTATATTGTTTGGAATTGGTCTGAAGCAAAAGTAAACTTAATCTTCCAGAAATATATGTTTTGAGTCTCTTCGAAATGTTAGTAAATCAAACAGAGATCCGGGCTTAAACAAAGGTCTGTTATTACATGTTTGATTGGCTGAGAAGTGCAAACAATGTGAAATTTACAGAAGAACGTGTTATGTGCATGGAGACGAATGTTTTTGTGGAAAAATGTTTACAAATGAGCTAAATATGGATTTGCTACTACGAGCCTGAGTTGAAAAGACAATCCATGGTGTAGAAACACACTGACACTCCGGTAAGAAAAAGTTCCGGGTTCAATGGTGAGTAAAGAAGGGCGTGCTAACAGTGTTCTTGTACAGGAAAAGAACATTTACTATTGATTTCCTTCAAAATGTACAACTTTAAACAGTACCTACTTTTGTTAACTTTTTATACAAATTTAATTGTACTTATTAAATGACCCTTATATACATATGTATATATATGAGTAAAGTTGGTGACATTAGTCGAGAGTGACCCGAAGGCTCCCTTTTGATAGTTACTATACCAAAGTGTAGGGGAAGGAGCTGCCCCTTTCCCTGGATTGCTTCATTTTACCTCTGATCCTTACCTCATAATGCTGAGTGTTAAGTAAGGAGACACCAAGTACTATTTTTGAGTCTTTGGTATGACTCGACCTTCGATTGAACCCAGGTCTCCCGGACCATTGGCGAACACTCTACTCATTAGACCAATGGCCCGCACTATTCGTTGAGAAAACATCATCTAACAGTCAAAGTGATTACATTATGCGATAGCCACATGCTAGCATTCATTTCTATGAAATTTTTTCAGCTATATCGTTTTCAAGGATGAACGTATTTTTCATGCATAAATCTTATAGATGTTGGGAGGTGCCCGTGGTGCAATGGTTATCGTCGTAGGAAATGGACTCGGCGACACGAGTTCAAATCCTGGACGAGACTAATTGCATTTTACAAAGTATTAATACCCTTGGGAAAGGTATGAATCCAATTATTCTCCCTCCAGCTAGGGGTAAATAGTAGGGCAGACTAGGTTCTTCAGCCTTGTTGAGGCAACTAGTCTAGGAGAAGGAAAACTCTGAATTCAAACCTGTTAAACTCCGCTTAAAAATATACCTTGTACCATATCTTGCCCGAGCGGAGGGGTTGGGTAAATATGATAAATCTTATAGATGTTTTTAAGAGAGATTTAGTTTAAAGAATTTCCCAGTCTATAACATTGATAAGTCCATGAGTTTTTGGAGAACGTTGCTTATGAGTACATCATTTCCTCTCTAGCATGTCGTATTCGTCTTATCTTGATGGTTTGTGTGATGGGAAGTAAGTAGCAGGACAGCCGCTGTTTTGTAGCGTGCTGCTTCCAGAATTTGCTCAAAACAGCGTACAGCTTCTTTGTCTAGTTCCCATCTAGCCTTTTTACAAGCGTTTTGTTAGAAGGTTTGGATTGGTTTGGTTTGGTTTGGTGGCATATCAACATTTTCTTGTTATTTAATGCCAAATCCTGTTTTTACACATTTATTAAACAAAGAATTTGTCAATACATTTTGTTGATACTCACAGTTCAATTTCTAACAATTCAATTTAGCATAAGTCAACAATATTAAGTATGGCCCAGTCGGCAGGGGTTGCAGGATACACTGACTGCGTGTATGTAGAGGTGTAAGACTCCTCCAACGAGAGTACTAATTATGACACTAAACAATCCAATGGTAAGGCTTCAGGAATGCTGTTAAACTTCGCTAAAAATTGACCTTGTGTCACATCCTGCCCGAGCGGAGGGGTTGGTAAATATGGTTAACTTGAATTGTTAGTGTTACATAGCAATAAGGGAAATCATTTAACTGTGTGCAAATAAAACTATTGATGTTAAATAGCTATACTTGAAGCCATTTAAGCGTGTCCAAATAAATGTTTAAATCTAAATATAATTATTCCTGTTAGATAGGAATAATTGAAACTATTCATTTGTGTATCAAAATTGAATCATTGGTATTCATATTTACCCAACCCCTCCTCTCGGGCAGGATATAACACAAGGTCAGTTTTTTAGCGAAGTTTAACTGGTTTGAATTCAGAGTTTTCCTTCTCCTAGACTAGTTGCCGCAACATGGCTGAAGAACCTAGTCTGCCCTACTATTTACCCATAGCTGGAGGGAGAATAATTGGATTCATACCTTTCCCAAGGGTATTAGTGCTATGTGAAATGCAGTTAGTCGCGGCCAGGATTTGAACTCGTGTCACCGTGTCCATTTCCTACGAAGATAACCATTACACTAAGGGCACCTCCAAAAATCATTGAATCATTGGTATTATATACTAATACTTAGAACCATTTAACTTTGTGTAAATGAATTAATAGTATTGAATAGGAATTATGTGTTGAACAGCAATACTTAAAACCTCTTAATTGTGCGCTAACAAATTGACTCTGACTCATTTAAGAATAAGATTACAAACAAATTACTGACTTACAGATTACATATCTATAAACATTGAAATGAATACAGAAAAATGACTGATGTCAGATTAAATTGTTAGTGTTAAATAAACCATTTAACCGTGTACAAAAAATATTATTAGATAAAATTGTAAGTGTTACATAGAAATATTTGAAACAACTAAACTGTGTGAAAAAAATGAGCTCTGGCTCGTCTAAGCATATTTTCTACAAAATATACTTTTACAAATCATATTATATATATATACACACATATATATATTTATATATATATATATATATATATATATATAATATGATTTGTAAAAGTAGAAGCTTGGATTGACGTTTGAGTCAACCGGGTTTCGATCCCAGCTACGGGAAGCTAGTATGTCTTGCCACACTGATGAGTTCTGATAGAACGAAACAGATCTGTCTGAGTATGACTATATATATATATATATATATATATATATATAGTTTTATGGAAATCAGACCTGACCGATAAAATGAAATGCAGGTTTTTCCAAGCAGCAGTCGTATCGATACTGCATGTATGTATGGATTAACTACTTGGACGCTAACTAAACGGCTGGAGAAGAAGCTAGACGGCAATTACACAAGAATGCTGCGAGCAATATTGAACAAGTCCTGGCGGCAACACCCCAAAAGGCATCAACTATGCGGCCACCTGCCTCCCATCACGAAAACTATCCAAGTTAGACGAAACAGACATGCAGGACACTGCTAGAGAAGCAGAGACGAGGTCATAAGTGATATACTCCAATGGACCCCTACATATGGCCGGGTGGTGTAATGGTTAGCAAGCTCGACTTGCAAACCTACACGAGTGAGTTCGAGTCTTATTGGGCGCCCCTTTCATATGGACTTGTGCCACATCTAAGCAAAAAAAGCTTATTAAATTACCCCCTACATATGGCCGGGCAAAACCAGGACGACCAGGTCGAACATACATACTGCAGCTATGTGAGGATACGGGATGTAACCCTGAAGACCTGTCAGAGGCGATGAACGAAAGGGAGAAATGGCGAGAGAGGGTCAGAGATATCCGTGCTGGCGGCACGACATGATAATATATATATATATATATATATATATATATGTATGTAGGAATAAAAAGAATTTGGCATTAAATAACCAAAAAGGGTTGCTAATCCATAAAAACCTAATCAACCAAAACTCAATTTAAAAGACTACCGAAACCAAATTAAAGTGCAGACAAAAGGACAACACTTATTTGGATTTTATCCTGATTACTGTATAAAATTATACACAGGATTGCTTTTACTCTGTTTTAGAATAGAATAATAACAGTAGAAATGAATAACACCGAGTAATTATTTATCAAACCCTTTTTTGCTAATACCAGTACCAGTAATTACCATATACTACGTAAACCTTTATTTCTTAGTGTTATATAAAACACACATTGTAGGATTCTGAAGATTCTAATTCTACGGTATTTTCCACTTAGTTTCCTTGCGGCTATGAGGCGTCCACGTCAGGTGGGTGGTATTAAGCTGATTACCTAATCTCAGAGGGCCTTCCCCCAAAACAAAAACAGCTTGGCAGGGCTGAGTTCATCGCTTGGCGCCTTGGGAATGCCGACTAGATCAAGCATTTTTGTAACGGCCACACACGATTCTAAATTCGTATGTGACCTTCTCCTCCCCATTAAAATGACCTTATGCTAAATCATGACTTGGCGGAAAGTTGGTTTAATACTAACCCATTTATCCCACGGCTTCCCCCCCCCAGTACCACCTGGAATTCGCGCCATCTGCTTGTTATTAAGCTGATGGCGTCGTCTGAGGGGGGTTATCTCCAGGCAATACCTGCTTGGTAGAGCTTAGTTTATCGCTCGGTACCTAAAGAGCCCCAAAATGGGGAATGCTGAGGTGATCAAGTCTTTTTTGTGACCACCTCACATGATTCTTGAATCCTATGTGGCACTTCATGTCAAATCTGATTTTGTGGGAAGAATATTCTTTATTAATTACATAGCCTCTTTTGAGGTAAATCTAATTCAGCTAGACTTTAATAGAGACATTGATAATAAATAATTTGCGAACTAAGATTTGAAAAGTTTTGACGCTAACTCTTCTGATCACTCCCGGCTTTAATTGCTAATTTTTCTTATTATTATTAGCTATTTAACCAAATAAGAAAGTAAATAATAAAATTACAGATATTTCTTCTCATTCATGGATTTCTTTTGAAATTTATCAACGGGAATGTTCGCTTGTATTGAATCAAATTAAAGCTGAAAAATCAAAAGTCAATAGCAAATATTTATTAAAATCAATTTTTCAAGATCAATATCAAATAAGCATTCCTGATCACAAAGTAAAACCGCTAATTGGAATATATGAATACAATTGCATATTATTAACATGTATTCAAGGCTAACAGTATCAATAATATAAAACAATTTTTCTAATAACTGAGATTTAATAGTTTGGTTTCTTTATTTAATAGCATATCAACTTTTCTAGGTTACTTAATGCCAAAGCCCTTCTAGAACAGTAGTAGTGCTATTTAACCCATAGCTGTACGTGCTAAAAATCAAGTAGCAACACTATTGTTGGTAAGCTTCAGAGAAAAGATATAGCAAAGACTACAAGCTTCTAGTCCCTCCAAAAAACTGTTACTGCTATAATGATACATTATAAAATCATGTAAGCAATAGTTCGCTCACTTAATGGTGTCACCAACTTCTTCGAAATTGTCATGGTTTTGCATATAGACCTTTGACAGAGCCGTCGATCAGGGATTTCTCTACGCAGGATGCACCTGTGTAAACAAAGTGATTTCCGGAAAACAAGCAAAACGTGGGTGTAAGCAGATCACGTGGGTTGACAACCGGAAGAATGCATGGGGGTTATGAAATTATTCATACGCGGGTACCCACGTCAGGACAGTTAATCTTGGAATCACGCATTCACACAGAGAGTCAAGGTCAGTCCTGGAAACTGGCAAGTTGTTCCCCGGTGGGGGAGGGCTGTGACCCACAGTGGCCCCCAGTTAAGTACTTCTCATTAAGAAAGCAAAGACGAAGGTCCTTTTAGTTGTGTAAATAATTTCATTGTGTGCAAAAGTTCATTTTTAACTATTAGAATTCATGTTCAACCAAGCATTTTTTGGCAGGGTAATCGAGTTATGACTATGAAATAAAAAATCATGTTATATCAGACTGCTGGACAGGGTTATGGAGATCAGGTTTTATCCTGGGCATAAATTTGGAGGTGGTACAAGAACATGGTACCGGGTGGGGGCTTATAGATAAGTTATCAAAAAAGCCACTTGCTGAAAGAAAGACGAATTCAACCTGAAGTTGTGAGTAGTTTCTAAATTATATCTGACTTAACGCATTCCTTTCGTCACCATTTTTTATGTCTCTCTTGTGTTCGTAAATTCATTTTGTGATTGATTGAGAAGCTTCGCCTTTATATTTTTTTATTATTACATCTTAATCACTGGATAGAGTATACACCTGTATCAGATTTGGCGAGGGTAATGTTATTCTTATTGATTATATTGATTATATTATTGATTTTAAATTGCTTTTGAAGAGTTTGTGACAGTGTTGACTCCAAGGTTGAGTATTTTTTTATTATGTTGTCGGTTGAATTGATGGGTAAAATAGTATATCTGTGTAATTGATTATTATTCGAAAAAAGTGTTACTTGAATTTTTTGGAAAACTTTCACGTTTGTAAATTTTTTAAGTTTGTATTTTGGAACATTGTATAAAGCATTTATGAGATTGAAGTTGTCCGAAGAAGTTTTCTCAAGAATCAAGTAAATCCTTTAAAGATTTGGAGGTGCAAATTCTAAAAGTTCTGTGATTATTCCACTTTCAATTTGATTTTATTCTATGTATTTTATCATATTTACCCAACCCCTCCGCTCGGGCAGGGTATGACACAAAATCAATTTTTACGCAGGGTTTAACAGGTTTGAATTCAGAGTATTCATTTTCCTAGACTAGTTGCCTCACCAAGGCTGAAAAACCCAGTCTGTCCTACTATTTATCCATTGCTGGAGGGAGAATAATTGGATTCATATCTTTCCCAAGGGTATTAGTGCTATGTGAAATGCAATCAGTCTCGTCCAGGATTTGAACTCGTGTCGTCGTGTCCATTTCCTACGACGATAACCATTACACCACAGGCACCTCCAAAGCATTCTATGTATTTTATCTTATACCATCTTTATAGTACGAACAAAATGTTTTTAGCTTTAAATTGAAGGTACATTTTCAACAGATCAGAAATCATAAGTTCTGAGAAGGACCTTTTTCGATCTCGTAATAAAATACAATCAACAAAATGTTAGGTTTGGTTTGGTTTGCTCTTCTGGCATATCAACCATTGTTTATTTAATGCCAAATTTTGCTATCAAATATGTATCAAATATATGATTTGTAAATACATTTCGTTGACACAAACAGTTATAATTGCTCAATAGATCTATTTCTAGCAATTTGATTTAGCATAATTCCAAGTATTATTATGTATTACTAACAATTCAATAAAAAAATCAGTCACTTGTTTAAACACAGTTAAATGATCAAGCAGTTCTCTGACCCATAGATAGAAACCTCCAAGGTGCTATCACTTCGAGCCAGAGTGGACCTGGGGGCGATGGCAATGAAGGGGTATTCCGCATCCTCCAAAGCTCAGACATTACTGGAGCTTCACTATCAGATGATTGAGTGTCATATAACAGGACACCTGTTGTGGGTGGGGTCTGCAGAAATGCAGTCGATGTATTCCAAAGCCCCGGCCGACAACCAACGAAGAGGAATATAAAGAGCTAATAAGTGGTTAAGAAAAAAAAATCCACCCAGCGGAAAAAAGAAGAAACCGTAAATTAATTGTTTTTTCCTCCCTATAGTCTTGTTTAGTTAAGTCAAGTATAGTCAATAGAATTAGATATCAGAAGTTTATAAAAATTCTTCTGATTATGACGTGATCTAAAAAAAAAGGTCCTTTGCAGAACATATAATCTGTAATCTGTTGAAAAAGTATGCTCTATCTAAAACCATACAAACATTTTGTTTTTGCAAATAGGTTATCCTTCCAAAAAAAATTGGAATACTAATTACGTCGCATATTTTTAAAAGAGAACTCTCCGAATGGTTTTAGAATGCTCATTTTTTCGTCCTTTTTAAAATTGGATATAATTCTGAAGATACAACATACGTATTGACATTGCCCTGATGATGGTTTAAAATAAAAACCGAAACGTCAAAGGCGGCAAATAATTCAACAGTAAATAAAATCATTTTCTGTATACTTTATTTTTTTATATTTGTATATTTATGTACCATCGGATTCATTCGCATTTCCCCTGACACACACACACACACACACACGTATATGATATATATATATATATATATATATATATATATATATATTAATAGCCAAGAAGACATAAAGGTTTAGGGAAACTGTGGGCATGTTTATTGTTAAAAATGGGAGATGATATAATGAAGTGACCGACTCAGAATATTGGATCGGTCGACATTAAAATCTGCCACGCATTCCCTGCTATTAATCATGTGGTCTGCTATAGAAGACCCGGATGTGTTAACAAGCTGGCCTATTTTAAGCTCAGGATTCAAATATTTTAAAAAGAGGAATGATGGTAGCATTATAAAGAATCTCAACAAGATTCTAACAGTGAAGGCACATTTACGAATAACAGAATCTAAAATTCTGTTTCTTCAAAAGTGTATCCAGATCATGTCTGCCCTTCTGAAATTACATTTAGCATAAAAAATGCTAAACTTTGTCCAAGCTTAAAAATTAAGAAAATCTTTTTGGAAAATTCCATAAATTTTTTTCCAAAAAAGTTCCGCTATTAGAATGCCAATTAAAGACCTTATAGCGTCAGAATGTAATGACCCTTTCTATGTTTGACAGGATTCGTTTATTTCGTCTCGTATCCACTATTCATAAAAATAGTGTTTGCAAGCTTACTGACCATAGAACATCAAAGGTAGCGTACTTGATCAACAAGCGTTTTGGTCACATTAAGGAGCCGACCGCCGATGGAGTCATTTTTGATTTATCTTCCTTGAGACCATCTGAATTGGAGTCACTCATTTTAGCGGATGGACTTGATTTTTGTATTCTCTTTCTTATGCCGGATCGTGAGAAGGTGTTCGCTGACATTGAGGTCTTGTATTCCCAACTAGTTTTATCTGATTTTGAATGTATTCTGTCTGTTCCTTTATATATATGCCTGCTAACTGATATTGTGCCGTTTTTAGTTTTAAGGCATTTGTGTTTGTTGGGATTTTTTTAATCAATTAGCAGGCATATATATAAAGGAACAGACAGGATACATTCAAAATCAGATAGATAAGATTAGAGACTCGGTGGAAGATAGACAATCTAGGATAGCCTGGCAAACAATAAACGAAGTGAGTAGAAGAAAGAACACAGCCAAAGCAAAACTGAAAGCAGCAAACCAACAAGAAAGAATAAAACTGTGGAAACAGCACTTCGAAAACATACTAGGAAACCCACCGAAAATAACACATGAACCAATCACCAGAATGATTAGCAAACAATTAGACATTAAACTTGGACCATTCACACAAGAAGAACTCGACTCGGTTCTCAGAAAAATTAAAAATAGGAAAGCTGCAGGGCTGGACGAAATTCCCCCGGAAGTATGGAAGACCAGACAATTCGACGACATACTGCTCCGACACTGCAACGCAGTATACAATCAAAATCCGATAGATAGATGGATGAAGGGATGCATACTCCCCTTCCCTAAAAAGGGGGACCTCGGATTAGCCCAAAACTACCGAGGCATAACACTTACATCCATAGCAGCCAAAATCTACAATGCCTTACTACGAAACCACATAGAACCCAAAATCGACAACATACTTAGGAAAGACCAAAATGGCTTCCGGAGAAATAGATCCATGACCTCACAAATATTAACCGTCCGTAGAATCCTTGAAGGTGTACGGGCAAAAAACCTACAAGCGACATTAATATTTGTTGACTTTACCAAGGCTTTCGATTCCATTCACAGAGGAAAGATGGAACAAATCCTACTAGCGTACGGCATACCTAAAGAAACCGTAGCGGCAATAACGATTCTCTATAGAAACACCAAAGTAAAAGTACGATAACCAGATGGAGACAGAATACTTCGACATTGTAGCAGGAGCACTACAAGGGGACACGCTGGCTCCGTACCTCTTTATCATTTGTCTAGACTACGTACTTAGACCATCGATTGACAAAATCAGAGAGAATGGCTTCGAACTGACGAAGAAAAGAAGCAGAAGGTACCCCGCAACAACAATTACCGACGCCGACTACGCCGATGACATAGTGATACTGGCAAATACACCCGACCAAGCCGAAACACTACTGCATAGTTTGGAACGAGCAGTCGCAAGCATAGGCCTCTATGTTAATGCACACAAAACGGAATATATGTGCTATAATCAAACGGGGGACATCTCCACTCTAGAAGGAACCCCTCTTAAACTAGTAGACAAATTCACTTACCTAGGAAGCAGCGTCGAATCAACCGAAAAGGACATCGAAACGAGGTTAACGAAAGCATGGACAGCTATCAATAGGCTATCGATTATATGGAAAACAGACCTAACAGATAAAAGGAAACGCAGTATCTTCCAGGCAGCGGTCACATCGATACTGCTATATGGCTGCACTACATGAACGCTAACAAAACGGCTGGAGAAGAAGCTAGACGGCAATTACACAAGAATGCTACGTGCAATCTTGAACAAGTCCTGGCGGCAACACCCCACAAGACACCAACTATACAGCCACCTGCCCCCTATCACGAAAACTATTCAAGATAGACGAACCAGACATGCAGGACACTGCTGGAGAAGCAGGGACGAACTCATAAGAGATGTACTCTTATGGACCCCCACACATGGCCGTGCAAAAGCAGAATGACCAGCACGAACATACATTCAGCAGCTATGTGAGGATACGGGATGTAGTCCTGAAGACCGACCTAGGACGATGAACGATAGGGAGGGGTGGCGAGAGAGGGTCAGGGATATCCGTGCTACCAGCGCGATATGATGATGATTCCCAACTAGCTAAATTAAAACGTAGCTCTGACTTAGCAAACAGTTACTTTAAAGCCAGACTTAACAGTCTTGCCCATACCTTTCTGGGCATGTCCGTTGCGTTTGACGAATCAAGATGGGGAGACCAGTATTGCTGTGTCAACAAATCGTTACGAAATGACAATAATTTAGTTATTTCTAAACCTGATTAAGGTGTTGGTGTTGTATTATTGGATCATGATGACCACGTCAACAAAATGTTACTGATCCTTAAAGATAGTACAAAATTTATAAAATTAGGTCCAGTTGAAACTTGTGATCACACCACTTCTATAGAAGTAAAATTTCAAAAACAACTAAGGAAGTGGGTAAAGGGTGGTCTTCTCTCCCCTGAAATTTCTGATTCCATTTGACCTGTTGGTTTGATCCGTCCCCGTCTTTATGGTCTACCTAAGATCTATAAAGACAGTGTTCCTTTGCGATCCATTCTATTAATGGTTGGTTCTGCTCAACAAAAGGTCGCCAGTTGGCTTTCATCAGTGCTTCAACCTGTTTTGGAGTACTTTAGTCGTTTCTGCAATAAAGATTCTTTTTCTTTTTCTAAGATCGTAAGAAACTTTATACCGACTGATGTGTTTATGTGCTCCTTTGACGTTTGTTCTCTCTATACAAGTATTCCTCTTGATGAAACTATTGAAATTTGTTGTGACGTCTTATTTCGTCGTTCGCTTCCTAAACCCACCTTTCCAGAGGGTGTCTTTAAACATCTCATGAATTTTGTCGCCTCTTCTGTCGAAATTAGCTTTAATAACATCATGTATCGGCAGATTGATTGTATATCGATGGGATCAAGTCTGGGTCCCACACTGGCAAATATTTTTGTTGGGTTTTGTGAGGCCAATTTATTTATTAAAATAGACTGCCCCTTCATGTATTATGTTGACGACACTTTCTGTTTATTTAAAAATGAGAAAGATGCCGATTCATTTCTTATACAATTAAATTCAATGCATCCCTTTTTAAAGTTTACCGTGGAAAAGGAGTTCAACCATCAACTCGCCGTTTTGGATGTATTTGTGCATAAAAATTCCACAGCTTTTCTTACCTCTGTATCCAGGAAGCCCACCTTTTCTGGCCTGTATACGAGATGGGATTCATTTTGCCCTCAGCAGCGCAAAATCAATTTAATTAAGACTCTTGTGAAATCAAGTTCATCAGGTCAACCTTGTCTAAAAATGTATATCCATTGTCTGTTTTGGATAGCGTTGTCCAGGATGTTTTGAATAAGTTTGTTAGGGCTAAAAGGTGCACCGTTAACAAGTGCCCTGTTTATTTGCATTTGCCGTATATAGGTTCTATACATCACCGCGGCTGTTGGCAAGTGTTACTTTTCAGCTCCTGTGCAAGTAATTTTTCTAACTCGAACTGCATTCGTCTCAATGCGTAAAGATATCCTACCTCCCCACCATATCAATTCGGTTATATACAAATATACATGCAGTTGTGGCAGTGACTACATAGGCAGGACGTCTAACCGGTTGGACCTGCGAATAAAGCATCATTTGCCAGCTTGTATTTTGAATCTTGAGCTTAAAAGAGGCCAGCTTGTTAACACATCCGGGTCTTCTATAGCAGACAACATGATTAATAGCTGGGAATGCGTGGCAGATTTTAATGTCGACCGATTCAGTATTCTTAGTCGGTCACTTCGTTATATCATCTTAAAGTCTTGGAGACCCTTTACGTTCAACCTTCCCTCTGTAAACAGAGGGACTGTTTGATGGGGTTGAATGTGATCGGTCTCTAACCATCTGCTCATCTCGCCTACTCCCCACTCTTTTTAAATTTTTTTTTAATTTAAAATTTTTAATTTATTTTTTTTCTCGCCTCTCCCTTTCTTTTTCCCCATTACATTTCCCCTTTTAATTTTTCTGGTATTAACAGCTTGAGAAGTACCAAACGAAACCGGTCGTTTCCCCCATTTTTTACTATAAACATGCCCACAGTTTCCTTAAACCTTTATGTCTTCTTGGCTATTAATAAGTTTTTAACCATCAATAACAGGTCCCCCGGAACAATGGCGAACACTCGAAAATAAATGGAAGTAATCATTACAATTAACTGGTGGCTGTAAAATCTGATTTTACAAGATATGAAAAGCAAAAGCTTCATCATGAAAGCTTTTAAGCATAGCGAGATAGACATGAACAGATTAACATAGATAGATGGAATAGTTTACTCTTGACTACTAGTTATCTAACTAGTTTTGGAGATCTTTAATACTGCAAGGATCTAGGTCACTCATAACATTAAACTTGCACAAAAATTAAAGTCTTTACGACCACCGTCAGTCGGTTAAAACGGGGGTTGTAGACTACTCCGACTGCACCTCTGCAAAGATGTACGAACCCCTCCCACACAAGTGTCCTGGTTATGATACGAAACTGCATCTGATGGTGAAGCTCCAGTTCGGGAGATTTAGAGAATATGGAGTACCCTTTCATAGCCATTACTCCCAGATCCACTCTGGTCTGGATTGGCCGTATCTGTCTCAGAATCAAATAGAACTGTTTAGTTGTTTACTAAGATTTATTATTTTTGCTATTTGAAACCATACAAATGTGTGCAAATTATTTGTATTAGATTGAACTACTTGAAATCATACATCTGTGTGCAAGTTATTTATATTACATACTTGATTGAGTGTATAATGGCTGAAGTGTTGGACTGCGGTCTCGAAATAAGCGAGTTTAAACTCTAGTGTTATTACCATCAATTTTTTTACTAATATCCTTGCGAAAGTATATATCCTCTGTTATGGATTGAATAGTATCACCACTGTTCTTTATCCAGTCAGCTGGGGCTGTAGAATACACCGACTGCACCTCTGCAGAGGGGTGAAGCCCTCCACCATGAGTGTCCTAGATATGATGCTAAACGATCTGATGATGAGGCTGAAGTCATGCTGGAGCTTTGGGGAATGCACAGTACCCCTTCATTGCCATTGTTCCCAGGTCCATTCTGGTCCGGAGTGGTAGCACCAGATAGGGTGCTATCTATGGGTTAAAAAGAACTAAACTGCACACTTATGCTAAACTGAATTAATTGAATTAGGACTGTTAGACTAAACTGGATATCTTGAAATAGAAATGTTTTTGACAATTAAACGGTGTATTTATATTTAAAATTATACTGATAAATTGAATTGTTTGAAATGGAACTTTCTTTAACATTTAACATACTTACACTAAACTGAATTGTTTAATATGGAATCGTTTTGACATTTAATTGTGTGTAAACAAAATATGTACTTATATTAAACTGAATTAACAGAATTTGAATTTTTTTACTGAACTGAATAGCTTGAAATAGAAATGTTTTTGACAATTAAACTGTATATTCATGCTAAACTGAATTGTTTGAAATAGAACCAAATATTTGCATAAAAATGGATTTGACGTTAAATAACCTACAAAGGTTGATATGCCATAAAAACCAACCAACCAACCAACTACTGTTCTTCAACCAGAATGGCTTTTGCATTAAATAAACTATTGATGTTGATTTGCTATTAAACAAAGAAACCAAACCATTATTAAGGGAATTTCTGATATTGCAATACTTGAAACCATTTAACTGTGTGCAAACAAATGATTAATATTAAATAGAATTATTGGTTTTTGTTAGGAATACTTGAAGGTATACAGCCATATGCAAACAAATGAGTCCTGAAAACTTGTTCAGAAATAAAGTTACCAACAAACTATTCACACACATATATATATATATATATATATATATATATATATATATATATATATATATATATATCAGCCAGGTTTCGATCCCAGCTTCGGGAATCTAGCCTGTCTAGCTACACTGATGAGTTCTGATAAAACAGAAACAGTCTGTCTGGGATGACTATATATATACCCACAAACGCGGAGGATTTAGAATACACCAACTTCATCTCTGCAGAGGGTTAATACCCTACAATAAATGTCCTGGATATGATACTTAACAATCTGGTGTTGAAGTTCAAGTGATGCAGAAGCTTCATTGCCATCTCTCCCAGGTTCATTCTGGCTTGGAGCGGTAACATCTGATAAGGTCCTATCTATGGATCAAATAGAACTATAATGTGTAATAATGCTAAACTAAATTGCTTGAAATAGTACCGTTTTGGCATTCAAAGTATGTACTTATTTGAAACTGAATTGTTTGAAATGGAACTGTTTTTGTATGCTAAGCTTAATTGTATGAAATAGAACTGTTTTGACAAAATCTATACTTATACTAAACTGAATTGTTTGAAATAGAACTAACTAAACTGAATGGCTTGAAATAGAAATGTTTTTGACAATTAAACTGTGTCCTTATGCTAAACTGAATTGTTTTAAATAGAACTGTTTATTTATATAAAAATAGATTTGGCATTAAATAACCTACAAAGGTTAATATGCTATAAAATCCATACAAACAAACACAGAAGATTTGGCATTAAATAACCTACAAGGGTTGATATACCATAAAACACTGAACGACCAACTAACCTCTACAAATAAAACGTCCAGGAAAGTAAATGAAGAAAGACGAGACAAAAAGCAACAGAAATGAATATTCTGTTAAAGATTTCAGGGCAACTAAGGAAAGGAGAAAGAGAAAAGAATGAAAATAAATGTATGCAATGAAGGTAAGAAACCCTGAGAGACGAACGCCGCCATTGAGATTAGAAATGCATCGGCGTTTTGGAAGTGGTCGCCGTGGGAAATCTTTTAATAGAATGGCGTCCACGTTTGCCAGATGAATCATTAAAGGGAGTCGCGAAATTGCTTTTGCCAGCGAAAAAGACTCACTAATTCGCTGGTTTGCCGGGCGAGTGGACGAACGGTCGTCGCCTGGCTGACAGCAATAGCCTGCTGACTATTTTCACGGTAGCCTATTTCATCAGCGTGTTTGATTGGCTGATTGTTTAGTAGCATCGCGTTTCTGATTGGTCGTCTTACTTGCTGGGATTGAAGAGTTTACACTGTAACCTGTCCTTACGGATAATCAATACCGGCCAGTGAAACCCGTTTGCTGATGTTATAAGTTCAATGCAGCTCAAGTTGCTTAATCTATTCAGCTTGAAGCATTCCTTTTTCACCTTTATAATAATATGAATACCTCTGAGAGAGGCATGAATCCACTCCTCCCAGCTATTGTTAAATAACAGGGAAGTTGGACCTAATTAACCCGGAAAAGACAATCTCTCTTGGGTCTTCGATGATACTACACGTAGTAAAACTTATTTTTTTAAAAGCACACACAGAGGAGGTTCATAGGCAAAAGAAGATTTGATGGTTATTTTTGGTAGTGGGTGAGGTTATCGTCGTTGTTGGTCTATGTTCGTTGGTTTTGGGTTTAGTATATCTAACTCCTTTGTTCTTCTTACCCCATTTAACTTGTCAGCTTCTTTGTCGGTAGAAGACTGCTCGAGAATTTAAGGAAGGAGGGAAGGAAGGAAAGAGACGAAGATACCGTTTAACTTAAACATTATTTTTGGGTTTAACGACAAATTTTTCATGAACCAATAGAAGTTGTAATGTCTCCCATATAAGATGTGAGAATATATCAAAAGTCATTTTCGGTGGGTTTAAAAAATTGAAGTTTGAGGTATGTCCAGTAGATGTTTCTCAGTGAGATATGTTCGGCAGTGGCAGTTTGCTAGCAGCACCCACCGTTGGCGACGAAGCCCCGGAGCTGGGCAAACAGGAACGCTACCGAGTGAAAGAGGATACTTTCATTACTAGCAGTGAAGGTTGAAGAGAGAACGGATTTCACTTTGGTGGCAGTAAGTCTGTCTAGTAGGCATACACGGATTTAGTTTCCTATCAGAGGCTTTTTGGAAGTGCTACGGTTTTTGAATTTCTTTTCTTTTCTTTTTTTCTTTTTATTAATCCGCATATGTTCACCCCGGTATTTTATTTAGCAGTAAATAAACTAATTATAGATAAGATGCAAAATATTTTTATTCAATAGCTGAACATTTTGGCTTCATAAAATATTCTGTGAACAAACTTAATCAAAGTATTTAAATTAATGAAATAATATTTCCAAGCTATACGGAAGAAAATATAGAGTAACCCAATGATGAGGAATGGCTCCAATTCCGGAGATCTGGCGAGTGTAGAGTATCCCTTCATTTCCATTACTCCCAGGTCGACTCTGATCTGAACTTATCGTCCCCTCTCCGAGCTAAATAGATCTGTTCATAAATTATTTGTATTCGGCGGAAATACTTGAGTAATAAGTAAACTATTTTGATCAAGAATAGTTACTTAAAGATATGATTATTTATTAAGGATTATTATTATTTACCAGCCCATTAGCCTAGTGGTAGAGTGTTTGCTAATGGGCCAGGAGACTGGGGTTCAATCCCAGGTCGATTCATTCCAAGGACTAAAAGCATGGTACTTGATACCCCATTGCTTAACACTCAGCATTATAAGGTACGTTTCATGGGTAAAGTGGCGCAATCCAGGGAAAGGGGTAGCGCCCTCCCCTACACCTCGGTGTTGTAGCTATTGAAAAAGAAGCTTTCGGTTAGCCCTCAACAACGGTCGCCAACTTTACTAATTATTAATTTTTACTTGAAACTATGTAACTGTGGGAAAATCATTTGCATCAAGAATAGTTACTTAAAGATATGATTGTTTATTAAGGATATTATCATAATTAATTTTTACTTAAAACCATGTAACAATGTGGAAATCATTTGTATTAAGAATAGTTACTTGAAGCTAAAATGGTTTAATGAGGATTATTATTCAAATTTATTTTGAAACCATATACATGTGTGCCAACAGCTGATTATTATTTTATAAGGATAGTTACTTTAAACCATTAAATTGTGTACAATTTATGAGTATCGGAATGGAATATTTCAACCAATAGGACAATAAAATAATGCAAAGGAACATTGATTATATAGTTATCATATTTACCAACCCTTCCGCTCGGGCAGGATATGACACAAGGTCAATTTTTTTAAAGCGGATTTTAACAGGTTTGAATTCAAAGTTTTCCTTCTCCTAGACTAGTTGCCTCACCAAGGCGGAAGAACCCAGTCTGTCCTACTATTTACCCATAGCTGAAGAGAGAATAATTGGATTCATACCTTTCCCAAGGGTATTAGTGCTATGTGAAATGCAATCAGTTTCGTCCAGGATTTGAACTCGTATCGTCGTGTCCAATTCCTAAGACGGGCACCTCCTGATTTTATAGTGTTGATTAGTCAAACTTTTTATTATTAAATCTAAATTCAGCATTGGATTACGCAAAAAGAGTTGATATGTCGTTAAATAAATAATCTTAAACAAACCTTTACAAATTTCAACACAAAATAATCCATAGTAGTTGATGTGCCGATAAACCAATAAATTAAACCCAACCATTTCAAACGAATCGACTTTCAGCATTAAACAACCTTGGTGAGGCAGCTAGTCTAGGAGAAGGAAAACTCTGAATTCAAACCTGTTAAACTCCTCTTAAAAATTGACCTTGTGTCATATCCTGCCCGAGCGAAGGGGTTGGGTAAATATGATTAAACAACCTTTAATGAATTGGCATATCGTTAAACAAATAAACTTAGTGAAACATTAACAAATTATTCAAATTTTGGCATTAAATAAACCATAAGTTGATATGCTGTTAAACATATCATCATCATCATCATCATCATGTCGTGCTGCTAGCACGGATATCCCTAACCTTCTCTCGACACTTCTCCCTATCGTTCATCACCTCCGGCAGGTCTTCTGGGCAACATCCCGTATCCTCACATAGCTGCTGTATGTATGTTCGTGCTGGTCGTCCTGATTTTGCTTGGCCATATGCGGGGGTCTATAGGAGTTCATCACTTATGAGCTCGTCCTTGCTTTTTCCAGCAGTGTCCTGCATGTCTGGTTCGTCTAGCTTGGATAGTTTTCGTGATGGGAGGCATTAGGCCGTATAGTTGGTGCCTTGTGGGGTGTTGCTGCCAGGACTTGTTCAATATTGCTCGCAACATTCTTGTGTAATTGCCGTTTAGCATTTTCTCCAGCCGTTTTGTTAGCGTCCAAGTAGTGCATCCATATAGCAGTATCGACACGATCGCTGACTGGAAGAAATCAAATAAAACCAAACTTTTACAAATGAATCTTGTTTCGACATTCAATAACCCATAGGAGTTGATATGCCATTTAACAAATAAATCAAATAAAACCTTTACAAATTAATCTAATTTAGGCATAAAATGACCCATAAGGAGTTGAAATGTCGCTAAGCATATAAGGCAAACTACACCACAACAATCAAGCAATCATCTTTACTGGAAGGAATAATTGGCGCATACCAATCTTTTTCTTTATTAGATGGATCAGTCTCAAACTGGGTAAATCTCGTAAACGTCAATACCATTCGCAACACTATATAGATTGCAGGTTCGAATCCTACTCGGTATTCTTTTATTAAACCAAAAAATATTTTGGTAAGGATGACAGCTGATTTTAAGCTATGTGGCTCGATTTGTTTCTAAAGACAAATTGACTGTTTTATTGGCAGACTGATGGGCAAAGAGAGAAAGAAAGAAAAAAAGAAAAAAAGTCATTTCGATCTTATATGGCGTACCAACCAACTGTTTGGGCAGATTGGCTTGATTCTTCCCTTATTTATTCATTCAAGCTACAGACATCTTGTAATTACGCTTCGAGATTCTGGATGTCAGGCAAATCATAGCATTTATCGGCAAATCTCGTTGTACCTCCGCTGCATTTCAGCAGAGACGAGATTCTCGCCAGAGTCCGTAATCTGTGTCTGCAGTTCAGGTTCTGTATTTGCATTCTGCTATTTTCGTCATTCCCTCTCATCCTTCTATTTACGATCTTATGTATTCTATATTTCTTTTCCTTTTCTCCATCAGCTTGCATTCCTTTTTCATGCATTATACTGGTGTAGGCTGTTGTCACATACATTGGATTCCATCTAAAGTATGTCGTCTAAAAGTAAACCTTGGATCCTTTTTTACTCTCTAGATTGGTTGGTTGGTTGGTTGGGTTTTATGGCATATCAACCTTCGTAGGTTATTTAACGCCAAATCCATTTTTATACTAATAGTTCTATTTTGAACAATTCAGTTTAGCATGAGTACACAGTTTAATTGTCAAAAACATTTCTATTTCAAGCTATTCAGTTTAGTCAAAGAGTTCTAATTTAAACAATTCAGTTTAACAAACGTACTATTTAACCCATAGATAGGACCCTGTCAGGTGGACCTTAGGGCGATGGCAATGAAGGGGTACTCTGCATTCTCCAAAGGTTTAGCATTACTGGAACCTCACCATCAGATTGTTTAGCGTAATATTTAGGATGCTCGTTGGAGGGGTCTTACCCCTCTGCCGAGGTGCAGTCGGTGTATTCAACAACCACAGCCAACTGGGCAATACACAGAGTTGAATCTAAAAACAATTTTATTTAAAATGATTTAGTTTAGCATAAGTACGCAATTTAAACAGTTCTATTTTGCGCAATTCATTTTAGCTTAAGTACGCAGTTTAAATGTCAAAGCAGTTCTATTCTAAGCAATTCAGTTTAGCATAAATACGAAGTTTAAGTACAAAACAGTAAACTCTCGAAACCACAGTTTAGTTCTCTTTGACACATAGATAGGATCCTTAACAGGTGCTACCACTCCAGGCCAGAGTGGACATGGGAGCGATGGTAATGAAGGGTACTATTTACCAACCCCTCCGCTCGGGCAGGATATGACACAAGGTCAATTTTTAAGCGGAGTTTAATAGGTTTTGAATTCAGAGTTTTCCTTCTCCTAGACTAGTTGCCTCACCAAGGCTGAAGAACCTAGTCCGTCCTACTATTTACCCATAGCTGGAGGGAGAATAAGGGGGTTCATACCTTTCCCAAGGGTATTTGCCCGAAAGTGAACGTAATAGCGCGACTGGAGTACGAACTCGCGTACTACGATTCCGCAGTTCATCGCTTTAACCATTACACTACGAGGACACCCACTGGTAATGAAGGGTACTCTGCATTCCCCAAAGCTTCAGCATTACTGGAACCTCACCATCATATTTTTAGTGTCATATCCGGGACACTCGTTAGAGGGGGGTTTTATCCCTCTGTAGAGAAGCAGTCGACGTATTCTACAGCACCCTCAGTCGATAGGGTGATTTCTATCAAGATATCATTTGTTCATAATATGAGTTCGGCTATAGGTCAATATAAAAAATAATCAGACTACAATATTCACCATAGTGGAGCAATGCAGGGAAAGGAGTAGCGCCCGCCCCTATATCTCGGTGTAGTAGCTTTTGAAAAGGGAGCTTTCTAGTCGCCCTCGACTACGGTCGCCAACTTATTCACCATTTGATATTACAACAATTTGCTTGATGCAGACTACTACGTAAATGATCTAACGCTTCTTGCAAATACTCCTTCACCAACCGAATCCTGTTGCATAGTCTGGAGCAGGCAGCCAAAAGCATAGATCCCTACGTAAACTCTCATCTTTCTCATATAAAAAAAGCGGGAAATTTTAAAAACTGTAACCATTTCAACACTACTGTATGGTTACACCACTTATGCTTTAACGAAACGCATGGAGAATATCTACATGGGAATTACACAAGGTTGCTGAGTGCTGTTTAGAAATAGTGGAACCTTAGCTATTTGCTACATTTGCATGTAAAATTCTTGAAGTAGGATCTTATAAAACGGTAGAAGTGCGACTTCTTACCTCCCATCTCACAAATTAACCAAGTAAGACGAACAACACATGCTGGACACCGTGGGTTAAGGAAAGACGAAAGCCTTCTGCTATGGACTCACCAATTATGGCCGACCAGCAAAAACTTACATTTATTAGCTCTGTGTGGACATAAGGTTCTGTCTAGAGTAACTTCTATGGAGCTTTAGTGGATTGGGCTGGACGACAAGAGAGAAAGAAATACGTGCTGTCGGTACGCATTGAGGATTGTGTACAGGTCGACGACGGAATTAGCTAAATGACAATATTTGGCATTTAATATTTTAACTATATAAGTTGAAATATGTTTTAAAACTTTTAACCAGAACAAGATCTTTGAAGCAATACAGATTATATGCAATGGCTTTATTTAAAATGTCCCTGTTTCTTACAGCTCTTTCTGATTCTTTGATGCTTAAATTAGTCCTTTCTCTTTAGTTGTCCTTCCACCAATTCCTTCTCTCTATCTTCCTCCTGCTCCCCCTTTCTCTCTCCCTCTCTCTTTCTCTGTCTCTTTTTAGTGAATAAATGTGTAAAGGATTGAAGAAAACATCGATCTACAAATTAATAAATTTCATTTCTTTTAATCGAGTGAAAAGTTTGTTGAAAAACAAAAAATTAAACAGACTTTCTTTAAAAAACGATAATATTAGTCAATGCATAATCATTTGTAAAATATTTACGTTATAAGAAAGTAGTGAAGTTTCATGCATGAAATGTAACAGTTTGCGATTGTCTAACTCTAGTTGTAAATTGTGTAAATGTAAAAGATCTTTGAGTGAGTATGTCACTGTGTAAGAGAGAAAATAAATTGATGCGTCAAAATGTACGCGGCTGCATCTAAAGTTTTCATCAGATTGGGGAAAAACAATGACATATTAATTCAATTGAAGATAATTAAGCGATTTTGAAATTAAACTTGAAGGAATGGAATGTTTGATTTTTTCACTCAAAAGAAATTAAAACCGAAAGTTTAAGCAGATTACAGAATAAATCCGTAAAACCTTCTAAAGATGTATTTATTTTATCGCTATTTATAAAATTGAGGAAGGCTCGAAATTAGATTTTTAAAAAGTTAATGATTTATCAATGATTTTAATTAGTTAATGGCTTAGTAGGTAGAATGTTCGCCAATGGTCCGGGAGACCTGGGTTCAATTCCAGGTCACGTCATACCAAAGACTTTAAAAATGGTACTTGATACCTCTTTGCTTAACACTCAGCAATATAAGGTTCATATCGAGAGTAAAGTGGAGCAATCCAGGGAAAGGACAAGCGTCTTCCCCTACACCTCAGTGTAGTAGCTATTGAAAAGGGAGTCTTCTGGTCGCCCTCGACTACAGTCGCCAAATTTACTTTTTTTTACTTAATTGGTTAAAAATGCATTTTTAACGTTTCAGAAGGGGAAAGAGTTCTTAAATTATGACGAATTTTGATCCTTCAAATTTTTAGCGGCAAATCAAATATTATTGGATGTGAATCTCAGAGAAATTTTAAAATGAGCGCTGAAGCGCCGATGGGTCAACAATTGTAAAAATACAAATAACAGTATTACGGTTTCTTAAGCTGATTTTTCACAAAAATTACCTTTTTTTAAAAAAAAATGGAAATCAGTTGATTTTCCACACTATGTCACTCTCTGTCTGTCTCTACTTCATAGTATGGTTCCCTTCAAGATCATCTTTGCAAGTTCGTTTAATCTGAAAACTTATCCATATCTCTCTCCCATAATAGTTGTTACACTTCATCATCAATTGTGATGACAGTTCCAATTCCTTTAGGTCTTTTTTACGACTCAGCCCTATCAGTCCTTGCTCTTTGTAAGTCCTCTTGACGGCATCCAGTCTTCGTAAAGACCTGTTGAATATAATTTTTTACTTGTGTGTCCATAGGAGAACGTCGCTAATGAATTCATCCTTATTTACCAACAGTGTCCAGCATGTGTTGTTTGTCATAGTTGGATGATTTGTGTAACGGGGGGGATGTACAACCGCTGTTTTGTAAGGTCCTGCTCCCAGTATTTAATATGCAAGTGTAAGGACTAGCCTTAAGGCTCAACTTTAACCTAACTTTCAGAATTTGTTAGATTAATACCTGGAAAGGAGATCTGTTTCAACCTGGCTTTTAGGTGGCTGTCTCATCCTCTGTTTTCTTGCCCTTTTAATATATAATGACTGTTGACATGGATTTTGAGTTCGCTCCTCGTGACTCCGTGTGCTTTGACAAGCTGTCACATTGTGATTAGTAAATAGGGCGATGACAGTGCGTTGGGGTAAACCGGTCGAGCAGGTGTGTAGCCGGAAGATGACCACATGATATGAGAACCACGCAGTCAGATTTAGACAGTCAGGCAGGTCAGAATCGAGAGTCAAGCCAGGGATACGCAGCCTATCAGAGGCGTCTCTGACGTCTCTGACGATACGGCTTGCAAAGGGGTGCAAGCATTGGCACCCCCTGGTTCCAGGAAGAAGATATGGGGCAAGAAGTCCCCTCTCTGAGTATATGTCTCTCCATCTATCTCTCAAACTTACAACAAACTGTGTGCCCCTTTCGAGAATAAAATGAGAGAGAGATATATTTTTATAAAGAAGTGTGTTTCGTTCGTTCATAGAAGTTCGTTCATT
This sequence comes from Sepioteuthis lessoniana, assembly GCA_963585895.1. NCBI lineage: Eukaryota > Metazoa > Mollusca > Cephalopoda > Myopsida > Loliginidae > Sepioteuthis > Sepioteuthis lessoniana. The sequence goes on along the minus strand of OY757936.1, from coordinate 44,831,431 downwards.
ATCTTTGATTATGTTCTTGTTTGGGTCTATGAGAAGTATAGAACACTTTTGCTGTTAACAGGTGTCTGTCTCACAGAGCTTACCCACTCTCTTGGTAATTTTATTGAGAGGCGTATGGCTTTCTTCCTATATGTATTCAGACAATCTCTGCTGTAGCAATGCGTTGAACCACTAAGGAGGAATTCATTTCATTTCAATGACCAATCAGCCTAAAAAACGCAAAGAAACTTATGAAAAAATTAGGTTGATAGTACCAATCAAAGTCTTGAAAATATTAAAGATAATTGTTTATCAATGTAAAGGGATTTTCAAGATTACCTGAGATCTCTGAATCGGAAGCCAGTTTCTGCTTTCATTCGATTACGACAGTCGACGTTAGCCGTTGTTTATCAATCTGCGTACAGTTTGAATGTTGATTGATTTTATTATGGGTGTGCTAATGACAAAGTAGCCTGACTATATTTTCCAGTTGACTACAGATAAAACGTGATTCACTCTCTTTTGAGAACTTTAGCCAGTTCAGAGTCTTACCCTTTGTTATCATCACTTATAAGTCCACTCTGATCTAGAGTCGTCTTATCTTTTAGGGTCAAATAGATTTACTTGAGATAAAGTCCAAGATGATTTGGAACTACGTTAGTACACTGGATCTTAAAGTAATGGTATTGCAACTAACTATAAAGATGTTTATATTGTTATATAATTGCAGAAGAATTTTTTTATATTATCATTTTTCATTTTATATATCTTATCATTCGGGTTAGTTAGGTGTACACATTGAGTGCAGGTGTTCACGCGCACGCGAGGAGGATGTGACAATCACAGATGTTATAATAAAAACCCTGGATAGAAAATAGGACTGGGGATGTGAATGACGTCATGCCCGGAAGCGATGGGCTGGGATTCTTAATGATTTTGAAAAAAAAGCAGAGTTGAGATTTGAAGCTGAAGAGGCGAGTTGATTTTTGGACCTGGGTGAGGCCAGTCCAGTTATGGTCTAGGGGCTGCGCCGCGCGTTGTCGGGTCAGATGGAACAGTCAGCATAGTAGAAATTGCGTCTCTCTCTCCTCGTGTCGAAAACCTAAAAGTCAAGACGGTAAATAAAAGTTTCGTACCTGAACCAAGAGAGTCGTCAGTATTTCATATATTTCTGGATTCTCTATATATATTTCACATATTCATATCTTGGTCCTATTTTGGTGAATATGTTACAATATATTTAAAATGATTGGTTTAGTTTCATTTGGTTTTATATCATATCAACCTTTGTCGGTTATCTAATTCCAAATCCAATTTATACATATTTATCAAATATGTATGATTTGTAAACACATTTGGTTGATAACGTTTTTAAACAAGCCAACGCTCATTCATTTGCACACAGATAAATGGTTCCAAGTATTGGTATGTATCATAAAGAATTTAATTAAACGTCAGTCATTTGTTTATACACAGCTTAATCATCAAAAAGTTCTTTTTCAAACAATTCAATTTAGCATAAGTCGTTTGTTTGAATTCAGTTTAAATGTCAAACAGTTCTGTTTAACCCATAGATAGGACCCTATCCGGTGATATCACTCCGGACCTGACAGTGACGGAGTACTCCATATCTTCCAAAGCTCCATCATTACTGGAACCTCACCATTAGATTGTTTAGTGTTATATCCAGGACACTCATTGGGTGTGGGTATTACCTCTTTTCAGAGATACAGTCGGTATATTCTACAGCCCCAGCCGACTGGGCTGCTTGATATAAGAGAATTAGTAGCTGGATGAAGACCATTGTTTTTAGGCACCTTAGAAATAGGATATAGCTTACAGAGAACAAAGGTATCACCTGTATTCAGAACTTTCTATACTTTTATACTTGTTTGTTTTCAAAAGATTCAGGCAAATGAATGTTATTTTTTAGCGTTTTAAAAGTAGTTACTTACTAAGCTGTGCTTACATGCAGTGCAAGTGAAAAATATGTGGCACTTTGTGAGAACTGAATTCAACAGTCGAGTTTTCTTCGAATACCTTGCTAACTATTGTATCCTATAAGACGCTTCCTAAAAATCAAAGTCTAATTTAGATTTAGGACTAGTATGTGTCATGTAAAAAGGATCGAACTCGATATCCAGTGGTAATAAATTTCCATGACCAACTGCACCATAAAAATTTTGGAACATAGATACAGTTACTGCTGAATAAACAAAAAGTTGTAAAAAATCTTAGTTAAAAATATTAGTTTAAAAAGAAAAAGTTAATTCAAGAAAAAGTTAATTCTAGATGAATACAATCTTATTATTGCTGCAATATATCACAAAACATAGGTCAGTAAATACCACAACCACAAAATATCATTTTGGAACATAGATACAGCTACTGCAGAATAAACGAAAAGTTGTAAAAAATCTTAGTTAAAAATATTAGTTTAAAAAGAAAAAGTTAATTCAAGAAAAAGTTAATTCTAGATGAATACAATCTTATTATTGCTGCAATATATCACAAAACATAGGTCAGTAAATACCACAACCACAAAATATCATAATCTCTGTAAAATGCATAGCTGACTCAACAAAGTGGATTTTGTACTCAAATGAGGTGAACGTACGATTCAGTCATTTGAACTACAATATACATTTGAACTACAATATAAAGCAATTGTCTCTGGGTCTTAGCACATAAATAAGACCGAAAATTAAAATTTACCTTCATGTATATTTTATTTTCTTATCTTTCTGGGTCTTCCTTTATAAACATTTAGCGTATATATATATATATATATATATATATATATATATATATATATATGTTTGATTAAATAATAAAGACACATTTTGTCTATATGATTTTATTAAGATCCTTTCAAGTTTCCTGATAAGTGTCTTGGTTTCAAGTTGGATTTAATGGATGAATTTACCAAAATCGTCCCTTTGCACTTTGGAACCTTTCATAGACCATCATCAGGGGTTGTTTGCATGTATAAGGAGTGTTTTTTAAGAGTTTTTTGAAAGAGTTTTTAGGTTTTTTATAACATTACAAAATTATGTAAATGCAGAGTTGGATAAAACTGAGTTGTTAATGAATTAAATAAAAAACAGAACGCTATCAACGGAATTAGAATATTATCAAAAAATACTGAATATTTTAAAAAATCCCTAAAAACTAAAGGCATGTATGTGCTAAGACCCAGAGACAATTGTTTTATATTATAGTTCAAATGTAAAGGCATTTCAAAACATTGTCGCTATTTTCAAGATTAATTCTATTGATTCTAGTTTTTTTTTTTTTTTGTTTTTATATGTTGGGCTTCTAGGATTTGTTGTCGTAGCTTATTAATTTCGTGTGTTATAATAGTGGTGTTTTCAATTAGAATTTTACCAAATTTGTATTTGGAAATAGAATAGGTTAAGATGTAAAGCTATAGAACTTGAATCATTAACGCGCATTAAGTAAGCCACCTTGAAAGTGTTATAGTGCTAAGACCAACATACGTATTATTTTCGGGAAAATTTTGGTAAATTCATCCATCAATTCCAACCTGAAACCAAGGCACTTGTCAGGAAACTTGAAAGGATCTTAATAAACGTATATAGACAATATATATAGTCTTTATTATTCAATCAAACATGCTTAAATGAAAGACTCCTGCCCAAGTACACACACACACACACATGTACATATATATATATATATATATACATGTGTGGCTGCGTGCTTGAGTGCGTGTTTGAGTGCTTGTGTGTGAGTGTTTGTGTTCTGTTTTTGAAAATTCAATTTCCTTATTTAGTATGAAGTTGATATTCATTTTAATAATCGATTGTTATAAACCGGGAAATGAAAAACAAGACGAAACGAAAAAATTGAAATAAAATTTTATAAAAGCTGAATAAAATGAAGCAATAAAATTGCTCAGAACAAAGTCAGATAATTTTATTTATATTTATCTTTTATTTATTTTATTCATTCAATCATTTATTTTATTTAGTTGTTAAATTTTTTTTCTGTAAATTATTTTCTGAGTAATTGAATTGAGATTTTTCTTTTGGTAAAGGTAGGGAATTATTTAATCCATAAATTTGTTTACTTCAATTTCTCGAGTTGAAACGCTCACGGCCAGTCAGTTGGCGCGCAGCCCGCTTTTCGTGATTTGATGAAGCGGTTCAGAATACGAAATTCGATAAAGTTCATCGTCAATTATTTCCACATGTTATGCATAGCAGTGACAGGAGAGTGATTCGACTAACGAGATCTCACGAAATTGTGGGATTTGAAGAGCTGATCCGGGAATTTCAGTAAAATTTCATTCACCACAAATATTAATAATAATAATGATAATAGACCTTGCCAGAGAGCTAAAAAAAGATATGGAACGTGAAGGTGACGTTGACACTACTTATAATTGGTGCGCTTGGAACGGTTCCTAACGATTTGGTAAGGGAGTTAGAATATTTTGAAAACGGAGGACCAATCGAGACTATCCAAACTACAGTGTTGTTAAGATCGGTCAGAATACTAAGAAGAGTCCTGGAGATTTGAGAAGACTTGCTGTCACTTAAACTCCAGTGGAAGACCATCGGCTGGTATAAAAACCTCTCAATGGATTGAAATAATAATTATGAAAATAAATACTACCAAACTCGGAAAGCTTCACGGAACTTCGAACTACGTCTTTTATTGAATCTACGACGGTCGCATGTTCTGATTCCGTTAGCCATAACCAGTTACAAGTGTTAAGTATTCCTGTATTGTTACTCGCCTGCTGTCAGGATTGAACCTGCAGATGATTGTCTCTTTAGAAACTTAGGGCACCAACGACTAGAACCGTTACGCCATGGGTCCTGCTGTACAAAGCGGTGCTAATTTGTGGAGTTATAAACTTAATGTTCTTACTTGACTAGAATTACTATTATTATGTATGATTTTTTACCTGTGCTCATATTCAATTTTTTTTCATACCCTGTTATGGCTAACGGAATCAGAACAGGCGACCCTCGTAGATTCAATAAAGGACGTTGTTCAAAGTTCTGTGAAGGTTCCCGATTTCGACGAACACCTGAAGAAGGCCGGAGGACATATCGGCCGAAACATTGTGTAAATAACTATAAAGATGAAGACAATAGTCCGAAAACCCTTAATGATAAAAATCAAGCTTCGTCTCAGAAATTTAGACAACTAAAGACAACCAAAACGGAATCCGTCCTGGAGAATGAGACGCATAAAATTCTCTGGGATTTGGAGAAGCAAATGAATCACCTAATCCTAGCCAGGAGACTAGAATTTGTAACAGTTTAAAAAAAAAAGGAAAAAGAGAACTTACCGAATAGTGGGCTTTGCCGTCCACTGAGAGAAAATCAAAGAAACCAAAAAAGAGGGATAAATACTTAGACCTTGCCAGAGAACTAAGAAAGCTGAAGAACATGAAGGTGATGGTAATGCTTATTGTAATTAGTGAGCTTGGAACGATCCCAAAAGGCTTGGTAAGGAAGCTGGAAGATATGGAAATAGAAGGACGAGCCGAGACCATACAAACTGCAGCATTGATAAGATCGGCTTGAATACTCAGATGAGTCCTGGAGATTTGACGAGATTTGCTGTCACTCAGACTCCAGTGAAAGACCATCAGCTAATGTGAAAAGCTCAAAAAGATAATATGATTGTAATTTACCAAAAAGAAAAATGAATTAGGATCCTTTATACAAATTATAAGACTTTACAGTCAGGATATAGAAATCGAATTTGGGATTGAAAAATGCACCGTGCTGATAATAAACACGAGGAAAAGAAAAGCAACTGAAGGAAGAGAATGATCGAATCTAGAATGCTTCGGAAAAATTGTTGAAAAAGAAAATTACCTGTACAAGGGAATATTGAATGGTGTCCATTAAACAGTTACCTAGTCGGCTGGGGCTGTGGAATACACCGACTGCATCTCCACAGAGGGGTAAGACCCCCACCAACGAATGACCTATATAGGACACTTAACAATCTGATGGTGAGGCTCCAGTTATGCTGGAGCTTTGTGGGATGCGGAGTAGCCCTTCATTGCCATCGCTCCCAGGTCCACTGTGACCCCAAGTGGTATCACCTGATAGGGTCCTATCTATGGGCCAAATAGAACTCCAATGCGTATTTATGCTAAACTGAACTACTTGAAATAAAAATGTTTTGACATTTAACTGTGTGTGGACAAAAACTATACATATACTAAAAGGAATTGTTTGAATTAGAACTGTTTGACTAAACTGAATAGCTTGAAATAGAAATGTTTTTGACAATTAAACTGTATACTCATGGTAAACCAAATTGTTTGAAATAGAACCGATTGTTTGCATAAAAATAGATTTGGCATTAAATAACCTACAAAGGTTGATATGCCATAAATCCCAAATAAACAAAACAAACAAACAAACGCAGATAAATTTTTTTTCAAAAAGTACCACAAAAGAGCAATAAAACCTCTTGAAACCAAACTTTACAGCAAAAATCTCAACAGCGAAATAGACATTTGGTTTATACCACTTGTAAGAAACACTGGACCATTCTTAAATTGAACAAGGGAAGAACCCAGTGAAATGAATCAAAGAACAAGGAAATTGATGACAACGAACGAAATCTTACACTCGAGAGATGACATAGACACACTCTCTAAGTTTGAAGATTTAATTTTTTGTCCCCCAGTATTTTTCGTGTAGGACTTTTTGAACTTTATAATGAATAGACATTCTTAGATTTTGATGTAATCAATTTTATTGTGATTTATTTTGTGTATTTCTCTTCATATTAACATCTTTGATTTGGTTTCTTTGTTTAATGGAATATTAACCTTCTTTGTTTATCTAAGCTAAAACCATCATTGTAGAAGAGCAGTGATACAATTTAAGCCATAGCTGGAGGAATAAGTGGGTTTAATACCTTTCTCATGTTAGAATCTAGTCTTCCATGTATTTTTGTGCCAAATTTACACATTTTTCATACAGATTCCTACATTCCAACTGATTCTTCATCTTCCTTTCTTTCTCCTCCCTCTTTTTCTTTCTCCTCTTCCTTCTTTCTTTCTTTCTTCCCTTTTTTCTCGTCACTACATCAGCATGAGGGTCATTCTTTAAATTGAAATTTCTTCTCTTTCTTTTCTGCTTGTTCTTTATCTTTGGAGTTAGATTACTGTCCCCATTGCACATGTTCTTTGTCTTCTCTTTTCAATTATGTTTTACTTTATTTATTTCTACCTTTTTTCAACTCTTTCCAATTTTTCTTCTTTTTTTCTTTGATTCTTTCTTTTATATATATATATATATATATATATATATATATATATATATATATATATATCAAACTGGCTTTCTTTGTTTATTTGTTTGTTTGTTTATTTGTTTGTTTGTTTATTTGTTTGTTTCTTAATCACAAAATGTTATTCATTTCTTCCAATTTTTTTTCTTTCTTTTTGCTTTTCTTTTTTTAAATTCCAGTCATTATTTTTTTTTATTTTAAGTTTACTTTTTAACATTTCTTTTTCTTTATATGAACATATTCTTTCTTTCTTTCTTTCTTTCTTTCTTAATCAGAAAATGTTTATTATTTCTTCCACCTTTTCTTTTTTCTTTCTTTTTACTTTCCTTTTTTAATCTCCATCTTTATTCATTTATGATAACTTTTCTTTTTAACCTTTCTTTTTCTTCATCTTAACATATAATTCTTTCTTTCTTTCTTTTCTCAATATTTCTTTCTTTCTTTCTTTTAATATTTTTATTCCACTTAACCCTTTTATTCGTTTTTCTCATTCGTTAACCTCTTTGATCCTTTTCTTTGTTCTTTCATCAAAACTGAATATTTTTCTTCGTTTTATTCTTTCTACGTCTATTTATAAACCATTCCAATCTTTTTTTTTTATCTTCTTACAAGAACTTATTCCATTTCTTCGATTCCAGTCATTTTCACATCTATATTTATTTCCAATCGAATCACCTCACGCACCCACTATTCTTTCTCAAAAAGAACTGTTTTTCTCTCAAACTACTTGTACAACTCTGACTACTTCCAAAGAGAAGCAAGTAATTGTATTATTACGATAAAGGTTAGAGGTTCGAGCCACATCGTTACAATAGGCGGCCGGGTTTGGCGGGAAAATAAGATCCGTGCTTAATCTGATTGGGCGAAATATTGGCTTCAAAAAAGGAGGCAGAGAAAAAAAGCAAGTTGTAATTTTCGTTGCTATAATTCGATTTACATTTTGTTGTGACAGTGGCGGAACTTCCGGTAAGACATTTAAGTTGCCTTCAAAAGAATAAGAATATTGCAAAATTGGATTATTAAAGAAATTCTAGAACGAAATATACGGCACATTACGCTTTTCTATCATACATTGCATCTTATATGCGTTCTGCTACAGTCCGGCTTTTCTACTCATCATTTTAAACTCTTTTTTCCCTCTTTTATTTGCATCTTTGCCTTTCTCTCCATTAAGCAAAGCTGATAGAGGCAAATGTAATACCAAGTTCATCTCTCGGTCTCTCAGTCTATAGGTACTCATATATGTTGGATAGATAGATTGATAGATAGATTGATGTGAGAGTATGTGAGCACGAATAAGTGTATAAAATATATGAATACACACACACACACACACACACACACACACACACACACACACACACACATATATATATATATATATATAGAGAGAGAGAGGGGTAAAGAAAGGCAGAGAGACTGATAGATAGATAGATAGATAGATAGATAGATAGATAGATGTGAGAGTATGTGAGCACGAATAAGTCTATAAAATATATGAATACACACACACACACACACACACACATATATATATATATATATATAGAGAGAGAGAGGGGGGTAAAGAAAGACAGATAGATAGATAGATAGATAGATAGAGAGAGAGAGAGAGAGAGGGAGAGAGAAATGGAAGATTGTAATAAAAGAAGGAAAAGATGGGTGAAGAGAAGCATACACTCTCACATCTCTCTCTCTCTTTCTCACCCTCTCTCAGTACTCATATAGTGTAGTCACACTTGTGCACCAACACCTTCTCACATCTATCTATCTATCTATATCAATATATACATATGCATATATAAATATATTGAGAGAGAGAGAGAGAGAGAGAGAGAGAGAGAGAGAGAGAGAAAGAAAGAAAGAAAGAAAGAAAGAAAGAGTGAGAGAGAAACTTTTGTAATGATTAAGATGGTTATACGTAACCAACAGGCATCATAGGTCGGTGTTCGATCAACGATTCAAGCCAGGTATATTGAGTTAAAAATTTCAGGGTGAGATAAAGACCCACTCTACAAGAAATATTGATAGTACATTCGATTTATATTCTTTCTCTCTTCCCTGACTTTTCAAAAGACAAGTTATTACAAATATGTAAACAGCCCGCTACACACAGAGAAAGTGTGAAAAAAAAGAAATATATATATATATATATATATATATATATATAGAGAGAGAGAGAGAGATAGAGATAGAGATAGATAGAGAGAAATGTACAAAAAGTGTAGGGAGGGCGCTACCCCATTACCTGGATAGCTCCACTTTACCTTTGATCTTTACCTAATAATGCTGAGTGTTAAGCAAGTCGGCATCAAGTACCATTTTTTGAGTGTTTGGTATGACTCGACCTGGGATTTAACCCCGGTCTCGCGGACTATTAGCGAACACTCTACTCATTAGGTCAATGTCTCGGTTGAATTAGAGTTAAATTCTGATTATGATATACTCATATTCATAAGCAATATATATATATATATATATATATATATATATGGCGTCTTCAATAAGTTTCCAGACTTTTTGTACAGGCATTTAAAATTGTCGTAGACTCTTGAAAATTCAGTATCTTATTGCTATACATCTTATGAGATGACTGATTTCAGGTTCAAATGAACAGCTACAGCAGCGATTAGAATACACCCTACTAAAGTCTTATTGTCACAGCTGGTGAATTTCAAAAAATGCAATCTGGACGTGAGGACACTTTAGAAGAACGATATGTAATAAAATTCTGTTTTATACTTGGAAAAAATGCCACAGAAACGTATGGAATACTTCAGACTGCTTTTCGATTATCTTGCATGAATCGAGTATCAGTTTTTGAGTGGCGTAAGAGATTCAAGGAAGACAGGGAGTCTGTGAGGGATGATGAGAGGTGTGGGAGGAGTAAGGAAGTCAATACACCAGAGTTTATAGGCTAAAGGGTTTGGTTTAGGGTTAGGGTTACTATATTGAGGTTGTAAGGGAGTTCAGGAAGAGATTCCGCCGGAAAAGGCCAGCACTCTTCAAATCGGGTCAGTGGTCTTTCCACCAGAACAATACACCAGTCCACTACTCCATCCTTGTCACAGACTATTTGACCAAGATGGGTATCAAGACAATTCCTCAGCCTCCCTATAGTCCAGACGTCGCTCCCTGTGACTTTTGGTTATTCCCTTAGCTCAGAGGCTGCCGTTATGAGACAATTGAGGAGATGAAAGAGGCTGTGACGAAGGTCATTGACACGTTCACACAAGAGGAATTCCATGGGGCTTTCCAGAAGTTGTTGGAACGGTACAAGTGCATTGTAGCCGGGGGAGATTACTTCGAAGGGGACTGGAGTTTCACGTGTGTACTTATCAATAAAAGTGGCCATACGAAAAAAGTCTGGAAATTTATTTAATGATCCTCGTATATAAATATATATATATATGTGTGTGTGTGTGTGTGTGTGTGTATATATATATATATATAAGTATGCTCACAGTTAGTGATAAGAAATATATAGAGCCAACATAGAATAGCGTTGACCCACAGTTATCGGTGTTTTGTGATGGGCAGTTTCTTGTCTATGCCATCATCAGACCATGAACTCCTGGTCTGATGATGGCATAAGTGAGAAACTGACAGTCACCAAGCACATTTCACTCCATATACAGGGGCCCGACAATATTTTTCGGACACTTTAGTATTCGACTTTCCGAGTACCATAGAGTGGCGAAATTCCTTCAATAGAATAGTATAAACATATAAAGACAATACCTGTAATAAAAATGGAAGAAAATCGATTAGGTAAGGAAAAATATTTAATTTTCATCATTTTTTACAAAACACACGCGACATTATTTTTCGGACATCGTTGAAAAACTGTTAATAGTCTGTAATATCACCTTTCTTCTCAATAACTTTTATCAATCTCTCTTCATAATGATCAAACCTATGCACAATAACATCTCTACGTGTTTCTATTAGTTTTTTTTTTTTGGCTCGTAGTATTCGTTCCCATAGTCGAGCCTCTTTCGTTATTTCAGGTCCATCATAGACAAGTTGCGCAAGCATTTCCCAAACATTTTCTATTAAATTTAGATCTGGGCTTCTTGCAGGCCATTCCAAAGTAGTCATATTCACTTTAGCCATCCATTCTTTCATGAGTTTTGACACATGGTTGCTGCAATTGTCTTGCTGTAGAATGAAATCATTCCCCATCTCTCTTCTTATCCTTGGTAGGGCTTTCTCGTCCAGCAACTGTTTGTAGCTTTCGCTGTTCTGTCGTCCTTTCAGTCACTCCAACCATATATTTCCATCAGCAAAGATAATACACCAAACCATAACTCCTCCTCCTCCCATCTGTCGTTTGTTCAATATAACAGGCTCACCCCTTCTCGACCAAGTACACCATCCATCGGGCCTATCAAACTTAAAACGCTTCTCATCAGTAAATATAACCTTCTTAAAGTCAACATGCTTTGTTAACCACCTCTTAGCACACTCCAGTCTTGCTCCTTTGTGTTTCTTTGTTAGTGTAATTTTTTCTTAGCCTTTGCATACTTCAAAACAATCCCATGCAGCGTTCTTTGTACTATTCGGACGTTTACATCCAATTCACATTTCTCCTTCAGTTTTCTTGCTGTAACTTTTTCTCCCAATGTCAAAAGTCGTGTCACAGTCCTCTTCATTCTCCTTCACTCCTCTTGCCAATTGATCTTTTCCGACCTCTCTTCTTTTTCCGCTCGCAGTTTGTCTTCAGCATGTATTCGACCGTTGATTTCGACAGCTTCAAATCCATGGTGATCCTTCTGATGCTGAGGCCATCTTCCCGCTTCTTCCGTGCCAAACAAACGACTTCTTTTGAATGCATTTACCTCATTAAACTTAATTGTTTTGCCAAGAAATTTCCGGACTATTTATGCTGTTAGATTGTGCTATGTTAACATAGTAGTAGGGGCGCCAGTGCCCCAGGACAGTGTACAAGCAGAAAAATTGCATCCAGCAACATGTACATGAACATTGCTCTTAATAAAATAGGATTTTTTGTCATGTCCGAAAAATAGTGTCACGCAAGTTTTCGCAAAAATCACAAAAAACTAAAATTATCAAAGCCAAACTAAAAAAAATGATTACACTTGTAGTGGATTTTCACTCCTCAACTACGTACTTACAATCTCAAAAGTTTTTGGCATTAGTGACCACCTTGAAGTACTTTTTTCAAAGAGTCCGAAAAATATTGTCGGACCCCTGTATACACTATTAAAACTTACCTCTCTCTCTCTCTCTCTCTCTCTCTGTATATATATACACATTGAGGGCTCCTGAAATGTTCCTTGCCCAACTTGGAAAAGAATAACATTCTATATATATATATATATATATATATATATTGTACGGCATTAATGAAAAACGGGAAAAATTACTGTTGAAAATTCCAAGTAATATAGCGAAACATGTTCGGTAAAAATTAAACATCTTTTGCCAAAAAAATTTCCAGTTTATCATTTATACTATATATATATATATATATATGTGTGTGTGTGTGTGTGTGTGTGTTATTGTTTAGTTCTCGAAAATTTTAAATTCAGATTTACGCGTGTGGTAGAGAATAAAATCATTATTTCAAAATGAAAGATACACGCCAACAAAACAGGCAGTCAAGCGTTACACTGCGGTAATTGCAGGAAGGACGACTGATTGCTTTATTTAATCATTTATATTTATGATTAGCCTCTATGACATGTCAGTACCGAGACCTTTGTTAAGATAAAGGAACTAAGCTCAGAGAAAATGGATTCCTACCATATCATGAACCGCCAGAGTCTCTTGCATCTTAAAGCCAGCAAATCACGGAGAGTATGTTAGGGATTTCAGTGTCAATCCACCTTTGGTTATTTTATATCAAGTTTTTAAGGAATCCCGTCCACGTTTACGTTCATAAGAATTTTTTTTTATCCTATCGAATGCAAATAATTTAGTTACAGATTTACTTGATCCATGAATGGGGCCTCAAACGGGTATTACTCTTCCGGGTCTGAGTGAACTTGATAATGTATGCCGTTAAGTAATACCCTTTACTTCAGAGGTGAAATAAGAACCTTGCCATCCCAGTGGGCTGGGGCAGTTAAATTCACTGACTGCATCTCTGCCGAGGGGTAAGATCCCACCTTCACCAACGCGTGTCTTCGTTATGACATTAAACTTAACTAATAGCATGATTTCAGCCTTAGAGAGTTGATGAATGTCGAGTACCCCTTTATTGCCATTGCTCCCAGGTCCACTCTGACCGTGTGTAGTAACACTTGGTAGAGTCCTATCTATGGATCAAAAAGAACAAACTATTTGTGCAAACAAATGACTGTTGTTAAATTTCGACTGTTATATAGCAAATTTGAAACCATTTAACTGCAAAAAGAGCCGAGAAAGTTTACAGCCATGAAGCAGCTTTTTTCTTGCTATTGATACCATGTAACCCTTTATGACCTGTCACCTATCATTTGGAAAGCGTTGGGTGATGCTATAAAGGATCTCATGAAGGGTCCAGCATGGAAGTGTCCTAATCTTCCATATCAGAAAATCAACAAAATAACCAATATAAATTTAAAAAAGAAATCTAATACACTGAGAAATACGATGATATGATAGTTCATATGATGACGTCATATCTCCAGTTGATGACTTCTTTTTACCAATAGGAACAAAGCACTGCAGCATCCATGGAAGATGTGTATACACAACAAGAGTTACTATGTTGAAAAAAACACCTTATTCGGTCACATTCCAAGAGAGTATCTTGGTCAGCCTATAAATTTTTTACCCGTCTCTCGTAAGTATCCTCGTCTGTTTATTTAAGTGTTTGAGGGGGTGTAAGAGAGAGAGAGAGTGAGTGAGTGAGAGAGAGGATAGAATATAATTTTTGCCAGGCTCAAATGCGTATTAAGTGACTGCCTACGTTGCTCATGTTATATGACACAGAGAATCTTTTTTCTGTTCTTTTTCTCGATTTTTTCTTTTTTTTTTTTCGTCGATATTGAACGTGTTAAACAGGGACATGTCAGCGTTTTTATTTTTATCTTGTTGCATTTCTATTTGCTGGAGAAAATTATCTATTTGAACGTGAGAAGCGTTTTAGATTTACAGCGATGTCAATCGAATACAAATAGGATTTTCTTTTATGGAAGCCCATTTCAGCCATAATGTGTTGTTGCACATTTTCTCTCCCTTCCTTTCTTGTCTCTTTGTCTAGCTCTTTCTCTCTCTGTCTCTCAATCACCCCACACCTACTCCCATACATACATATATATATATATATATATATATATATATATATATATATATATATACACACACACACAGTAGGACATCGTTATCGCCTCTAGATATGTTTCAAGAACCCCCTCTCAGTACGCTTGATGGAATCTGTGTATAATATTAAACCATGAATACAAGTTATACCCGAAAGTTATCGACATGAAATTAACATCCTATATTAAAAACTGAATGGAAAATTAAAAAAGAAATTTTTTAAGTCTCCTTATCAAAATGTTTATGTAAAAATGGTGTTATGAATGTATCTACAAATATTACTATATCTTGATTAATTTTTCTGTTTGAGTCAAATTTTACTAAATACCATGAACCCATCTGAAGACAGAAAGAGGGCAAATAATCCCCAAAGAAATATATATATTACATATGTCACAAGCCAATGGTAAAAATTAAATAAATTAGACAAGAATATCGCCAATGGTCTGGGAGACCTGGGTTCAGTCCCAGGTCGAGTCATTCCAAAGACTCAAAAAATGGTACTTGATGTCTCCTTGCTTAACACTCAACAATATAAGGTAGGGATCAAGGGTAAATTGGAGCAATCCAGGGAAAGGAGTAGCGCCTTTCTCTACAACTCGGTGAAGTAGCTATCTAAAAAGGAGCCTTCGAGTCACCTCTGACTAAGGTCGCCAACTTATTTCAATAAATGATAATTCATCATCATCATCATATCGTGCTGGCAGCACGGATATCCCTGACCCTCTCTCGCCACTCCTCCCTATCGTTCATCGCCCTAGGTAGGTCTTCAGGACAACAACCTGTATCCTCACATAGCTGCTGAATGTACGTTCGTGCTGGTCGTCCTGCTTTTGCGCGGCCGTGTGTGGGGATCCATAAGAGTACATCTCTTATGAGTTCATCTCTGCTTCTCCAGCAATGTCCTGCATGTCTGGTTCGCCTAACTTGAATAGTTTTCGTGATAGGGGGCAGGTGGCCGTACAGTTGGTGTCTTGTTGGGTGTTGCCGCCAGGACTTGTTGAGGATTGCACGCAGCATTCTTGTGTAATTGCCATCTAGTTTCTTCTCCAGCCGTTTTGTTAGCGTCCATGTAGTGCATCCATATAGCAGTATCGATGTGACCGCTGCCTGGAAGAAACTGCGTTTCATTTTATCGGTTAGGTCTGATTTCCATATAGTCGATAGCCTATTGATAGCTGTCCATGCTTTCGTTAACCTCGTTTCGATGTCCTTTTCGGTTGATTCGACGCTGCTTCCTAGGTACGTGAATTTGTCTACTAGTTTAAGAGGGGTTCCTTCGAGAGTGGAGATGTCCCCCGTTTGGTTATAGCACATATATTCCGTTTTATGTGCATTAACATGGAGGCCTATGCTTGCTGCTGCTCGTTCCAAACTATGCAGAAGTGTTTCGGCTTGGTCAGGTGTATTTGCCAGTATCGCTATGTCATCGGCGTAGTCGGCGTCGGTAATTGTTGTTGCGGGATATCTTCTGCTTCTTTTCTTCGTCAGTTCGAAGCCATTCTCTTTGATTTTGTCAATCGATGTTCTAAGTACGTAGTCTAGACAAATGATAAAGAGATACGGAGCCAGCGTGTCTCCTTGTAGTACTCCTGCTACTATGTCGATAAATGATAGTTATTTACAAAAAAAAAAACCGCAAATAACTTAAGCTTTTCCCTTAAGGATCGGATAATTTAGATTTTAATGTCTTCGAAAATATATTAATGTAGTATTATCTTTATATTTTTACAATATTATCATTATTAAGTTTTACGTTATGTCTGTGCCTATTTAAAAATAGACTTTAATTTTTCACTTTTTAATTTGTTTTGCCAACTTACTTTTGGTTCATCAAAACATCATGGAAAACTTAGCTTGTTCGCTAATATGTGTCTTGGTAAAGATCCAATGCAGATAAGAAGGGTTTGGTTGGTTCATTTGTTTAATGACGTATGAACCTTCATGGGTTACTTAATGCAAAACCATCCTTGTAGAAGATCAATTGTGATACTAGGGAAATGTGTGTGTGCGTATGTGTGAAAGAGAGAGAGAGAGAGAGAGAGAGAGGAAGAGAGAGAGAGAGAGAGAGAGAATGAGAATGTGTGAGTGTGTGTATGAGTTTAGAAGGTGCTCGTGGTGTAATGGTTTACGTAGTAGAGAATGTACTCAGCGATACGAGCTCAAATTCTGCATAAGTCTCTTTGCCTTTCACGTAGCGTTAATAACCTTAGGATGGGTAAAAAGTATGGTAACTAGTCTAGGAGAAGGAAAACTTTGCGAAACTCCGCTTAGAAAATTGACCTTGAGCTCGTGCACAAATATATTTGTGTGGGTGTGTGTGTGTGTGTCTGTCTGTCTGTCTGTGTTAATTTTAGTTTGACAGACATTTTTTTTCCATTATCTTATGCACAATAATTGGGGAATCATAAAAGTGTTTTTGACATTTGCTCTAGCTACATCGATGGCGAAACCAATAAAATGAAGCCCATCGTCTCCGTGTCTTGACTGTCATTCAGAAGCTGAAAAAAGTTCGACATAATGGCTGGCAAATAGAAAAATTGGTTTCTAATGAAAATCACAAACGAAACTTTTAATATCTCAATCTAAAAGGATTCTTCGGGGTGAAACTTATGTCTTTGTTTTGTAATATTTGATGGAATACTTCATTATTCACGATCAAGACTGTTACGTACTGTTTCTGCCCAATATCATTTTACAGCACAACACTATATTAAAGCTCTATGTTATTGCATAACACAACAGTGAGTAATTACCTTGTTTGAATCATAGATTTGAGAATTAGAAAAGATCTTTTCCCCTTGGACGTCTACTATTCATTTTTTCTAACTTTTACCAGACTCGTTTATACAGACTATCCTGTAAGTATTATCTAGACAAGCACATTGTTGAGCGAGAGAGACAGAGAGAGAGATACAGAGAGACAGAGAGAGAAAAGGATGGTCATAGAGATACATGGATTCATATTGTCTGTGTTGTTAAACTCGTTTTAAAAATGTTTTTGTAATTGTCACGACGTTACGACGGATTCATTCTACAGCCTTCTTCAGGTCTACAATTCATAGAGAAAATAAAAGGACTCTTCCTGTCTTTTTCTGTCTCTCTCTCTCTCTTGCATCAGGAGGTCAAATTTTGCCCCCTATCTCTCTCTTTTGCATCGGGAAGTCAACTACTTCCCTCTTTCTCTTTCTTGAATCATGAGGTCAACTATTGTCCGCACTCTTTCTTTCTCTCTTTTGTATCAGGGGCTTTACTGCTTCTCCCTCTCTCTCTCTCTTTCTTGCATCAAGAAGTCAACTTCTGCCCTCCCCTCTCTTTCTTTCTTGCATCATAAGGTCAACTACTGCCTCTCTCTCTCTCTCTCTCTTTCACTCTCTCTTTCATCATGAGGTCAACTATTGCTCTCCCCATCTTCTTTCTTTCTTGCATCATGAGGTTAAATAATGTCCCCCCCCTCTCTCTCTCTCTCTCTCTCTTTCACTCTCTCTTTCATCATGAGGCCAACTACTGCTCTTCCCATCTATTTCTTTCTTTCTTTCTTTCTTTCTTTCTTTCTTTCTTTCATCATGGGGTTAACTACTGCTCCATCTCTCTCTTTCACTCTCTCTCTTTCATCATGAAGTCAACTACTGCTCTTTCCATCTATTTCCTTCTTTCTTTCTTTCTTTCTTTCTTTCTTTCTCTCTTTCTTTCTATCTTTCTTTCTTTCTTTTATTATGAGGCTAACTACTGCCCCCTCTCTCTCTTTCACTCTCTCTTGCATCATAAGGTCAACTACTTTTCTACCCATCTCTTTCTTTCTTTCTTGCATCATGAGGTTAACGAGTGCCCCTCTCTCTCTCTCTTTCACTCTCTCTTGCATCATGAGGTCAACTACTGCCTCTCTCTCTCTCTCACTCTCTCTCTCTTTCACTCTCTCTTGGGTCATGAAGTCAACTACTTCTCTCTATCTTTCTCTCTGTCTCTCAATCTCACACACACACACACGTACTGATACTTGTACGCCTAGTGCAACAGTTATCATGATTGTCAATGGAATCGGCAAACCGAGTTAAAATTCTGTCACAGGCGTAGGTAATTGAAATTGAGTACGATTTTATTAGTTGCGCGCGATTGTGTATTCCGTGAAGCCGAAAATCTCAATCTTTTACTCTCTTTCCTGATTTTTGGTAGAGAATCTAAATATTCTGTCTTCCTTCACATCTCTATCTTCTTCAGTCGTGCTTATCCTATCCTATTTACCAACCCCTCCGCCCGGGCAGGATACGACACAAGGTCAATTTTTAAGCGGAGTTTAACAGGTTTTGAATTCAGAGTTTTCCTTCTCCTAGACTAGTTGCCTGACCAAGGCTGAAGAACCTAGTGTGTCCTACTATTTACTGAGTGCTTATAGAATATGTATTTACTCAACCCCTCCACCTCAGACAGGATGCGACACAAAACCAATATTTTAGCCGGAATACAGTTTTTCTTCTCTTAGAACAGTTAACTCACAAAAGCTAAAGAACCCAAGCTGCCTTATTATCTAACTATCGCTGAAATTGGGGATAAGAGATGCCTTTCTCAATGCCATTAGCTCGAAGGGAAACGAAGACAGCCTCGTTTAGGATTTGAACTTAAAAGGCTGATTATATTTCCCACGGTAATAATCTTTATGTTACTAGTGCCTAATATAGTATATTCAAAACGTAAAAATAGTAAGAAATTTTATTTCAAAAGAAGCAAATGTTGTTTTGACACTTCATATACAATATTATTCTCAGGCCTGCTCTTCAGTGTAGAGACATGGAAATTAGATGTTTGGGTTGGTTTGTTTGGTTTTATGGCATATCAACCTTTGTAGGTTATTTAACGCCAAATCCATTTTTATGTAAATAATCTGTTCTATTGAAAACAGTTCAGTTTAGCATAAGTACACATTTTAATTGTCAAAAACATTTCCATTTCAAACTATTCAAGCACTTATATGTAATAATTCAGTTAAGTGTAAATAAAGTTTTAATGTCAAAAAACAGTTCTATTAGAAAAAATTCAGTTAAGCATAAGCACGCAGTTTAAGTGTAAGTACGGTTTAATTGTCAAAAACGTTTCTATTTCAAGCTATTCGTTTACTCAATTCATTTTAGCATAACTATGCTGTTAGTTCTATTTAACCCATTGATAGGGCCCTATCAGGTGCTACCACTCCGGGCCAGAGTGGACCTGGGAGCGATGGCAATGAAGGGGTACTCCACATTCCCCAAAGCTCCAGCACTGCTGGAACCTCACCATCAGATTGTTTAGTGTCATATCCAGGACACTCGTTAGGGGTCAGTGTATTCTACAGCCCCAGCTGTAGAATACACTGGAAATTAGAGAGAAATATAGAGATTGAAGTCAATACAAAGAAGAGTGACAAAATTAATAAAAGGCGTAGATAATTACAGTTACAGGGGGAGATGGGAGAAATCAGGATTAAGTCCTTTACGAGAAAGAATAAGAGGAGATTTAATTGAAACTTTCAAAGTTATTGAATTTCTAACATTTTTTCAATTATTTCTCATCTAACTAGAAATTAACTGTCAATAAAGATTTTCAAAAGCTAAGTGCATTTGAACAATCATTGGTAATAGAGTTATAGATTTTTGCAGCAAATTGCCTAATTCGATAAAATATTGCAACAGTAAAAAAATTGATCCAATTAGATGATTTCAGACATTATGGTCCGAAAAAGAATTTAATAGGACATTTTTAAGAACTATGAGATGAATTACTTAAAAGAAATTGATCTTATATAGATATTGTATAGTTAGAGTATAAGAGGGGATGTTAGAAGAACGGGGAGATGCTCAAGAAGGCATAACAAACACATAATATGATATGGTTCCGCAGAGCTGGATAATAAAGCGTCTCAAAATGTACAAAATATCACACGAAGTCATAAACTTCATTGAAAAAACCATTAAAAACTGAAGAGTTGAATTTACAGCAGGAGGAAAAAGCCTGGCCGAAAAAAATCCGAAGAGGTATTTTCCAAGTAGAAGCACTGTCACCCCTACTATTTATAATTGCCATGATGCCACTTAACTACATACTCAGAAAATGCACGGCCGGATACAAAATTAGTAAATTGCCAGAAAAGATCAAGCACCTAATGTACATGGATGACATAAAACTATTTGCAAAAAATGAAAAAGAACTGAAAACCCTAATACACACAGTCAGAATATACAGCCAAGACATAGGAATGGAATTTGGCATTGAAAAATGCGCCCTGCTCGTTATGAAAAGTGGCAAACGACATCTAATTGACGGAATAGAACAACCAAATCAAGACAAGATCAGAACGCTCGCAGAAAACGAGATCTACAAATACTTAGGAATCTTGGAGGCTGACACCATCAAACAAATGGAAATGAAAGACAAAATTCAAATAGAATATCTCAGGAGAACTAGAAAACTATTCGAGACAAAGCTTTCTAGCATGAACCTTAGCAAAGGAATAAATACTTGAGCTGTACCCCTAGTTAGATACTCGGGACCCTTTCTCAAGTGGACCAGAGATGAACTTAGACAAATGGACCAAAGAACTAGAAAACTAATGACCATGCACAAGGCATTATATCTCAGAGACGACGTTCATAGACTATATGTACCAAGAAAAGAGGGAGGAAGAGGACTTGCCAGCATCGAAGACAGCGTTGACACATCGATACAACGACTCGAAGACTACATAGAAAAACACGAACGAGGACTGATTACAGCCTTCAGAAACGATACGGACAACACGATAGACGATAGAATGACAACTAGGAAACAAAAATGGGAAAAAAACAACTTTATGGCTGCTTTTAAAGACTAATAAACAACATTTCACACCAGAAAACCTGGACCTGGCTAAGAAAAGGAAACCTCAAGAGAGAAATGGAATCTCTCCTAATAGCAGTACAAGAAAACATCATAAGAACCAATCATATCAAAGCGAGAATAGATAAGACGCAACAAAATAGCAAATGTAGGCTATGCGGTGAAAGAACCCAAACGATCAATCACATAAGTGAATGTAGCAAATTAGCACAGAAGGAGTATAAAGCCAGACACGCCTGGGTTGGCAAGTGGATCCACTGGGAAATGTGCAAGAAATTTAAATTTGACCATACTAACAAATGGTATATGCAGAACCCAGCACCTGTCCAAGAAAATGACACACATAAACTTCTATGGTACTTTAACATACAAACAGATCACCTAATCCCGGCCAGAAGACCAGACCTTATAATAATCAACAAAAAGAAGAGAACTTGCAAAATTGTCGAAGTTGCTATAAATCTGAAGGAATGTGCAAAGAAGGATAAGTACCTCGACCTTGCTAGAGAATGGAAAAAGCTGTGGAACATGAAAGTGACGATTGTACTGTAATTGGTGCTTTTGGCTCAATAACTACAGGATTATTAAAAGGTCTGGAAGACTTGGAAGTTGGCGGACAGGTAGAGTCTATCCAAATGACAGCATTGCTGAGAACAGTCAGAATCTTGAGATGAGTCCTGGAGACTTGAGGAGACTTACTGTCACTCAAACTCCTGTGAAAAACCATCAGCTAACACTGATGTGAAAAAACTCTTAAGGAGTAAATAATAATGATAATAATAATAATAATTACCTCAATATTGCCAGGGAATTGAAGTAACTGTGAAACATGAAAGTGACGGTTACACCAATTGTAATTGGTGCTCTAAATACAGTCACCAAAGGATGGATACAGGGACAGGAGGACTCGGAAATAAGAGGCCGAGTGGAGACCATCCAAACTACAGAATTATCAAGATTGGCCGTAATACTGAGGAGAGTTCGGGAGACTTGCACAAACTGACTCTCACTCAAACTCCATATGAGAAACCATCAGCTAACGCTGGTGTGAAAAACTCGTAAAGTAGTAAGCTAATAAACCTTATCAAAGGAATAAATACCTGAACTGTCCCCCTCGTAAGACATTCGGGACCATTCTTGAATTGGACCAGAGAAAAACTTAAACAAACGGACCAGAGAACAAGAAAACTAATGACCATACATAAGGCATTACCTTCCAGAGATGACGTTGACAGATTATAAGTCAAGAAAAGAAGGAGGAAGAGGACTTGCCAATATTGAAGACAGTTTTGACGCATTAATACAACGACATGAAGACTACAAAAGCGTCGAGGAAGACTGATTACAGTTACCAGAAACAATACTGACAACATGAGGACTAAAAGAACGACAATAAACAGAAAACAAAAATGGGAAGAAAGACAATTCTATGGACGTTTTAAGTGACTAACAAGTGACATATCACACAAGAAAACCTGGACGTGGTTAAGAAAGGGAAATCCTAAGAGAGAAACCGAATCTCTCCCGGTAGGAACACAAAACAATGCTATAGGAATCAATGATATGAAAGCGAGAATCGATAAGACACAACAAAACAACAGATGTAGATTATGTAGTGATAGAGACGAAACCATCAATTATATAATCAGTGAATGCAGCAAATTATCACAGAAAGAGTATAAGAATAGACACAACTAGGAAGGCAAGGTGATCCACTGGGAATTGTGCAAGAAATTAAAATTTTACCATACGAACAAATGATATATGCACAACCCAACATCTGTCCTGGATAACGACGCACACAAACTCCTCGGGGATTTTTACATACAAACAGATCACGTAATCTCTGCCAGACGACCAGACCATATAATAAGCAACAACAAAAAGAGAACTTAAATTAAATTAAATTGTGGACTTTGCTGTCCCAGCTGACCACAGAGTAAAATTGGAAAAAAGTGAAAAGAAGGATAAATACCTCCATCTTGCTAGGGAATTGAAGAAACTGAGGTACATGAACGTGACAATTATACCAATTGTAATTGGTGCTCTTGGTACAGTCACCAAAAGATAAATAAAGGGACTGAAGGACTTGGAAATAAGAGGACTAGAGGAGACAATCAAAACTACCGCCTTATTGAGATCCGGCAGAATACAGAGAAGAGTCCTGGAGACTTGAGGAGATTTGCTGTCACCCAAACTCTCGTGAAAGAACATTAGCTGACGCTGATGTGAAAAACTCAAGGAGAAAATAATAATAATAATAATACTGATCACCTAATCTCGGCCAGAAGACCAGACTTAATAATAATCAACAAAAAGAAGAGAACTTGCAAAATTGTCGACTTTGCTGTCCCGGCTGACCACTGAATAAAACTGAAAGAATGTGAAAAGAAGGATAAGTACCTCGACCTTGCTAGGGAATTGAAAAAACTAGGAAACATGCAGGTGACAATTATACCAATTGTATTTGGTGCGTTTGGAATAGTAACTAAAGGATTACTAAAAGGACTGGAGGACTCGGAAGTTAGCGGACGAGTGAAGGCCATCCAAACTAGTACATTATTGAGAACGGCCAGAATACCGAGAAGAGTCCTGGAGACTTGAGGAGACTTGCTGTCACTCCAACTCCAGTGAAAGATCATCAGCTTACGTTGATGTGAAAAACTCTAATGAGTAAATAATAATAATAATAATAAAGAAGAAGAAGAAGAAGAAGAAGAAGAAGAAGAAGAAGAAGAAGAAGAAGAAGAAGCTAATGTGAGTGAATTTTTTACTCATTGACTCACTGGATGGCTAGTAATCTTTGTTATAATTCTCTCTGTCTCTTTTCTGAATTCCGGTGTTAATCTCAGTTTTTAAGAGCCTAGCTTATAATGTATCTTTATATCACTAATCTTTAATTTACTGACAGACAAAAAAGACTTTGAAAGGTATTAATGTGATGACACACTGGCTACTTATTGCCAATATATTTTTTACCCGAGCGCATTATGGTTCTATACTTTTTTTTTACCCCTCTCAATATCCAAACATTTTCAGCAAATTTGAGCTAGTGTTGCAAACTAGACCAATGAGTGGTTACTTAATTTTAACGAGATTTGACGATTCCAGCGTGATTCTCATATTACGTGACTTTCTACCTTTTTCTTTTATATTCTTTCGTCTACTTTCCTTCTCTTACTTTCTGCCTTTTTTTTTTCGTTCTTTCTTCTCACAGGCGCAGTTCTACGCCGGCTATCGATGCCCAGTGGCGGTCACGTGATCGGCCATTAGCTGCTAGACGAATTAGGGCCCATTAAACGTTAAGTAATTGATAAATACCGCCGCATTTTCTATCGGCGGACGGAAGCGGACAACATGCTGATTGCCCGGAAAAGGAAATGCGTGGCAGGTCTATTTTTACAGCAGGTGCTCGAAAGCGCGTGCTCGTACGGCGAATCGTAACGGAAATTGCCGGAAACGATGATAGAGCGATTACCCATACTACAACTAATAGCAACACAAATGTTTTATTTCAGTTTCTCAGAACGATGCGTAACTTCAAGGACTAACTCGGCTAAATCTATTGCTGCTATATCAACAACTTAATATTACGATGATCAATAAATGCCAATCATGCTTATTATAAGTAATTCCGATCAGTATTCCTTTTTATGAACCACTTCTTAATAAAGCAATCTATCGTAGCTGATGTTGAAATTTCAAGCTTTCTTCCTTAACCTCATATTCAGTTATATATATATATATATATACTACATGGACGCTAACTAAACGGATGGAGAAAAGGCTTGACGACAACTACACAAGAACGCTGCAAGCAATATTAAACAAGTCCTAGAGGCAACACCCCATAAAGCAGCAGCTATACGGCTACCTACCTCCCATCACGAAAACTATCCAAGTTAGACAAACCAGACATGCAGGACACTGCTGGAGAAGCAGGGACGAGCTCATAAGTGATGTTTTCCAGCGGACCTCCTCACATAGCCGAGTAAAAGCAGGGCGACCAGCGCGAACTTACATACAGCAGCTCTACGAAGATACGGGATGAAGCCCTGAGGACTTACCAGAAGCGATGAATGATAGGGAGGATTGGCGAGAGAGGGTCAGGGATATCCGTGCTGGTGGCACGACAAGATGATGATATATATGATAAAACAATATAGGCACCCTTTGTCTACACATTTTTGTATTTATCCTTCAGCGTATCGATTTTATGGTATCCGACAGAAAGTGGTTTATAAATCTCCCATGATTAATCGGTTCCCTTGTACTATCTCTCCGATCCTGAACTATTATCAGGGGTGGGTATATTGCAAAAGGGGTATGACTATTGCATGCACATAACTACTTTGTAAGTACTGAGCGTTTATTATTTTCAATTGGGTGTTGTCGAAGGTCTTTTTAATTCATGTATTTTTAATATATAAGGCACCAACTATACGGCCACCTGCCTCCCATCACGAAAACTATCCAAGTTAGACGAACCAGACATGCTGGACACTGCTGCAGAAGCAGGGACGAGCTCATAAATGATGTACTCCTATGGACCCCCACATATGGCCGAGCAAAAACAGGTCGACCAGCTCGAACATACATACAGCAGCTATGTGAGGTTACGGGATGTAGTCTTGATGACCGGCCGGAGGCGATGAACGATAGGGAGAAGTGGTGAGAGAGGGTCAGGGATATTCGTGTTAGCGGCACGACATGATGATATATATATAGATATATATACCCAACTGCTTTTCCACTGGTATGATACGATACATGGCCGATTTTAAAAGCACATTATAGCTTATTCAAATTCAGCGTATTCCTCTTAGATTCGTTACCTAAGTAAGTAAAGTAAAGTTGGCGACCATAGTTGAGGGTAACCCGAAGGCTCCCTTTTCGATAGCTACTCCACCAAGATGTAGGGGAGGGCGCTATTCCTTCCCTGGATGGCTCGACTTTACCCTTGATTCGCACCTTATAATGATGAGTGCTAAGCAAGGAGGCATCAAGTACCATTTTTTGAGTCTTTGGTATGACTCGACCTGGGATTGAACCCAGGTCTCCCGGGCCATTGGCGAACACTCTAACCGCTAGGCCAAAGAACTCACTTTTCCTTACTGTGTTCCTTTAATGGAAACGTCGAGAACACACGGATTCATGCCTTTCCCTCGAGTATTAGCGCAACGTTAAATGCAAACAGCTCTATCCAGGATTTGAATTCGGGTCGTTGATACCATTTCCACTTCCGCTAAACGAGCCTCCTTTTGTGAGCTTAGTAGGTAACTAGCACGCACATGTTGCAATTTTTTTCTGATGCTAGTAGCCAGGCAGGACTTTTACTTTTGCACACATCGTGTTGTTTCATTTTCTTTGTTCCATTCGTCAATGGAAAGACGGGTCTGTCATGATTTCCCGAAATCTATTCGAAAATGACTTTTTCTTTAAATCAACTACACATGAAGACTTTTGCCAAGTCCGCTGGAGTTGTAGAATACACCTACTGTTTATCTGCAGAATCGTTAGTTTGGTTTCTTTGTTTAATGGCATATCAATCTTTTTAGGTTATTTAATGCCAAAGCCATTCCCCTTGAAGAACAGTCATCATCATCATGTCGTACCGCTAGCACGGATATCCCTGATCCTCTCTCGCCAATTCTCCCTATTATTCATCGCTTCTGGCTGGTCTTCAGGGCTACATTCCGTATCCTCACATAGATGCTGTATGTATGTTCGAGCTGGTCGTCCTGCTTTTGCTTGGCCATATGCGGGGGTTCATAGGAGTACATCACTGATGAGTTCGTTCTTGCTTCTCCAGCAGTGTCCTGCGTGTCTGGTTCGTTTAATTTGTATAGTTTTCGTGATGGGAGGCAGGTGGCCGTATAGTTGGGGCCTTGTGGGGTGTTGCCGCCAGGACTTGTTCAATATTGCTCTCAACATTCTTGTGTGATTGCCGTCTAGCTTCCAGGCATCGGTCGTAGAAGAAGAGTAGTGATACTATTTAACCCATAGCTGGGAGGATAAGGGGGTTCATACCTTTCCCAAGGGTATTTGCTCGAAAGTGCACGACTGGAGTTCGAATTCACTTACTACGATTTCGCAGTCGATTGCTTTAATCATTACACCCCGACGAACACCCAGCAGAATCGTAAGACACCCCCGCTACCCACGAGTGTCCTACATATGACACTAAACAATCTGATGGTGAGGTTCCAGTAATGCTAGAGCTTTGGGGAATGCGGAGTACCTCTTAATTGCCATCGCTCACAGGTCTATTCTGGCCTGAAAGTGATAGCAATTGATAGGGTCCTATCTATGGGTCAAATAGAACTAAACTGTGTAATTACGCTAAACTGAATTGCTTGAAATAGAACTGTTTTTGGAATTGAAACTGCATACTTATGCTAAAATGAACTGATTTAAATAGAACTATTTTTAAATAGAACTAAACTCTCTACTCATGTAAAACTGAATAGTTTGAAATAGAACTGTTTTGACATTTAACTGTTTATAAACAAAACTGTACTAAGACTAAACTGAATTGTTTGAAACTTAATTCTGTGTTAAATGACCCGAAAAGTGTTGATACGCCGTAAAACAAACCAAGCAACCAAGCAAGCAAGCAACTAACCAAAAGCCTTCACAACAGCTATAGTTTGTTGGCTTATACTGAGACACCTGGTGCTGCAGAAAGCCTTAATAATAAACTTCAAAGAACCCAACCCCCCACAAATGCCATGGGAATGACACAAGGTCTCTTTAACATTTAGTAACCTTCACCTAGTCGGGCACGAGGATACTATGGTGTGGTAAATGTGTAGTTTGAATCAAAGTTTACGAAATAAACCTGCTAACTACGCCATGCACCCACATCTATACGCATATAGATAATTGTTAAGTGTGTCTTTGTCTGGCACAAGGTGAGAAGAACCGTGACGAGTCAGGCCCAAATTCACGGATAATCGTGTACGAGACACTACGCACAAGTTAGTTTCATATATACTTCATTTTCTCGCCATGACCACACTGTGACACAAGGTCAATTTTTAGGTGTTCGAATGTACGGTTAATGGTAGTGCTTGAATTCCGTTAGCATTTGGAGATTTGGGGACTATTCATGGGGAATAGCCTTCTGAAGCAAAGCCCTTTCCCCATTTTAGCCTTGTATAAAATTGGCTAAGAAGTGTGGGTTATATTTAGAAACCAACTGCATCTCCTTACTTTACGGTCAATGTCCTATTTGATATTATTAATCAACTAGTCTGGCACAAGAGTTTTACCGTAGGACACCGAAGAGTGAATTACACTCACTAAAGTGAGGGTGACTTGTGAGACTTTCTTACTATAGACTATAACTATTATTTAAAAATAGGCATATTTATAAAAATATTTATTAGGTGTTAACATAATTCCCGTATTAGCTTTATTTATGTGTTCGATTCTTTTGCCTAAGATCATAACGTAGTATTTGTTTTGGGAATGGATAGTGGATTGATTTTGCTTGGTTTGTTTTTATGGCATATCAACCATTGTAGGTCATTTAATGCTAAACAGTTTTTATACCTGTATATTAAATATATGATTTTTAAACACATTTTGTAAATAACATTTCAAATAAACCTGAGTTCATCTCTTTTCTCACAGTTAAATGGTTTCACTTAGTATTATCTAATACTAATAATTCTATTTATTTTGATCCTTTTTTTACACACAGTTAAATGATAAAACAGTTCTATTTCTAATAATTCAGTGTAGCATAAATACGCAGTTTAAATGTCAGACAGTTATTTGTCGCACACCCAACAAAGGGGCCAGTGCAGCATATATTCTTTTTTAAGGTGGGTCCAGGCGCAGGGCCGTTGCTGAGACACGCTTGGCAAGTACAAAAATGCCTCGGATCCGTCAGTATTCTCCTGAAAAAGGTCCTTTCAGGCGCCAAGCAATAAACCTAGCCATTCTGCAGAGGGTTTGAACCAGGAGGTACGGCCCCCTGAGGCTCGAGGAATGGGTCAGTTTTACCCACAAGACGCGGCTACTTGTCTTCCCCGGCAGTCGTGTAAAGCAGTCTGAACACACTGAGACCCCAAACACAGTCCATTTCTAAACCAACCACATACCCTATACAGATGGTCAGAAAATGACATGTTAGTGGGTACTTAGATGTCAAACAGTTCTATTTAACCCTATCAGGTGCTAACAATCCGGGCTAATATAGACCTGGGAGTACTCCAAAGCTCCAGCGTTACCAGAGCCTTGTTATTTGATTGTTTAGTGTCATATCAGTACACTCATTGGGGGAATCTTACTTCTCTGCAAAAATGAGGTCGGTGTATTCGGAAGCCCCTTTTGATAAATATTTTGGTTTTATTTCTTTTCTATGTGCTTGTTTTTTTTTTTTGTTTTTTGTTTTTTTTGTTTTTTATTTATTCAGAGTAGATTTCTGTAACCAAGGTTACGTCGATAAGAGTCTTTACATGGCTAACGAAACACTTGGAGAAAAAGCTAAATAGTTACTACACAAAGATGCTGCGTACAGTATTGAACAAATCCTGAAGACAGAAATCTTGAAAACAACACTTATACGACCAGTTACCTCCTATCTCACAAACTATCGAAGATGGGCAAGTGATGCTGAGCACTGCTAGTAAAAAAAAAAGATAAATTCATTGACGACTTTCTACTACGGACTACTGCTCATGGACACACCAGGGTTGGACAAACAGCACCAACTTTCAATCATCAGCTCTGTGTTGACATTGGTTACGGTCTAGAGGACTTTCCAAGACTGATAACCGTTGGGGACTTCTTACGAGATCAAAGGAATCCGTGCTATCGATACGCCTTGACGATAATGATGATGATGATAAAATAGGGAAAGAGGTGCCTGTGGTGTAATGGTTATCGTCGTAGGAAATGGACACAGCAATACGAGTTCAAATCCTGGACGAGACTGATTGCATTTCACATAGCACTAATACCCTTGGGAAAGGTATGAATCCAATTATTCTCCCTCCAGCTATGGGTATATAGTAGGGCAGACTAGGTTCTTCAGCCTTGATGAGGCAACTAGTCTAGGAGAAGAAAAACTCTGAATTCAAACCTGTTAAACTCCGCTTAAAAATTGAACTTGCGTTATATCCTGCCCGAGCGGAGGGGTTGGGTAAATATGGATGAAATAGGGAAAGAAATCCAGCTGCTCTGTTATTGATCAAGGGAGAATGGGATTCAAGCTTTTTCAAAAAGAATTGGTTTGAAGTGGACGTAAACGGATCCGACTGAAAATCGAAATCGGTTCGACGATTCTGTCTGGTACCCCGATTATCATTACATCATTTATTTCCATGCGTAACTAAAATCTTTTATTCTTTATTTTGGTCAAGTTTTTTTATGGGTTACTTTTTAAGTGCCCCTGCCTGTTCTTCTTTATGACTGTTAGTCTCTCCATCTCTGTTTATATTAATCTATAACTACGTTTTTATTTAACTCATTCTGTTCAAATATATATGAACAGTTTTTTTTTTTAATCTCAAACCTCCAGCATTACTAGAGCCTCACCATTAGATTGTTTAGTGTCCTATCTAGGACACTCGTTAAAGGATACTTACCCCTCTGCAGAGATGCCGTCAGTGTATTCTGCAGCCCAAGCCGACTGGGCTAAGATAGATAGAAGCAAACCTATATATATATATATATATATATATATATATATATATATATATATATATATATCATCATCATCAATTAATGCTAATAGCACAGATTTATTTTAAACTCTCACTCTCTCCTTATCTGTTCCTATCAGCCATTGCTTCTAGCAGGTCCTCTTAACTGCATCTGGTGTCCACACAGAGCTGATGTATATAAGTCTTTGCTGACCTGCTAGCACTGGTATGTCCATGAGTTTTAGACCATGGAAAAATGTGTGTCCTTGATATGACACTAAACAATCTGATGGTGAGACTCTAGTAAAGTTGGAGCTTTGGGGAATGCGGAGTACTCCTTCAATGCCATCGCTCCCAATTCCTCTCTGACCCGGAATGGTAGCACCTGATAGGGTCCTATCTATGGGTCAAATAGTTCTAAACTGTGTAATTACGATAAACTGAATTGTTTGAAACCGAGTTTTTACATTTATCTGTGTGTAAACCAAAAAAATGTACTGTTGGAAACTTTTATCAAAATAACTTAATTCGATGTTAAATAACCCGAAAAGGTTTGATACTCCGTAAAACAAAACAACGAACCAACCAACCAACCAACCAACCATCTATCTATTCAGCTATCTATCACAACCAGTTGTTTTCTTTCTCTTTTTCTTTCTTTCGAGTGGAAGAGTTCTGATGGCGTAACGGTTATCGTGCTGGATTGTAGCCTCGAAGAGAGTGAGTTCGAACTCTTGTCACGCTATTCCGTTCGTTTTCCTATTAATACTATTGGAAAAAATATTGAACCCTTTAATCAATGTGCGTCTATGAGTAATAGTCCATGGTAGAAAGTCGCCAATGAGTTTGTCTTTATTTTACCAGCAGTACTCAGGATGTCTTGTTAATCTTACTTCGATAGTTTGTGATATGGGAGGTAAGTGGTCGTACAAGTGTTGTTTTCTAGATTTTTGTTTTCAGGATTTGTTACATACTGTGCGCAGTATCCATGTGTAGTAACTATAGATGAAATAGTAGTACAACTATCCTTCCCAAAAGATGGCTTTGGCATCAAATAACCCACGAAGTTTGATATACCATTAAATCAAATAAGCTGAAACTCTTTATCGATTTTAGTGCTGCTTTCATTTTTTTCTAACCTTTCATTTTCCATCATTGTGTCCCCATGGAATTTCTCAAACGGACACCTCTCTCTCTCTCTCTCTCTCTCTCTCTCTCTCTCTCTCTCTCTCTCTCTCTCTCAACAACGATTTCCCATCATCTCCCACCCAGCCACAACTTTTTACCCAACATCCTCTGTGACCTTTATGAATGCTGCTCTTTCTCTCCACCCGCCACCTTCCCTCTTTCTCTCTCGGCCTTAAAAGGAAGGCAATGAGCGGCTTTGTAGACAGGTTGTTCAGTGTAATGATGGACTGTCGAAATGATACGTTACGATTTCTTGTGTTCTAGCAATCTGGCCCCGATTCGAATACAGCCTTTAATAAGTCAGTATCACTGGTGAATGGGCAGTGAGTGGAAGAGAGGTAGGCAAGGGCCATTGACTTGCTTTCTATCATTTATTTAGGCCTTCGTTTCGCTGATCGCCTGTCAAAGGGCCCCTGTGATAGACACATCGAAAGGAGTCATTTTGCTTCGTTATACTAATAATCCTGCACTCTAATGACAGGAGAGCTCACTTGTTTGCGTCTAGCTTTACTTCATTGAAGTTTCTTCATTCTGATTTCTTTCTTTGGCAATTTTTCTCTATTTTACTTTCCGTGTCCATTTTTTTTTCTGTTCATTTTTTTCCTATTTTTTCTGGCTTCTCATTTTTTTTCCTTTTCATTTTTCTCTCTTCATTTGTATCCATTGCTGTCTTCTCTCTCTTTTGATTATTTCATTCATTCGTTTCTTCGCTCTTCTTTTTCGCTTTTGAAAATCATTCTTCGATTTTCTTACTTTCTGATCTGTTATTTTCATTCGTTCCCTTTATTTTTCTCTCGTTTCCTCTTCTTTGTTATCTTCATTCACATGTTTATTGTTATTTTTCCTTACTTTGTTTTTATCATCGCTTTTTCTTTCTTTCTTTCTTCCTTTCTTTCTTTCTTTCTTTCCTTCTTTCATCGCTTTTACTTTCTTTCTTTCTTTCTTTCTTTCTTTCTTCATTTTTTCTTTCTTTCTTTCTCTTACTTTTTATCATCGCTTTTTCTTTCTTTCTTTCTTTCTTTCTTTCTTTCTTTCTTTCATCGCTTTTTCTTTCTTTCTTTCTTTCTTTCTTCACTTTTTCTTTCTTTCTTTCTCTCTTACTTTTTATCATCGCTTTTTCTTTCTTTCTTTCTTTCTTTCTTAATTTATTTATTTCTATCATCACTTTTTCTTTCTTTCTTTCTTTCTTTCTTTCTTTCATCTCTTTTTCTTTCTTTCTTTCTTTCTTTCTTTCTTTCTTTTGCTTTCTTCTTCATTTTTAATTCATTTTTCGTATTTTCTTTCATTTTGAAAACGACTGCTAATTGTCAAATTCCTTTATTTTTTCCAAAGTTCCATATATCTATTTTCTTTCTATTTTTACATTTTGATTTTTGTTTGTTTGTTTGTTTGTTTGTTTGTTTTTATCAATTTTTTCTTTCTTTCTTTCTTTCTTTCTTTCTTTTTATCATCGCTTTTACTTTCTTTCTTTCTTTTTTTCTTTCTTTCTTTCTTTCTTTCATCTCTTTTTCTTTCTTTTTTTCTTTCTTTGTTTCTTTCTTTTGCTTTCTTCTTCATTTTTAATTCATTTTTCATATTTTCTTTCATTTTGAAAACGACTGCTAATTGTCAAATTCCTTTATTATTTCCAAAGTTCCATATATCTATTTCCTTTCTATTTTTACATTTCATTTTTGTTTGTTTGTTTGTTTGTTTGTTT
The DNA here is from genome assembly GCA_963585895.1 of Sepioteuthis lessoniana. NCBI lineage: Eukaryota > Metazoa > Mollusca > Cephalopoda > Myopsida > Loliginidae > Sepioteuthis > Sepioteuthis lessoniana. The sequence continues at coordinate 44,797,495 of OY757936.1, read as the reverse complement.
TTATCAATTCTTTCTTTCTTTCTTTCTTTCTTTCTTTCTTTCTTTCTTTCTTCTGAATTAATACTCACTAGCCTTTCCTCGCTCTGTCTTTTCTTTTGTTTAGATATATTTCTTTACTTTTTATTTACTTTAATCCTGTACTTCAGAAAATTTTCCCTATTTATTTATTCTCTGTCTTTTGGCTTTACTTTTTCTCTTTATCTCCTTTTCTTTCTTTCTTTCTTTCTTTCTAACCATTTATTTTTTTTCTAATTTAAACACTATTTTCTTCATTCATTTTTTTGCTTTTAGACCTTCAGGTATGACTGAAATCAACACCATGTGTAATGACAACCAGCGCACCTGTAATTATATGTATATTTCGAAAAGCATGCGCGCTAGTGCACACACACACACACACACACACACACACACACACACACACACACACACACACACACACACACACATACACACAACACACACACAATTATGCTTGGCCTGCAGTATCTGAACGCGCTACGAACGTGCATATAAAATAGTAATAATAAAGATAAAAAATGGGATGCGAATGTCTTATTAAAGGCTTTTGATTGAAGGAACCGTAGCTGAGAAGCAACGCCTTTATAGAGAGAAACTAGTTCGCGTGTCTGATTAATTACAACTGAATGTTTCCAGGCAAAGTTTCAACTTCTTGCTTTTATTTATAAGTAATTATATACTCATGTAAAGATATATTCGCCTTGATCTGTGTGTTTTCAAGAGGTATATGTCCGTCTACTGACTGTTATTATCCTTCAAGAGACATCGTTTGTTTAATATCAAAGCACACACACACACACACACACACACACACACACTACATATATATATATATATATATATATATATATATATATATATATATATATATATATATATATATATATATATAATTCAGATATCTACGCGTCCAGATAGAGTCTTTTTGATCCACACCCATGTATATATATATATATATATATATGTGTGTGTGTGTGTGTGTGTGTGTGTGTGTGTGTGGATCAAAAAGTACGTAGCTTGAGACGTTGATATTTGCAGAATTTTTAACTAAAAGATTTTATCTTATACATCTAATTTCGTATAGCCATAGACATAGTTATTAAATACATATTGAAAATATCCCTGTATAATATTAATTCTACGTAATTAATATTCATTGCTGATTTTAGCGCATTAAGTAGGGAGACCATTATACCGAAAGAAATTTTTCGTCACGTAAAACTAACGCTTTTCATCATTTGGAGATATATATATATATATATATATATATATATATATATATATATATATATATATATATATATATATATATAAAGGCATACACAAATATGCATATATTCAAAGTGCGTGGGTGTGTTTACTTCTTTATATAAACTGTGCGATATAAATTAGGTCTATCATTAATGGAGTAGCTTGTTTTTTGTTTTTTTTCATCTGTAAATTCATGTACTGATCTCTTTATTGATTTGTTGATAAATACGGGAGAAAGCGGCTGTTCATGATGTTAATTTTTCTTGATTACACAGAAAATTTGCTAGTATATTTTTCCCCTCATATATTAGATATGATGAATGCCTTTGGGAATATAGGTAACGACAGGCAACAACTTCGGTTTGGATTTATAGATTCGGAACCTTTAATTGAATGATAAATGAATTCAATTATATATATATATATATATATATATATATGTGTGTGTGTGTGTGTGTGTGTGTGTGTGTGTGTGTGTGTGTGTGTGTGTGTGTGTGTGAGTATTTTGTCTTTTTGTCTCTTGATTAAATCGGACTGACACTTCCTTTCTACCAATTTTATCTTTTATTTGTTCAACTGTTTACATTCGTCGTTTGGCCTCTGGATGGAATGAATAGAAGGTGCCGTATTTTTCCGAAGTACTTTCGGCCCCAGTTGTAGACATCTTTGGAGGAATGAATAATGAGATGACAAGCACAACGAATGAAATAACAAACATTTAAATAAAAAATAGATGACAGAAAACAATAAACTACATCAAATTATTGAAGCCCATTTATCTTCCTTAAACAAGTTCAACCCCAAATACAGGCGCCACATTCTAAAATGATTTTAACACTTTTCCCGGATATTAATACTCCTATCTTTAGCAAAATTCTTTTCTTCCGTATATTCCCCTACCATTTGTTCTTCTTTCAACTCTTCATATAAATTTATAAAGACCCGTCATTGTGTTTGCTATTTCATTATTCGTCGCCTCCCTCCGAAGGTACCGGGGAAAATACGGCGCCTTCCTAAACTCATTCCATCCAGATGTCAAATGACTCATACGAAGACTTGAACGTATCAAAGATAGAATAGGCTTGAACGAAGTATCTGTCCCATATTATCACCCCCCATATATATATATATATATATATGCGAGTGTGGGGAGTGTGACCCTCACGTGTATCTTGATGTAAGAGAAACCAACAGTTCAATTAAAGATGTAAACTGCAGCCCCAAATACTTTGGTTATTTACCCTTCGGAAAGATATGAATCTTCTTATGATAACCAGTCTTGAAGAATGAAAACTCTGAATTCAAACCCGTTAAACTCCATTAAGAAAATTGACCTTGTGTTACATCCTGCTCGTGCGGAGGGGTTGGTAATTTCACTCATACACACACGCTCACGTGTATGTATGTGTGTGTGTGTGTGTGTGTGTGTGTGTGTGTGTGTGTGTGTGTGATGTGTGTTTGTGTGTGTGTCGATTCAAATAGAAATTACAGGTCTGTTTTAGTGTTATAATCGTTACATTCAATCATTTAATAAGCAATGTGCAGTTTGATCGAAATACTTTCGGAAATTGACTAAAAAGAAGAATTGTATAAAGATCTCTGAATTATTGGTCGTCTATTTTCTGAGGGGAAAGGATTTCATATTTGAGTTGGAGATGGGAGTTGTTCTGAATCTCTCTCTTAGACTATGACTTTTTCCTCCTTTCTCTTTTTAACATTGAGTTCTGCATTTGAAAACGAGTAAGTTGATTTTTAAATCATTTCCGAAGAGAAAATCCTGCCAAAAGCAATATCTGCAAAAAAAGAAAACAGCTCTTTTTTTTTTTTATCACGATCAATTCATTTTTTTCCTTGTTATTTTCATTTGTTTCCTGTTGATTTTTAAAAAATTTTTATCGTTTCCTTGTTCTTTTTTTTTTTTTTTTCCTCAATTTTTCTTTCTTTAATATTTCGGTTTATTTTTTCGTTTCTTTATTCAGTTGTTGTTTTTTAATGACTGAATTTCATTTCGTTTTCTTTTTAAACCTTCAATCATGTTTACCACCATTTTTGGCTTTCGATCTCCGCCTCCTACGTCTTCGTAGTAACTTTTCATTGTCTGCTACTTACAATATGATTACTACTGTCTCCGTTTCTATTTCATATTTCCTACGTCAGCATTCTTCTTCTTCTTCTTCTTCTTCTTCTTCTTCTTCTTCTTCTTCTTCTTCTTCTCATCTACTGAAATTATCCTTCCTTCTTTCCTCTTGTTTTTTGTGTCTCTTCTTTTACGAGTTTTACATACATTCCTTTCACCAAAGCGCGGCTTTCTTTCTCAAATCCTATCTCAACATTCGCTCATATTGGCCGACCCATTCGAAAGAACTCTAGACGGCACCCACAGTCCACACTGACCTGCTGAATGTAAGTTTTTGCTTGTCAGCCTAAATTGGTGTGTTCGTACGTAGGTGTCCATGTGTGAATGTCATTTATGAGTCAGTCTTTTCTTCTCCAGCTGTGCTCAATATGTATTACTCGTCTTTTGACTTTCTTGGGTGGTTGGCGAGATGGGAAATAAATCGCCTTAAGGCTGCTGTTTTGTAGGGTGCTGCTTCCAAGATCTTAAAAAATACACAGCATGCTTGAATGGTACTAATCTCAGTTTTCCCCAGGCATTTCTTTAAACTCCTTGTGGTGAATCCATATAGTTGTACTGACAGGGCTACAGCTGGAAAGAATTCTCTGTTTGCTTTATCAGTGTGCTCAGATTTTCATATGATCAATAACCAGTCAATATCAATCTTTGTGTTACCTATGCTGACATCGCTTTCAGTAGATAAGATATTGCTACCTCACTATCTTGATTAAAATACATGAAGTGTTTTACCTGAGTTCATGTAGAGACCAATGCTTCTTGCTACCACTCCAGGGAAGGTAGCAGAAATTTGGCTTGATCCTGTGTATTTGCAAGAAGCGCTGGATCATCAGCATAGTCTGCATCAGTAATAATTTATGTGGGATATCTTCTTTTTTCTTTATGCGAGACCATTTTCTTTTATAAGATCTATTGACGTTTGTAATATGTAATCTAGGCAGATTGTGAAAAGAAATAATGCGAGACACCAGTGACAATATAAAAAACTCAGTGTCACAATCTGATGAGCAAACAAGTTTATTCGTGTCTTAGTAGAGCATTATTATTGTGGTGACAGTTTCTTTGGGAAAGCTATATGCTAGAAGCATTTGCTCCATATTTCCTCTGTGTGTGGAATCAAATGCCTTGGAAAAATCAAGAAACAAGTAAGTTTATCTGTGTATCTTTTTTGTTTTTGTTTTGCAATAGGCAAGGCGTTCCCGACTTCTTCCAAGTCAGTTAGGGTAATTTACTAAGCTTTTTGCTTAGATGCGGCACAAGGCCGTATAAATGGGGCACCTATGAGACTCGAACTCTCTAGTGAAGGTTTGCTAGTCTAGCTTGCTAATCCAAGTCCGTTTGGACTCACCGGCACCAACGCAAAGAATTTTAATTTTACTTTTATTATCTATCCGTAGATAATCAATCAAAATACGATTGATATTTAAAGGAGAGAGAGAGAGAGAGAGAGAGAGAGAGAGAGAGAGAGATATTGTGAAATGTATTACAAAGACCAGTAAACGCGGCGAACACTTGCGCGCAACATCCGGAAACACTGGACAGCTATTTCGACCTTATTAGGTCTCATCAGCAGTGTATACCATGATCTCCCCTACTGGAGATCGAACTAGCGACCACAGGATGCAGAGCTGAAACCCTACCACTGAGCCACCGACCCACATCGCACACATGTGACGCCAAATCAACTTGTCAAAAAATGTACTGAGAGAGAGAGAGAGATGTTGCCAATTAGGTATTTTTCTCGGTTATTTGAAATGGAACTGGTTTGAAATTTTACCGTGTGTAATCGAAAAAAACTATATTTATACCAAACTGAATCGTTTGAAACTTATATCAAAATGACTTAATTCGGCGTTTAATGACCCGAAAAGGCTTGATACGCCGTAAAACAACCAACCAACGAACTTAGGAGATCTAAACTTTCTTGACTGTCAGGGTTGATGGTTGGATACACTCTTTTTCGTTAAAACATTCACAATGCTGGTCGTCTACCCTCTTCGACGGTCGAATCTACTCCGTCCATGGAATAATTTTTGACCTCCCACCCGAAAAGAATCCTCTTACTACTTAGAAACAACTGCCAAAATTTTCAGACAGTCTAAACGAATTTCAATAAATACGCCCTGCGTTTTCAGGAAATTGCCATCAATTTTCTCTTCATGTGTGAGCCAAACTTTGGTTTGGTTTATTTTTTAAAACCAAGCAGCAGCATCCACATTTTGATGTTATGTAACACAAGGGTGAATCAAAAGTTTTGCAAAATGATGGTAACATGAAGCACGTTTCGGCAGCTCCGAATCCTTCTGCCGAGGTCGTGAAGGTAAGGAACCATACTGGGCTGTAAGATCCCGTGCTCGCCTGGTACTCTCTAAATGTTACTCATTGAATTTGATTCTAAAAAAATAAATTTAGGCTTTTAGGCCTACCTGACATTGCCTGATTATTCAAGTTCTTGCCACCCAAGCGAATTTTTTTTAACCATCTGGTTTTTGAACTGTGATCAACTATGCCTTCACCTATCGAACAACAAATGTTTTTTGTTGTTGCTTCTGCAGCGTTATGACCCAGTTTAAACTCGTAAAGTATAAATTCTCGAATTAAACTTCATTGCAATTATATGTGTGCAGCTTTCTAATCACATCTGGAGTGAAATATTCTACAACGTTTCAGGGCACCAACTACCGTGATACTATCAAACACAGTGGGTACTTACTATGGCGAGAATTGCATCTATCTATCTATCTATCTATCTGCCAGTTCTTTTGTGTTTCATTTTATTTCTATCTATCTATCTATCTATCTATCTATCTATCTATCTAACAGCCAGTTCTTTTGTGTTTCATTTTATATCTATCTATCTATCTATCTATCTATCTGCCAGTTCTTTTGTGTTTCATTTTATTTCGATCTATCTATCTATCTATTTGTTCTTTTGTGTTTCACTTTCTATCTATCTATCTATCTATCTATCTGTTCTTTTGTGTTTCATTTTATATCTATCTATCTATCTATCTATCAGTTCTTTTGCGTTTCACTATCTATCTATCTATCTATCTATCTATCTGCCAGTTCTTTCGTGTTTCATTTTATTTATTTCTATCTATCTATCTATTTCCATTTGTTCCTTTTTACCTCGTTCTAACTGTATCTCTCTCTGTTCATTTCTATCAATCCAATTTCATTCATCTCTCTCTCTCTCTCTCTCTCACACACTCTTTCTCTCTCTCTATACACACACACAAACACACACACACACACACACATATATATATATATATATATATCATCATCATCATCATCATCATATCGTGCTGGCAGCACGGATATCCCTGACCCTCTCTCGCCACTCCTCCCTATCGTTCATCGCCCTAGGTAGGTCTTCAGGACAACAACCTGTATCCTCACATAGCTGCTGAATGTACGTTCGTGCTGGTCGTCCTGCTTTTGCGCGGCCATGTGTGGGGATCCATAAGAGTACATCTCTTATGAGTTCATCTCTGCTTCTCCAGCAATGTCCTGCATGTCTGGTTCGCCTAACTTGAATAGTTTTCGTGATAGGGGGCAGGTGGCCGTACAGTTGGTGTCTTGTGGGGTGTTGCTGCCAGGACTTGTTCAGGATTGCACGCAGCATTCTTGTGTAATTGCCATCTAGTTTCTTCTCCAGCCGTTTTGTTAGCGTCCATGTAGTGCATCCATATAGCAGTATCGATGTGACCGCTGCCTGGAAGACCAAAAATAACATATGAACCAATCACCAGAATAATTAGCAAACAATTAGACATTAAACTTGGACCGTTCACACAAGAAGAACTCGACTCGGTTCTCAGAAAAATTAAAAATAGGAAAGCTGCAGGGCTGGACGAAATTCCCCCGGAAGTATGGAAGACCAGACAATTCGACGACATACTGCTCCGACACTGCAACGCAGTATACAATCAAAATCCGATAGATAGATGGACGAAGGGATGCATACTCCCCTTCCCTAAAAAGGGGGACCTCGGATTAGCCAAAAACTACCGAGGCATAACACTTACATCCATAGCTGCCAAAATCTACAATGCCCTACTGCGAAACCGAATAGAACCCAAAATCGACAACATACTTAGAAAAAACCAAAATGGCTTCCGAAGAAATAGATCCACGACCTCACAAATATTAACCATCCGCAGAATCCTTGAAGGTGTACGGGCAAAGAACCTACAAGCGACATTAATATTTGTCGACTTTACCAAGGCTTTCGACTCCATTCACAGAGGAAAGATGGAACAAATCCTACTAGCGTACGGCATACCTAAAGAAACCGTAGCGGCAATAACGATTCTCTATAGAAACACTAAAGTAAAAGTACGATCACCAGATGGAGACACAGAATACTTCGACATTGTAGCAGGAGTACTACAAGGGGACACGCTGGCTCCGTATCTCTTTATCATTTGTTTAGACTACGTACTTAGAACATCGATTGACAAAATCAAAGAGAATGGCTTCGAACTGACGAAGAAAAGAAGCAGAAGATACCCCGCAACAACAATTACCGACGCCGACTACGCCGATGACATAGCGATACTGGCAAATACACCTGACCAAGCCGAAACACTTCTGCATAGTTTGGAACGAGCAGCAGCAAGCATAGGCCTCCATGTTAATGCACACAAAACGGAATATATGTGCTATAACCAAACGGGGGACATCTCCACTCTAAAAGGAACCCCTCTTGAACTAGTAGACAAATTCACGTACCTAGGAAGCAGCGTCGAATCAACCGAAAAGGACATCGAAACGAGGTTAGCGAAAGCATGGACAGCTATCAATAGGCTATCGACTATATAGAAATCAGACCTAACCGATAAAATGAAACGCAGTTCTATATATATTTATGCCTGTACTTTTGTTTCATTTTCTATCTATCTATCTATCTATCTATCTATCTATCTCAGTTTGTTCCTTTTTACCTGGTTCTAACTGTACCTATCTGTCTGTTAATTTCTTTCAATCTCATTTTATTCATCTCTCTTTCTTTCTCTCTCTCTCTCTCTCCCTCTTTCTTTCTTTCTCTCTTTCTCTCTCTCTCTCTCTCTCTCTCTCTCTCTCTCTCTCTTAGACTGTTCGTATTTATTAATCTATCTCATTTCATTCATATTCATTTCATTCTCGGTATATCTATCAGTTCGAACTCCAATCTCACTATCACATTCACTTTTAGACTAATTCCATCAGGAAAATATTTATCCCTTATCCTTATTATTATGGGCTAAATAATACCATTACTGTTCTTCCATAAGGCTGTCTTCAGTCACTTTGATATACATGCTGCAAACTATCACAAAACAAATATTGCATAACGTTTGACATACCGTGGTAATATTGTTATATAATTACGGAATGATTTTTTTTATATTAATCATTTTTCGTTGATTATATTTTATCATTTGGTTTGGCTGGGCTTTGAACTATTCGGCTCTTTGTGCAGGTGCACACACATTGAGTACAGTTCATGCTCGCGCGCAGAGGATATAATAATCACAAATGTCATAATAAAACCCCCAGATAGTAAATAGGACTGGGGTGTGAATGACGTCATACCCGGAAGCGATTGGCTGAGAATTTGGTGATTTTGAAAAGGACTCTTGGACAGGCCAGTCCAGCTGGGGGTTGACTGTGGACGATGTAGGAGACAGTTGGTTTGTCTGCCTCAATGGCAGACAGTTGAAATTGAAGTCTAACCATGGAGTTCTACAGATCACTACCGACAGAGATCTTGGGGGCTACGGGATGCGCAGCGCATTTGTTGGGTCAGATAGTACAGTCAGCATAGTAAAAATTGTGTCTCTCTCTCCTCGTGTCGAAAAAATAAAGTCAAGAAGTTAATAAACGTTTCGTACCTGAACAGCGGAGAGTCGCCAGTGTTTCGTATTTCCCCGCATCTATAGATTTGTATAGTTGTATTGTGACTATACAACAATCTTCTGTTTATCGTTTATCTTTTAATATTGATATATTGGCTCTATTTTATTTATAATTATTGCTGTCGTCCAATCAATTTGTCTCATTCGGGAATTAAAGTTTAGTATAGATAGGTTTTTAAAAATGTGCGTAAACTTTTTCCAGAAGCTGGCCGTATGAAACATGACTCATCACAATTGAAATAAAAAAAAATAGGTTATTTTCTTTAAAGAAGAATATACATGTGCGCATGTCTTAGAAATAAGGAAAGTTTTTTTTTTTCAGTGAAAAGATCTTTTTTATAAGAAATTGAAGTTTTGGTATAATATTGTTGTGTTCTGGTTAGTGAACACAAGTTGTAGTAATAATAAGACAAACCACAATATGTGAGGAAAAATAGTTATATTTACAGGAAAGAGTATTTACAAGAGAGAGACTGTTAGTAATAAGAACATAGGATTAGTGATAGAGTAATGATATACTTCAACAATAGGAACGGCTCTTCTGGTCTGACTCGTAGGCTTATTCCCAGACTGATCTCTGCTACTGCCATATATGGCAGATGAAACAGCTCATTATGCTGAAAAGTTAGGTGATACCCAACAAATATCATCACATATATCAAAGTGATTAAGACATTCTGCTACTGCTGCTTCCGCTATACATTACAAAATAAAAGAAAAAAAATGATCACTCGAACAGGAAGAAAAAATTGGATATTTTCATAATCCGTGAATCAAAATCTTAAAACCATGAAAACTATTTTCTTAAATTGCAGGTGCATATTTTAATAAACGATATTTTCTTAGTGAAATCTGGCGGGAAATTCAGAAAATACCACAGGCAGCATGTGACCTAAGACTGTTTTAGTTCTATAAAAGTTTTGAAAGTGATTTTTTTTCCTATTGAGCTGACCATGGACAAACGAAACTGCAGTCATCAATTCCGTGCATGATAAGATTTTAATATATATCCCTTTTTTTATGTACCTTTTTAATAATATATGATTTTTTTCTGGTTTGGCTGCGTCTATTAGGAAAATTTAACATCACGATGGAAATAACTTCTTTTTTTTCTTTTTTCCATTCTTTTTCATTCCTACATTCAGTTTATTCTGTTTTTCTTTGTTTGTTTTTTCTTCCTTTATAAATAATGAAAGAAAGTACTCCCAACAATAAACACAAGCGGACATACACGATTACTAAAAAAAAAATCTATTTCTTTCCGATTTGATCTTGTTCTTTTTTAAGAAAGGAATGCCAATAAATAAATAAATAAATAAATGAAAAGCACATCAAAGCCGAAAATACATTGTAAAAAAAGTCACAGAAATAGGAATATGGTCGGGATGGAAAAGACTCGTTGTTTGGCGGATGGGGGAAGAGGGAATGGAGTATGACTACACAAGGTATAGGAAACAGACAGGAGAAACTTCTAAAACTAACAAGAACCCTACAACAAAAGTCCTGTGCATGAAACTTATTAAAAGATAGGAAGGAAGGCGCGCGTTCACTATTAAACAACAAAAAAAAAAGGAATGTCTCGTATCTTTAGATGGAAAACTGGATATGAGTGTATGTGTATGCGAGCGTAAGTGTGTGCATGCGTGTGCAGGTGTATGCATGTTTGTGTGTGTGTGAGCGTGTGTATGCACGCGTGACGTTTGATTTTGTTAGTGAGTGTCCTTAAAAGCCATGCAAGTGCAATAACATAAGTTATTTAAACAGCAGAAAATAAACAACTCAAATATAAGTGTTCACATGCAGAGGTCATATACAGATGGCACTCTGTTTACGTACGCAATATCTATCTATCTATCTATCTATCTATCTATATATCTCAGTTTGTTCCTTTTTACCTAGTTCTAGCCATATCTATTTGTCTGTTCTTTCTTTCTTTCTTTCTTTCTTTTTTTCTTTCTTTCTTTCTATCTATCTATCTATCTATCTATCTATCTCAGTTTATTCCTTTTTACCTAGTTCTAGCCGTATCTATCTGTCTGTTCTTTCTTTCTTTCTTTCTTTCTTTCTTTCTTTCTTTCTTTCTTTCTTTCTTTCTTTCTCAGTTTGTTCCTTTTTACCTAGTTCTAGCCGTACCTATCTGTCTGTTCTCTCTTTCTTTCTTTCTTTCTTTCTTTCTTTCTTTCTTTCTTTCTATCTATCTATCTCAGACAATTCATATTTATTAATCTATCTCATTCTATTCATATTCATCTCATTCTAGGTATATCTATCAGTTCGAACTCAAATACCTTGAGGAAAATATGAACCCCCTTATCCCCCTTGGTATGAGATAAAAAGTACAACTACTGTTCTTCTACAAGGATGGCTTTGGCATTAAATAACTCAAGGAGTTTTTTTTTTGCACTTAAACCAAGAAACCAAACGAAATCTATCAATCTAGCTAGCTAGCTAGTTAGCTATCCATCAGTTATTTGTGAAATTTTGCTTTTTAAAATCATAATGTAAATTAAACATTTTAGTACTGTGTTTAGCGGCATTTATTGGTACACCAAACATACATTGCACGTTGATCATGCGTATTAAATATTTAACATGATATTGGTCGTTTTGATGTTAGTGTAGGTACGGAAACACATACAGAAAGTCACATCTATTCATATAGATTACTGCAATTGGTATTGTCTTAGTTAAAATATTTCAACTTTTCGAAAGATCTGTATGATCGGAATTTACTTGAATCTTTCGTTTTGACAACAATGATTTTTTTCTACTCAATGTGACATTATTCATATAATTTCAAACTATTTTCTTTGAACTGGCTGAGTTTGATTAGAAGAGCCCAAAAGAAAGAAAAACACACACACACACACACACACACACACACACACACACACACACACACACACACACACACACTCTCTCTCTCTCTCTCTCTCTCTCTCTCTCTCTCTCTCTCTCTCTCAAACAAACAAATAAACAAAAAGCAAAAACAAAAGACAAAACAAATAAAAAGCCAAAGCAACAAGCAAAACAAACAAAACAAACAAAAACAAACACAAAAACAAAAACCTGCACGTTCGAATTTCAAAAAAGAAAGAAAATAAATAAATATTTTTCTTTTGTTTTTTTCATTTCTTTTTTCTTTCATTTTTTTTTTTTCAACATCAGTTACAATCAGTCTCAGCAACAGCAGCCATTATTGCTTATTCAAGACCCATTTTCATACACGCCACCTAGCGGTGATGAATGTCGACATATTCATTTGGTGAGAATCACGTGTAACGGAAGTTCAAAAGTACAAAAAGAAGAAAAAAATCTTTTTTTCGACCGTTTATTTCCTTCTTTGACTCTCCGTTAGCTCGATGGGTTCCTGTTGTGACTGTGACCCATGATGATGTCGATGCTTCTATTTAGGGACGACTGAAAGATTCTAATTAGTATTTCTTAGTTATCTCCCATATATCGACATTTTCAATAATTAAAAAAGGTTTTCAGCGCGAATGCCGAGTCTATAACATCCCCATTCAATTGAAAATTGCGTTACTCCCGAAATTAGCATAACTTAAGTGTATTGTTCTAATTAGAATCTCGCTACGATGTTACGTTTTTACTGGATTATGTTTACATATTCGAGTTTTATTCGAAAAAAAACTTAATACTGAAGTTGTATCTACCAAAACAGAAATGAAAAATGAATGAAACGTTAATTTTTCTTCAATCCTCTTCTCATTTACCATGCATAACTTTATGGAAGCCAAACTTCTGGCGTTGAATTGTAATTTACCAAGCATTTTTGCTTAGATGTGGCACAGGGGCGAATGAATGGTGCACCCAGAGAGATTCGAACTTACTCGTGAAGGTTTGCTGGTCTAGCTTGCTAACCATTACTCCACCCTATAAATGACTTAGCTCCCTTTGCAGCAGCAGTCCATGATGATGCCGTTCCTCTTATTTAAGAGGTGAAGAATTCTAATTTGTTATTTTTAATGTATTGTTCAAGTAAAAATCTCAAAATGAAGCGCCGTTTTTAATGGATTACATACATAAGGATGAATTTCATAATACAAAGATTACTGTTTATCTACAAGGATGGTTTTGTGAACAAATAACTCACTAAGAAACCAAACCAAACCAAACCAAATTTATCTATCTATCTATCGATCTATCTATCTCGGTCTGTTCCTCTCTTTCTCTCCATCTTTTTTTTTCATCATACAACGTGTGAAAGCACGTGCGATACCCTAACCTCATCAGCCGCCAACTAGGGTGATAACACATCTATCTATCTATCTATCTATCTATCTATCAGAGAGTTATTTATCAAAATTTGCTTTTTAAATTCATTATAGAAAAAAGATATCTTATGACTGTGCTAAATGCTATTTATTGATACATCCTATATACATTACACGTTGGTCATGCGTGTTAAAAATTAACATGGTTGGAGGGCATGAAAAGCAGGTAATCAAAAAAGACTGATGTCGATTCCAAGGTTTCAATTCTCATTGCTGGTTTTAAGTTTCCTTTCATTCTGATTAGTGAGTTTACCCCATTAATCAGAATGAAAAGATACTAAAAAAAAATGAACTTAGATGTTAAATATTTGATTTTTTTTTATATCTGCAAAGATATCATTGTACTCGTTTTCCAAATTTTATTTTACATTCAAGATTTATGGTTAGATATTTCTTTTATACTAGCATGGGAGCCCAGCGTTACCTGGGATGAAAATGAACTTGGTTAAAGATACCTTTTTACTTTCTGTTCACATGAATCCTGCTTCATTCATTTTCTTCCCAAAAATTCCTGCCCCAACACTCACAATGTCAACCCATCTAGGGTTATTTCATGCCTAGTGGTTAGGGAATCACGTTCATTGTACGTTCATATTTACATTTTTTGTTTAGTTGTTTCTTAAAATATTTTTTACACGGCACAATCAAATAAGAATATATATATATATATATATATATATATATATATATATATATATATATATATACCCAGATTGTACCCAAAAAGTACTACCACACTGGCTCAGGTTTGAATTGAGAGTAATAGCAATGAAGTGGTACTCCACATTCTCTAAAAGTCTAAAACAACATCCTCAGCGTCTGATGCAATTTAGTGTCATACAAAGGACACCCTCTTTTGTGTGTGTGTGTGTGGGAGATTTACCCCTCTGCGGGGAATGCAGTCAACCTATTCGGAGGTCCGACTTTTGAGCAAGATTTTTTATCTGATTTTCCATGAAATTTTATAGTAAAACAATAAATGATATGTCTACTTTAAATATCTAAAAATCCTATTTTGTGCGAAGTGCTTTCAGCAATTCGTGACCATAGACAATGTTTTTTTATAGTGTTCATTGATAATATTAACTTTTGGATAAAAGATCGAGTCAATAATAAAATCAGTAGAATTGCATTTACATTAAGTAATCAAAAGCTTAATCCTAACAGTAAAAATTACTTTCATTCTTGTTCAATTAAAACTCTTTTTTCTTTATTTTCTATTTTTTATAACAGAAAATCTCTCTCCTACCATCTCTCTCTTTCTCACACTCTACCCCTCTCTCTCTCTATATATATATATATATATATTAGTATTTAGTATCAGTAACACTAAAGTTTATTCTTAACCACAGTCAATGTTTTTCGGATTTTTGTGCTTTGGTCTAGTGCGTAATGGCCCGGGAGACTAGGATTCAATCCCAAGTCGATCATACCAAAGGCTTAAAAAATGGTACTTGATACTTCCTTGCCTAACACTCAACATTATAAAGTACGTATCAAGGATAAAGTAGAGCAATCCAGAGGAAGAAGTAGTGCCCTCCCCTACACCTTGGTGTAGTAGCTATTGAAAAGGGAGCCTTCGGGTCGCCCTCGATTACAGTTGCCGACTTTACAACTTTACATGTAACACAATTCAAAGTAGCAATCCTATAATAGCATTTATACCAAATTAGTACAGGTCGCTAATCAGATGACAAATATACATAATACTGAGAGGCTTTGAACGTGGAATACTGATTTAAAGCTATCAGTAATGAATCCCATGCACCCACTAAAGGAAAAAATATACATATTCTGGGAGTATTCGAAAGATATCCGTTTATTCTTGCCTTTTCACCGTTTAGCGTTTTAAAAACGGAGAATGACAGAATCTCGCGGTAGCTGTTGTTATTCAGCCGATTTGAAATAAGAGAACTCACTTTTTTTTATCATTTCTATAATCCGAATAAAGCGTGTGTTCTCAGCTGCACAAAAGTGAATAGCGTATTATACTAATACCGCTGAACATAAGATCACAAACTATTCCTTAACCAACAAAGCTTTCATATTACACTGAAGTGATGTCCATTAAAATCTATTTTATTATATTGGTGCCGTGACCAGGATGTACACTGTTTTCAATCAATAACGTCATATCAGTGAATATAAGAGATATTCCCCATAATCAAACCAGTCATGACTCTCTTTAGCCAACCCACAATATCGAATATAATACATCCATTCAAATTTCCATATAACGTGTGTTTTCCATACCGCAAAAGTACGGCAGTTGTCTGAAGAACAGTCATTTGAATTATCCTGCTTTATCGGTGATTTTTCTCAAAAGAATATATATATATATATATATATATATATATATATATATATATATATATATATATATATATATGTATTGAACATTATGTTTTATCTCGTTTGGATTTTATTTCGTATCATTTCTTTATTTACTTTTTCTACCCCCTTTTTTACTGGGAGAAATCGTCATATCATTCTTTCGTATTTTCGTATTCCTCAATTTTTTTTATTCCTCTCTTAATCTTTGTCCCATCCCTCTCTTGGTCAATCCGCTTGCTTCTCTCTTCAATTAACCAGCATTCATTCCCTCTTTTCCGATATATATATATATATATATATATATATATATTGTATCAGTACATGAATGTATACCGTTCATTACTAATTTTAGCTTGATTCTGGCACAAGGCTACTGTAATGTAGCACTCATTAAGCATGCATTAATCTGGTACCTAGATGGTCGAGTTAATTATTGTCTGACAGTAGGCACCATCTATCTATCAATCTATCTATCTCAGTCTGTTCATAGCTATTTAAGTCTGTCCATATCTATTTCAGCCTGTTTATATCTATCTATCTATCTATCAGGGTTGATATACGATAAAATACAACCAAACCAAACCAAAATAAACCAAAACAATCTATCTATCTATCTATGTCTTTTTGTCACCCTGTCTCTTTCACTCTCTCTCTCTCTCTCTCTCTCTCTCTCTTTCTCTTTATCTATTTATCGATCGATCTATCTTAGTTTCTCTCTCTCTATCCATCTATCTATCTGTCTTATTCTCTTTATCTATCTATCTATCTATCTATCTATCTTGTTTAATTCATTTCTATCCTTCTCTCATTCAGTGGCATTTTCACTCTTTTCTTTCTTGTCATGATACTTCTTGTAGATTGATGGCTGATCGGAAAGGCATACACACTGTCCGGACTTTTGACACACGCAAATCGTGTTTACCCCCACCCAACTCGACATATCCCAAAAGGCAAGAGGCAAAATGTCATGACGGCTGGATTTTTTTCTCCTGCATCCTGTTTCTTGCAGGAAGGAATCTACCTCCTTCACCAAACTCTCTTTCTGTTGCCATGAAATTCAGGAGAAACTCAAAGATAAACCGATTATTTGGCTGTGGGTGGGATTGCAGTGACCTGGGGTTACCTGAAAACCAACTTACTGGTTAACGGACGGGATCAAGACGGAACCAATTTCGGTAACCCATAAGACAAATTTGACAGCTATCACCTTTCCAAAGAAAGAAAGATGGCATTTTAAATCCGAAAGCCGAATATGTATCATCCAGCAATTAGTCTTGTATTTTACAAGCAAACAGTAGTAGTATTGATACAGAATTAAATGAAGTAAAGATTATTCTGCTTATTTGTTTTGATAGTTACTGTGAATATTTGTGTATAATACGCGCTCATGTCTAACTTGCACCCTTAACTTTGGATTATGAAATCCTTCAAAAAACAATTTCCATATATGGTATGCATTGACATTTTAGAACTTACGTAGCTGAATTTATCCAAGATGTAGCATTTGTTCAATTTCATCAGACGATACTGACTAAAAATAAGCATTTATATAGTTCATATTATGTCTTAAAACACAAAATTTACACAGTATTTATTGCAAACACACGGATATGTTCACACAAAAACACACCGAAGTTTCGGCAAAAATAAACTTACATTAGGTTAAACAAAATTATAAACAAACACACATTACAGTAGATATTTCTCTGCAATATAAAACACACCAGTTTGGACTATAGATATAACTTACTTTCGGACATCTTTTCTTAAATATGGCGTGGCTTGTAGTTGGAAAAAATTGATTATTTAGCAACGCTGAATTTTTGGTTGAAAAAGCTGGAAAAATAAATTTATTTCCATCCTGTTAGGAGCATTGATATGAATCAATAACTCCAAAAATATTTAACAAAACTTCTTCAGTTGGATCTGAAGAAGACCTGTTAAATTCTTTTTGGAGTGGGAATTGTTGATTCATATCAATACTCTTAACAAGATGGAAATAGATTTATAATAATATATAATATAATGACCGAATATTGTTTTTTTCCTTGAAATAATATATATATATATATATATATATATATATATATATATATATATATGGTGGGGGGGCAGTGTGTGGCAGTGTGTAAAAGAAGACTATTAAATTGATTTGTTTCGCTGTAAGAAGTCTTCATTTTCATTTTCTTATACCATCGGATTTTATTTCAACACACACACACACACACACACACACACACACACACACACACATATATATATATATATATATATATATATATATATATATACTTTAACATATCGAAAAATCAAACAGTTCTCTTCTTGAAGTACGAGCAACTTCACTTTTTAGTGCCTCATGCTAGTAAGAGTTTTTTGTAAATATGAACAAAGATCTGGTGTATCATTGCTTGGGTATAGACCACTTTTTAATTTCAGATTCATATAATCTTTGGAATATCTAAAGACCAGTAAGTATATATATATATATATATATATATATATATATATAAGAAAATTGAATGGAAAATCTACTTTAAATGTTTTACCATAGGGATCGTTTAATTAGAATTTATTACGAATCGAATGAATCTAATACCCCATACTGCCTTCCTGTCAGATTTCGTTCCAAATATTGCATATATACAGGCATGCACACCGTTTGTCCCCGTAGCGTACTGGCTAAAATGTTGGACAGTGGCCTCGAAATAAGTGAGTTTGAAATCTAGTCGTGCTATGACAATCACTTTCGAACTGGAACTCTTGGGGGAGACAGGATCCCCTAATCACCTCAACTATGGGTTAAATAGTATATTTACTCTTCTTCTACAAGGAAGCCTTTTGCACTAAATAACAAACGAGGGTTGATATTTCATTAAACAAAGAAAATAAACCAACTGCCCTACGTCGTTGATTGGTTCCAGAAAGGTGTGACGTAACTCGTTTTGTAGTATAAAGCTGACGTAATGGCATGCATTTTTCATAATTGTTCGATGTAAATATTTTATTATACTCCATTTACACTTTTAATGTATTTAAAATCACGCTTAGCTTTGTCCTACTAAGTAGAGTGTTCGCTAATGGTCGGGTTCAATCCCAGCTCGAGTCATACCAAAGACTCAAAAAAAGGTACTTGATGCCACCTTGTTTAACACTCAGCATTATAAAGTAAAGTTCAAGGGTAAAGTGGAGCAATCCAGGGAATTGAATAGCGCCCCCTATATCTCCGTGTGGTAGCTATTGGAAAGGAAACCTGGTCACCCTCGACTACGGTCGCCAACTTTACTTATTTATCTTAGATATATTTTTCAGAATTTTTTTATGATGTGGGTGGAGTTGGTGATTAGTGAAATGTAGGAGGTTATGTTGTTTGTTGAACAGAAATTTAGGCTATAAAAGTGGCGTAAAGGTGAATTTGAAACTAGCTGAAATGACGTAAAGCGGTGCATTAGTTTGTGTGTGTGCGTGTGTGACTGGTTATAACATAACAACGATTAAAATCTTCAACTTTTTTTATGTGGACGTATCAAAAGGAAAATATTTAAATATCGTTATCTTAGACATATTACGTAAAATACGATATTCGATATAAACAACAACGTATATTTCACACATAAGCTTATATTACACTCTTTATGCTTCTAAAGATTATTCCAAAGAGTTCGCTCGAATTGTGTATCCCTTCTCCCATCAACTTGCATTATATCGATTGTACGCTCCGCTTACTTTTCTTGTCACCCGACTGCTTACAAATAATTTCGACGACATTTTTTTGTCACCGATGTCAGACCGCTTGATCTGAGAAGGACAAAAAGTGATGGCTGTTCTGTTTCGGGTAAGGGATAATGGGATAATGGACGTTGTTCAACAGAGAGAGACCTTGTTAAGGCAAAATTCTTTTTTTTTTTTTTAAGTTGGCAGGTCTTGAATTGAAAGAGACTTGCCCTTGGGGGACCCTTACACAAGCACGATCAAGACCAATTGTTTTTTTTCGGTCAAGTAACCTTGAAAAATGTGTTTGACAAATTAACGTTGTGTTGCGGCTCAAGTACATCAAACGAAGTTCAAGTAATGTTTAGAAGATCAGATATTGTTCCGATAGAGAAGACCTGAAAAATGAACCGATATCTAAAAATGTATTCATAGTTTCAAGGTTGCACAATTGCAGTCACGCATTTCAATCAGTCCAGCCGTGCGTGCATAGATGCAAGATGACACAAAGGCTATCAAGGAGATGTTTGTAGTATAACAGTTATCATCGTAAGAAATGAACCCTGCGACTCAAGTTCAAATCCTCTACGAGGCAATTTAACATAAAAGGCGTGAATCCAACTATTCTCGTTTTAGCTGTGAATAAATAGGATAGACTGGGTTGTTTAACCTTTGTATGGCAACTGGTCTGAGAGAAATAATACACTTAAATCAATCTTGTTAAACGCTGCAGAAAAATTGATATTGTGTCGCATCCTGCTCGCGCAGAGGGGTTGGGTAAATACGCACAATGGTTATCAAATACGAAACAAGAAATTATCAAACTGAGTTCGAATCTCATGCATGCCTTTCCTTGGAATTTACACTGTTATGAATGCACTTTCTCTAGAGTTCTTTTATGACATAAGATATATTGAAAAATAAATCTCGTCACTGACATACAACAAATATTGATGGAAATTGGTTTGGGTAACAATCTATGGGGTAAAGCTGTAACTAGGATTTATGCCTGGGGATCACAGAGGGTTGGTTACCTTCGGGATAAGTGAAGTGAATCCATGCAGCTGCAGTTTCAAGGGTACTGCAAGATGTTAGGGATAATGATTTAAAAATATGGCTGATTTTCTAACTGCTTTAAGATTATTGTATAGACTACACAGTATATGATACCGTACACACACACACACACACATATTTATCGGAACTGCTTCTTCTTCTTCTTCTTCTTCTTCTTCTTCTTCTTCTTCTTCTTCTTCTTCTTCTTCTTCGAAAAGTCGTTGTTCATCGTTTTCTACCATTCTAATTATTTTTCTTGTTCTCCTTTTTTTACTACTACTACTACTACTACTACTACTACTAACTTCTTCTTCTTCTTCTTCTTCTTCTTGTTCTTCTTCTTTTAAAAGTCGTTTTTCATCTTCTTCTACGACATTATTATTCTTCTTGTTTTTTTCTTGTTTTCGTTTATCTACTAATACTACTTCTGCAATAAAATTCTTCTTCTTCATTCTTCTTCTTCTTCTTCTTCTTCGAAAAGTCGTTTTTTATCATCTTCTCCTATATAATTTTTCTTCCCCTTTTTCTTGTTTCTATTCTACTACTACTACTACCACTATAAAATTCTTCTTCTTCTTCTTCTTCTTCTTCTTCTTCTTCTTCTTCTTCTTCCATTTTTTTCAACTTCCCGGGGGCTATTCATTACTCGGTGGATATTTCCTCCACTCTATCTAACACCTGACTACTTTCCTCATTATTTGCCATTTATCTCTCAACCAAACTAACAACGGCACGCTGACTACTTATAAGGCTTTCTCCCAATCAGGCTTCGATTTAGTAAACAGCCACACAATGTAGAATTGAAATAAAAAAAAAATCTACATAACGAAAAAGAAAGGGTATTAGCTCACATCTGATCGAACAAACATTACCATCAGTGGAATTAACATCTTGATCAGAGAAAACTTGTGGTTAAATTAAAAGCAATCAAGCGAGATACGCCCGGATAGGATTCTGCCCGGTCCATTTTATCTTATCTTTTTGGTGCCAATTTTACGATTCCAACTTTTCTTTCCTTTCTTGAATTCCCCGGTTCGTTCAAGCATTTTGACCCGATTTGCCACTTCAAGAGTTGAAATATTGGCAAACAACGATTCGTTGATGCAAAAAATGTTCTCTTCTTATTTCTATTTAGTTTATTTTATTATCCAGTTTTTTTTGTTTTTTTTTTGTTGTTGTTAAAAAGTTTCTAAAACGGAATTAAACAACATGTGAAGCTTGCAAGAAGTGAAAAAAAAACTACACTACAGCTCAATACTGTCAGCAGGCCTGAGAATATTCTGCTTGTATTCTCTTCGATGGGGGGGGGTAAGACCCTTCTTCCAAAGTGAGTGTTCTATGTATGATACTCAGCCATACGTGATGGTGAGGCTTCACTTCAGGAGATCTGAGGAGTGTAAAGAACCCTTTCATTGTCATCATTTCTTGGTTCACTCTGACTCGGAGTGGTAGTACCTGTTAGGGTCCAATCTATGGGTCAAATAGCGAGGAATGCTTCATGCACATAACTGTAAATTTTGTGCGATAAGAATAGCAATTAGAAGCTATAATAGTTTATTAAAGATTATAATTAGTTACTTGAAACTATATAGTTATTGGCATTAGATAAGAATTCTCAAAAAAATATGACTGTGTGCCAAGTATTAAATAGGAATACTTTAGGGGAATACTCGTATCGTAGTGGTTAACATATTAGACTACAACTCTATCATAAGTAAGTTTTATTATTACGTTTATTTTCCGACTAATAATCTTGGGAAAGGTATGAACACCCTTATACTCCCTGGAAAAGGTTAAATAGTTCCACCAATGTTCTTTGACAAGGAAGGATTTGGTATTAAATAACCCACGAAAGTTGAACAAACAACTTTAACCAAAACTTGATATCATGCGTAAAAAAACCCTCTTAAGAAACAACAACACAAAAAATGTAAATATAAATATACTATTCCCTCACCATTAGGTTTAAAATAACCCTAGATAGGTTTATATGCCGTTAAGATCAATTATGCAGTCAATAAATCAATCTAGTACAGTCAAGAAAATAGAAGCCTGTAATCGTCACAAAGATCATTTCAAAGGTTACTTATAATTTTCTATTTTTACAGGATGCGCAACTATCATGGCCTCGTTCCTGACTGGAATAAAGTAGAAGTGGGTGTAGAAAAGTTCTCGGTTCAACCAAGAACCTAGAGTCAGGGAACGTATACACTATTCTACGTATTTATCCCTCAGTTAAGCATACATCGTTGTTCACGTGCCATTAACAATGGAGGAGTCTGCGTGGCGCCGTGGTTAACGTGTTGGACTGCGACATCGTTGTAATCGAGTTCGAACTCCAGTAAGATTTTTACTTACGGACTAATACCATTGGTAAAGGCATGAACCTCCTTTATCCTCCAAGCTATCGGTTAAATATTATCACTGTTGTTCTTCGAGAAATATGGCTTCGGCATCAAATAACCTGCAAAGGAACTTGAACACCGAATCTTTTATACTGAAAAAAAGAAATAAGAAAAACGATTTATTGTATAATTTTATTGTTCTTTGTTGAGTCGAGATTTTTATGGACTGATTTTTTTTAATATAGTTAAATTGTTAAATGAAAATAAACAAACAAACAAATATCGTTTTTCCCCCAAAATTGTATTAAAAATTGAGCAAGGAGATTGCACAAGCAATTTGACATTATTATCCAGAAAAATTGCTGAACTTGTCAGAATTCTCAAAATTCTTTTGTGCATTTGTGATTTCAGTCAAGAAAATATAAACAAATTCTTTCCTGATCAAATAATTATGACAAATACTTTCTATGCACATGAAGTCTTTGGAGAGTGCTGGTTTAATTTAATTCTATTGCAAAAATATCCAAACTTGTCATTATTGATAATGCTTAGTTCCCCAAACACACACACATACACACACACACACACACACACACATATATATATATATATATATATATATATATATATATATTAGTCTACAGAACATGACTAGGATAAACAAAATCTAGCCTTTGGTAATTTTGTAAGTATGTAAATAACTATTCTTAATCTTCTTAAAGTAAACATCGAAATATTTATCACATTCTTACAATTTTCTTTGTATTCCTAACGTTTCGGACGATGCATCTTCCGGCAGGATGCTTTATGTCGAATTCGGGATACCACGGAGAACTGACCCTTTTATTTAATGCACGGCGTGTTTTATTAATCATAACCGTGTAAAAATGCTAAGTTATAGTAAGTAGTTCTTGTTACTTTCACTGTTGTTAAGATTGAACCTGCAATCTCCCGATTTAGATGTTCATTAACTAAACGTCTCAACCCGTTATGTTATTTGTCCTATTGAACAATTCAGTCTGAATGTTGGGAAATTAAAAACCAAATGTTTTTATAACACCGTGAATTACTACTTATTACTATTTTGCACGATTTTATTTTACCTGAGCTTATATTGCATATTTTTTTTATTTAGACTTTTTAATTGGTGGTTGCCATATCGTATTCGTCTCTGCACTTGGTCTACTCACCAGGCCACAATAGCCCAACATATGCGTTACTTCTTTAAAACGTCTTATTCTACAAATTTCTTCCCTGTCTATTATTTTGACTTCATCCGATAAAAGCTGATAGTTTCCCTTTTCTTTCTATATATGGTCAGTCGATATTTCGATTTCACCTCATACTGCCGCTTTTTGTAGTTTCTTTTGCCTTACTTTTTGCGCGCGGCATGTGTTGTCTTTGTATATTTAACCACAGCTGCATGGGATGAAATATATGCAATACTTGGTCATGTTGTATTCTGTAGGAGGCTTGCCTCGAAAGAGATATTTTCAAAGAGTCGAGCCACTCCTAAATATTGTCCTGATATCATATAGACTACAGATCTTTTGAATGTTTTGGGCTAGGCCTTTGATATAAGACAGACAGACCGTGGCGAGTTTTAGGGTATTGTTCTCTGTTCTTCGTTCCAGATTTCTTGGAGCCGATGTCATGCTCTCTGGGTAGTTTTTGTGATTGAGGTTATCGCTTAGGCTATTCATTTCTCTTTGATATTCATCGGCTTTTACAATTAATGGTTTTTATTTGATGTTGTAGGAAACGAACGATTCTTTCCTCTGTGCGAGTTATTAATACATCTAGAAAAAATTAATTTGTCGT
Organism: Sepioteuthis lessoniana; assembly: GCA_963585895.1. Classification (NCBI taxonomy): domain Eukaryota; kingdom Metazoa; phylum Mollusca; class Cephalopoda; order Myopsida; family Loliginidae; genus Sepioteuthis; species Sepioteuthis lessoniana. The sequence continues at coordinate 44,772,621 of OY757936.1, read as the reverse complement.
CTTGTTTTTTTTTTCTCCATAGTGAACAGTATAGATAGTCCAAATACTCTAAATGATAAATATTTTCAAGCTTCATTTCAATGGAGATGCCCTCATATTCTCAATCTCTTCATCTCTGTCTTTATTGGAGGACAATCAACCTTCGTGACTTATTCAGTGCCGAAGCCATCCTTATAGAAGAACTGCGACGATACCATTTAACTCATAGCTGCGGATATAAGGGAGTTAATACCTTTCTCAAGGGTATTAGCCAGAAAGTGAATGCAGTAGCATAACAGGATTTCAAACTCGTTTACTTCTCCCTTATTTCCTTTCACTTTCTTTCTCTTTCTGTCTCTGTCGCACTGTCTCTCTAACTGCACACGTGCAAACACACACACACACACACGTATTTACGTACATGTGTGTATTCAGCGAAAAAAAAAAGAGAAGCTGAAGATACGACTAAAGCCATGCACCTAATAATGAAATTACTGCTTCTCATAACTCCAGACAACTTACCATGTTAAAAAAAGAATAAGGGTATCAGTAAAAATATTATTCATAATGCAGATCATAATTCATTCCATAATTTCTGACAATTTTTTTAGTTTTACCGCAGTTTTTACAATGACATATCGAATTATGAGAGCTCGAAAAATGCTATAAAAAAGCTTATTGTATTAGACAAAATATTTATAAAACCTATCTAATTGCCGAATCTCTCATAGAATTCTCCTTCAATGTTCTTCATTCATTTTTTAAAAATGAATGCTGTTTTTAAAACCGTGTTGAAGGTTGCAAAAAAAGTATTATGTAGTGTACCTTGTAACCAACCACAATGAGTCAGCCATGAGAACTCTAATTGTCAGTGGAAAAAACGGTCACACGAGAAATGTTTTTTAAAAGGTTCTATCAATCATTCAATCAATCAGTTAGGAACCGTCAGAGAAGTAAAAAGCCTAAATTTCGTAGCTAGTGAGACTCCCAAACCATTACGATTTATAAAACAATAGGATCTTTCCTTCAACGACTAAAAATACCAAGTCACGTCTCACAGGTTTGAGACCAAGCCGAAGGGAGGCTGAAACTCTAACAAAGTCAGCGGTATTTTTGGACCTCTTGTTCGACTATTTTCATTTTCTATGAACCCGTTATCATCTCTTCATCTCGTCGAGACCCAGTAATACAACAAAAGAAATAAAAGAGAAAGACAGAGGAAGGTTTTTTTAGATGTTTATATACTCTACAAAACGAAGACATTTCCAAGTTTATTCTGATCCAATAATTGATAAAAATTCTTATAAAAACTACCTGGAATGGACACACCAAACAACTTTCAGTTGTCTTGGGAGGCATTTTTGGTAAAACAACGCCGACTAACCTTGCTGGTTCTTCTGTCATCCATACTACATCAGAGTAGATAATCACAGAAGCCCAATCACATCTCCAGTTAAAGAACATTTGCACTTGAAATGTTTTTTTGTTTTTTTGTTTTTTTTATCAAATCCTACCGCAGTGAATGTTATTCTTACTGCCGGCGACTGCGCAGGTGCGTGGTAAAAGATAAAGACGTTTTTCCATTTCTTATTTCTTGCTTGTCGTTTCAAAGAGTTCTCTTGGCATTTTCTAAAGAACATGGATCCAATTTATTTTGTCATTGTCAGTGTTCAGAATTCAACAGCCAACCATTCTGTTTTTGCTGGAAGATATATTTTGAGACAAATGCAACAAGATAGCAATGGAACAGAGAAAAAGACCTGATTTGCACACACACACACACACATATATATATATGAATGTAATTTATTTTGCTTTTCATTATATCTAGTAATGTGTCTGTCTATCGCGATACAACTATTACGATAGGTGGATTGAAAGGTAATGGGTGAGAGAATTGGTTATTACTTGGATATATATATATATATATATATATATATATATATAAACACATTTCCCAAGGGGATAATTAAATAATCGCTTTTTTTTTCATATTTTTATTTTCTATTTTTTCTTCTTCTTCTTCTTATAATACTTATTATTATTAGTAGTAATAGTTGTAGTTGTAGTGGTAGCAGTAGTATTTGCATATCAATAAAAGCAAAAAAGGTTTTGGGCAAACGATTGTATGAAATAAAATTTCAAAGAAATTTAACTCTCACACTCTTTCAATATATATATATATATATATATATATATATATATGTGTGTGTGTGTGTGTGTGTGTGTCTGTGTCTGTGTGTGCACGCACACGTATATGGTTGGAATAGTTATGGATTTCTCGCCGATTCAAATTGTGGGTATTTGCAAAAGAAAAAAAAAGTTAAATCCCGATTTTCAAGGTTAGTATTTACTACTTCAGTATTGGTGTAACACTGTCTTCCAAACTTTGTTTATTAAGCTTTATAAATATCTGTGTGTGTGCTTGATGGTGAGGATAAATACTGTACATTTAGTGTGGTACACGGTGAGAATCGAACTCAAAGCATAAATCATCATCGAAAACAGCTTTATAATCGTTCCTTTATGCCAGGTTACCAATGTGTGTTTTGTTTGGTTTCTTTGTTTAATGGCATATCAACCTTTGTAGGTTATTTAATGCCAAAGCCATCCTTCTATAAGAACAGTAGTGGTACTATTTAACCCATAGCTGGGTACTTGTCCGAAAGTGAACATAATAGCGCGACGGGAATTCGAACTCGCTTACTACAATTCCGCAGTCAAACGCTTTAACCATTGCATCACGAGGACACCCCACAACGTGTGTATATTATGATAGTTGCGGCTTACACGTAATATATTTATTTGCGGTTAACATGTAAATGTATTCAAAAGACCACCTGCCTTTGGCACAGATTTACTGAAAAATAGATATACGGATAATTCTAAGCAGTTTTTAATGTAAATAAAAACAATTTGCCCGCCAAACACGTCACATCATTCAAACAGGGGTGGCCTCGTGGCGTAATGGTTAAAGCGATGGACTGCAGAATTGTAGAAATAGAGTTTGAAGTCCAGTCTCGCTATTACGTTCACTTTTGGGCAAATACCCTTAGGAAAGGTGTGCACCCCCTTATCCTCCCAGCTATAGGTTAAATACTACCACTAGGAGTACTTTTAGGAGAATAGCTTTGGCATTAAATAACATACAAAGGTTGATATGCCATTAAACAAAGAAACCAAACTAAACCAATAATTCAAACAGCTTTATCTGTCTACTTTCCATGTGATTATATATATATATATATATATACCGGACATTGGCATGATGGTTAAAGTGTTCACCAATGGCCCGGGAGACCTGGGTTCAATCCCAGGTCAAGTCATCCCAAAGATTAAAAAAATGGTACTTGATGTCTCTTTGCTTAACACCCAGTATTATTAGATACGTATCAAGGGTAAAGTGGAGCAATCCAGGAAAAAGAATAGTGCCCTCCCCTACACCTTGATGTTGAAAAGGGAGCCTTTGGTTCACCCTCGACTATAGTCACCAACTTTATATATATATAGTTTATTGCATATCGACTTTTGTTGAATTATTTAACACCGACGCCAGACATTGTTTTACGACATATCAACTCTTGTTGGATTATTTAAAACCGAAGACAATCTTTTTTAAACAATTGTATGGTTTAAGTATTTAATGATAATAATCATTAGTAAAAGATAATAGTTCTCAGTTACTATTCTTAATAATTTGTTCACAGTTATATTGTTTCAAGTAGCAATTCCTGCTTAATAATAATAATAATAATAATAATAATAATAATAATAATAATAAGAAGAAGAAGAAGAAGAAGTCACAACAGAATTGCAAGTGTAGGTTACGTGAAGAAGAAGTTGAAGCATTTAATCAGCAAGTTTGCACCAAAAGAATACAAAATAGACACGAGTGAGTAGGAAAGGTGATCCGTTGAGAATAGTGCAAGAGATTGAATTTTGTCCATAATATCAAACGGTGTGTGCAAAAAAAAAAAGAGACGCATAAAAATTCTCGATACAGAGTAGATGTAGCGTTAGTTAACAAGAAAAAGAGAACTTGTTGTCTCGTGTATTTCCGGTTGGCCACAGAGTGAAAATTAAAGAAAGCAAAAAGAGAGATAAGTACCCAGACCTTGCAAGAGAACTAAAAAAAAAACTATAGAACATGAAAGTGACGGTAATACCAACTGTAACTGGAGCACTTGGAACGGTCTCAAAAGGCTTGGAAAAAAGCATTGAGAAATTGAAAATCAGAAGACGAATCGATACCACCCAGACTACATCTTTATTGAGATCGACCAGAATACTAAGAAAATCTCAGGAGACAGAAGGAGACTTACTATCACTCAGACTTCAGAGAAGGACTACCTGATAACACCTGTGTGAAAGATTCACAAGGGGTAAAATAATAATAATTTGTTTGCATATCTTATTTCAGAAATCATTAAAGGAGCTGAAAAGGAAAATGATGATTAGCTCACAGAAGGAGTAACATACCTATTACCAAAAACTAAGGAAACAACTAAAAACTACCGACCCATTACTTGCCTTCCCACAACATAAAATGATGATCAACACACAGAAGAAGTAACATACCTATTACAGAAGACTAAGGAAACAACAATAAACTACCGACCCATTACTTGCCTTCCCACAACATAAAATGATGATCAGCACACAGAAGAAGTAACATACGTATTACAGAAGACAAAGGAAACAACAATAAACTACCGACCCATTATTTGCCTTCCCACCACATAAAATGATGATCAACACACATAAGAAGAAGTAACATACATATTACAGAAGACAAAAGAAATAACAATAAACTAACGACCCATTACTTGCCTTCCCACCACATAAAATGAGGATCAGCACGCAGAAGAAGTAACATACCTATTACAGAAGACAAAGGAAACAACAAAAAACTACCGACCCATTACTTGCCTTCCCAAAACATAAAATGATGATCAGCACACAGAAGAAGTAACATACCTATTACAGATGACTAAGGAAACAACAAAAAACTACCGACCCATTACTTGCCTTCCCACCACATAAAATGATGATCAGCACACAGAAGAAGTAACATACCTATTACAGAAGACAAAGGAAACAACAATAAACTACCGACCCATTATTTGCCTTCCCAAAACATAAAATGATGATCAGCACACAGAAGAAGTAACATACCTATTACAGATGACTAAGGAAACAACAAAAAACTACCGACCCATTACTTGCCTTCCCACCACATAAAATGATGATCAGCACACAGAAGAAGTAACATACCTATTACAGAAGACAAAGGAAACAACAATAAACTACCGACCCATTATTTGCCTTCCCACAACATAAAATGATGATCAGCACACAGAAGAAGTAACATACCTATTACAGAAGACTAAGGAAACAACAATAAACTACCGACCGATTACTTGCCTTCCCACCACATAAAATGATGATCAGCACACAGAAGAAGTAACATACCTATTACAGAAGACAAAGGAAACAACAATAAACTACCGACCCATTACTTGCCTTCCCACAACATAAAATGATGATTAGTTCACAGGAGTAACATACCTATTACCAAAGACTAAGGAAACAAAAAAAAACAAAAAAAAAAAACAAAAAAAAACAAAACTACCGGCCCATTACTTGCCTTCCAACATCAAAAGATGATGATTAGCTCACAGAAGGAGTAACATACATATTACCAAAGACCAAGGAAACAACAAAAATCTAGCAACCAATTACATGCCTTCCTACATGATGATATCGATTCTAAAAGAGAGAATTGTCAAATTCATATAATATAAAGAATTCTTCCTTTTAGAACAAAAAAGATGCAAAAATGAATCATATGACGCAAAGATTAGTTCCTTATAAATATGATAATCTTGGATATTTGTCGATTCAAAAAGAAGAATCTAAGTATGGCTCTGATTGAATACAAAAAAGATTTTGACAGCCAATTTCAGGAATTAATTTTAAAAGTTCTAAACATTCTAAAGACATCAACTGTAATAATAACACTCCTAAAATACGATATGGAAAGGTGGTTTATGCAGATTAATCTTAATGCTTAAAACTAATTATCTCAATATTAACAATGGAACCTTCCCAGGAGATTCTCTTTCTCCTCTTCTTTGTCGTATGGCTCTTACACCCTTATCTATAGAAATTGAAAACTCTGACTAGGGATATAAAACCTCTTCTAAAAACACCTATTCTATATGGACAATGTAAAGTTATACGCAAAAAATTATGATTTAGAAAAAAAAATTTGATGATGACACAGATGCAGTTTGGTCTGAGCTAATGAGCAAAAGTCACATGTAAGAAACGCTCGTTCGTAGAACATCACTCTTGATATAAACATGGAAATTACAGAGTTTGAACACAATGAAAGCTACAAATATTTAGGGATTAATAAATTGAATGCTATCAACCATAATATAAATAAAGAAAAAAAAACATCTATATATTCATAGAATAACTGCTGTTTGCAACTACGGATTCCTAAAAGTCTATGAGTGTAGCGCTACTGTTAAAATTTCAGTCGGACCCCGCTGCTACCTCACCGTAAAAGAAGTGACGAACACACAAAGCACCGTCTTTTGGTCCGCTAATACAAATGTTTATTTGCTACTATCCCTCATTCAACAGCGTATGAACTAAGGTAACTGCTTTAGATTGGCAGAGAGAAATAAACCGCCGTGAAATGAGAAAAACAGACCCTGACCTTGATATTCCTTTTTTCGTTTTCTGTTGAAGTTCTTGCACATGCCTGCTTGGGATTTCCTCTTCACAGCTCGACGGCTTGTCTCCATCTAACTTTCTTTCTTTGTTTTCTATCATGCGTCCACTTCAATGGCTTTTCCGTTTGGGTTTCTTCAAGCCAATCACAGCACGTCGGCCAATGTGTTGCAGATACTTTTATACTTTGAACTTAAGCGTCTGCTGCTATCCTAACTAAGATTTCGGGAAGCTCCGGTTCAGTTTCCTATTTGTTCGTCTCTGATCATCCTCACCCCTCTCTCTTAGTGCGTCGTATCTCTTTCTCATAGATGTCCCTCTCTTTTTACCTCTAAATCTAGCTAGGAAACAACTTACTACTAAAACAATCAACCAAAATCCCTAATTATATTACTGCTGTTCTTCAACAAGGATGGCTTTGGAATTAAATAACCCTCAAAGAATTAGAAATGTTGATATAAGTATTTTAAAAACTAATCCATGATTGAAAAGTGCTATTCTGAAGGTGGAGATGGAAGGGTTAATAATAACAGTACAGGACCAGATCCTACCTCCTTGAAACTCTCAGGCAAAAATGATAAAGATAAGATCAAAGATAAGATCGAAAAATGTGAGAACAAAAAAAAACTGAATCAATTGACAATTTAGTGTATAGTTGCTCAATCAATCCCAACACCGATAGAATATAAAGAAAGGCGAGATATAATAGGGAATTATATTTATTGGAAAATATGCAAATACAATGGAATATTGAAATGTGAAAAATGGTATATTGAGCAACCAGAATCAATAACAGAAGCCAAAGAAGCTACTGTGCTCTGAGACTTTCTAATTTAAACTGATAGCAAAATAAAGAGCAATAGACAAGATATTGTAATTAAGAATAAGCAGCAATATAAAAGCAAAATATGCCTTCTAAGTGATATATTAGTTTCAAAAGATGATAACATATCAGTCAGAGAGTACAATCTAATAAGTAAATACAAAGAACTGGACACGGAAATCGAAAACAATGAGATACCTTAAAACTGCCATGGTGCTTGTAACACTGGAGGGCCTATGCATAATCAGGAAAGGGGCAGATAAACACATTGGAAAGACACTTGGTAGTACTAGCATATATGGAATACAAAAAATTGAACTTTGGAGAACTTCTCTTCTTAGAAGCGTACTAACAGTTTGGTAAAATAACACGAACAAGATGCAGCAAAAACATAAATAAATAGCATGCACATAATTACTACCTTTCCTCACCCAAGGTTTTAGCTAAAGACCTGGTGAAGGGTTAAAAGAAAACAAAAATAACACCAAAAAGAGGCAAAAACCCCATAAATTGAATGAATAATTGCTACTTTTCCTCGTTCTCGATTTTCGCTAAAGATTCGGTAAAAAATGGAAAAAAGGAAATAAATATGAAAATGAAATTATAATTGCATACACAGTTACTTAGTTTTATGTATTCCAGTTTAACGCTAACAGATTCCAAAGATTCCGTAGTGAACCTGGCAGTAATGGAAACGAAGAAGTGACTTCACACTCTAAAGAACGAGGTCCACGCTATTGGATGCAGTTTGGGATCATACTCAGGAGACTCTTTTGGTGGGAGTCTTATATTTCTGTAATGCTTCGTTTCGGCCGATTATAGTTTGGTTTGGTTTGGTTTTATGGCATATCAACAATTATTGGTTATTCAATGCCAAATTCGGTTGATTCATATAAACTAGATATGTATGATGTGTAAACATAAGTCAACAAAGTTAAATGATTTCAAGTTCACTACCAATTCAATTAAACATCAAACATTTGTATACACCCAATTAAATCATCAAAAAGTTCTATTTCAAACAATTCATTTTAGCATATTATCATTTCGTCATGCCATCAGCACGGATATCTCTGGCCCTCTCTTGTCACCTCTACCTATCGTTCATCGCTTCCGGCTGGTCTTCAGGGCTACACCCCGTATCTGCACAGAGCTGCAGTGTGTAGGTTCGAGTTGGTCGCCCTGCCTTTGCTCGGCCATATGAAGGGGTCCAGAGGAGTACAACACTTCTGAGCGCGTCCCTACTTCTCCAGCAGTGTCCTGCATGTCTGGTTCGTCTAGCTTGGATAGTTTTAGTGATGAGTGGTTGGTGGCCATATAGCTGCCGCTTTGTGGGTTGTTGCCTCCAGGACTTGTTCAATATTGCTTGCAGCATTCTTGTATAGTTGCTGTCAAGCTTTTTCTCCATCTACTTAGTCAGCGTCCATGTAGTGCATCCATATAGCAGTATCGACACGACCGCTGCTTGGAAGAAACTGCGTTTCATTTAATCGTTCAGGTCTGACTTCCATATGACAGATAACCTATTGATAACTGTCCATGCCTTTGCTAGTCGCAAGTCAAAGTTAAATGATCCCGAGTATTGCAATGAATCACTAACAATTTAATTAAACATCAGACATTTATTTACACACAGTTAAATGATTAAATAGTTCTTTTTAAAACAATTCAATTTTGTATTAGTCATTTGTTTGCACTTAGTTTATACGCCATTTTTAAACGAAGCTTAACAGGTTTGAATTAAGAGTTTTCCTTCTCTCATACCGGTTGTCATACCTTAGCTAAAAAGCCCAATCTGACTATATATATACAAATCTTTGTATGTATACATGTATTTGTGTGTGTGTGTGTGTGTGTGTGTGTGTGTGTGTGTGTGTGTGTGTGTAATTGCTTTGCTTTGTATTTAAACTCTGCTGTGTCTACAAAGGCAATGGTTGATGCAACATATATTCCACAAAAATTAAAACTACCAATTACGATTAATAATTTCACGCATTTGTGATCATAAGGTGATGTTATATTCCGAAGAATTACAGCTCTTATAAGAGAGTGATATATGGAAATCATTGATTCTAACGAACAATTGCCCAGTCAGCTGGGGCTGTAGAATACACTGACTGCACCTCTGCAGAGAGGTAAGCCCCCCCCCCAACGAGTGTCCTGGATATGACACTAAACAATCTGATGGTGAGGTTCCAGCAGTGCTGGAGCTTCGGGGAATGCGGAGTATTCCTTCATTGCCATCGCTCCCAGGTCCCCTCTGGCCCGGAGTGGTAGCACCTGATAGGGCCCTATCTATGGGTTAAATAGAACTAACAGCATACTTATGCTAAAATGAATTGAGTAAACTGAATTGCTTGAAATAGAAACGTTTTTGACAATTAAACCGTACTTACACTTAAACTGCATGCTTATGCTTAACTGAATTATTTCAAATAGAACTGTTTTTCGACATTAAAACTGTATTTACACTAAACTGAATTATTACATATATCTGCTTGAATAGTTTGAAATGGAAATGTTTTTGACAATTAAACTGTGTACTTATGCTAAACTGAACTGTTTTCAATAGAACAGATTATTTATATAAAAATGGATTTGGCGTCAAATAACCTACAAAGGTTGATATGCCATAAAACCAACCAAACCAACCATCTAACGAACAACGGGCTTTATAAAAGATTGTCAGTATAAATCACAAATACAAAAAAGCTTAGAGGTACTCCGACCAGTAGAAAATTCTTTGGAATGTTTATACTGAATGAGATGAGATTCGTGTTGAGGGAAATCAACTTTTCACTTCTAATTCATTTCTGTCTAAATAAATTCACCTTCAATCTCGATTCTTTTTCGACACAACTTGTCAACGAAAACATCTCATTGAAGGAATATTTGTTTTAATATATAACTTGAGCGAAAAAAAAACGGGCTAGTTCATTAGATCCACTAAAAGTACTGAATTTAGAGAGCTAAATGTCTTTGTTGTATACGTGTATATGCTTACCTGTTGACTTTATTTGTTGGTCTTTTAAAATAAATAAGACAAAAAGTGTATTAAAAATTAGTGAAAATTGTAAAGGATAAGAAGAAGCCATCATTTCCGAAGCCTCTCTGATAAAGCACGCGAAAATTCAATGAGTTCTTATCAACATTTAAGCTGATCAAACACTCTTCATTCACTGAAAGCGTGTTTTGTAAAAAAAGGTTTCGTCTTTATGAAGACAGCAAATTTTCACCCAAAAATTGCGACGCTCTATCAACTGCGTACCATTCACTTGTCGAGGCTTCCTTTGAGAACAAACAGCATTCTGAAATTGAATTAAGATTTGTTTTCATTAATGCCCGTCAATATCGTTTATACCCGCGCATAGGTCGAATTTATAAGACGAATATTTAAGGCAAAGTTGCTAATCGAGTTTTTGCATCTCCTATAATCGTCGATTTAAATTTTCCCTAATTTTTTGAAAATTAAGAGATTTGTGTAAATATTTACGCTTTTAATACATAGGATATTTCATGTAATTTAAATGCAAGTAGAGTCCGAGCCACTGTTAAGATTAGTTTGATTGATTGATTGATATCAGCATTTCAACCTGTCTTGGGTTATCTTATGCCTTGAGGTTAGTGAATTGCATTCATTGTAGCTTTTTGTAGTTATCTTATTTCAAATATACAGTGCAAATAATTTGCAAGCAGTTTATGCTTTCAAGTATTCCTATCTTATATAAATAATTTGCAGCCAATTGAATGGTTTCAAGTATTCCTACACTACTGATTATATGGTTTCACGTAATTATTTCAAATCAGTCATTTATTTGCCCACTGTTATAAGGTTTCAAGTAACTAATAATAATCCTTAGTATAAATTATTTCTTCAAGTAGCTATTCTTAATGTGAATAATTTACAGTAAGATGATTTCAAGCAACTAATAATAATCCTTAGTAAACAATTATTGTTTCAACTAACTATTCTTAAAATACAAATAATTTAGTTACATGGTTTCAAGCAACTAATTATAATCCTTAGTAAACAATTATAGCTTCAAGCAGCTATTCTTAATACAAATAATTTGCACACAGTTTTATGGTGTCAAGTAACAAATAATAATAATCCTTAGTAAACGATTATAGCTTCAAGTAACTATTCTTAAAATACAAATAATTTAGTTACATGGTTTCAAGCAACTAATTATAATCCTTAATAAACAATTATAGCTTCAAGTAATTATTCTTAATACAAATATTTTACAGTTCAAGTAAATAATAAAAATCCCGAATAAACAATTATTGCTTCAAGTAACTATTCTTAATACAAAAAAGTAACTGTTCTTGATACAGTTATAGGGCATCAAATATTCATATCTGAAACGAATCATTTAAAAAAATATTTATTTGACCCAAAGATGGGAATCTAACGGGTACGACCATTCCGAGGCAGAGTTGACCTGGAGGTAATAACAATAAATGTATACTCCGCAATATCCTGATCTCTAGAAGTGGAGCCTCACCATCAGATGTAGTTTAGTGTCATGCCTAGGATACTCTTTTTTTTTGGAAGAGTCTTACCTTCTGCAAATTATGCAACCAGCATATTTTATGCCCCATCGACAGTGCAGGCAGTTTATATGTGACAACAGATATATGAATTTAATTGGATTTTGAAGTTATACATTATTACCCAGCAATTCAGAAACATTTTGCTGTAATTTAAAATGAATTGCACAAAGTTTATAAATGTTTTGAACACAAGATTGAAAATAATTTCATTTTAATGACAACAAAATCATAAACATAACATTACGGTAAAATATATGTTTCATGGCGAGAAACAAGTTTTATAATGCATTTATTCATCGTCTTTTTATTGCACAGCTTTCAGATTAGCATTTCAAAGCTCGTCTTTCATTGTCGGAAAAGCAGTTTACCAAATTGCCGTCTCATAATGAAAATCTTCCTTTTCAAAATGCTCCGCAGTTTTTTAACCGATTTAGAATGGTACGAACAACCTAGACACTACATGAAATCAGTGATTTTGATACCCATCTTATTAACGTATTCATTAGTTTTATTTGCTGACTGATTATTTGGTTGGCTTAGTTTAATGGCATATCGGTATTTGTCTTCCGTCCCACCAACCAGACGAGTATAGCACAAGGCAATTTTTTGGTGGGTCCAGGCGCAGGGCCGTGGCCCAGACACGCCTAACATTCCCAAAAATGCTTCGGGCTCCGTCGGCATTTCCCTAAAAAGGGGTGACTCAGGCGCCAGGCAATGAACCTGGCCTCTCCAAGGAGTGTTAGAGCCTGATGCGACGGCCCCCTGAGGGTCAGGGATGCCTGTCAAAGCGAACCTAGGCCGACTGCTACTGGAACTAGGACACACCCGACCAGATCCGCACACCGATAAGACGCAGCCGACCGAAGAGTGTCCCAGCCCAGCGCTTCCCTGAGAGTAGTGCATACGCTCCACTCTGCTGTGATATTTTATGGCTTATCCACCCTTGCGTATTATTTAATGCCAAATCTTGTTTATCCATATATATATTTATGAAGAATATGATTTCGAAACGAATAGTTTGTAGGTAACTGTTGTATAGTCGAGGTGAATGATACGCAGAGAAGAATGAGTGTTTATTATATTTATTCAGCACCAGTTTCCGGTGCAAACGGATACATACAAAAATCTGTACAATAAGTTACAAACAATTAATAAGAGAACTTACAAGAAATAGAGAAGGGTCAAAATGCCGTAGAGCCAAACGAAGTAAGATCAGTCCGAATATTAATTAGCTTAATATCAACTTATTAATCAACTGTTGAAGTCCTTAATCGTGGGCTATTTAAGGCGATGAGCCAGGCCATCTGGTAGAGTGCTGAAGGGGTGCAAACTACTCTATAGCAGTAAAAATCGAGCTCAATTGTTGAGCATGCAGTTAAATGGTTTAAAGAAGTCCTACCTAACACTGATAGTTTTATTTATTCAGTCAAATGGTTTCAAGTATTGTTATATAACACTAACAATTCATTTTAGCATCAATTATCTGTTTGCACATTGTTAAATGGCGTAAAAGTTATATTAGACCCATAGATGGATGACTGTTTTGATTTGTTTGTTTGTGTTTTTGTTTAATGGCATATCAACCTTCTTGGGTTATTTAATGTCAAAGCAATCTTTGTAAAAGAACAGTAGTGGTACTATCTATCCATAGCTGGTGGAATAAGGAGGTTCATGACTTTCCCGAGCGTATTAGTTCGAAAATCAATATAATAGTGTAACTAGAGTTCGAACTCGCTTACTATAATATCGTAGTGCAGCACGTAAACCACTCCGTCACGGAGACTTAATATCAACTCATTAATCAACCGTTGAAGTCCTTAATTGTAGGCTATTTAAAGCTATGAGCCAGGCCACTTGGTAAAGTGCCAAAGGGGTACTAGCCTCTCTTCAACAGTAACATTCTAAACAAGTACGAAGTTAAATGGTTTCAAGTAGTCCTATCGAACACTGATAGTTTTATTTACTTAGTCGAATGATTTCAAGTATTCGTCACGGGGACTCTTCGTTTTTGCTGAATATGACGGAGCATTGTCATTCATGAAACTTATCTTTCTGAAATACTTTTACTTATTCTTGAACCTAGTATTTACAAGTCCTTTAAAAATCAATATATGTATTTGACGTACCATAACCATACAGACAGGTCAACTTTTTTGGGAGAAAAGCTGGTTTTCTGAACCAAGACTAAAGAGACGAGCTATTTACCAACAACAAGAGGTGGAGAATAGATGGATCCATACGTTTTCCTCAGGTATTTGTGAGTCCACCGAACCCATTTCCCACGACGATTACAATTACAGGACTGGGGTTACCTTCATAGTCGCACCTGATTTGTGTGTTTGTTTTGTTTTGTCCTATAATGGCATATAAACCGTCTTGGGTTATTCAATGCCAAATCCATCCTTCTAGAAGGACAGTAGTGGTACTATTTAATCCATACCTGGAAGGATAAGGGGATTGTAGAATAAACAAAAGAACTGTAGAAGGCAACAACGCACAACAGCAATAATAGTGATAATAATAACAGCAATACTTACCAGAGGTCCAGCATATGCATACTGTCCCTTGTGATACCCTCGCTTGAAAATGTTTGCGCATAAACCTTTGCAGAGGCCATGGTTATGCCTGCATTGGTGAATATGCTCTCCCAGGCAGTCAGGTCGGATCCTATCTACAGCGCCATGTTGAATCACGAAATACACTTGTAGTCAATAGCTTGGATAAGACCAAAGCAAGTAACTCCTCCTCGAAAGAGGAGAACTATTTATGGCACATTAGGAGATTCCATCGTGCACACATGGGCCAGTCCATTCCTTAGATTGTGATTTACTGGATCATCTCATTGGATATGCTTGTTCATAAATACCAGCCCTCAGTCCAGCTCAAGCTATTTGTCTTGTAAATAAGCTGGACCTCTAGTAAGTGTTGCTGTTATTATTATCACTATTATTGCTGTTGTGTGTTGTTGCCTCCTACAGTTCTTTTGTTTATTCTACAGGGATTCATACCTTTTTCCAAGGGTATTTGTCTGAAAGTGAACGTAATAGCACGACTGGAATTCGAACTTGCTTCTTGCGATTCTGCTGTCCAGCGCTTTAACCATTACACCACAAGTACCCCGCTGCATCTGGTTTGTCTGAGATGTCATCTTGATACAATCTGGAAATCAACATTGTCACACTAGATTTTCAATCTTAACTCTACTTTAAAAATTCTACGACTTTGTTGACTTCTCAATCTTCAAGAGTGTTTTTCTCCTGTAGCCACCGTTTGTTTGAAAAATCGCTTCAAATGTAAAAAAAAAGATGTGTCCTGTGTATGACACTAAATTTCACCTAGTGGAAAGGCTCTAGTTCTGGATATCTGGGGAGCACGGGGTAAATCTTCATTGCTATGACTCCCAGGTCCACTCTGATCCGGAGTGGAAGTACCCGTAGAGTCAAATTAATCTGTTTGAAAATTATTCGTATTCGATAGGATCGTGAGTAAAAAAAATTCTAAGAAACAGCGACAAAAATATAAATATAAGTGCGATTCTTTAATTTCTAGACATAAAATACCCCTAAAAGGGTTGACATGCAGTTAAAATCTATCAATTTATAAAACGTTTCGCTCATAAAAATTTTTCCAATTTCTTTGTTTTATCTGAGAACTAATTTTTTATTTATTTATTGCGGACTTTTTGTCCTCATCTGGGTAGTTTTTGTGTTGTTTCTTCTTCACTACGTTTCGGCCAAATTTCACCTCTGGCCTTCTTCAGGTGATTTACCGCGACCTCGGATAGGAATGCTGAGTCTTGTAACCGTATCCCCAGTAATTACTGCCTTCCATAGTTGTTGTCTATTGCACCACGAATAAGGCCAGAGGTGAAATTTGGCCGAAACGTAGTGAAGAAGAAACAACACAAAAACTACCCAGATGAGGACAAAAAGTCCGCAATAAATAAAAAAATTAATTCTCAGATTAAGAAACTTCATCTCAAAATGATTCCAATTAAAGACAATTTGTTGTTTTACTTTTTGCAAACCCTGAAATTAAACATTTCTCTTTATACGTGCAATGAAAGACGATTGAAGTAATTATTTTACTGAGGCTTCATTAAAAAATAACACAACTGTAGTCCTTTCAAAATGATGATTCTTTTAGTTATAGAGGCTGATTCAGAGGGAGACAAATAAGTTTGACTTCACCACAATTCGTTAAAACTTAAAACCTATTTTAAAGTTACCGACTGGCCAAGAGGCTATTAATTTCAAACTCTAAAACGAAGGACATTCCATACAAATGGCTGCCGTGTTTTTGGGGGTTTTTTTTTTCACTTCTGCACTGAAAGAAAAGCTTTCATCCTAACTGCATAGATAGATCTAACCATTATTTAACAAATACATTTTCCCTACAGTACAGAGTCCCTGCCTCTTGTCATTTCTTAAACGTTTGTCCTTGATACAGCTGTGACATGCGAGGACCGAAACCGGTTGGCTGTCAATTTTATTTAAAAATAAATAAATAAGTAAATGGATTTGTTTCATCAGGATTAAATTTGGTATCTTCTGGGCTATAATAAAATTTTTGTAACCACCGCAAAATATTCAAATACATTTTTATATATCAATTTACAGATTTATTTACGGATAAAACCAAAAATGGTAAATCATATGAGACGTTGCTTATATCCAGACACACAATAACAAACTTTCATGTATGAACATCTGCCATTCCGCTTTACCGATCAGATTTTTTCTAATTTTATCAAAATATAATTCTATATTACGATGTTAGAATTATCTTTTAACTATTTGTGCCTTTCGATTTTTACATATACCAGTATTTTCTCCATTATTTGTGGGGGTGTCCTCGTGGTGTAATGGTTAAAGCGATGGACTGCGGAATCGTAGTAAGCGAGTTCGAACTCCAGTCGCGCTATTACGTTCACTTTCGGACAAATACCCTTGGGAAAGGTATGAACCCCCTTATCCTCCCAGCTATGGGTTAAATAGTACCACTACTGTTCGTCTAGGAGAATGGCTTCGGCATTAAATAACGTACAAAGGTTGATATGTCATTAAACAAAGAAACCAAACCAAACATCCATTATTTGTTTTCCAGACAATGTTGTTGCTAAAATAGAGTTTATGGATTTCTATCGTCTATACAGATGTGAAAAAATATATGTATAAAATGGCATACAATATAATTGTTAATCTGAGAAAAAATTATGAGACAGAAATCGCGGTTAGATAAGGAGAAGGGTGTTGATATAAATCCCAAATGGAAGAATATTCGATGCAATGGAAGTTATTGAAGTCCAAATTATCAAATCATCAAGTACTTAAAAAACAATTACAAATTTTAGCTTCTGACTCCCTCACAATCTGCTCGAAACACCGGCGTTTCCTAGTCAGGAACAAGGCTAGAGAAGTAAGTGAATCGGTTTGGATCAAATTCACTACCCCAGTGATTTAGGAGACGAGAATAAAGTAACAGTTATCATTGTAGGAAATCAAATCGGTAACCCCAACTCGAACCCTGGATAAGGCTGTTTGCGTTTCACCACACACGCTAATGCTTTAGAGAAAGGTATGAATGGGAATTAAACTGATTTCCACACCAAAAAAGCAGAGTTAATTTATGTGCCCCCCCCCTAAAAGGCCCGAGAAGTTGTAATTTTTGTATCAATATTTTTGTATTTATCGACCAATTCACGCTAGTTTTAAAATTTCGAGATATTTTGGCGACGACAATAACTGACTTGTCGTGAAAAATATGAAGGATCAAAATCCAAAATAATTTAAGAAATCTTAAGTCGTCACGGGGTAATGGTTAAAGCGCTAGACTGCGGAATCGTAGTGAGTTCGAACTCCAATCGCGCTATTACGTTCAGTTTCGGACAAATACTCTTGGAAAGGAATGAAGCCCCTATATCCTCCCAGCTATAGGTTAAATAGTACAATTACGCTATTTACCAACCCCTCCACTCGGGCAGGGTATGACACAAGGTCAATTTATGAGCGGAGTTTAACAGGTTTGAATTCAGAGTTTTCCTTCTCCTAGACCAGTTGCCTCACCAACGCTGAAGAACCTAGTCTGCCCTACTATTCACCCATAGCAGGAGGGAGAATAATTGAAGTCATATTAGTGCTATATGAAATGCAATCAGCCTCGTCCAGGTTTTAACTCGTGCCGCCGTGTTCATTTCCCTACGACGATAACCATTACACCACGGGAACCTCCGAAAAATTGTACAATTACTGTTGTTCTAGAAGTATGGCTTTGGCATTAAATAACCTACGAAGGTTGATATGTCATTAAACAAAGAAAGAAACCAAACCAAATATTTCCCTCCAAGAATGTTAAAAATGCAATTTTCTAGCCAATTAAAATCAATGGTAAATCATCAACATTTTAATCTAATTTCGGGCGTAACTAAATTGTATAAATAAGCAAAGAAATAAGTATTTCTTTCATAAGTTTAACATTATCCTTTACTTACTCAAAAACCTTTCGCTTTATTTCTTCTGATTGAAAAATCAACATTCTTACAAGAATACATTTTATTTCTACATCACTAGTCTATCTGAATATTGAGCGGATATTTTAGTGTTTACATAGATTTATTAATACTAATAATTAAGCATACGCTAGCTGATGAAAATATCAGTAGCAATCACATAAGGCATAAGTACATTTTCTATCTCAAAGTGTGACAAACTTATACAGAGATTTTTTTAAAACACTCAAAATAAGTCCCTTATGTCAATCTTATAATTACTGCTATAATTTATTTCACGAATCTTAACTATCTCCGTCTAAGAATATGAAATCCTTAACTAATATTATCTTTACTAGTAGAATAAGTTTTATACTTTTTTTTGCAGCAAAATTTTTGCTTAATTTAAAGAAATTTATAAACCTGTACATCGGAGTTTTATTCAATCCTTTTACAATTTTCTTCAATACTTGGATCCATCTGTTCCTACCACAATTTTGGGTAAGTAGACCGGAGACTTTGTCCCTTATTAGGCCACCGATGTAGGAAAAGGAAAACACTGAATTCAAACCAGCTTTACACCAATTGAGAATTGATCTTGTGTCACGTTCTGTCCGTGGCTAAGATGTTAAGTAAATAAAGTGGATAACCACGGACAACTTTTAGATATTTTCAAAATTTATTCTTGTATGATTCAAGGTAATTGCATTAGAGCACCAGGAAGATTTAATTCAGTACACTAGCAAAATTATCAACAAAAACAATTTGCTGAATATTCCTTGGTATTTTGGAAAATGAAAATATCCAATGAATACTGTCCAAACTAAAGAAACAATATTGGAAACATATTTTATGCCGTTGAGTTTTTTTAATGAATAATGCTTAATAAAATCCATTTTGATTGTATAATATTCCACAGAAAATTATAAAATCCTAATATATTTGGTTTAGAAGAAAATTTATTCCTATTGGCTGGGAAATAAATTACATGACCAGAAAATCCGGCGAACACTTACGCACGACACACGGAAACACTGTGCAGATGTTTCGACTTTAATAGGTCTCATCAGCAGTACATACCGTGATCTCCACCAATAGAGATCGAACCAGCGACCACAGATAACAGAGCCGAAACTTTACAACTGAGCCAACAGTCCATAACGCAAAGCGAAAACAAAAATTAGATCTATTGGCTGGGATTAAAATACATTGAGTATGTCTCCTGTAGAAGCGTGAGACTCGTTCCCCTGCTCCCCAAAAGGGGTTGTCTTGAGTATGACACTCAACTGCATCTGATTGTGAAACTCTAGTTACGAAGATCTGGGAAACATGCATTAACCCTACATTACCATAAATCCCAGGTTCACTCTGTCCCAGTAGTAGTAGCTCTCATGATCCTATCTATTGGTTAAATAGATCTGTTTAATCCTTTTCTAAGGTTTATTATTATTAAATAATACAACTGTGTGAAAAATATCTGCATTAGACAAGAATACTTGATATCATTTAACATTGTGTAAAAATCAAAAGACAAAAATTTTAGGGAAAAACTACAAACAATATGTAAATATTCCCTAAGTTCTAAGCATGGAATAACTCTCCGTGAGTTGATATACCGTTAAAATCAATCATTTAAAGGATATTAACTTATAATTAAAAATGTTAGGTTTATACTAACTTATGAGCAATACTACACACACACACACACACACATATATATATACATATATATAGATAGATAGACAGAGTGTATATATATATATATATATATATATATATAGTGACTGCCACTTGTAGAAATTGGCTATCTCCTTGATTCGATCAGAGTACTCTTGAAGATGGCCGTGTTTCTTTGTAAATCATTTTGCATTTCTAACAAATAAGGTGGCTGTCTTTTCCATTGACATAGTTCCCGGGCACCTTTATAGGATTTCTTGAACCCGCCATAGAACCACATATTTTGTTACAGAATTGCCACGAGTTCCCTGTTGATTGTTCTTGAAAGATTTTTGTAAAGTGAGTCTTGTAGACTTCTCTATCATAAGATCTCAAATGACTTATAGGCCCGGCTTTGGATGAACAGGCCCAACTACAAGGGGATGAATTAAACGGAAAAGAGAAGACAGCTTACACCTTATGACAAAGAGAGCAGGCAAAATCAATGGTACGTCCAAAGAAGAAAATATGGCCACCCTCAATTTAATGTTACATGGTCTCGAGCGACGAGAATTTGCACGAGTGGCTTATGCAATTTTTTTTTCAAAAAAAGGATAAAAAAAAAAACGCCACTAATGAGAGGATTGGGATTCTATGACGACTTTGTGTTGTATACTGTGATGAAATCAATCACAACCGTAATACAATACATATACAAATACAGGCGGACTCTGTCGTTTCAGATACGAACGGTTTTATTAATTTCTGGCTGCAGTTCATGGCGACACGAAGAGAGAGACAAAATTCTTTAAAGTCTTTGCTCACCATACTATGATGACTCCACCCCAACGCACGGTGCATCTTGTGATCTTTAAGATCTCTCTTGGTAGAGATCCGAAAAACTCAACTACATCTTTCAACGGTCAAAATCCAACTCCCGCCTCAATGGTCCCATCTAAACTGACTCTTTTTCAAAATTCTCAGGACCATCTCTTCATCCACACTCCAGCCTCATTTCCTGTCTGAGGGCTTATGATGACAAATGATGATTGTCATATCCTTTGCGCGCGAGAGTAAAACAGCACCCAATGACAATGCACCTGGACTCTTAACCCGAATAGTTCAAAGCCCTACCAAACTGAATGATAAAATATAATTAACTAAAAATGATTATATAAAAAAATCACTCCTTAATTATATAAAAGTTGTTTTTGTTTGTCAGAGATAGGTTGAGTGAAGTCGGTAATTTTTGTTAGTTGTCAATTTCCAACCAGTTCACGCACAACTACCGATCTTACAAACATATTCAGGCTATAATATATCAGGAACACAGGCCCAGTCCTGCTTCCGTTTCATACTAGAGTCTTTGATTCTCCGTACTGAAAATGCTTTACAGCTTTCATAGAAAATGTTCTTCCACCGTACTCTTCTCCCAGTCTTCAATGTCAATACTGAGCGCCCAGAGGTTATCTTTGACGACAGCTTTAAAACGTTAGTTTTGTTTATGCCCTGGACCGCAACCATTTTGCAATTCTTGATTTGACAGCTGCTTGGGTAAACTATCCACTTTTACTGGTAAGGTGGCTGTACTGCAGCATATGATTGCGTATGAGGAGCATCAATATTGGATATATCGGCTCGCTGAGGAACAAAGGTGTCTTGTACTAGAGACTCTCATTTGATATTTAAGATCCCCATAACAAATTTGATGCAATCTTTCCGAGGTTTTTATGGGACTGAGATATTTAGTCCAGGTTTCCGAAGACAGATAAAACACTCGGTTCATAGACACTAAGCTTGGTTTTGGTATGGACCGCACGTGGCTTTTGAGCTTTCTGAAGGTTTTGCTGGCTTAAATCTTTTCAGAATCAAGGGATCCATATCATATTATATTTGCCTCTGCCTCCCACCAGACAGGGCTTGACAAGGTCAGTGATAAAAGTGGGGATGGGTAGGTCGGGAACGAGCCGAGACTCGAACCCTGCTGGTCAGTGCTGTTCATTGACCAACTTAGTTCAATATGGGCCTTATGAGCCAAGCTGTTTCTTGGACCCAAATCTGGGTCCAGGCACGGATACCGGGTTATAACTTTAACTAGACAGCAAGGTCTAGTGATATACATAGGGGACAAAGGTGTCAATGTTGCAGCTCACCTACCCGAAGGTAGCCCAGCCGAAGCTGGGGGCCCTTCGGCCTCGAGTCTGCCATTGGTTTCAATGCCCGTACGGCATGAATGCCAGACGGCCCAGCTAAAAAAGCCGGGGAGCAAAGCCAAAATTTTGGCCTTTCTAGGGATCCATATCTACAGAGAGTATTACCAATGCATATAAAAACAGAATCAATCACATCCACTCTTATACTCTTGACAGATGTTTGGTTTGATGTATGCAAGAGTGACCTAGAGATGGAGTGAACATGACTTTGAATTCTTCAGACTAATGATAAGCTTAAAAGAAGCCTATGTTCTGGAGAAGTGATCCATAGTGTTTCCATATCTTCTTCAATATGAGCAACGAGATCTACATCATCAGCGTTGAGCAGCTGCCGGACGAAGTCCGGGAAAATCTTTAATTTTCAGTTGAAGCGTGTGACATCAAAGACTTTACCTGGGGTTTTGAATTAAATGTAGACGCCGATATTAAAATCTTAAAACGCATACGAAAGAGTTACATCAAAATACATGGAAAAAAGAGAAGAGGTAAGAATGTTCCCTTTTTCTATATATGCATATGCATACATATATAGTGAATTGAATAATAATTAATTTCCGTTTTCTAAAAGCAAGTTGTAAGTACGTTTTACAAACTTCCAATGTTTTAAATGCCACCGGAAATTACCTGATTAAAGAGTGACATTCTTATTTCGGAAAGGAAAGTGTGTGCACCATACTTTAATCTATTATTTTACGCTCCTAAAATGAAAGTTCATATTCGAGATGTAAAGTTGTAGGAGTTAAAGGACTACAAAAATGTTATAGAGACAGCTAAGAAAATTTCTAATGTTTATGGCCAAGGTTTCATCACTGACCATGTCTGGGACTGATTTTCAAAGTTTCGTTCTGGTGATACACCACTGACATGGACCCAAACAAGGATGTTAATCAGACCTCAATCCATATAATTTAAGAGAATTGGTGGAATAGAATCAATGCAAAAGAATTCCAGAATTAGCACTTGATCTCAACACCTCCCTATCCACAATATGCTGCCGCTTAAATAAAATATGAAAAGTGAGCAAGCTGGGCGTTTGGGTTCCTCCTTCTCTTAATAAGAAAAATAAGTAATATCGCATATCCTCAGTAACAAGTCTTCTTTCAAGGCAGAAAAATAAACGTTTCTCTAGAATGTTTTACAGGTGACGAAAAATGGGTCTTTTAAAACAATTTTCGACGCAAAAAGAAGGGAATTGAAAAAGATGACTCTTCGCAGCCTACTCCAAAGGTGGAAGAAAAGTTATTGTGTGTGTGTGTGTGTATATAGCGGGATAGCCACAGTGTTATTCATTTTAAGTTTTTAAACCAAAGTCAGAACTCAAAGCAGACCTATACTCTCAAAAGCAGCAACGAGTGCATTAAAATCTTTTGCATAAACGTCAATAGGGGAAACGTTGCGCTTCTCCCTGTTAGCTCAATTCTAAGTTCAGCAAGATTCATGCTGAAAAAATATTGGATTTAGGCGGGTCTTTTTCACCCCATCCACCATATTCAGCAGACCAAGTGATTTCTATCTTTTTCTTTCTCTACAAAATGTTCTGAATAGAAAAAAAAAAGTCTCTCAAAGATCAGGGAAAACCTTTATAGGAAACTTATAGAAAACTCATAACCTTCCAAATTTTGCTTCGAAAGAAACAACAAATTATCTAATTGATGGAAATTGGTGATACCAAATAATGGTGAATATACATATACTATCTATTTAAATTAATTCATTGTTAAATCATTCATGAATGAATTATATTTTACTAAAAAGAAAATTATTTTTGAGCAAGCAGAAAGATATACATTTAAATATATACACGTACATACATACATACATACATACATACATACATACATACATACATACATAAACATAAGTATGTACATATATATACACAAACATATATATATACACACACATATAAATATTCACACATATATAAACATATATACACAAAAATGTATATATATATATACATACATATATATATACGCAGACAAATCCTCATGTATATATATACACACATATGTATATTCAACAACACACGCATATATATATATATATATATATATATATTGGAGAGATAGAACGAAGATGATAGATATGTAGATAACTGTAATCCTTTATATATATATATATATATGTGTGTGTGTGTGTGTGTGTGTGTGTGTGTGGACACATAAAATTCAGTAAATTCATACGTTGATTTCTAAATCTTTTGTGTAAATAAGAGCTCTATCTTTCTGTCCTAATCAAATTTCCTCGCAGGGCTTTAATAATATTTCCTTTTTTTTTTGCTGAATGCAAAAATGAATTACCGAAAATAAATAAAAGAGTAAAAGCATTTTGCCGTCGCCAAGCTAAATGATCGATAAACAACAAAGAAGCCAAAAGATAGGAGACACAGTTTCCTTAATCCAGAATTCGCTCTTTTCGACCAAACTTCCGCTTATCATCTGCAAGGAACCTAATTTTTATGGGTTTTTCTTTCTTCTAAACCCGCAAACATTACATTAAAGATTATAACGGAAACTAATATCTTTGTTAGATTTTTTTCTCTCGAGAAAAACAAACACAACTTCACACAACTTTAAAGCTCAAAACAGAAAATAAACTCTCATTCATTTAACCATCGGTGATTTGTTTTGAATGAAAGAAACCAAAGTAAAAAAAAAACCTTAATTATTTACTAAGATAAGTCTAGTCTGGCCAAAGGCCCTTAGTGGTACTGAGAGTTGCCAAACTAGTAAGATAATTTAGATGTTTCCCTGGCAAACATGCTTAATGAATCTTGATTGCTCTCTAGAAAGTATTGCTTAAAAGTATTTGAACAAGCACAAAAACAGTATTTTTGTGTAACACTGGAATGATCCTTTCGCTTGGTCACCGGGAATAAAAGTACGCTGATAGTATCGAGCTCACCTCCCCCCCCCCAAAGCTCCAGAATGTTATCATCCTTACTCTCCACATGAGAGAGCCACCTGGTACGTAAGCTGGCTGGGTGTCTTTAAGTTGATTACTTGATCACAGTGAGCCTTCTCTCTCGGCAATACATACTTAATAAGACAGGGTTTATCGCTTAGCGCCTGAGGCCCCCAGAGGAGGGTATGTCAAAGGACCAAGAATTGTTTGTGACAGAATCTCAATTCATGAGTGCCTCCAACCAAAACAAAATGGCTTCATTTTAAATCTGGAAATCAGACGAATGTTCTTTCATTATAAAATGACTTCAGGTGAAATCTGACTAGTTTTGAAGTCAGATGAATATTTCCCAACCCTTATAATTCAAAATGTCTCCACGTCTTTTCAGAAACTCCCACAGGTGATTAAAAATGTTTATATTTCTTTGGGTGTATCTTCATTAGAAAATCAGAACTGATGTTAAGGAGACAAATCTGGGTAAGATTTCAATAAGCTGTTGATGAGGATGAGGATCAGGTGGAGACCTTAATATTAAAATATAATGAATGAACTCCCATAGAAATTTTAACATTCTTTTAAAAACATTAAGATTGGTTCGTCTTGCGTAATATTTCTGCTTTTACACACAAAACTAAAAGATAAGGAAATCATATTTTCATTAAGATTTTGAAGAAAAGTATCAGATATATCACGTGTTGTGCTGTTAGATTATTTTCTATTGTTAAATCTGAGTTAATAGTTAAATAATTTTTCCTTTGTTCACCAATGATTCGGAAAACCTTGGTTCAGTTCTAGGTTGGATCATAGCAAAGACTCAAAAAAAAAAAGGATACATGATGCCTCATTGGTTAACACTGAGCATTATAAGGTATGTATCAAAGGTAAGTGGAGCAATCCAGGGAAAGGAGCAGCACCCTCCTCTACACATCGGTGTATTAGTTATTGAAAAGGAAGCCTTCTAGTTGCCCTCGATAATGGTTGGCCGACTTAACTTATATAAAAACAAATACCAAATACATTCTTATGCAACATCTAACATATATGAAAACTTACCTATCTCTGCGTATTTCTTAAAAAAACAGGAGGATTTTTTTTAAAAATCCAACATTTTTAAATATCATTCTATGTGCCAAACACGTACTTAATACTTTTAAATTAAGAATACTATGTGCACGTTTGTATCTTTTTCGTTGAATACATTTTATTTGCTTCTGTTATCTCGACAAGCATCCATATCAAAGTCTTGATGAAGGTTATTGAAACCGAAACGTTTAACGTTGGCTTAACATCACAATAAATTTCCCTATTTGGATTATTCTGTTTTTCTGCTTTCTTCATCCAGTCGGATTTAGATCCATTTTTATTTTCATATATGTATGTACGTATGTATGTCTGTATGTATGGAGAAAAATTGAAAAAAAAAACCCATAGAGAAGAATTTAATGTAAAAGAAAGTCAATGTTAAAACGTTTCGCTTCAAATGAACCATCATCAGGACTAAGACAGATGATACTAATTGACGTTATATTCACTGATGGATTTTTGATAAATGCAAAATAAGGAGGAAATATTTTACGTACAGAAAAAGGAATAACCGTTTAATTAATAAATATGCGTTCGTATTTAAAATATGTTAAGTGACTGTTTAAGACAATGATGTATATATATATATATATATATATATATATATATATATACATGGCGTAGTGGCTAGCATGTTGGATTACGTGATCGTATCCCCACTGCTAATAGTTAAATACTACTAGAACTATTTTTCTCAAAGGATGGTTTTGGCAATAAATAACCCACGAAGGTTGATATGCCTTTGAACAATGAAACCAATACCGTATGGGCTTTCACACATATAGCAAAATGTAGACGAATTTATTAACCTAACTCCTTCAACACGAGCATGGTGTGACACAAGGTCAAGTTTTAAGTGGAATAAACCTGGTTTGAATTCAGAATTTTCCTTCCTTCTCTTAGACTGGTTGTCGTACCAAGGCTAAGGATCCCAATCTGTCCTACTATTTAACCATAGCTGGCGGAGAACCGAGGGACACATGCCTTTTCTGGAGGGAATTAGCACGAAATGAAACGCAAACAGCCATGTTCAGATTTTGAACTCGGGTCGCTGACTCCATTTCCTAATACTATAACCGTTATGGAAAATATTGCGGTAAGGAGAAGTAAGAGAGAACAGAATGAGAAGGTGAGATGTCAAAATTGAAGTCGGGATCACCGACATAGTTCCCATCGTTATAATGACCTCTCCATGTGTGAAGAACATTTCCAACTGACCCACCAGTGAAAGACACGCCTCTGTCCACTCCCAGGATCTAAAACAGTCCAGCGTTTCCTTAAAGTAGTCATTCTCTGGCCTGTCACTGTGCACTGACCCCTTGCTGTCTTCAGGCAGACTCTTACCCTGAATAAACGAACGATCCGTCGAGTGGACCGATCCTCTTTTCTGTTTTCGGCCTGAGGACACTTTACCAGCGCCGGACACTCTACAGACACCGGACTCCACAGCACCACCTACCTCGCTCACCATCTATGATTGAGCCATTCGGCTACGGTCTTCCTATTATGAATTACTCTCTTCCCGGGGCCGCAGACATCCAATATATTTTTCAATTATCCTTAAATGTCCTCTTCAACATCCGCTTCCTGCCACTTCGTGACGGTGGTGACATCTGTCCGACATGTTCACTGCGAGTTTTGGCCATTGTATTTCGTTGGCACCGACATTTATCGTTTCTTTTTCCCTGCTACACCTGGAGCAAAGTTGACAGAAGAACTTGAGAGAGAACAACGAGGAGAATAAAGGAAACGTTTGAGATTGTAAGGCAGATTGAGTAGAGGCCTAAAAGAGGGACTGGTGAGGAGTATTAAGAGAAGATGAAAGAAAGAAAGAAAGAAAGAAAGAAGTCTGAATAAGAGTTGACTGTTGGAATAAAAGTAAGGGGAAAGAAAGAAAGAAAGAAAGAAGTTTGAATAAGAAGTGGTAACTGTTGGAATAAAAGTAAGTGGAAAATAAATGAAAGAAAGAAAGAAAAAAGAAAGAAAGAAAGAAAGAAAGAAAGAAAGAAATTTGGAAAAGAAAGGTCGAATGTCAAATAATTTAGAAGCAGGAAAAATGAAATAAGAAAAATAAAATAAATATAAGAAAGAAAGAAAGAAAGAAAGAAAGAAAGAAAAATTAAGTGTCAGAAAAATAGTAAGCAACAAAAAGAAAGAAAGAAAGAAAGAAAGAAAGAAAGAAAAGGGTGTAAAAAGAAAGAAAAAAAGAAAGAATCTACAATTATAAGAGTTGAGACTCGTCAAAATACAGAGAAAAATAATTCCAGAAAAAAAGAGGAATTAAAAGGAAAGAAGGAAAACAAAATAAAAATACCTGTTTTGTAAAGAAGAAACAAAAAAGAGGAATAACCAAACAAAAACAAACAAAAAACCAACAAAAAGGAAAGAAAGAAAGAAAAAAAATAGGAATCGTCGGAAAGATCAAAGACCAAAAGAAAGAAAAAAAGAGAGTAAGAATGTCATAAAAGAAAGAAAACATCAAAATGACGCATAACGCTTTTCTCTGGAATCTGGGCTTTTTTAGCCCAACTCATGCCTTCCTTGTAACAATTACTGTATTTCACGTATTACAATCAAAGGAATGTAGTCATTTAGAGATCTTAATTTAGTTTGGCACAAGGCCAGAAGTATGGAGTTCTCACTGACAATGTTCTGCTAACAGAGCTCGTTAATCATTGCATCACATGAGCTGCCTGCAACCAAGAGAATGTCTGACAATTCTTCATATCCACATTAGTTTTTTTTTATTTTCGTTTGAGTGAAAGCAGACGCCTAAAATACGGGTGTGCGCACGCGCACGCGCACACACAAGCCAGAGCAAGCATACATACATATAATATAAATATATCTGTGTATGGATCTGTCCTCTTTGTGACATACATGTGAAGACAGATTTCTTATCACAGAATTATATTATCATGGACCTCCTTATTTTCTTGGGGGCTATCATTATAAAAATCAATCAAGAAAATGAAAAAACGACAGAATTGACGCTTTTTTTTCTTTTCCCTGATTCTAACATTTTTAAAAAATAAAATAGCGCTTGTGCTGTCCATCTGACATATTCTTTGTTGATTTTGTTTGAAAAATATTAATATTCTTACTGCTCTTCCATATTTTATCGAACTTTTTTCTCCATTCAATGTCAAATACCCTTCACGTGTGGCCAAATTAACATAAAAAAAAGAGTTAACCAGTCTTCGAATTTAATTATTTTTACGGGTTATATGTTCAATGTAGTTTTTTGACGTTCTGGTTACTGATCTCTGTACATATACGTGATTGTGATGAATACAGAGGAATAGAGAGTCAACTTAAACTGAATTTACAACAAACACCATAAAATTGCAAATCAGGAGAGAGGATATTGACGAGAAAGAAAGAAAATAAAGAAAAAATGGCGATAGAACATTTATGTAAAAATGTGCTTGAATCATTCCTTGAATAATTCGAACTTATATCCTCATTCATTACACTTTGGTCTTGCATGACTTCAATTATCAGCGCTTTTAAAATTCTAAGATGAAATATTGAAATTATTCTATGAGTCAGCAGGACAACTTTCCTTATCTTTGTTGTTTTGATTACTAGAAATCGACCGTGACACTCTTCAGTCTTCTTAATTTTGTCTTGGGATTGTTTTAAGTCCATTATTAGTCCATTAATTTTTAGTTTCAGTATCATTATGTATTCATGGTCTAATCGGCTGGGACGACAAAATACACCGACTGCATCTTAGCAGAGGGGAAAGACTCCAACAACGAGTGTTCTAGATATGACACTTAACAATCTGATGGTGAGGCTACAGTTGTGCCGCAGCTTTGAGGAATGTTCAGCACACTTTTATTGTCATCGCTCCCTGGTCCACTCTAGCCTGGAGTGGTAGCACCTGATAGGGTCCTATCTATGGCTCAAATAGAATTAAACTGTGAGCTTATGCTAAACTGAATTATTTGAAATAGGACTGTTTTTACATTTAACTGTGTGCAAATTAATGACTGATGTTTGATTTAATTTGTAGTGATACCTAGAAATACTTGAAACCATTTAACTTTGTGGACTAAACTGAATAGTTTGAAATAAAAATGTTTTTGACATTTAAAGTGTGTACCTATGCTAAACTAAACCCTATGAAATAGAACTGTCATGACATTTAACTGTGTGTAAACAAAAAACTATAGTTATACAAAACTGAATTGTTTGAAATAGAACTGTTTATATGCAGAAAAATAGATTTGGCTTTAAGTAACTTACAATGGTTGATATGCCATAAAACCAAATAATATCATATATTCAATTTGATTCCTACAATTGAAGTGATGGGAATTTCAGTTTTACTTTGGTTTAAGATTGAATATTGTCATTATTCTAGGAATTATTAGGAGTAGTATCCTCATTTTTTAAAATTTCAGTTTTAATCGCCCCAGTTCGACAGATATAATCTCTATTCTTTCTCTGATTATCATCATTATAACTATTTGTTTGTTATGCCTCCTAGTGCATTTTCTCTATCTTCTCGAATTAACTTTAAATTTTTCCTTAAGTATTTTACACTGAACATATGCTCTGTTAATACATTATCTATATACAGATTAAATTCTTTTATATAATTCATCCGATATTTTCCAAAAATGCCCTCCTAAAGACTTTTTCTTACCATTTTTCTTGAAATCATCCACTTTAAGCTTAAATTTTGTTACACTATTGCCGTTTTTATTCGGATTTGGCAATTTATTCCAAAAGCATATTACTCTAATAAGAAAAATTCTAACTGGTTTGTAGACTTAGTTTTTGAAATCAGTCAGGACAGTAAATTTCCAGTTCGAGAAGAGATATTGAAAAAATAATTAGAAACTCCATTGATTATTTTGAGAGTTTTAATCAGATCTTTCTTCTTCAGAAGCAGTCTCCGTGACTTTTGGGTGAAAGTGCTTGACTGAATTCTCGAAGTAAGCGAGCTCGAACTCCAGTCACGCAATTACGATCGCTTTCGGACTGATGTCTTTGCCAATGGTACGAACTCCCTTGTCTCCTAGCCAGCTATGGGTTAAATAGTGTCCGTGCTGTTCTTCTACAAGGATGGATTTGGCATTAGATGACCCACGAAGGTTTGTATGCTATTAAAAAAGAAACCAAATGTATTCTTTCTTGTGAAGTAAGTAAAAAGAGTAAAGTTGGCGACCGTAGTCGAGGGTGACCTGAAGGCTCCCTTTTCAATAGCTGCTACACCGAGGTGTTGGGGAGGGCGCTACTCCTTTCCCTGGACTGCTCAACTTTACTCTTGACACGTACCTTATAATGCTGAGTGTTAAGCCTGGAGGTATCAAGTACCATTTTTAAAGTCTTTGGTATGACCCGACCAGGGATTGAACACCGGTCTCTCGGACTACTGGCGACCTGTGAAGTAGTTAATCTTAATTTCTCTAATTTCTCCCTATAACTGTACTCTTTTACACCTATTATGTTTGGTTTGGTTTGTTGGGTTTTATGGCATATCAACCTTTGTAGGTTATTTAACGCCAAACCCATTTTTATGTAAATAATTTGTTCTATTTAAAACAATTCAGTTTAGCATAAGTACTCAGTTTAATGGTCAAAAACATTTGCATTTCTAACTATTCAAGCAGTTGTATGTAATAATTCGGTTAAGTGTAAATACAGTTTTAATGTCGAAAAACAGTTCTATTTGAAATAATTCAGTTAAGCATAAGCACGCAGTTTAAATGTGAGTACGGTTTAATAGTAAAAGTCATTTCTATTTCAAACTATTCAGTTTTACTCAAACAATTCATTTTAGCATAAGTATTCTGTTAATTCTATTTAACCCATAGATAGGACCCTTATCAGGTGCTACCACTTCGGGCCAGAGTGGACCTGGGAGCAATGGCAATGAAGGGGTACTCCGTATTCCCCAAAGCTCCAGCATTGCTGGAACCTCACCATCAGATTGTTTAGTGTCATATCCAGGACACTCGTTAGGGGTGGGGTCTTACCCCTCTGCAGAGGTGCAGTCAGTGTATTCTACAGCCCCAGCTGACTGGACAAATATTATGTTTGTCAATTTTCTTTGTATACCCTCCAATGAATTTTAGACACTGGAGCCCAGGCCTGAGTATAATATAATATATGAGGTATTAAGTGTTATGTAGAAGAATGTGCTGATAGCGACCCGTGTGATTTGAACACGGATCTCTAGCCAGCAAACACAAGTGTTGAAATGGATTGTACAACTGGAGTTCACGTGAGTAGAAATGGTGGATATATAAATGGGTCAGTCAGAGGTCTGACGAGAGAGAGAGAGAGTAGAGACATGTGCGTATACAGAATAGAGGTTAAGTGTTTAGCATTCCATACTCAATAAACGATATTGTACGAGAGAGAAGAAATTTGTATCAGCCAAAATTACCCCTACCTCAAGGAACATTACAAAAATGGCGACGAAGAATCAGTTCCAAACATTATAAATATTAGAGTTTTATACATTTTAAAAACAACATTTGCTTCCCTTGAAATAAAATTTCCCAACATCCAGTCAATTTTTCCATTTGCTCTCGATACCACAGAGAAAATAGAATTGTCATGTATCATCCAAGCATCAGATAGATGTGAGAATACCCGCCTCTGCAATTTGTTGCATAAGTTACTAACTCCACGTCGAGAACTTATGTGTGGCCGGATCGAGCGAGAAGCAGGTTCACAGGGAAAAGAACAAAAACACAACAACTTTGTGATTAAAATGCCAAGGGAGGATGGAGAGCGTGTAGCACTTTGTGGATAATTAGTTCTAGTTTGAGTTTTGGCTGGCAAAAGATTATCTTAACTAACTGGGTCCGGCTGGTAATGTCGCTGTTCGTTGTTTCTTTGTTCTGGCCTAATTAACTTTCCTCGAACCCAAACTAAGTCTGACTGGTAGGACCCAAAACGCACCTGTATATATACAGAATGTTTCATTATTATTTCTAGTCAAGGGGCACTCACGAATAAACCCATAACTTTTGGGGGGCCATTTCTCTCTTAAAAAAACTGGACATAAAAATATTTCCTTGACTGGCCGTCTCCGATACAGGGACATTAAATTCAGACCCTTTTAAGTTTTTGACCAGTACCTGACAAGTACTTAATACTTACCCACGTCCATGGCCATATGTATAAACATTTTCTTGTCTAGATTTCCTTAATCTAGTTAATGGATTTTCCTAATATTTGAAATTTGATACCCTGGCCGAATCTAACTCATCTTGCCACATATATATATATGTGTGCATATGTGTGTGTAAGAGTGTGTGTGTGTGTAGGTGTGTGTGTGTGTGTGCACACACATGTGCATGGGCGTATATATATATATATATATACACACACGCACACATGTATGGGTGCACACACACACGTGTGTATACATGTATGTGCATATATCCAAATCATAGTGTCACATAGATATCGAAAATAACGATACAGAGAGAAAGTGAAAGCGAGACAAATTGAACGAGAGAGAGAGAGAGAGAGAGAGAGAGAGAGAGAGAGAGAGAGAGAGAGATAGATGCGGGGTACTGTGTAAATGATATTAATATTATTTGGTGTTTTGTATGGGACCAATGACCCGAACAAGATTTTTTTCGCTCGGACTGTGAAATTTTTCTACGCCTTGCCAATCTCAGTCTTGCCCATTATGAGATGTAAAAAAGCCCACCACCTACTTCCTCAGTTGCTGTAGAGATCAGACAAGGAGTGACTGACGACAAAGTGGGGTCCAACCTGTGGATCTTCGGACCCCTGAAGGACTTTGACCGAAGATGCGAATAAGAGAACGGGCTCAGAGTCGTGATTAGCGAAGCTGAGAGGTTGCGCTGGATGCGTCGTTCGAAGAAGGGGAGCGTTTGAGTGGCTGCTATTTTTAAAGAAAAGCTGGATGATGAAAGGAGAGCGGCTTTGGGATCTTCACACTCCATCTTCTCCCAAGTACCGTGCTTCGCAGCCGCAGCAATCGCCACCGCTAATCTATGGAATGTCTCTTCCTATACTACCCGCTACTTCAAGGCAAGTACCACGTCCACCATTACAAACTGCACTTGTGGCTGAGTTGGATAAGTGTGAGTGATGGTGGAGACGTAGCTTGAGGAACGAGTTGCCGGAAGGGGAAAGAATAAACACCGGGCAAAGACGTCTGCAAGGTGAATGAAGACTTTGAGAGGGGAAGTTTCCTCCTGCTTAACCAATTGAAGCATCTTCTAGTCCTCTTCAATTTCGGCGAGGTGAATGGTTTGTATTTGAACATCTGAAGAATTTTTTTAGCGTGGTAAAACTATTGATTGTTCAATTGAACCAGAGTTCTGGTGGATAATGTGCATGCATGCTGAGGCCTCTCAGGCTTTTGACCGGAGATGTAAGGCATTTCTGGGAGGTGTCCACTTTAAGTCCAACTCTTCCTTTGTAGGGCTATCAAACTAGCCTTCCCGCAGGACGTCGGGAGTCTCGCTCTGGACGGTATTATTAATGAAGAGATGGGTGAAGGATCAGTGATGGGTGAAGGATCAATGGCTATCCTAGCTCCAGGCAAGTTCAGTTCAGAAATGCAGCAGTGGATGAGCAAATGTGTGTGTCTAGGGCCCGAGGGCAGATAGGAAATGTGAGCTTCTTGAGTCCTTTGGCACTATCGTATTAATGTATGCTGTGTGCAAAAGGATCGCATTGATTCGTGAAGTGAGTGGGTTCTGTCTGTGGGACTACGAGCTTCTTTTTAACATATTCGGTAGTTGTGCCTGAGACATTTTTTGTTTGGTCGACAGAAACTTGAACGCGATGTATTTGCTTGTTTTCAAAGATCCCGCGAGCAGACTTTGCTTGCTGGATGCTGCTACGAAGGGTGAGGCATTTCGATTTATTGGGGTTTGTATGCTTTATATCAAGAGTGAGCTTACCGATTTTTTAGCGTATGGATCCCTTCATAACGTCATTTAGATGGGTTATTTAGTGGGAGATTGAAGCGTAGTCATGGATTCTAATATGGATCGTGAGAAAAAGTAGGGATTCTAACACAGACAAGGATGCCAAGTATTTTTAATAGTTTCTCGAGAGACTCAGTGACATACAAGCTTCGAAGTGTGTGATAATATGTGGGTGATCTGATCCCTTTGTCTGTTTTGGCGCGAAACCAAACAAAGGGCTTTGACTCGAGATCTCTGACGAGACCGGAAGTGGGAGAGGAAAGGCAGGTCCGAGAGAAGCCAGAGGGGCAGTCGGCAAAGGAACCCAGACAAGGTCAGTTGGCGAAGAGAGACGGCGAGAGGCAGTCGACAACGGTCAGCAGAAGGAGGCAGTGAAGAAGACAGTCGAAGATGAGTTGGAATTCCTAGTGGAATTTCGCGAAAAATACACTCCCAGCGATAGTCTACAAGATGCACGAAAAGCTGTACATAAAGTGTCACAAAACTACCCTTCTTGGACTTGGAGCTGACCTAAGTCCATATTGTTCGTTTGTTCTTTTTCTCCCACTCCCTCAGTTGTATTTCTTGTGACCGGAAAGAAATGTGTGATACCCCTGTCGGAACCCACTGGATGAATCACGGGCTATGAATAGTATTGGTTTTAAGAAGTTCATGTATTCGGGGCGGCCGAAGGGGTGCATCACAAGTGAACATCCTCGTGGGATAGCATGGACCTGGTGCGGTATTGGCGGCTGGAGTTCCCGACAGCTTTTCCGCTACATCGACTGAGTATGAAGAGAGTCGGCTTAGATGTAATGGGTGGTCCAGGTGTTCATAACATACTTTCTTTTGATCTGGATTAGAATGACAGGCGGCTGGAATTTCAATAGATCTTTGTTGGATTTTAGGAGCCACCTGGAACTAGTTCTGTCACTGGAGCTGAAGAGGGGTGTTCTTGGGAATGGTTAATGGGAAGCGCTAGAATCTGAAATTAGGTCCCTCGCTGCTGAATGTGGCAGACGACTCAACCTAGATGGACTAGCAACACGAGGGATGTTAGAATCTGTAATGAATTGGAATGTAAGTGGGGAAATGGATGGGAAAGTGGCTTAACAATGGTCCACTTCCTTTATAGGAAAGGTCAATTAGTTGTGGCTAAACTGAAGGAATGTCATACGAGCCGATGAGAGTAGCACGCATTTTTTGAGCTGAGGAGCAAAGAAGGTACCACAACGACGTAATGATTTGCGAGGAGTTTCGAGACTGATTCCAGAAGCTTTTCACTGGGGACCTAGGGTTGGGCTCTGCTTCGTTCGATACCTGTCTAGCTATTTTCTCATCTGGAGCGAC
Organism: Sepioteuthis lessoniana; assembly: GCA_963585895.1. NCBI lineage: Eukaryota > Metazoa > Mollusca > Cephalopoda > Myopsida > Loliginidae > Sepioteuthis > Sepioteuthis lessoniana. The sequence continues at coordinate 44,735,901 of OY757936.1, read as the reverse complement.
GGAGGAAGCTAGGTGTGAGGAGTGCCATGATGGAGGATTAAGATCGGCATGCGTTGGAGAGGGTCAGTGTGGACAGGATTCTAGGGATTGATGGTCTTTCTTGTGAGGTGTACTAGGGGTTGTCACATAAATTTGTATCCTTGCTGACAGCGATCTTTAGTATTGGCTGAGGCGGGGGAGTGTCCCCAACGCTTTACTTGACGTGTTATAGGGTTCCTCTGTAAGAGCACAAATCCTAGCGGTCGGACTGATGGTTTTCGTCCTTTAGGGATGTTTAGGGATGGATTAAAAAGAAGATTCGAGACATTACAAGAGAACAGAGAAAAAGGTACCCCAAATGATGAATATGAGAATTTCGTCAACGCACACCTTGAGGCGAAAGCGAAGTGTATTCCAACAAACCTAGAACAAAATATAGAGTCCCATGGGAAACTTGAGCGGTTAGAGAAAAACGTACATATGTGAAAACTGCCTCGAAAAGCTAGAGGAAGAACCCGACAAACACAAATGCCATAAAACTAAAAAAGGCACAATATCAATTAACAGGCATATATCTAAAAGAACAGACAGAATACATACAAAATCAGATAGATAAGATTAGAGACTCAGTAGACGATAGGCAATCTAGGATAGCCTGGCAAACAATAAACGAAGTGAGTAAAAGGAAGAGCACAACCAAAGCAAAATTGAAAGCTGCAAACCATCAGGAAAGAATAAAACTGTGGAAACAACATTTCGAAAATCTACTAGGAAACCCACCGAAAGTTACACATGAACCAATCACCAGAATTATCAGTAAACAATTGGACATCAAACTAGGACCGTTCACTCAAGAAAAAAAAATAGAAATAGGAAAGCTGCAGGGCTTGACGAGATTTCTCAAGAAGTATGGAAGACCAGACAATTCGATGACATACTGCTCCGACACTGCAACGCAGTCTATAATCAAAATCCGATGGACAGATGGATGAAGGGATGCATCCTTCCCTTCCCCTAAAAAGTATGACCTCGGAGTAGCCATGAACTACTGAGGTATAACACTTACATCCATAGTAGCCAAGATTTACAATGCCCTACTACGAAAACGCATAGAACCCAAAATCGACAACATCCTTAGGAAAAACCAAAATGGCTTCCGAAGAAATAGATCCACGACCTCACAAATATTGACCATCCGTAGAATCCTTGAAGGCGTACGGGCAAAAAAACCTACAGTCGACATTACTATTTGTCGACTTTACCAAGGCCTTCGATTCCATTCACAGAGGAAAGATGGAACAAATCCTACTAGCATAAGGCCTACTTAAAGAAACCGTAGCAGCAATAACAATTCTCTATAAACACCAAAGTGAAAGTACGTTCACCGGATGGAGACACAGAATACTTCGACATTGTAGCAGGAGTACTACAAGGGGACACGCTAGTCCCATACCTCTTTATCATCTGCTTAGACTACATCCTTAGAACATCGACCGATAAAATCAGAGAAAACAGCTTCGATCTGACAAAGAAAAGAAGCAGAAGGTACCCCGCAACAACAATTACCGACGCCGACTACGCCAATAACATAGCGATACTGGCAAAGACACCCAACCAAGCCGAAACACTACGGCATAGTTTGGAACGAGCAGCCGCAGGCATTGGCCTCCATGTCAATGCACACAAAACGGAATATATGTGCTTTAATCAAGCAGGCGACATTTCCACACTAGAAGGAACCGCTTTAAAACTAGTAGACAAATTCACCTACCTAGGAAGCAGTGTCTCATCAATCGAAAAAGACATCGACACGCGGTTAACGAAGGCATGGACAGCTATCGATAAGCTATCGATCATATGGAAATCAGACCTGACCGATAAAATGAAACGCAGTTTTTTCCAGGCAGCAGTCGTGTCGATACACCACTTGGACGCTAACAAAACAGCTGGAGAAGAAGCTAGACGGCAATTACACAAGAATGCTGCGAGCAATATTGAATAAGTCTTGGCGGCAACACCTCACAAAGCACCAACTATACGGCCACCTGACTCCCATCACGAAAACTATCAAAGCTAGAAGAACTATACACGTAGGACGAGCTCATAAGTGATGTACTCCTATGGACGCCTCATATGGCCAAGCAAAAGCAGGATGATCAGCTAGAACATACATACAGCAGCTACGTCAGGATAAGGGATGTAGCCCTGAAGACCTGCCAGAGGCGATGAACGATAGGGAAAAGTGGCAAGAGAGAGTCAGGGATATCCTTACCAGCGGCACGACATGATGATGATGATGATGATGATGAAGGAAGTTGAGCACTAATTTCTATTTCGGCGGGGATCTTGGCAAGTCATTTGCGGACTGCCTTACCAGTATTGATTGGTCCTGAAATGCCTGGTGCTGTAGGGGCAGTCATGTTTCCTTGGAAAATGTATGAACCTCATTATTTCCCAGTTATGAGTTAAATGGTAACACCAATGTTATTCTTTTACAAGGATTGACTTGGCATTGAATACGGCAAAAAGATTGATACGCCATTAAACAAAGAAACCAAGCAAAGCCGAGACAGAGACCTAGACAAAATTGTATGAAAGATGGACATCAGATATCCCATTTTACCGATAACGATGTTATTTACATGACGAGTAAATAGCAATATCATCATCATCATCATATCGTGCTGGCAGCACGGATATCCCTGACCCTCTCTCGCCACTCCTCCCTATCGTTCATCGCCCTAGGTAGGTCTTCTGGACAACAACCTGTATCCTCACATAGCTGCTGAATGTACGTTCGAGCTGGTCGTCCTGCTTTTGCACGGCCATGTGTGGGGATCCATAAGAGTACATCTCTTATGAGTTCATCTCTGCTTCTCCAGCAGTGTCCTGCATGTCTGGTTTCGTCTAACTTGGATAGTTTTCGTGATAGGGGGCAGGTGGCCGTACAGTTGGTGTCTTGTGGGGTGTTGCTGCCAGGACTTGTTCAGGATTGCACGCAGCATTCTTGTGTAATTGCCATCTAGTTTCTTCTCCAGCCGTTTTGTTAGCGTCCATGTAGTGCATCCATATAGCAGTATCGATGTGACCGCTGCCTGGAAGAAACTGCGTTTCATTTTATCTGTTAGGTCTGATTTCCATATAATCGATAGCCTATTGATAGCTGTCCATGCTTTCGTTAACCTCGTTTCGATGTCCTTTTCAGTTGATTCGACGCTGCTTCCTAGGTATGTGAATTTGTCTACTAGTTTAAGTGGGGTTCCTTCTAGAGTGGAGATGTCCCCCGTTTGGTTATAGCACATATATTCCGTTTTGTGTGCATTAACATGGAGGCCTATGCTTGCTGCTGCTCGTTCCAAACTATGCAGAAGTGTTTCGGCTTGGTCAGGTGTATTTGCCAGTATCGCTATGTCATCGGCGTAGTCGGCGTCGGGAATTGTTGTTGCGGGGTATCTTCTGCTTCTTCTCTTCGTCAGTTCGAAGCCATTCTCTTTGGTTTTGTCAATCGATGTTCTAAGTACGTAGTCTAGACAAATGATAAAGAGGTACGGGGCCAGCGTGTCCCCTTGTAGTACTCCTGCTACAATGTCAAAGTATTCTGTGTCTCCATCCGGTGATCGTACTTTTACTTTAGTGTTTCTATAGAGAATCGTTATTGCCGCTACGGTTTCTTTAGGTATGCCGTACACTAGTAGGATTTGTTCCATCTTTCCTCTGTGAATGGAGTCGAAAGCCTTGGTAAAGTCGACAAATATTAATGTCGCTTGTAGGTTCTTTGCCCGTACACCTTCAAGGATTCTGCGGATGGTTAATATTTGTGAGGTCGTGGATCTATTTCTTCGGAAGCCATTTTGGTTTTTTCTAAGTATGTTGTCGATTTTGGGTTCTATTCGGTTTCGTAGTTGGGCATTGTAGATTTTGGCAGCTATGGATGTAAGTGTTATGCCTCGGTAGTTTTTGGCTAATCCGAGGTCCCCCTTTTTAGGGAAGGGGAGTATGCATCCCTTCATCCATCTATCTATCGGATTTTTATTGTATACTGCGTTGCAGTGTCGGAGCAGTATGTCGTCGAATTGTCTGGTCTTCCATACTTCCGGGGGAATTTCGTCCAGCCCTGCAGCTTTCCTATTTTTAATTTTTCTGAGAACCGAGTCGAGTTCTTCTTGTGTGAACGGTCCTAGTTTAATGTCTGATTTTTTGCTAATTATTCTGGTGATTGGTTCATGCGTTATTTTTGGTGGGTTTCCAAGTAAGTTTTCGAAGTGCTGTTTCCACAGTTTTATTCTTTCTTGTTGGTTTGCTGCTTTAAGTTTTGCTTTGGCTGTGTTCTTTCTTCTGCTCACTTCGTTTATTGTTTGCCAGGCTATTCTAGATTGTCTATCTTCCACCGAGTCTCTAATCTTATCTATCTGATATAGCAATATAACTTGGCATAAATTGTCAGACTGACTTTGCGATTCCAGCTCCAATTCATAAATTCAAAGTTTTTGGTTCCCCGAAACGGGCTTTCCCATAGCCGGAAGTGGGAAGCGATAGATCCATGCTTTTCTGAAAGGTATTTGTATGAAAAGAGATAGAGCTTCGTCCTTAATTTAAAATCGCCTCATCGGGTTTATTTTCTATAAAGATAACCGTTACCTTACAAGCACTTCTCTATATAAAGTATAAGAAATTAAATCGAATGAATTAGATAATTAAGACCAGCAAAAAGAATATTTTACTTATTAATAACTTGATGATATAAAAGTAATTCGACTTTAAGAATTCTGTCTTTCGTCATTTTTGGGTTGTATAACTTGATAATGATATAAAAGTAATTCCTCTTTTAGAATTCGGTCTTCATTTTTAGATTCTATAACAGGATGATGATAAAAAAGTAATTCCTCTTTTAGAATCGTATATTTCTTCATTTTGGATTGTATAACTTGATGCTGATAGAAAATAATTCCTCTTTTAGAATTCGGTCTTCATTTTTCGATTGTATAAGTTGATGATGATATAAAAGTAATTCCTCATTCAGAATTCTGTCTCTCTTCATTTTCGGATTGAACAATTGATGATGATTTAAAAATAATTTCTCTTTTAGAATTCAGTCTTTCTTCATTTTTGGATTGTACAACTGGATGATGATATAAAACTAATTCCCTTTTAAGACTTGTGTATTTCTTCATTTTTAGATTTTGCAACTTGATGAGGATATAAAAGTAATTCCGCTTTTAGAATTCGGCATTTTTTCATTTTTGGATTATACAACTTGATGATGCCATAAAAGTAATTCCTCTTTAAGAATTCTCCCTATCTTCATTTTTGGATTGTCAACTTGAAGATGATATAAGAGTAATTCTTCTTTTAAAATTTGGTCTTTCTTCATTTTTGGATTGTATAAACTGATGATGATATAAAAGTAATTCCTCTTATAGAATTCGGTCTTCGTTCATTTTTGGATTGTTCAATTAATGGTAACATAAAAGTAATTCCTCTTTTAGAATTGGATCTTTTTTCATTCTTGGATTATATAACTTGATGATGATATAAAAGAAATTCCTCTTTGAGAATTCGATCTTTCTTCCTTACTGGATTGGAGAACATGATTATGATATAATGTAATTGCTCTTTTTAGAATTCTGTCTTTGTTCATTTTTGGATTGAAAACTTGATGATAATATTAAAGTAATTCCGCTTTTAGAATTCGATTTTCATTTTTGGATTGTACAGTTTGATGATGATATAAAGTAATTCCTCTTTAGAATTAAGTCTTTCTCCATTTTCGGATTGCACAACTTGATGATGATATAAAAGTAATTTCTCTTTTATAATTTGGCCTTTAGAATTCTGTCCTTCTTAAAAGTAATTCCTCATTTAGAATTCGGTGTTTCTTCATTTTTGGCTTGCACATCTTGATAATGATATAAAAGTAATTCCACTTTTACATTAGGTCTTTCTTCATTTCTCGATTGAACAACCTAATTATATAAAAGTAATTCCGCTTTTAGAATTTGGTCTTCATTTTTGGAATGAACAAAGAGATCATGATATAAAAGTAATTCATCTTTAAAATAGTCTTTTATCATTTTTGGAGTGAATAACTTTATGATGATATAAAAGTAATTTCTCTTTTAGAATTCGGTCATTAATCATTTTTAGATTGAATAACCTGATGCTGATATAAAGTAATCCATCTTTAAGAATTGTGCATTTCTTCATATTTGGATTTTACAACTTGTTTTAGGCTATGAAAGTAAGACTTCATCTATAAATCGGTCTTCATTTTTTCATTGCATAACTTGATGATGATATAAAAGTAATTCCTCTTTTAGAATTCGCTCTTTCTTCATTCTTTGATTGAAAAACCTGATTATATAAAAGTAATTCCTCTTATAGAATTCTATCTTAATTTTTGGATTGTACAACATGATTTATGATATAAAATTATTTCCCCCTTTAGACTTGTGTCTTTCTTCATTTTTGGATTGAACAAATTGGTGATAATATAAAAATAATTCCACTTTTAGAATTCGGTCTTTATTTTTGGATTGTATAACAGGATGATGATATAAAAGTAATTACTCTTTTAAAATTTTCTCTTTCGTCATTTTTGGATCGCACAACTTGATGATGATATAAAAGTAATTCCACCTTTAGACTTCTGTCTTTCTTCCTTTTTGGATTGAACAACCTGATGCTGATATAAAAGTAATTCCTTTTTTAGAATGGTGTATTTCTTTATTTTTGGATTGAACTACTTGATAATGATATAAAGTAGTTCCTATTTTAGAATTTGGTCTCTCTGAATTTTTGGATTGTACAACTTGAAGACGATATAAAAGTAATTCCTATTTTAGAATTGTTTATATCTTCATTTCTGGATTATACAACTTGATGGTAATATAAAAGTAATTCCTCTTTTAGAATTGTATATTTCTTCATTTTTGGATTGTATAATTTGATGATCATATAAAGTAATTCCTCTTTTAGAATTCAGTCTTTCTTCATTTTTGGATGGTACAAATTGATGATGACATAAAAGTAATTCTTCTTTTAGAATTCGTTCTTAATTTTTGGATTTTTCAACTTGATGGGGATATAAAAGTAATTCCTCTTTTAGAATTGTATATTTCTTCATTTTTTGATTGTACAACCTGATGATGATATAAAAGTAATTGTCTTTTTAAGAATTCGGTCTTCATTTTTGATTGAAAACGTGATGATTATATAAAAATAATATCACTTTGAAATTGTGTATATATTTATTTTTGCATTGTACCACTTGATTGCGATAAAAACTCATTCAGCTTTTAGAATTCGGTCTTTCTCAATTTTTGGATTGTAGAACATGATGGTTATATCAAAGTAATTTCTCTTTTAGAATTCGGTCTCCATTTTTGGATTGTACAACTTGATGATGATATAAAAGTAATTCCTCTTTTAGAACTGTATTTCTTCATTTTTGGATTGTACAACTAGATGTTGATATAAAAGTAATTCCTCTTTTAGAATTCGGTCTTCCTTTTTGGATTGTATAACAGGAGGATGATGTAAAAGTAATTCCTCTTTTAGAATTCGGTCTTCCTTTTTGGATTGTATAACAGGAGGATGATGTAAAAGTAATTCCTCTTTTAGAATTCGGTCTTCCTTTTTGGATTGTATAACAGGAGGATGATGTAAAAGTAATTCCTCTTTTAGAAGTCGGTCTTCCTTTTTGGATTGTATAACAGGAGGATGATGTAAAAGTAATTCCTCTTTTAGAATTCGGTCTCTCTTCATCTTTGGATTGTACAACTTGATGATGATATAAAGGTAATTACTTTTTTAAAATTCGGTCTTCCGTTTTGGATTGTATAACAGGTTGATAATATAAAAGTAATTACTCTTTTTTAATTCGGTCTTCATTTTTGGATTGAAAACTTGATGATGTTATAAAATTAATTCCACTTTTAGAATTGTATATATCTTCATTTTTGGATTGTACCACTTGATGGTGATACTATTTACCAACCCCTCCGCTCGGGCAGTATATGACACAAGGTCAATTTTTAAGCGGAGTTTAACAGGTTTTGAATTCAGAGTTTTCCTTCTCCTAGATTAGTTGCTTCACCAAGGCTGAAGAACCTAGTCCGTCCTACTATTTACCCATAGCTGGAGGGAGAATAAGGGGGTTCATACCTTTCCCAAGTGTATTTGCCCGAAAGTGAACGTAATAGCGCGACTGGAGTACGAACTCGCGTACTACGATTCCGCAGTTCATCGCATTAACCATTACACCACGAGGACACCACTTGATGGTGATAAAAAGTAATTCCGCTTTTAGAATTCGGTCTTCCTTCATTTTTGGATTGTACAACATGATGGTTATATAAAAGTAATTCCTCTTTGAGAAATCAGTCTTAATTTTTGGATTGTACAGTTTGATGATGATATAAAGCTATTCTACTTTTAGAATTCAGTCTATCTTCATTTTTGGATTGTACAACTTGATGTTGATATGAAAGTAATTCCTCTTTTAGAATTTGGTCTTCCTTCATTTTTGGATTGCACAACATGATGGTTATATAAAAGTAATTCCTGTTTTAGAAATCAGTCTTAATTTTTAGATTGTACAGTTTGATGATGATATAAAGCTATTCTGCTTTTAGAATTCGGTCTATCTTCATTTTTTGATTGTACACCTTGATGATGATATAAAAGTAATTCCTCTTTTAGAATTCGGTCTTCATTTTTAGATTCTATAACAGGATGATGATAAAAAAGTAATTCCTCTTTTAGAATCGTATATTTCTTCATTTTGGATTGTATAACTTGATGCTGATAGAAAATAATTCCTCTTTTAGAATTCGGTCTTTCTTTATTTTTTTTACAACTTCATGACGATATGAAAGTAATTCCTCTTTTAGAATTCGGACTTTCTAAATTTTTATTGTAAAACCTGATGATGATACAAAAGTAATTCCTCTTTAAGAAATCGTCCTTCATTTTTGGATAGGAAACTTGATGATGATATACAAGTAATTCCTCTTTTAGAAATCGTCCTTCATTTTTGGATAGGAAACTTGATGATGATATACAAGTAATTCCTCTTTTAGAATTCGGTCTTTCTTTATTTTTGGATTCTATAACATGATGATGATTTAAAAGTAATTCCTCATATAGAATTCTTTCTTTCTTCATTTTTGCATTGTATAATTTGATGAGGATATAAAAGTAATTCCTCTTTTAGAATTGTGTATTTCTTCATTTTTGATTGTATAACACGATGATGATTTGAAAGTAATTCCTCTTTTAGAATTCCGACTTCATTTTTAGATTGTATAACAGGATGATGATATTAAAGTAATTCCGCTTTTAGAAATCGGTGTTTCTTCATTTTTGGATTGTACAAATTGGTGGTGATATAAAACTAATTCCTCATTTAGTATACTCTCTTTTGTTATTTTTGGATTATAAAACTTGATGATAATATAAAAGTAATTCAACTTTTAGAATTGTGCATTTCTTCATTTTTGGATTGAACAACATGAGGTTTATATAAAAGTAATTCCTCTTTTAGAATTCGGTCTTTCCTCATTTTTGGATTGTACAACGAGCACTTTAATATTTTTAATCTCATCCCGTCCCTATTTTTTCTGAAAATATGAATATCTTAGAAATCGCTTATTTGTTAAGGTAGTTGATTTATTTATATCCTTTTTCAACTCACTGCCCTTTGAAAACTTAACCTCTACATTGTAGCTGTCGATATTCGAATGAATGTACCATAAGTCAACCCTTGCTAAGCCGAAGTAATTTTTTTACGAGCAATTAGATATTATAATGCAGCCAATAATAATCATTTATAAACAATAGTAGCCTCAAACAACCAGTCCTACCACAAATAATTTGCACACAGTTATAAGGTTTTAAGTATTCCAATCTGATACAAATAATTTATTTTCATTGCGTCCGGATCAATCCTTAAAGGCTTGGTAAAGAGGCAAGAGGAGTTGTATTTTGACCTTTTGACCCGGCCAAAAATGCCATTCCAAGGTGATGCACCGGAAAGAGGTGGCACATTCTAATGGCAGTTATGAGAGGAAATCGCGTGGATGGAAATTGGCTGATGAAATGGGACGAGCTAAAAAATTCCCATTGTACACTCATAGACTAATGCACCGGAAGAGAGTGACCTCTGAACTGCATGACAGTTATTTCCGCTTGATGACGATTAAACATGCGATTTCAAAGATCGAGTAGGCGTTGAACTATTATATAACACAGCCAGTTGAGTTTAACGGAAAGTTGCAGTAGAGTTGGAGACGGAGTTATAGAAGAGATGTGGTAGGTAAAACCACACCCGGCCGAGGGGGCCCTTGGGAACCCCGATGGAGTTTGCGGACCAGAGAAGTTACTGATAAGATGCAGTAAAGGAAGCCATCACTCAGCAGAGTGGGCCTCCGGTTGAGCATCTGGAGAACGAGAAAGACACAACGCTGACGGCCATAAGAGTAGAGGTCAAAATATTGCAGTTTCTGTTCGGTCTCCAGCTCCCTCTCACACGAAAACCTTGAATAACCTTTTCGAACCTTTGTAATAAAGTGAGAGGTACATATATTGTTAAAGAAGTCTTCCTGCGTCTTTTATTCATTGCGTCTTATGTATCCTGCATAAACATGTATATGAGAATACAATAAGAGGAGTTGTAAATTGGAGCACGAGCAGATACCATCCAATCTACAAGAATACAGAGAACAGTCCTGGAGACTTTGGTTGTTTTTTCGCGTTTTATGGCATATCAACCTTTGTCGGTTATTTAATGCCTAGTCTATTTTTATGCAAATAATCAGTTCTATTTCAAACAATTCAGTTTAGCATGAATAAACAGTTTAATTGTCCAAAACATGTCTTTTTCATGCTATTTAGGTTTGTCAAAATGTTTTAATTCAAAGAAATTAGTTTAGCATAAATGTCAAACATTTCTATTTCGAATAATCCGGTTTTGCATAAGTACGCTGTTTAGTTCTATGTGACCCATAGATAGGACCCTATCAGGTGCTACCACTCCGGGCCAGAATGGACCTGGGAGCGATGGCAATGAAGAGGTAGTGCGCATTCCCCAAAGCTCCAACAATACAGGAACCTCACCATCAGATTGTTTAGTTTCATATCCAAGACCCTCTCTGTGGGTAGGCTCTTACCTCTTTGCAGAAATACAGTCGGTGTATTCTGCATCCCAGGCGGACTGGGAATCGAAGAGGATATAACAGAAAAGTCGGAAGGGTTAACTTCCATGGAAAAAGAGTTAGAAGGACTCGAAAAAGGTCACAAGGAGAGAATACAACTCGATTCACTCAGAGCAAGATTCAAAAAAGTACCAAACTGGAAAACACTAGGCCATGATGGCATACATGGATACTGGTTTTAAAAATTCACTTCCATCCACGAATTATTGGCTATCGAAATGAATAGAAGCTTAGAAAAAACAAACATAACCGAATAAATGAATAAAGGAAAGGCTACCCTGATCTAAAAAGACCCCCAAAAAGGAACAGCTCCAACAACAACAGACCCATAACGTGCCTACTGCTGATGTGGAAAATACTAACAGCACATATCAGGAAGGAGATTAACTATTCGTTAGTATGCCGCGGACTGTTCCCCGAAGAACAGGAAGGATGTTGCAAGGGAACAAGAGGAGCAGGAGATCTACTGTACATTGATCAACGCATTTTTAAAGGTTACTAAACGAGACGAAAAATGTGACTATGGCGTGAACTGATTACAAAAATCCATACGATATGGTCCTGCAAAGATGGATGATAGACTGTCTTATAATGTACAAGATATCCGACGAAGTTAAAAAAGTTTATCGAGAAAACCATGAAAAACTGAAGCGTGGAACTGACAGCAGGAAGAAAAAAGCTTAACTATGGTGAAGATCCAGAGAGGAATCTTCGAGGAAGATGTGGTATCACAGTTAACCTTTGTAATAGCAATGATGCCACAGAGTCACATAATTAGGAAATGTACTGGCGGATACAAACTTCTTAAATCGCAAGAAAAAATCAACCACCTAATGTATGTGAACGACATTAACCTGTTAGCCATAAATCAAAATGAATTGGAAACCCTAATACAGGTAGTAAGAATATACAGTCAGTGCTAAGAACAAAATGCGGAAAACAACAAATTAGAGAAGGAAAAGAACTGCAAATCAATAAAAAAATCAGAACGATCGGAGAAAAGAAAACTTACAAATACTAGTGAATATTGAAAGTGAACACCATAAAAAAAGCGGAGATGAAAGAAAAAAATTTAAAAAAAAATATACCTCTTAAGAACGAGAAAACTACTCCAAACCAAAATATTCGGCAGAAATCTCATCAAAGAGATAAACACCTGGGCTCGAGACTATTCTTAAAGTGGACCATTCTAAAAGTGGACAAAAGAACTTCAACACATGAACCAGAGAACAAGGAAATTCATGACAATGCATGAGGCCTTATATCTCAGAGATGATATAGACACACTATATGTGTCAAGAAAAAAAGGAGGAAGAGGACTCGCCAGCATTGAAGATAACGTCGATACATCAATGACGACTCGAAGACGACATAAAATTAAGCAAAACAAACTGATTACAGAGATCAGAAACAACGCAAACAACACAAAGATCAACAGAACAGCAATGATTTGAAAAAAAAAATGGGCAGAAAAACAACTGTATGGATATTTCAAGCGACAGACTAGCGAAATTTCACACGTGAAAACATGGACAGGGCTAAGAAAGGGGAAAACGTAAGAGAGAAACTGAATCTCTTCTCATAGCAGCTCAAAACAACGACATAAAGACAAGCTGTGTCAAAGCAAAAATAGATAAGACACAACAAAATAGTAAATATAAGATATGTGGTTATAGAGACGAAACGATCAATCATATAATAAGCGAATGTAGTAAATTAGCACAAAAGGGTATAAGACTAGACACAACTGGGTGGAGTAGGTAATCTTCAATTTTGACCATACGAACAAGTGTTATATGCACAATCCAGAATAAGATGCACAAACTTCTCTGGAGTTTTGAGATACAAACGAATCACCTAATCTAGGCCAGACAACCAGACCTTGTGATAGCCAACAAAAAAGAGAGCCTGCAGAATAGTGGACTTTGCCGTCCCGGCAGACCACAGAGTGAAAAATAAAAGAAGGTGAAAAAAGAGATAAGTACCTAAACCTTTCTAGAGAACTGGAAAAACTATGGAACGTGAAGATGATGGTGACACCAATTTTGGTTGGTGCTCTTTGGACTTTCCCCAAAGGATTGGTGAAGGGACTAGAAGATTTAGAAATCAAAACAGCATTACTAAGATTGGCCAGAATACTGAGAAGAGTCCCAGAGATTTGAGGAGATTTGCTGTCACTGAGACACCAGTGAGAAACCTCCAGCAAACGCTGGTTTGAATAATAATAATAACAATAATAATAATAATAATATCTACAAAAAAAAACTTGGAAAATAGTCGACTTTGCTGTCCTGGCTGACCACAGAATAAAACTGAAAGAATGTGAAAAGAGAGATAAGTACCTTGACTTTGCTAGGGAATTGAAAAACTGTGGAACTTGCGGGTGACAGTTATACCAATTGTAATTGGTGGGTTTGGAACAGCTACTAAAGGATTACAAAAGGGACTGGAGGATTTGGAAGTTTGCGGATGGGTGTAGAACATCCAAACGACAGCATTATTGAGAATGGCAAGAATACTGAGAAGAGTCCTGGAGACTTGAGGAGACTTGCTGTCACACAGACTTCAGTGAAAAACCATCGGCTAACACTGATGTGAAAAGCTCAAATGAGTGAATAATAATATCTAAACTATAGCAATACTAACAATTCTGAAGAAAGCCCTGGAAACTAACGCTAACGCTGGTAGGAAAAACTTGCGAAGAGTAATATAATATACACAAAAAACTTAAAAGCCCTTCCCCGGAAGCCATGTTTTCGAACGTTTATATAAAAGTAATTAACTTGTCTATGAATATGAATAAACAAAATCTTCTTTTAAGTAACAAGAAAAACCTTAATGACATAAGTAGCGAATGCAGTAAAGTTACAGAAAAGAAATGGCTAGGAAAGATGATCTACTTGAAATTGTGTGAGAAATTAACGTTTGCCTCTACTATCAAATGATATAGGTACAAAGTAGGATACGTCTTAGAGAATCATCATCATTATCATCATCATCATGTCGTGCCACTAGAACGGATATTCCTGACCCTCTCTCGCCACTCCTCCCTATCACTCATCGCTTTGGGCAGGTCTTCAGGGCTACATCCCGTATCCTCACATAGCTACTGTATGTATGTTCGAGCTGGTCGTCCTACTTTTGCTTGGCCATATTTGGGGGTCCATAGGAGTACATCACTGATGAGTTCGTCCTTGCTTCTCCGGCAGTGTCCTGCGTGTCTGGTTCGTCTAACTTGTATAGTTTTCGTGATGGGAGGCAAGTGGCCGTATAGTTGGTGTCTTGTGGGGTGTTGCCGCCAGGACTTGTTCAATATTGCTCTCAACATTCATGTGTAATTGCCGTCTAGCTTCTTCTTCTGCCGTTTAGTTAGCGTCCAGGGAGTGCATCCATATAGCAGTATCGATTCGACCGCTGCCTGGAAGAAAGACACTTAATTTTGGGCGGGGGGATTTTGAGATATAAGAAGGCCAGACCCAGTGTTAATTTAAAAAAAATTGTCATCTTGTGAATAAGTAAAAAAAAGTTGGCAACCGTAGTCGAGGGTGATCAGAAGGCTCCCTTTTCAATAGCTACTACACCGAGGTGTAGGGGAGGGCTCTACTCCTTTCACTGGATTGCTTCACTTTACCCTTGATACGTACCTTTTAAGCTGAGTATTGAGCAAGGAGGTATTGAGTACCATTTTTAAAGTCTTTGGTATGACGCGACCTGGGATTGAACCTAGGTCTCCCGGACGATTGGCGAACACTCTACCACTAGGCCAATGAAACGAAAATAGAGACAATTACTTGGATCTTACCAGAGAACTAAAAAATACAGAACATGAAGTTGACGGTGGCGCACTAGGAACGGTCCCCAAAGAGTTGAAAAAAACTGTAATAATTGAAAATCATGGAAAGAATTTTGATCCTCCAGACCACAACATTGTTAAGATCGGCTAGAATACTGAGGTGACCTGAGGAGACTCATTGTCACTCCTGTGAACGCTACCACATAACACTGAGTTGAAAAACTCACAAAAAGAAAATACTTTGTCATTTAATGAATTTAGCCGTTAAATGAAAGTAAAAGTAAGCGAAAAGATAGACAAATGTTAAAAACTTGGCAAGGACCTGAACAAAACCTGTGGAACACGAAGATGAA
Source organism: Sepioteuthis lessoniana (assembly GCA_963585895.1). Lineage (NCBI taxonomy): Eukaryota > Metazoa > Mollusca > Cephalopoda > Myopsida > Loliginidae > Sepioteuthis > Sepioteuthis lessoniana. Next base: position 44,720,563 of record OY757936.1, on the reverse strand, counting down.
TGTGATACCAACTGTAGATGTTGCTCTTAGATTTATCGTCAAAGGCCACGAAAAAAAATTGGAGGAATAGGAGATCAGAGGTAGAATCGAGACTATCCTGGCCACAACATTGTTAAGTTAGGCTGGAATACTTTGGCCCAATAATCTGGGGCTAGAGAATACATCAGAAGGGTAAGACTCCTCACCCAACGAGTGTCCAAGATATGACTCTAAACAATTTGATGATGAGATTCCAGTCAAGCTGAAGCTTTGGGGAATGGGGAATACCATTTCATTGCCATCGCTCCCAGGTCCACTCAAGTCCGGAGTGGTAGTACCTGATTGGGTCCTATCTTTGGGTCAAATAGAACTGTTTTGACATTTAAATAGTGTACTTATGCTAAACGGAATTGCTTGAAATAGAACTGTTTTTACGTTTAACTGTGTATTGATAAAACACAGTGTACTTATGCTAAACTGAATTGTTTGAAATAGAACTTTTTGATCATTTAACTGTGTGTAAGCAAATGACTGATGTTTAATTGAATTGTTTGTTATACTTAGCATCACTCTGAATCATTTTAGTTTGTTGACATGCTAAACTGAATGGTTTGAAAGGGAACTGTTTGATCATTTAACTATGTGCAAACAAATGACTGGTTTTTAATTGAATTGTTAGTCATACATAGCAACCAATACTTGAAAACATTAAACTGTGAGAAAACAAATGATTAATAGTAAATAGAATGGTTCGTATTAGAAATAAGTGAAACCATTTAACTGTACGAAAAAAATGAGCTCAAGCTGACTTTGAATATGTTATATACAAAAAGTATTTAGAGATGATACATTTAATATATATGTTGTTGTGGAGGGATAAAAACACCCTTCACTGAAAGAATGAACTCGTGTGAAAAGATTATATATATATATATGTATTGTGTGTGTGTGTGTGAGAGTGTGTGTGTGTGTGTGTGTTATGTACAATGTCGAATCCTTTTCATACATAAATTATATCGTAATCTACGATGTGTTATCTACAAAAAGTATTTAGAGGTGATATATTTGATATATATGTTGTTGTGGAGTGATAAAAACACCCTTCACTGAAACAATGAACTCGTCTGAAAGGATATATATATATATCATCATCATCATCATGTCACGCCGCCAAGACGGATATCCCAGACCCTCTCTCGCCACTTCTCCCTATCATTCATCGCCTCCGGCAGGTCTTCAGGGTTACATCCTGTGTCCTCACATAGTTGCTGCATGTAAATTCGTGCTGGTCGTCCTGCTTTTGCACATCCATATGTGGGGGTCCACAGGAGTACATCGCTTATGAGCTCATCCTTGCTTCTCCAGCAGTGTCCCGCGTGTCTGGTTCGTCTAACTTGTATAGTTTTCGTGATGGGGGGCAAGTGTCCGTATAGTTGGTGTCTCGTGGGGTGTTGTCGCCAGGACTTGTTCAATACTGCTCTCAACATTCTTGTGTAATTTCCGTCTAGTTTCCTCTCCAGCCGCTTAGTTAGCGTCCATGTGGTGCATCCATATAGCAGTATCGACACAACCACTGCCTGAAAGAAACTGCGTTTCATTTTATCGGTTAGGTCCGACTTTCATATGATCGAGAGCCTATCGATAGCTGTCCATGCCTTCGTCAGTCGTGTGTCGATGTCTTTTTCGATTGATGAGACGCTACTTCCTAGGTAGGTGAATTTGTCTACTAGTTTCAGAGAGGCTCCGTCTAGTGTGGCACGATAGGAGGGATGGGAATGCTTATAGGACCAAGAGCGTTAAAAACACTAAACAGCATTGAGAGAATACAACCTAGGATGATGGCCGCAACGTTTAATGGCAACCCCAAAGCAACAATTATCTCCTGCTACAGCCCTACCAATGTTAGCGAAGAAAACGAAATAGTCACCTTCTACGAAGATCTATCCTCCCTAGTACGTAGCATTCCGAAACACAACCAGCTAGTCATTGGCGGAGATATGAATGCACAAATCGGGAAAAACAGAAATAACAAATACAGCCTACACAACGCGTCAAACAGGAATGGACAACATCTAATTGATTTCATGATAGAAAATAGATTAACATGCCTCAATACAAACTTTCAAAAAAGGGAGGGGAAATTATGGACCTACACATACACGAATAAGAGTAAAGCACAGATAGACTACGTCCTTATAAACAGGAAATAGAAAAACAGTGCGATGAATTGCGAGGCATACTCCTCTTTCGAGGGTGTGTCCTCCGATCATCGAATAGTTACGGCCAAAGTACGACTAAGCCTACGAAAAAACGCCACACAAAAAACGATAGCCAAGCACTATGACTGGGCCCTACTCAACAACAGAGATATTAGAGACAAATATGCATTAGAATTAAGAAACAGATTCGAAGCACTACAAGAGAAGGCAGAAAAAGGTACCCAAAATGACGAATATGAAAAATTTGTAGAAGCACACCTTGAGGCGGTAGCAAAGTGTATTCCAACAAAACCTAGAACTAAATATAGAGTCCCTTGAGAAACGCTAGCAGTCAGAGAAAAACGAGCACTCGTGAAAACTGCCTCCAAAAGTTATCGAAAGAACCCAACAAACACAAATGCCCGAAAACTAGAAAAGGCACAATATCAATTAACAGGAATATATCTAAAAGAACAGGCAGAATACATACAAAATCAGATAGATAAGATTAGAGACTCGGTGGAAGATAGACAATCCAGGATAGCCTGGCAAACAATAAACGAAGTAAGTAGAAGGAAGAGCACAGCCAAAGCAAAATTGAAAGCTGCAAGCCAACAAGAAAGAGTAAAACTGTGGTAACAGCATTTCAAAAATCTACTAGGAAACCCACCGAAAATAACGGATGAACCGATCACCAGAATTATCAGTAAGCAATTAGACGTTAAACTAGGTCCTTTCACCAAAGAAGAACTCGACTCAGTTCTCAGAAGAATTAAAAATAGGAAAGCAGCAGGGCTAGACGAGATCCCCCCAGAAGTGTGGAAGACGAGACAATTCGACGATATACTGCTCCGGCAATGCAACGCCGTCTATAGTCAAAATAGGATAGAAAAATGGACGAAGGGATGCATCCTTCCTTTCCCTAAAAAAGGCGACCTCGGACTAGCCAAGAACTACCGAGGGATAACACTTACATCCATAGCAGCCAAAATCTACAATGCCCTACTACGAAACCGCATAGAACCCAAAATAGACAACATCCTTAGGAAAAACCAAAATGGCTTCTGGAGAAATAGATCCACGACCTCACAAATACTGACCATCCGTAGAATCCTTGAAGGCGTTCGGGCAAAAAACCTTCAAGCGACATTACTATTTGTCGACTTTACCAAGGCCTTCGATTCCATACACAGAGGGAAGATTGTGCAAATCCTACTAGCATACGGGCTACCAAAAGAAACCGTAGCAGCGATAATGATTCTCTTCAGAAACACCAAAGTGAAAGTACGTTCACTAGATGGAGACACGGAATACTTCGACATTGTTGCAGGAGTACTACAAGGAGACACACTAGCCCCGTACCTCTTTATCATCTGTCTAGACTATGTGCTTAGAACTTCGATCGACAAAATCAGAGAAAATGGCTTCGAGCTGACTAAGAGAAGAAGCAAAAGGTACCCCGCAAAAACAATCACGGACGCCGACTACGCTGATGACTTGGCATTACTGGCGAATACGCCTAATCAAGCAGAGACACTACTGCATAGTCTGGAACGAGCCCAGCTAGCATTGGCCTCCATGTCAATGCACACAAAACTGAATATATGGGTTATATATATATATATATATATATATATATGTATGTATGTATGTATGTATGTATGTATGTATGTATATAATCTTTCAGACTAGTTCATTGTTTCAGTGAAGGGTGTTTTTATCACTACACAGCAACATATATATCAAATATATGATCTCTAAATAATTTTTAGAGACAACACATACACACACACACACACACACACACACACACACACACACACACACACACACACACATATATATAGTGTACATATTTTGTTTAAAAAAAACGTTTTCGTTGGTTTGGAAGCTTTGAGTAGGGTAATGGTTTGCAAGTTAGACTAACAAACCCACATGAATGAGTTCGAATCTTACAGTGTACCCATTCCAACGGCCTTGTATCACATTTAAACACAAATCTTGGTAAATTACACCATATACTTGGTGTCCATTATGGTCCACTATGTGCATTTATTATTTTCCACGGTCGGATTAAGATATAATTAATGTATGAAAAGGATTTGCCATTATATAATCTACAGTGGTTGATGTGTCATAAAACCAAACCCAACCAACTAAACCAAGAAATTTGACAATAATCCAGAATTCATTTCGATAGCAAAACTGTCGTGGATGGAAGTGAATTTTTAAAACCAGTATCCATGTATGCCATCATGGCCTAGTGTTTTCCAATTTGGTACTTTTTTGAATCCAGGAGACCGGAGGATTCTTTCTGTCACTCAGAGTCAAATGAAAAACCAGCGGTAAAAACTGGTGTAAAAAAGTAAAAGTAAAAGTAAAAGTAAAAAAAAAATTTTTTTTAATGATAATAATTTGTTCCACAGAGTTTCAAGTAATACTACTGGCCCAGTCGGCTGGGATCTGTAGAATACACCGACTGCATCTCTACAGAAGCTAAGACTTCCCCACAACGAAAGTCCAGTCTGCTAAAGCTGTAGTATACATTGACTGCATCTCTACAGAAGGTAAGACCCCCCAACAACGAGAGCTCAGTCGGCTTGAGTTGTAGAATACACCGACTGCATCTCTGCAGAGGGGTAAGACTCCCCAAACGAATGTCTTGGATATGTCACTAAACAATCTGATGGTGAGGCTTCAGTAATACTAGAGCTTTGGGAAATGCTGAGTACCTCTTTCTTCCCATCGCTTCCAGGTTTACTCTGGCTCGGAGTGGTAGCACCTGATAGGGTCCTATCTATGGGTCAAATAGAACTAAACTGTGTAACTATGCTAAACTGAATTGTTTGAAATTAACTCTTTCTACATTTAACTGTTTTTAAACTAAGCAACTATATTTAAACCAATGACTGTGTAAACAAAACAACACTTATGCTAAACTAAATTGTTTGAAATTAAGTGAGACTATTTTACTGGGTATAAAAAAGAATAAAAACGAGCTCGGGCTTGTTTAACGATGTTTTATTCCAAATGTGTTTAGAAATCAAATTTAATATGTATAAAAAGAATTTGGCAATAAATGACCTACAATGGTCGATATGCCATAAAACCAAGCCAAACCAAACTAAACCAATTATTCCTACCAAATATAGATTTTAAAAATAGATCTATTTGACTAACAGATGGGACCTCAACACTCATAACCATTTCCAGTTAGAGTGGATCTGGGGGCAATGGCAAAGAAAGTGTGACTTTACACTCACCAAAGCTCAAGAACTGGACAGGATGAAGTTTAGTGACATCCCCAGAACACCTTTGTTTGTGTCCTACACTTCTGTAGGGGAGAAAGTAGTGTCTATAGATAATTTGATTTCCTTGTTTAACGTACATTCATACCAAAGCCATCCTTTTAGAAGGACAGCAGTATTACTATTTAAACCAGAACTGGGAGAAAACGGAGTTTGTACTTTTCTCAATGGTATTAGTTAGAAAGTGAACGTTATAGTGCAACGGGAGTTCAAATTCACTTCGATATCACAGTCCAGCACGTTTACAACAAAACCAAGCTGACTTCCTCGACTGTTACAAGGTACCAGAACCACTGAACCTTGTACAACCCATTGAACGACACTTGTTACGACGGGTATCTCTACAAACTTTGCTTTTGTAGACTTAGCAAGTATAACGAAAACATGATAGGAGACTATATTGCAATGGTTATCGTCGTAGGAAATGGACACGGCGACACGAGTTCAAACCCTGGACGAAACTGATTGCATTTTCACATCGCACTAATACCCTTGGTAAAGGTATGAATCCAATTATTCTCCCTCCAGCTGTGGGTAAATAGTAGGGCAGACTAGGTTCTTCAGCCTTGATAAGGCAACTAGTCTAGGAGAAGGAAAACTCTGAATTCAAAACCTGTTAAACTCCGCTTAAAAATTGACCTTGTGTCATATCCTGTCCGAGCGGAGGGGTTGGGTAAATAGGATCTCTACAAACTTGAAAGAAACCTTATAAAGGGGAATTACCCGGCGTGACACATGAATGAGCAAATAAACTATTGAACATGTCCGTTATAAAAAAAACTTACTTTTATCTTTTTTGCCAGGAGAGAAAGTGCTATTTGCCGATTGTTTATGTCTAAAGCAAATTGAAAATACAGATCTATTTTTTCTCTTCAAACTTTGCTTTTGTAGACTTAGCAAGTATAACGAAAACATGATAGGAGACTATATTCAGGGCTGGGTTTAGGGTTTACGACACAACCAAGCAGACTTCCTCGAATGTTACCTGGTACCAGAACGACTTAAACTGGTACAACCCGATGAACGACACTTGCTAATATGGGCATCTCTAAGAAACTCGAAAGAAATCTTATAAAGGGGAATTACCCGGTGGGACACACTAATGAGCAAATAAACTATTGAACATGTCCGTTATAACAAAACTTACTTTTATCCTTTTTGCCAGGAGAGAAGGTGCTACTTGCCGATTGTTTATGTTTCAAGCAAATGGAAAATACAAATCTATTTTTTCTCTCCAAACTTTGCTTTTGTAGACTTGGCAAGTATAAGAAAAACATGATAGGAGACTATATTTAGGGCTGTGCAACTACGCTACGGACACTCCCCCTCTATCAGTTGATTTTATGCTTTCTTGAAAGTGGAAATGAAATTTAGGATATAGAAAAATATAGTGGCAAATAAGCCAAAAGATTGATCATCGCTGATATAAATATATATATATATATATATATATATATATATATATATATATATATATATATATATATAGGCTTATAAATATTCTTTATTTTTATTTTGTTCTGAAATTATTTTCCTCCATTTTTGAATTTTCTTTCCGTCTCATTTTTCGTTCTTTTATAGAAAAATTTCTTTTCATTCTCTCCATGATCTCATGGTCAAATGTCTTTTGCATATTTTCTTTATTCGTTCCTTTTTATTTCTTCTTGGGTGTCTTCTACTGATTTCTTCATCATGTACCAATTGGTTTGCAAATTCACGATCATCTGCACTTGGATTTGGTCGAGGCAAAACTGCGTCACCTGGTAAGTTTCTCATCATGCCCTGCGGCCGACCAGCGAAACTAATCGTACAATGTCGTCTCTGATCGGAAAATTACTAAACATTTCAACAGCTTCTTTTTACTTCACCTTCTCTCTTAATTTTTTTTTTTCCAATCTTTCTCGACCGGATCTTAGCCTAATTTTTATCATTTTTTTCATAGTTTTTCATTCCATTTCTTTTTTTTTCAACAGTTTTTTTGTTCTTTCAATCATTTTTTCTTTTCTAAAATTTATCAAATGTATCATTTCTTTCTTTATTTTTTCTTTCTTTGTAGATTTTACTAACATACTCATCCGTATCTATCTATCTATCTCATTCTGTCCTGATCTATCTATCTATCTATCTATCTATCTATCTATCTCATTCTGTCCTTATCTATCGATATATCTATCTATGTCAATCTCAGTGGCTTCATATCTTTGATTTATCTACATTTCTCTCTCTATATTTCTAAATACATCTGAGCATTTATATATTCCAAACTGTCATTGATTGACAATTCATATCTATCTATCTATCTATCTATCTATCTATCTATCTATCTATCTATCTATCTATCTATCTATCTCACTCTATTCATATCAATCTGTTATAATGGAAGTAATAAAAGCTATCGCGATAACTGCATTTGCTATAATTTGTGTTGTCTTTCTGTCCGGCTGAATTCGCTGCTTATCTCTTCAAATTGTAACTTCAACCGGAAGTAGAAAATCTGACACGCGCAATTTCAAATTACACATTTAATGTTGACAAGTTGGCTAACAAGCACGATTTTTCTGTTGGTAATATTTTGGATGGAATTATTTGCACATGGTGAAGTTGACTAAACTCACAGCCCAAATTTTATGCTTCGAAAACTTCTGATGACTGATTAAAAGACTCTTCTAGCCCAACCAATAATTAAGTCAATAAAATCTCTGAGAGCGAGCAAAAACGTAAGAAAGTTTATTTGAGACAAAAGCTGTGTCTTTTGCAAAGGAAAACGTTGTATATATATATATATATATATATATATATATATATATATATATATATATATATATATATATATATATATATATATACACCGTATATTGTTTTGTTTAGTATCTTCACATGAGCAAGAAAGGGAACTTTTCATTCAATTCGCAACATGTTCCTGTCAGTAGTTCTTGAAATTATCCAATTATGAAAGTATTTCTCTTTTAGAAACACCTCAAATATCAGAATCCAATGCAGAAATGTAAAACGACTCTCTGAAAACGGTGTTCTAGGTATGACACTAAACTATAACTGATGGCGAGGCTCCAGTTCTGGACATCATGGGAGTGTAGAGTTCGCAATCATCATCATAACATGTTGTTTGGACGTGATTTAGTCTTACCAATAAACTATCGAGAAGCCCAGAAAGACTGAGATAAGTTCCTTAGAAATGACCTTTGCCGGACTTGTGAAAGTAGAAAAAGGAAGTAAAGATTGAGGTTATACGGTACTTTGAGTTGAGATGTCCCTGTGCCCGACTGCCCAGAGAGAGAGAGAGAGAGAGAGAGAGAGAGAGAGAGCCTAAGTGAGGCCTGAAATAATGCGACGCCTTGTACCAGACCCACAGAGATAGAGAACCGAGAAGGAACTGAAAATAATACGATATTTTGAGATGCCTTCGTGCCAGGCCCACGGAGATAGAGAAGAGAAATCGAGATGATGTAATATATAAGAGAAAGAACACGAAACAGCTAACTGATTCCATGATACTCTGCGTTTTGGCCTTTGACCAGACTGCTCTGGGTATAGAAGCATAGAAAACGTAAGATAATTCGTCTCTTTGAAAGAAGCGAAGAACACCTCAGATAATAGTGCACTTGGTGAAGTAATATGATACTTCGAAACGTTATTGCATCAGACTCGCAAAAGTAAAGAAGCGACGGGAAATTAACATAACACGCTACTCGACTCTTAAGGAACCCAAAAGAAGCTGCGAGTTAAAGATTGAGAAAGGCAAACTTAACTGCCTTTTGAGATTGCCCTATGTCAAACTATGAAAAACGAGAATAGAAAAGCCTAAAATATATACGATAAATCGAGAAGCCTTGTGCTTGATTTTGAATGCCAAAGAATTGACTGACAGTTAATTCTCGAACTGGGTGTCTGATTTAAACTTCTTGCCTCTGGGATGGATGGATATATGCACAATTTTTAAAGACATATTTTTACTAAATATTGTCATTGTAACAAGCCGTGTTTTGTTCTTTGTTGGCATCGACATTTTTTTCCTTTCTTAAATATGCGATCTTATCCATCGACTCTGATTAGTGATTAATCTGTTGTCTGGATCTAAAAACACAACGTGGGCAAATCGCGGATTCGTTGTATCATCTGAAGACATAACCAACCAAATTGTAAGCGGAAACACCTCTGTGTTTAGTGAGGATGGGTGTACTGCAACTGTAGGTCCATAGTTTTTCCTTCTTTTTCTGGAATTTATTATTTGTTTGTAGTGATTAAAAAATATAAATAAGATGAAAAAATAAAAATAAAATTTCAATTTAAGGCATGTTAGTTTGTTTTCGTGTGAGAAGTCAATTAAATTTTCTCCATTTCTGTTTGACGAGTAGTGACAACAGAATTTGTCGTTTCGTCTTTACCGATTTGAGTATTCATATCTCCACCGATTATTAGAACTTTGTGTTTGAGAATGCAACGGATAAGAGAAGATAGCTCGTTGTAGAAGGTGATAAAGTCTGTTTCCTCACTTGCATTGGTTGGACTGTAGCAGGAGACGATTGCTGTGCAGGTGTTACCGTTAAATTTAGCTACCATCCTTCTTGTTTGTATTTTATCAATGCTATTCGGTGATTTTTGGACTAGAGAACTGAGAATCCTTTCTACCCCTCCTACCATACAGACGTCCATCCATTGCTGGTATCAGGGTATTTTATTTCTAGTTCGCTATGGTAGTATCAGTGTTCTTGGTGGGGGTGTCCTCGTGGTGTAATGGTTAAAGCGATGGACAGCGGAATCGTAGTAAGCGAGTTCGTACTCCAGTCGCGCTCGTGAGTGTCCTCGTGGTGTAATGGCTAAAGCGGTGGAGTGTGGAATCGTAGTAAGCGAGTTTGTTAGCGCTATTACGTTCACTTTCGAACCCTCTTATCCTCCCAGCTATGGGTTAAATAGTACCACTTCTGTTCTTCTAGGAGAATGGCTTTGGCATTAAATAACCTACAAAGGTTGATATGCCATTAAACAAAGAAACCAAACCATCCAGTCGCGCTATTACGTACACTTTCGAGCAAATATGGTTAATTTTTAAGTGGAGTTTAACAGGTTTGAATTCACAGTTTTCCTTCTCCTAGATTAGTTGTCTCACCAAGGCTGAAGAACTCAGTCTGTCCTACTATTAACTCATAGTTGGAGGGAGAATAATTGGATTCATACCTTTCCCAAGGGTACTAGTGCTATGTGAAATGCTATCAGCCTCGTCGAGGATTTGAACTCGTGTCGCCGTGTCCATTTCCTACAACGATAACCATTACACCACGGGCACCTTCGTCATTATGTTATTATGTTCTGCTTATGTGGCTATGCAACAAATGAAGTAAAAAAAGAAAAAAATATATAACAAAATAACAAAAAAAGCAAGAAACGAAATTCTGAATCATCTTGTGTGTTAAATCTAGATATGGACGACCAGATGACAGTAACTTCTCTTTGAGTCCTGTCTTTGTTGTAACTTTTGGAGCCTGCCATATGTTCTATTTTGTCCATATTTTGATTGTTATTATTGATATCATTATTAGTAGTATTAATCCTTTTGCAACATGTGTTTGCCTAAATACGTAGGTGAAGTATCTGTTTATTTTTGAATGGGTGGTTGTGTAAAAGCAATTCAGAGGAACAGGTGATTAACTCTGCTAGCCAATTGGAGACAGCTAGAATAATCTTTGAAGTCACATGACCAACTTTTTGAATAAAGTTAAGGAATTTCACCATTTCAAAGCAGGGGTCGAACAAACAAGTACCACAATGAAAACATGAATAGTTGGACTTAAACTAAATTAAAACTTAACATTAAAAAATGCACCCTAAACATAACAGCGGAAGCCATGGTAAGCAGCATGGTGGATGTGAAGTAAGGCGAATGAACCCAAAGTTGAGACAGTGGTGCGTTTCACCAGATACTGGGTGGAAGAACCCCGAGGTCAACAGCCAGGATCAAATAGTTCGGTCAGGAAACTACGGCTGCTAATTTATTTGAGTGGCGTCAATAAATGAGATAAAAAAAAAACAGCCATCGAAAGATTATCATAACAAAAAAACCTGTTGAATAATACCGGATAATATCCATATTTCTTATAAAGATAATTTAGAAGAAACATATCATCGAATCCATTTCTTATATATGTGATTTTATTCCCTTCACTTTGGTAACGCTGAGTACCACTGCTAGTTGTCAGAGTAAAAGAAGGATTTTGTTTTATTTTATTTTTTCCAAAACTTTTTTTCTATTATGGCATGTGAGTTTTCTGATTAAAAAATAGACAAACTTTGTTCATAATGAAAAGGTGAAGATAAGTACATGCTATATTCATATGTAAAAAACCAGAAAAGTTTTAAGTTGGGAGGAATCGACGAAGCGTTGTGGCTAACGAGCTGGCATCAAAATAAACGAGTTCGAACTTGCTATTACATTCCCTTTCTGACTAATTAGTAAGTAAGTTGGTGACCTTAGTTGAGGGTGACCAGAAAGCTCCTTTTTCAATAGCTACTACACCGAGGTGTAGGGGAGGGTGCTACTCCTTTCCCTTGATCCTTACCTTATTAATACTGAGCGTTAAGCAAGACGGCATGGAGATCCATTTTTTGAGTCTTTGGTATGACTCGACCTGGGATTGAACGGTGGTCTCCCGGACCATTGTCGAGCACTCTACTCATAAGGCCAATGGCCTTATTCGGACTAATACTCTTATTAAAAGTATGAAACTTTTTCCCACTAACTATGGGTTGAATTGTACGGCTACTTTTCTCCTTTTTGTAACGCTCACATGTATATAAATTGAATTAGCAGACAACTTCATAAAGGCATAACTGTTTCATTCCAATCGAAATTATGCCTTGCTTTGAACAATAACAGAATCGCTTTGAACCAAGAGTGTTACCGACCAAGCTATTACTGAAGTCTATCTCGCTGAAGTTTGCCTTTCAGTAAAGTCCAACTACTCCCTAATAGCACGCTACCTCTATTTATACTATCTGGAGGTTTGCCATTTTTATTTACAGGCGATCGGTGTTCAAACGCGTGTCTCGCTTTATTTCTATCTGACACGTTTACAAGGATGATTTTGGCATTAAAACGCCCATGAAGGTTGGCATGTCAAAAAACAAAACAAAAAAAAACAAAAACAAAACGGAAGCTAAACAATTCAGGTTGATTCTGATAAGAAAAAAATGGATAAAAATGATGATTAGATGGATTGATTTTAATGAGGTGCCAACTCGTTAGAGTTCCACCACTGGAGAGTGGGGATACTTCTTCATTGGTATTACTCCCAGGTCAACTTTGACGTATAGTGGCTACCTCTCTGTTAAGATCCCATCCATCGGTCAAATAGATCTATGTGAAAATTATTTGTGTTAGATAGAAATACTTGATACTATATAACCGTGAATCATTTTTATTAAGAATAGTTACTTGAGGCTATTATAGTTTACTAAGGATTATGGTTATTAGGAATTGAAACTTTATAAACGCTTGCAAGCAAATTAGAATTATAATCATTATTATTATTATTACCTTAAACCATAAAATTGCACAGGGCTTATTTGCGTTAGATATGATGCCTGTTAATGAACATCTGAGTCAATGTTGACTTATTATTATTGTCAAGTATACTTGGAGACGGTCTACTGTTTGAGACGGGGGGGTGTGAGGCTAGGGGTTTCGTCATTTTGGGGGGTTGGTTGGTGGGGTGACTTTGGCAGCTTTAGGCTTTTAGTTTTTCTTCTAACCTACTGTTGGGGATGGGGCTTTAAGAATTTTAAACTTTTAGAAAAGATTCAAAAACGTTTTGCCGTGTTCGCTGACATTTGGACAGAGTCATATATTCAATTTGGGTTTATAGTAAAGGTGTCTTTACACTTAAAACGCACAGTTTAAGCAATATTTTACAAACAAGAATACAGCATAACATTTTGTAAAATTTTCATCTCCACTCTAAACTAGTAGACAAATTCACTTACCTAGGAAGCACCTAACCGAAAAGGACATCGACACGAGCTTAACGGAAGCATGGACAGCTATCAATAGACTATCGATTATATAGGAATCAGACCTAACCGATAAAATGAAACGCAGTTTCTTCCAGGCAGCGGTCGCATCGATACTGCTATATGGATGCACTACATGGACTCTAACAAAACGGCTGGAGAAGAAGCTAGACGGCAATTACACAAGAATGCTACGTGCAATCTTGAACAAGTCCTGGCGGCAACACCCCACAAGACACCAACTGTACGGCCACCTGCCCCCTATCACGAAAACTATTCAAGTTAGACGAACCAGACATGCAGGACACTGCTGGAAAAGCAGGGAAGAACTCATAAGTGATGCACTCTTATGGACCCCCACACATGGCCGTGCAAAAGCAGGACGACCAGCATGAACATACATTCAGCAACTATGTGAGGATACGGGATGTTGTCCAGAAGACCTGCTTGAGGCGATGAACGATAGGGAAAGTGACGAGAGAGGGTCAGGGATATCCGTGCTACCAGCACGACATGATGATGATTATTGTCAAACAAAATGTTTTAAAAACTTTCTTAAAAAATATAATGGAATGTTCGAATTATAGTTATTAAATTTCGGCATTAAATAACATATAAAGTAAAGTTGGCGACTTAGTCGAGGGTGACCCGAAGGCTCCCTTTTCGATAGCTACTACACCAAGGTGTAGGGGAAGGCGATACTCCTTTCGCTGGATTGCTCCACTTTATACTTGATCCCTACATCATATTGCTGAGTGTTAAGCAAGAAGGTATCATTTTTTAAGTCTTTGGTATGACTCGACCTGGGATTGAACCCAGGTCTCCTGGGCAATTGTCGAACACTCTAACCATCATACCAATGTCCGGTATAGATAACGTATAAGATTTTGATATACCATTAAGCAAATAAATCAACCTTAACTTTATGAGTTCCACAGATTTCCAGAACTGGAGCCTCACCATCAGTTTTAGTTTAGTGCCGGACTCAAGACACCATATTTTTGTATAGTGGGTATTACAACTTTGCAGGCAATACAGTCAGCGTATTCTAAACCCGACAGCCATAGCGGATATATATATATATATATATATATATATATATATATATATATATATATATATATATATATATATAATTTTCAAGGGCATGGTCAACTTCCTTCGCCACTTTCATCTTTCTCGAGTCCAATGCATGAAAGGGAGGAGACTCTATCCAAGCAAAAGGCTTTTCGCAGAAAGTGAAACGCCACTCATTTCTCGTTTAATTTGAAGATTCAGCAGAGGTTCGAGTAATAGGCTGTCCATTATAATTTTACCTCTTCAACATCTTTTCAAACCTGTTTCTGCCCTGGGGGCCTGACAAGTTTATTACAGAAATGAGAAAGCAGTCTTATCAATCGACGTTGAAAATAAATGATACGGGGAAAATGACAAAAATTCAGGAAGGTTTCAAGTGAAAGTTTCGAGTCATTTTTGATCAGTGAACGAAATGGCGATGGGAGCATGGTTTTCTTTATTAATATAACATTTGCTGTGTTGGAACTTCTGAAGCAATATATATATATATATATATATATATATATATATATATATATATATATATTGTTTCAGAAGTTACAAAACAGAAAATGAGACCTAATAAGGTCGAAACAGCTGTTCAGTTGTCCGTGTGTCGCATGTGGGTGTTTGCCGGATTTTCTGGTCATGGTAATTTAATTAGTATAATATCAATTCCTCTAATTATATATATATATATATATAGTTTGCACTATCCATAAGTAAATGGTACTCAGTATCATAGGTCAGATGAATGCATAGGCCAGGAACTGAGAATTACTTAGCACAGTTGACTCTATGTCTCGCTCTACTAATTTATATATATATATATATATATATATTGTTTGCTACATTAATAAAATGCGTTCAATATCGTTGCGTTATCTTTGTATGATTTTGGTTTGGTTTGGTTTGATTTTATGGCATATCAATCATTTTAGGTTATTTAATGCCTAATCCACCTTTATGCATATTAACAGTTCTATTTCAAACAATTTAGTTTAGCTTAATTACACAGTTACAATGTAAAAACATAGTTCTATTTGAAACAATTTGTTTTAGTAAAAGTAGAGTTTTTCTTTGACTCACAGTTGAATATCAAAACAGTTCAGTTAAATGTCAAAACAGTTCTATTTCAAACAATTCTGTTTACCAGCAGACTCGGCAATATATATATATATATATATATATATATATATATAAAGTAAATAAAGTTGGCGAGTGTAGTTGAGTGTGACCCAAAAGCTCCCTTTTCAATAACTACTACACTGAGGTGTTGGGGGCACTACTCTTTCCCTGGATTCCTCCACTTTACCCTTGATCCTTACCGTATAATGCTTAATCTTAAGTAAGGCGGAATCTTGTACCATTTTTTGAGTCTTTGGTATGACTTGATTTGGGATTGAACGGCGGTCTTTCGGAAGATTGGCGAACACTCTACTCATTAGGCCAATTGCAAATATATGTATATATATATATATATATATATATTGTTTGCTATGTTAATAAGGTGTGCTCAATATCGGTGTGTTATCGTTGTATAGTATCTTTATTTAAAGGCACACCAATCGTCGTGGTTGATTTAAAATCAAAGCCATAGTTTTAGAAGAACGACAGTGATTCTATATAACTCAAAGCTTGAGAAATAACGAGGTTTATACCTTTCTCAATTGTATCAAAAGCGGAGACATAGCATATGCAGATTAAAATAGCATAGATAGATTCGATGACACTTGGTGACTCTAGGTGTCTGCATTCATCTGACAGGGGGAAAACCTCAGGGTGTACTGGACTGCGATAGCAAAGTAAACGAATTCGAACTTCGCTCATGCTATTACGTTCATTTTCGGACTAATACCCTTTGGAGAAAGGCATGAACCCCCTTATCCTCGCCTGCTCTAGTTTAAATAGTACCACTTCTGTCCTGCAAAGATGGCTTTGCATTGTATAACCCACAAAGGTTGATATGCCATTAAACAAAGACACCAAACCAAACCAAACTAATTAATCGGACAAAGAGCTTATTCTCTAAGTCAGCTTTTATGCCAGGTATGAATCAAGTCATAAGATTTGTTAAAGGCAAGTCAGTTTAAGCTGGTCTTGTCTCGTCTCCCGGAAACATTTGATTGGTAGAGCCATTATGATGATCATCTCTTTACGATTTTTTTTCATACCAGTTGATCAAAGTGCTCCAGATACGATTAATGTGTCTGTCACCTTCATGTTCGAAAACTGTATCAATTCTCAAGTAAGTTACAGATATTTATCTAGGCGTTCACTTTCTTCGGCTTCTACGGTAAGTTTTTTTCTTGATTAAAAGTAGATCAGATCTTCTGGCCGGGATTAGGGGTCACGTTTTGATCTTAAAATCCTAGGGATCTTTTTGTGTCGCTTTTTCAAAACATTCTTCTTCTTCTTCTTCTTCTTCTTCTTCTTCTTCTTCTTATTATTATTATTATTATTATTATTACTATTATTATTATTATTATTATTATTATTATTATTCACTCATTAGAGCTTTTCATATCAGCGTTAGCCGATGGTTTTTCACTGAAGTCTGAGTGACAGCAAGTCTCCTCAAGTCTCCAGGACTCTTCTTAGTATTCTGGCAGTTCTCAACAATGCGGTCGTTTGGATGGTCCCCACTCGTCCGCCAACCTCCAAGTCCTCCAGTCCCTTTAGTAATCCCTTAGTTACTGTTCCAAACGCACCAATTACAATTGGTATAATTGTCACCTACATATTCCACAGTTTTTTCAGTTCCCTAGCAAGGTCGAGGTACTTATCCTTCTTTTCACATTCTTTCAGTTTTACTCTGTGGTCTGCCTGGACAGCAAAGTCGACTATTTTACAAGTTATCTTTTTTTTGTTGATTATTATTAAGTCTGGTCTCCTGGCCGGGATTAGGTGATCCGTTTGTATATTAAAGTCCCATAGGAGTTTATGCGAGTCATTTTCTAGGACAGTTTTTTGTTGGTCGGCCAACACTCTTATTATTATTATTATTATTATTATTATTATTATTATTATTTAACCCTTCGTGATATCATTAGAGTCAGAGTGACAGCAAGTTTCTTCAGATCTCTTGGACTTCTCTAAGTATTCTAGCCGATCTCAATAATGCTGTAGTCTGAACAGTCTCGATTTATCCTCTGATTCCCAACTTTTCCAGCCCATTTTCTATGCCTTGGGGGACCGTTCCAGTTGCGCCAATTTCAATAGGCCGAATACATTTACACCGTCGCCCTCATGTTCTGCAGCTTGATTTGTTCTTTAGCAAGGTCTAAGCATTTTTCAGGTGGTCCATTTGTATCTTAAAATCCCTGGTCCATTTAATTTTCCAGGTCAGCTTTTGGTTTGTGAATATACCATTAGATTTTATGGTCAAATTTCAATATCTTTATCATTATAATACATCTTGCAACCTTCTTACATCAGCGCTAGTCAATGGTCTTTCACTGGAGTCTGGAGTCTGAGAGACACCAACAGTTCTCTGGTCTCCCGGTTTCTTCTCAGTATCCTGAGAAAAAGTACCTCAGAAGAACAAGAAAACTTCTTGAAAATAAGCTCTGCAGTAGAAATTTTATCAAAGGATTAAAATAAAACAGGGTAGTCCTTCTTGAAAGATACTCTGGCCCATTCTTAAAATGGACAAGGGAATAACTTAGACAAATACATTAAAAAAAAACAAGGAAATTGATAACAATACACAAGGCCTTATATCCGAGAGATCACATAGACAAACTTTATGTGTGAAGAAAAGAAGAAGGAAGAGGAAAGATTAATTACATCAGCCAGTAATAGAAAAAACAACAACCCCAAAACAACTAGATAACAGAAATAGAAAAAAAAGCATCTTCTTTAGCTTTTGGTTACTCATCAAACTGCATTGTCAAAGATGCCTGGTGTTTTCATTCCTGTATATCCTTGTATTCTTTCCTTTCCTTAGCATTTTTGCTTGTCTTCACAGATTCTTTAACTGTTTTATTCCCATCCAGGTTTTGTATTTCTGTTCGGTTTCCTTCGGTAAGCACTGATTTGGTTACAGACTAGTTTCGTTCCTGTATAAATTTGCATATTTAGTTCAGTGTTGTTGTCCGTTGAAATATTTGGTAATAATTTGTTTGCCTTTTCGGTTTCTACCTTAACTTTTTTCCAGTCTTGGTTCGCCAAGGATCTTTTCAATCATGATTTTATTTACCTTTACATTTATTTTGTTTTCTTGTGTTAACGTTTGTTTTGTGGTGCTGGGGTCTGCTGGGTTTCAATTTTTCCATATTTTGCGATTTGCTCGGTCAGAGCGCTTTTGCTTTTTCAGTGTTTAATATTTCGATTCGGATAGGAGGATCTTGTTCTTATTCCTCACTAATTGTCCACATATTTCTCTTATCTCAAGGTCAGAAAACAAACCTTTCCTTAATATCATTTTAGCTTGGTCAGCACATTTTTAGCTTTTTGTATTAAGTCTAGTGAATACTGCCTTGATTTCTATCTTTTTTTTTCGATACCGTCTTTGTGTAGGATTATAAAAGAAATAACTATTTTCTTTTTTTAGTCATTTTTTCCGTTGGTGTCTATCGGTAGAATAGCCAACATCCGCATGATAATGCTGAATCCCTCATGTTGGCTATCAAGGGAGCACCTGCCGATCATGATACCCAAACCCGCAGTGTGGGTCTCACGCCAAAGTAGGTTTAGGTTTTTCCTTTCTATTGGTTGTCTATTGTGGCTATCGTTGACATAGCAGTTGATCATTATTTGTGCTTCTGTTATAGATGTGTCCGGGCACTATTACAAGAAAAATAACCATTCAACAAGTCTAAAAAAAATCCGATTTTAAATATACTAAATTTTAACTTACAACGGTCGCTTTCTTTTTTAAAACTTGTTCTGTTTAAATGTTCATTCGTTACTTACTTAAGCTGATACTTAGCGCATACATTGTTTAGTTGTTTAGACCTGAGCCATTTTGTGGCATTTGTCAATGCCCTATTCTTGCTCAGCGTTTTAAGCATTCCAAATCACTTAAGCCATTCCTGCCGGCCACTTTTTGTTTATTAGGTTTTGTCAAAAGAGTTCTAGTCACGTGACTTGGGTATGGGAATAGACGCTGTTTGCCACTTTTTTTCCTTAGCATTTTCCTTCCTTTATCCCCGCTTTTTCCCCTTATACATATGTGAAATTACGATTAAAAGGAAAACATTAAATATTAATTCAATTGTAGGGTAGACATTTATGGAAATATTTACAAGCAAGTAACAATATTAAGCATATCAATCAAGATTACTTTTAAAAGTCTTTTAAACTTTAAAAAGTTTTTACGTCTTGGTTCTGCTAGAGCGTCCTCTCTATTTCAACCGTTTACCCTATTTACCCAACCCCTCCGCTCGGGCAGGATATGAAACAAGTTCAATTTTTAAGCGGAGTTTAACAGGTTTGAATTCAGAGTTTTCCTTCTCCTAGACTAGCTGCCTCACCAAGGCTGAAGAACCTAGTCTGTCCTACTATTTACCCATAGCTGGAGGGAGAATAATTGGATTCATACCTTTCCCAAGGGTATTAGTGCTATGTGAAATGCAGTCAGTCAAGTCCAGGATTTGAACTCGCCGTGTCCATATCGTCGCCTGCAACGATAACCATTACACCACTATTTCAACCGTTTATCTTATATTCTAACTTACTGAATATTAATAATGGTAGTTTTTTTATCAAAAGAGATCTAGTCATGTTATTTGGGGACGAGAAGAGCACTCAATAGCCATAAAAATTTCTACTCTTGCCACGTTTTTTCTTAACTTTTTCCCCTTCAATATCAATTATGATTATTATCTAATTTTCAGCTTTACTTTCGGCTTCTTATAATCGCTCAGCATCTCTTTAGCCAGGACTGTGAATGAGGGAAAGTAGGGATTATATGTATTCTATGTATTTGCTGCGTCTTTTGAGGGATATTTTCCCGTCCCAGTGATAGTACTCTTCTAAGGAGATGAGCAGTTTTGCAAGGTGCAATTTTTTGTATTTCATATCGGTTTGGTCTTTCTGTTATCTTGTTAATGTGTTTGTCTCTTTCTGATCTTACCCTGGGCTAACTCGTGCGGTGGTTGTTTTAAGGTGCCACTTTTTTTATTTCAATAATTATTATAATTATTATAATAAAAGTAACAAGAATAAAGCTTGGACTACATTGTAGTATTAATGATAAAGATATTAAATTAGATCGACTGCTGCAACTGCTAATAATGATGATTATCATAACAAATCGACGACAACAACAACGATAGCAATAATAATGACAATAAATCGACGATGGCAAAAACAATAACAACAATAATAATGATTATAAAAATAGTAATAAATGGACAATGACAACAACAACAGTAATAATAATAATGTTAATAAATCGACGATAACAACAACAACAATAACAACATTAATAATAATAATAATAATAATAATAATAATAATAATAATGATTATAATAATAATAATTTTCCTCTTTGTTGTCTCTTTTCTTTTTTTAAACAAAATTTTCTATTCTGTCTTGAAGCTATTTTGCGACCATTTCAAAATAATTCCTAATCCAATTTTTTTTTTCAAATTCTCTAGTTTTGTTCCATTTTATTTATTAAAAATAATTTATTTCCTTCCAATTTTTATCCCCCTCCTACTTTTTTTATTCCCCTCCTACTCTTTTTTTTTAAACATGTTTTGGGAGGTCAGGTAATTGGAAAAAGGCTGGCAGCTATTATTATATTCGTTTTAGCCTTCCTGCAGGGAAGAAAGAAAGATTCGTTGTGCGAATGGGGGTGGGTCGAGTAAGGGTAGAAATGTGGAGGCAATTTAGAAGATTATCAGTGCATTCGTGTGCAACGTAATTAGCGGAACCCGGCGCAGAGGAAGCATTTTGCATTCATGAATAATGCATTGGTGGCAACGGAAGTGCTACTCTTGGCGCATGCGTGGCAGCTGTAGAAGGTAAATCAAGTTGGAACGTGGTGGCAGGAGAAAACGGAATATGGCGGACGACTTCCTTGCGTAGAAAAATTACTTGGAAGAGTAATGTTTATTTTTGCTGCTACGTTTTTTTTTTTTTTTATTTAAACAATTTTGGACATTTTCGTCGACAAATTACAACTCAATTTATTCATGAATTTAGTTACGTATATTTTATAATTCATTTTTTTTTTGTGTGTGTGTGTGTTTTTTTTATATCTAATGTTAAAAATCAGATATTTTATTTTACAACGTATTTTTATTTGGCATTCATAATTACTTTTTAGTGTTTTCACTACTTAATGCTTTTGCTCTATTTATAAGACTTAGTACTGTAATATGAAGAAAAAAGATTACAAGTGGGATTTTAATGGCTCCGTAGTCAATGAAACAGCGACAGGTGACAAATAAAAGAAAACAAAACGGTCTACCTTAACTGCAGATATTTATTTTCAGAACATTAATAAAGCCAAAAATGCTTGAGGTGGAAGAGCCCGTGGTGTAATGGTTATCGTCGTAGCAAATGGACACGGCGACACGAGTTCAAATCCTGGACGATACTGATAGCATTTCACATAGCACTAATACCCTTGAGAAAGGTATGAATCCAATTATTCTCCCTCCAGCTAGGGGTAAATAGTAGGACAGACTAGGTTCTTCAGCCTTGGTGAGGCAACTAGTCTAGAAGAAGGAAAACTTTGAATTCGAACTTGTCAAACTCCGCTTAAAAACTGACCTTGTGTGATATCCTGCCCGGGCGGAGGGGTTGGGTAAATATGATAAAGCCAAAAATGCTGGATTCATTTTAAATTCTTTTTTGAATATGCCAGTTGTATCTAAGTTCAGAATATGCCAACTGTATCTGCCGCAGAACACGCCTCAAAGAAAGGGGTGTCCTGTGTATGACACTAAACCGCATCTGATGGTGAAGCTCGAATTCTGTAGATCTGGGGAGTGTACAGTCCGACTTCATTGCTATTACTCATGAACGTTCTATCCGTTATCTACCCATTCCGTTAAGGCGGGTCTAGTGAAGCAATCATCAGTAATGTCACCTTGTATACGTACCGGGAGACTTGGCAACGACTGGCATAGTTCACATTGCATTTTTTGATCCTGTGACCAGCATTTTCTTGCAGCGCACGAATCTCGACTCGTGTGCAACCTCCACCTCCCCAAACCCTTAGGATGTCAAGTCCTTGTGTCAAGTCCTCTCCGGACTTTAATACGTAACGTTTCTATTTTTTAGCTATCGTGTAGTCAGCTCCCACCTTTACACCTTGATCATTTATCGTGTTATTTGGAGGGTACTTAGTTATTTACTAAGCTTAGCTTAGATCTGGCACTTTGTCAGAAGTATGGGGCGTCCAGTAAACCAGTATTCTAGCTGTATCTTTCTTTCGTCTTTGGGTTTGTTTTGTCATCCGTCATTTGTTGTCTTTATGTTCCTCTGTCTATCCGTAGCCGTAATCCAAACAAGTTTTTTTTCGGTGCTAGGACGACAAACAACTTGAATACAATTCTATGCGCACATATTTTATTTCACCGATAAGACTTATTCCCGACTCGCTGCTGCCTACGGAGAATTTGTGAGTATAAGTTGAACAAAAAGACAGTCCATTCGAGTGCTTCTCGTGTCGTCTGGTCATATGACGTTTTAATCTAATAAAAACCATAGTCTCAAACAACTGGTCGATCAAACTGTGTGAGTCGTTTAAAGGTTAGAATTTACCTAAACTAAACAACACTTCATGTTGATAATAGATTTCACTAAACTATTATGCAGTATATCATATTCAAGATTATGTTGAAACAGTATTCTACCATTAATCAGTATGTAAGTTGGCCGGCCGTTGTCGAGGATGACTCGAAGGCTCCCTTTTTTCAATAGCTAATACACCAAGGTGGAGGTGAGGGCACTACTCCTTTCCTTGCATTGCTCCACTTACCCTTGATCCGTACCTTATAATGCTGGGTGTTAAGCAAGGTGACATCAAGTACAATTTTTTTATTCTTTGGTATAACTCGGCCTGGGATTGAACCCTAGTCTCCTAGACCTTTGGCGAACACTCCAACTTAGAAATTAAGCAAATTTCTGCTTTGAATTGCCTGTAAGAAGTTGATATGCTATTAAAGAAATGAAACAAAAAATACAAAAATAACATTCGAACTACGCTGGTACATAATATTTATGATAGAAAAATATTAAAAAGGTTTAAAGCAACTTGCATCAGACTATTTACCTTTCCTGCTATTATGAAATGGTCACCCTTTAAGTAATTAACAGGCTTATGATTGGTTAATTTATTTCCGGACTTGTTTGCGCGGACGTGTATAAATGCAATTTTTTCAAAAAATTTAAACACTGTCAGTTCCTCATTGCGTCTATGGATTTTGGTATTAATTTTCCTCGCTAGCGAACGGCTACATTTTTTGGAAAAAATTATCTTTTGCTTATTTAAAAAAAAACAGAATATTTTTGTTCTTATCTTCTTTTTTAACATAAATGGTTTATTCTACTGGTTTGAAAAACTTTTCGTTTGCCTAAATATGATGAATATCAGAAGAAAGAGTTCTGTAACGATAAAAAATAACTTTAAATGAATCAGCAATTTTCAACTTTATGAAATAAAACTGGAATGCTTCAAAAAGATCTTACGTATACACCAAAGAAAAGAGCTTTATAGCCCTGAATCTTTTCTCCAATAGTAAGTTTTTTATGTTTTCATATAGATTGGTATGGTTTGGTTTATCTTCTTTTTTCTTTGGCATATCAACGTCGGTGGGTTATTTAACGCCAAGGTCATATTTTTAGACCTATTGATTGGATATTCAAGTTGATCAATAAAGAAATCAAATTTAATCTGTTTTCCCTTTAATACTCGGACAGTTTTTGAACTCATTGAAAATGTCAATTTGATTTTACGAAGATATCCGCATCTTTTTGAAAGTTTGGCACGTAAAAATTCACAGCCCTCGATTCAATTTCCCGCCAAACCAAGCCAGATTTTGAAGTTATTAGAATATATAAAAAAATTCAGATTTGTTATTTTTAAGAATATTCGGACTATTAACCTCACATTTATCATTAAACTCTCAACGTTTCAGCCGAAATATTTTTCGACACTGTTTAGGTGTTTCGTACCGAACCCGGGAGACCACACTAAATTTCGAACTGAACCCTTTATTTGAACCACAGGGATAGACTATTCCAATTATATTAACCATGACCGCATACACGTGTTAAGTTATAGTAAGTATTCCTTGTTATTCTTACCTATATTTGGGATTGAACCTGCAACCTCCAGATGATTTCACTCGGAAGCACTTTCCAACCGTCTTATCAATTCCACCACGTGCCCTTGCAGAGTGAATTTTTGGGACTTATAAAACCTAATGTCTCCATAAACTCATGAGATATTTCTCTCCATGATCATATCAGATGTTTTTGCACCATAGTTCATATCACAATTTTTTTCAGGTTTATATAGTTAAAACATTTGATATATCACTTAGATTTGAATAATTCACTTTGCGTAAGTTCGTCAGAAAAGAATTTTTACTTATGTGTTTAAGCTCAATATCTTTTAAGGAAATTAGCTTTAAACGCGGGACTGAGTACATATTTATCCAATCTCTTCTCTGCGGGCAGGATGTAATAAAATATCAGTTTTTAAAGCGGAGTAAAAGTTTGAGAAAAATCCAAAAATGATTTCTTTAAAGAAGGAAACGATTTCGACATTTTCGAAGAAAAACGACAAAAACAGTTGAATTGAACTCTCAACGACCATTATTGACATTTTTCTTTTAGTTTACGGTGTATCAACAACTTATGGATTATTTACTGTTAAAATCTATTTCATTCATAAATACTACACTCGGTCAGTTTGTTATATAACATATGCCATAGATTTTCGATTCGTTCCTAGTGACCCCGTATACTTGGCAAGCTGTCACATTTTGATTAGTAAACAGGACAGCACGATCAGGGCACTCAGGTCAAACAGCTGATGAGAACCACGCGGTGAGATTTAGACTGAGAGTAGAGAATCGCAGTCGAGCGAGGGACACGCAGCCGATCGTAGGTGTCTCGGCTTGCAAGTGGGTACACCCCTGGCTCCCGGAAGAAGATATGAGAAGAAGTCCTCTCTCTGAGTATATGTCTCTCCATCCATCTCTCACATACCTCAGAAACATCAACCTTTACGAGAATAAACTGTGAGAGATATATATTTTTATAAACAAGTGTGTTTCGTTCGTCACTATCTTTAGTTATGTTTCCGCTTATATTTATATTTGTATGTGAGTATACAACAAGTTGCAACCGTTTTTAGTTCAATAATTATCATTTGTTTGCTCACAGTTATATAGTTTCAAATAATTGATCAACTCAAAACGAGACGGAAAAATATATCTATCGCGTAGATTGACTACAAAAAGGCAAACGATATAGTCCTGCAAAACTTAATGATAGACTGTCTCAAAATGTACAAGATATCCGACGAAGTCTTAAACAGGAGAGTGAAATTGACAGCAGGAGGAAAAAGCTTACTTAAGGTGAAAATCCAATGAGTTATCTTCCAAGGAGATGCGTTATCACCACTACAATTTGTGATAGCGATGATGCCACTCAACCACATACTTAGGAAATGCACAGGTGGATACAAACTTATTAAATCGCAAGGAAAGATCAATCATCTAATGTACATGGATGACATCAATCTGTTTGCCCAAAATGAAAGAGAATTTGAAACCCTAGTGCGAGTATACAGTCTGGACATAGGGATGGATTTTGGCATAGAAAAATACGCCATGCTAATAATAATGTGAAGGTTTGGTTTCTTTGTTTAATGGCATATCAACTCTTTTTAGGTTATTTAGTGCCAAAGCCATTCTCCAAGAAGAACAGTAGTGGTACCATTTAACCCATAGCTGGGAGGATAAGGAGGTTCATACCTTTCCCAACGGTATTTGCCCGAAAATGAACGTAATAGCGCGACTGGAGTACGAACTCGCGTACTACGATTCCGCAGTCCATCGCTTTAACCATTACACCACGCGGACACCCCCAATAATGTGAAGGGGAAACTGACACATGACGGAAGTAATATTAAGTACCAAACCAAGAAAGAACAATGCTTGGAGAAAAGGAAACCTGAAAATACTTGCGAATATTGGAAGGGTACACCATCTAACAAATGGAGAAGAAAGAAAAAATTAAGAAAGAATATCTCATGAGGACGAGAAAAATACTCGAAACTAAGCTATGTGTGAAAAACTCTCAAAGGGGTATGATAATAATGATAAGTAATCGATCTTAACACAAATAATTCTATAGTTATATAGCGTCAAGTTTTCCTATCTAATACCCTTAATTTTTGACAGATGTAGTCATAGCGATACTGGTAAATACACCCAACCAAGCCGAAACACTGCTGCATAGTTTGGAACGAGCAGCCGCAGGCATAGGCCTCCATGTCAATGCACACAAAACGGAATATATGTGCTATAATCAAACAGGTGACATCTCTACACTAGACGGAACCCCTCTTAAACTTGTAGACAAATTCACCTACCTAGGAAGCAGCGTCTCATCAACCGAAAAGGACATCGACACGTGGTTAACGAAGGCATGGAAAACTAACTTTCTTCCAATATTATAAGAAAATATAATTTCAAATATTGTTTTTATGTCATGAGATAAGGCACAGAAAAAATGTGACTTATTTGGAAAAAAAGTAAATAAAAAATGAGTGAATTTCAGTTTTAACTCAGATATTTTTTAAGTTGCTAGTCAGAATATATTCTATCATGACAAGCAATTCAGTTTTACAATGATACATGTAAAATCTTTGTATATTTGAATTCTATATTTAAAACTATATATATATATATATATATATATAATGCAACTGGAAGAAAACTCAAACAAGGTTAAATTGTCATTATAAATTTATTTCGGAGAATATGATTGTCATCTCTTTAGATAACAAGAGACGAAGTTAATTTTCTTTGCCGAAATAAATTTATAATGACAATTTAACCGTGGTTGAATTTTCGTCCAGTTACCTTGAATACCCTCGGTATGTGTGTTTTCTTATATAAACCGAAAAAGGAATATGTAATAATAGCCATACATCGAGCACCCCAATAGATTTATATAAAATCCTTCTTATATTCTATTCATGAATAATCCATACCCATAGTTTTCGGACGCAGAGAGGATATATATATATATATATATATATATATATATATATATATATAGTTTTATACCTTTTCTATGCTTCTGGCAGTAGTAAAAAAACAGATGATACAATTTGTAAATAAAAAAGATTACACTGACATCTGGCGAAAAATTCCATTAAAAAAAGACTAAAAACATTCGTACGCCTTGAAAATAATCAACCATTAACATACATAATGCCTTGTCAAAAGTAAAAAACACCAACAGAATACCTTAAGCTAAATGTGAGAGACCTCAATACACTCAGTAGAGCGAGATGCGAATACCTACTGAGTCAGAAGTAATCTACTTCGGTTTCCTCTAACGGGTCCATCAGGATAAATTAGGTGAGACTAAGGTAGATTATTTCTGACTTTGTATGTATTCTTATATATATAGGCTGAAAGGTTCATTGGAGGAACAAAATACTTTCATTAAATGTGACCAAATAAGGTTTAATTTTCAAAATAATCCCCCTTGCGGTCAACATACTTCTTCCATCGATGTTGTAGTGCTTGTATCTCATTCAACAACAGATATAACGTTATCATAGGAACTTTTCAGCCCACTTTCGTGTGTATATACGAACCCACCCTTTTCCGTACAAGCAGTATGGGGCATGATGTTTATTTCTAAAAGTGGAGTTTAACAGGTTTCATCTCCCTGAGCGATCGCCATACAAAAGTTAAAGTGTTCAGTCTGCCCTACTATTCACCCATGGCTGGAGGGAGGATAGTCGGATATTTACCTTTTCCAAAAGTATTAGCGCAATGTGAAACGCAAACAGCCGCGTCAAGGTTTGAATACAGGTCACCGAGTTCATTTCCTACGACGAAAGTCTCTACATCACGAGCGTAATGTATGCATAAATAATTGGATATAATTGCTTCTTTTTTTTACCCAGCCGAAACACTACTGCATAGTTTGGAACGAGCAGCCGCAGGCATTGGCCTCCATACACTCAAAACTGAAAATATGGGCTATAATCAAACAGGTGACATTTCCACACTAGAGAGAACCTCTCTGAAACTGGTAGACAAAATCACCTACCTTGAAAGCAGCGTCTCCTCAACCGAAAAGGACATCGACAAGCGGCTAACGAAAGCATGGACAGCTATCAATAGACTTTCGATCATATGGAAATCAGACTTGACCGATAAAATGAAACGCAGTTTCTTCCAGGCAGCTGTCGTATCGATACTGCTATATGGATGTACTACTTGGACGCTAACTAAACGGCTGGAGAAGAAGCTAGACGGCAATTACACAAGAATGCTGCGAGCAATATTGAACAAGTCCTGGCAGCAACACCCCACAAGGCACCAACTATACGGCCACCTGCCTCCTATTACGCAAACTATCCAACCTAGACGAACCAGACATGCAAGACACTGCTGGAGAAGCAAGGATGAGCTCATCAGTGATGTACTCCTATGGACCCCCACATATGGCCAAGCAAAAGCAAGACGACCAGCTCGAACATACATACAGCAGCTATGTGAGGATACGGGATGTAGCCCTGAAGACCTGCCAGAGGCGATGAATGATAGGGAAAAGTGGCGAGAGAGGGTCAGCGATATCCGTGCTAGTGGCATGACATGATGATCATGATGATGATTATCAGACAGGAATATAATAGTTACTGCCGCTGTGGACCTGGGAGTAATGTTAATGAAGAGATACTCTCCACTTCCCCAGGGATCCAGAGCTAGAGCCTCTCTACTCGTTGAAGTTTACTGTGATCAACAACAAGGATATTAGTTGGAATAATTCAGATAACAACGATATTCCATTTAGACGGCTCAAGAATATTTTATGGAAGAACGACAATTCTTCATTTAGAAGTGAAAACTAACTTTCTTCCAACATTATAAGAAAATATAATTTCAAATATTGTTTTTATGTCATGAGATAAGGCACAGAAAAAAATGTGACTTATTT
Source organism: Sepioteuthis lessoniana (assembly GCA_963585895.1). Classification (NCBI taxonomy): domain Eukaryota; kingdom Metazoa; phylum Mollusca; class Cephalopoda; order Myopsida; family Loliginidae; genus Sepioteuthis; species Sepioteuthis lessoniana. The sequence goes on along the minus strand of OY757936.1, from coordinate 44,690,840 downwards.
GGAAAAAAAAGTAAATAAAAAATGAGTGAGTTTCAGTTTTAACTCAGATATTTTTTAAGTTGCTAGTCAGAATATATTCTATCATGACAAGCAATTCAGTTTTACAATGATACATGTAAAATCTTTGTATATTTGAAATCTATATTTAAAACTATATATATATATATATATATATATATATATAATGCAACTGGAAGAAAACTCAAACAACGGGATGTAGCCCTGAAGACCTGCCAGAGGCGATGAACGATAGGGAGAAGTGGCGAGAGAGGGTCAGGAATATCCGTGTTAGCTGCATGACATGATGATGATGATGGTAATCACTCTTCCGATGAGGTTTAGAATATACGAACTGTATCCGTTGCAGAGAAATAAGATCTCGATAAAAAAGGAGTTTTCCAGAGAATACCACTAAATTATATCTGATGGTGTGGCAACAGATTTAGATCTCTTTAGAATGTTGAATCACCAATTCATTACCATTACTCCCTGGTCCACCCGATCTTCAGTGGCAGTACTTTGTGTGGTTCCATATATGGTTTCGGTTTCTTTTGTTTAATGGCATATCAACTCTTTTTAAATTATTTAATGCCGAAGCCATTCTCCTAGAAGAACAGCAGTGGTACTATTTTACCCATAGCTGGGGGGATAAGGGGGTTCATACCTTTCCCAACGGTATTTGCCCGAAAGTGAACGTAATAGCACGACTGGAGTACGAACTCGCGTACTACGATTCCGCAGTCCATCGCTTTACCCATTACACCACGAGGACACCCCCTCCATATATGGGTCAATGGTTTTAAATTAGTCGTATTCGATAGGACCGTGTGAAAAAAAAAACTCTTATGAAATAAGTGCACAAAATATGTAAATAGGTATATTTTGGCAGCATTTCTTCATTAATACAAATTTCCTTGAATATAATAGACATTTTCTGTAGACATATGCAGGCAGAAAATGTCAACGAAAAATATGTAAATATAAACATGCTAACAACACGATTCCCTAACATATTGGAATAAAATCCTCCAGACAGTTTCACATGCCGTTAAAATCAATCAATCAATGATAGGACGATTTGTTTTCTTGCAAGCAGGTAAAAATAGTCTCTTCCAATGCAGACTATCATCATTTTCTTTTATTACTTTTCATATTGCTTTTATAAACATGCATGCATTCTTTTCAGCTAACATAGATAACATTACTTCATCATCATCATCATCATCATCATCAAGGCGTAGCAACAGAAGGGGCCTCTTCTGATCCTCTCTCTGTCTCTGTCTCTCTGTCTCTGTCTCTCTCTGTCTCTCTCCCTCACACACATTATCCGTTTCGATCAAACATCATTCCTATTAAGTCCTTTAGACAGCATCTAGTGTCTGTACAGAACTGGTGAATGTAATTTTTTGCTGGTCAACCAAATCTGGTGTGTCCATGTGTACAAGTCCATGAAAAATATTGCTAATGAGTTCATCCTTACAATTCTAGCAGTACCAAGCTTGTCTTGTTCGTCTTTCTTAGTTGGTTTGGGTGATGGGAGTTAATTAGTCATACAACTGCTGTTTTGTGGGATGCTGCTTCAAGATTTGGTTTAGTTTAATTTTGCTTCTTTATTTAATGGCATAAATGTATTATTTCATGGGTTATTTCACATCCTTGTGGAAAAACAGCAGTGGTACTTTCTCTGCTCCCATGATTTGTTTGTATGAGCATGCACCATACTTGTGGAGATTCCATCTAGCTTTTTCTCCAAAGTATTGGTTAGAGTCCAGGTGGTGCAATTTAGTAGGGCAAAATTAACTATTCTCCAAATGTGTGAAAAGTGTTGCTCAAATTGCAGAATTATATGACAGTTACTGAGTGAGTCCCCGTGGCGTAATCGCAACATCATGGTGTTATATAACATATGCCATGGATTTTCGGTTCGTTCCTAGTGACCCCGTGTGCTTTGACAAGCGGTCACATTGTGATTAGTAAACAGGAAAGCACGATCAGAGCACTCAGGTCGAACAGTTGTGTAACCGGAAGGAGACCACGTGATGAGAACCACGCGGTGAGATTTAGACAGAGTGCAGAGAATCGGCATTCGAGTGAGGGACACTCAGCCGATCAGAGGCGTCTCTGACGAGCTTGCAAGGGGGTGCAAGCGTTGGCAACCCCTGGCTCCTAAAAGAAGATATGGGAAGTAGAAGTCCTCTCTCTGAGTATATGTCTCTCCACCCATCTCTCACTCTCCACAGAACCATCAACCCTTTCGAGAATAAAGTGTGAGGGATATATTTTTATAAAGAAGTGTGTTCGTTCGTTCATTGAAGTTCGTAAATTATGTTTCCACTAATATTTTTATTACGGCTTTACAACAATGGCAAACGAGTTCAAACTCTAGTTTCGTAATTACGTCCACTTTCGGATAAATACTCTCTGAAAAGGTATGAATTCTTTCATTCTGATAGCTCTGGGTTAAATTGTACCACAACTGTTCTTCCAATAGAATGACTATGACATTAGTTTTGGTTTGGTTTCTTTGTTTAATGGCATATCAACCTTTGTAGGTTATCTGATACCAAAGCCATTCTCCTAGTAGGACAGTAGTGGTACTATTTAACCCATAGCTGGGAGAATAAGGGCGTTCATAACTTTCCCAAGAGTATTTGCCCGAAAGTGAACGTAATAACGCGACTGGAATACAAACTCGCTTACTACGATTCTGAAGTCCATCGCTTTAACCATTACACCACGAGGACACCCCCGCTTTAACATGAAGGTTGATATGCCATTAAACAAAGAAACCAAACCAAGCCAAGATTCAGATTATTAAACACAGTAAACAAAATTGCCATTGTTGAGGTTGTTGAGACTCTCTTCAAAAGCGCTGCCAATGGCTTTAAGCACCTGTCTTTTTTTAAAATCATATCTTAAAAAATCAGCTTGAAGTAAAAATGAAGTTCCCACAAATAAAAAAGAAGAAAAAAATCAGGTGTTGTTAATGTAATATTTATGTATCTTTAAATTTAAGTAGCTGGAGAATCAAATCAGGTTTTTCAAGGAAGGGTTTACAAAAATCAGTATCGGAATGATGATCGCATGAACTAATTAAGGCAGTAATTACCACCTGATCACAGGGTGTCATAAGCAATCGCCAAGTAGTGGCACACTTCAATGTGGTATTATTATCAAATATACTCAGTGCGCACCATATCCGCGCGGCAGTAATTTGTAATAAAACAAATTTGCTTGTATTCCGATTAGGCTTACGTTATTATTCATGAGTTGTCACAGTTTTTCAGTGTTTGTTTCTTTGTTTAATAACATTTAATAACATCAATAAAATTTCGTGGGTTATTTAATGCCAAAGTCATCCTTGTAGAAGGACAATAGTGGCACAATTTAACCCATTGCTGGGGGATAAGGGGATTAATACTTTTCACAAGGGTATTAGTCCAAAAGTGAATGTTATCGCGCGACTGGAGTTTGAACTCTCTTACTTCGAGGGGGGGGCAGTGCAGCACATTTGCCTCTAATCCAGTTTTGTTTCTTTGTTTGGGTTTTATGACATATCAACCTTTGTTGGTTATTAAATGTCAAATCCATTTTTGTACAAATAAACAGTTCTATTTCGAACCAGACACGCAGGACACTGCTGGAGAAGCAAGGACGAGCTCATCAGTGATGTACTCCTATGGACCCCCGCATATGGCCAAGCAAAAGCAGGACGACCAGCTCGAACATACACACAGCAGGTATGTGAGGATACGGGATCAACCCTGAAGACCTGCCAAAAGCGATGAATGATAGAGAGAAGTGGCGAGAGAGGGCCACGACATGATGATGATGATGATTTCGAACAATTCAGTTTAAATGTCAAAAACATTTCTATTTCAAGCTTCCGTTTTGTCAAACAGTTCCATTTCTTACTATTCAGTTTAGCGTAAGTATAGTTTCAATCTCAAAAACAGTTCTTTTTCAAACAATCCAGTTTAGTAAACAAAAACAGTTCTATTCTATTCAATTCAATTAACATAAGTACGTAGTTAAGTTCTATTTGATCCATAGATAGGATTCTGTCAGGTGTTACCACTCCGGGCTAGAGTGGACCTGGGAGGGATGGAAAGAAGAGGTACTCCGAATTTCCCCAAAGCTCCAGCATTACTGGAACCTCACCATCAGATTGTTTAGTTTTATATTCAGGACACTCGTTGGTTGAGGGTCTTACCCCTCTGTAGAGAAACAGACAGTGTATTCTAACGCCTCAGTCGATTGGGCAACACAACTCCGAGTGCGTGTATGTAATATTTTGTATACACTAGGTTTATGAAATAGAATAGATTATTATAAAATAGACGACAAATATAATTTGCAAATTTGTAAATTCCAAGAATTTCTAAAAGAAAATGTTTGAAAAGAAAAAAAAAATGTAAAAGATGAAGTCGCGTCGGAGCATGTACGCATATCGTCAAGACAAAGAGCAAGGAGGTAGAGTGAGAAATTGATAGGACGGTAGATATTTGGCTTGGTTTGGTTTTAAGGCACATCAACCTTTGTATGTTATTCAATGCCAAATCCATTTTATACAAAATACAGTTCTATTTCAAACAATTCAGTTTAGCATAAGTACACAACTTAGTTCTATTCGATTCATAGGTAGTGCCCTATCAGGTACTCTCATTCCGGGCCAGAATGGACCTGGAAGCAATGGCAATAAAGGGGTACTCCGCATTTCACAGAGTTCCAGCATTACTAGAACCTCACCATCAGATTGTTTAGTGTAATATCCAGGACACTCGATGGTTAGGGGTCTTACCCTTCAGCAGAGAAGCAGTTGGTATATTCTGCTGCCCCAGTCGACTGAGCTAGGAAGGTGGAGGACAAAATCGAAAATATTCAAAGGAAAAAAGAAGAGTTTATAAAATTTATATAAGGTTTTGCTTGGTTTCTTTGTTTCGTAGCATATCAACCTTTGTGGGAAATCTAACTTGAATACCATCCATGTAGAAAAACTGAAGTAGTTCTATTTAACCCATACTTAGATGACTTGGGGTTCATTCCGTTCCCAACGATTCATGTCTGAAAGTGAACATAACAACATGACTGCTATTCGAACTCGCTTCAATAATATTGCAGTACAACACATTAACCATTACACCATTGGATTTAGTTTCTTTTTTCTTTTACTGTATTCAAAAAAAAATATTTCGGTGTGGGTGTTTTTTCTTGTTTAATTTTTTGGGGGGTGAGAGGTTGTCTTTAATTGTTGGTTCTCATTTTAAATAGTTTCTTTGTTGTTTTTTTTTTTATTGTTACAGAGGGATCGTTTTTAAAGTGTCCCCCCTATTTTATAATTTTCTTCTGTTCCGGTTTAAACTTTATCCTTTTCATTCCTGATTTTTATCTCTCACTTCGCCTCTTTATTTTTAATTTCTCAAATATATGTCCATGTTTGTTTAGTTTCTTTATTCTTTTCTTTTCTTTTCTTTTTTATTGCATACCATCCATTGTAGGTTATTTAATTCCAAGTCTATTATTAAACATATAAACAGTTCTATTTCAACCAATTCAGTTTAGCTTAAGTATAGTTTTTTTTTTGTTTACAAACAGTTAAATGTAAAAATACTTCTATTTCAAACAATTCTGTTTGGCATAAGTACGCCGTTTAAATATCAAAACTGTTCCTTTTCAAACAATTCAGTTTAACAAAAGTACACAGTTTAAATGTAAAAAAACAGCTCTATTTCAACCAATTCAGTTAAGCATAAGTACACTGTTTCGTTCTATCTGACCCATTGATATGATCCTATCAGGTACTATCACTCAGGGCCAGAGTGGATCTGGGAGCGACGGCTATAAAGAGGTAATCACATTCCCCAAAACTCTAAGATTGCAACCTCACCATCAGTATTAGATGCAGTTCAGTATCATACTCAGGACACAGTTTAAAATATTACAATCTAACGCTAATAGCTCTATTTGATATTACTCATTTATTGGCACTCAGTAGAATTGTTTCAAATATTACGATTTAAATCTAATAAATCAATTTAATATCAATCATTTGTTTGCACAAAGTTTAAATGGTTTCAAGTTTTGCTACCTCAGCGTAATTGACCTTTAGCTGCCGCCTTTTATCACTAAGATAATATTGGACAAGGAACTTGTTTCCAATAGGAGCAATTTGAAGAATACGGTCGTGGCAATCATATAAGTTCCAGCACTTTATATAACTGGTTGGATTGGACCTCTCCGATTGCTCTTCTAGCCCAGGAAGGACTAAATAAAGTGTTGCAAGTCACGTGATCACTTTGGTTGCAGGGTTATGGACTATTCAGCCAACAGGATCACGTCCTGAAGAAATACAAGTCACCACTCACGACTCGTTGTGGGGGAGGGTCTAACCACTCTGCAGAGGTGCAATCTGTGTGTTTGACAATTCCATCTGACAGGGTCATTTGTAACCCTCGAAAGTGCCTTCTTCCTTTGAAGTATTCCAAATCACATCTGTGACAGGAGCACAGATAATAATCAACCAACATCATCAATAAGAATGGCTTCTATTGATAAGAAAACAAAAACAACTTTGCCAAGTCGGCTGGGGCTGTAGAATACATCGACTGCACCTCTGCAGAGAGGTAAGTCACTGCGACGTGTCTCCTGGTTATGACACTAAGCAATTTGATAGTGTGGTTCCAGTGATGCTGGGGCTTTGGGGAATGAAGAACACCCCTTCATTGCCATTGCTCTCAGGTCCACTCGGGCCCGGAATGGTAGTACCTGATAGGGCCCTATCTATGGGTTAAATAGAACTAAACTGTATTCATATGCTAAACTGAATTGTTTGAATTAGAACTGTTTGACTAAACCGAATAGCTTGAAATAGGAATGTTTTGACAATTAAACTGTATACTCATGTTAAACAGAATTGTTGGAAATAGAACTTATTATTTGTATAAAAATGGATCTAAATAGAACTAAACTGTGTACTTATGGTGAACTGATTTATTTGAGTTAGAACTATTTGACTAAACTGAATAGCTTGAAAGAGAACTATTTTTGACAATTAAATTGTACTTATGCTAAACTGAACTGCTTGAAATAGACCTATTTTGACCCGAAATGAATTGTTTGAAATAGAACTGACTATTTGCATAAAAATGGATTTGGCAATAAATAATCTTCAAAGGTTGCTATGCTATCAAACCCAACCAACCAACGAACCAACCCAAAACAACTATTGAACAATTATCATTGATCATTGTCAGGGAAGTCCGTGCCATCAGCATGACTTAGCTGGTCTCAGACACCTCAACTAGTTTGATTTGGTTTGTTTTTATGGCATATCAACCATTGTTGGTTATTTAATGCCAAATCTATTTTTATGCATATAAACAGTCCTATTTCAAACAATTCAGTTTAGCAAAAGTACAGTTTTTGTTTACACACAATTAAATGACTAAACAGTTCTACATCAAACAATTTAGTTTAGCATAAATACACCGTTTTTTTTTTCTGTTTAACCCATTGATAGGACCCTATCAGGTGCTACCTCTCCACCCGAACGAGTGTCCTGAATATAACATTGATTCATCTGATGGTAAGGCTCCAGTCCCGGAGCTTTAGGGAATATCGAGTTGCACTACATTGCCATTACCCCCAGGTCCACTCTGACTCGGATTGGTTGCATCTATTATGGTTCCATTTATGGGTAATATAGAACCATTTAATCATTTAATGTGTGCTAACAATTGATTTCTGGCTCAGTCGACTAGGGCTGTAGAATACACCTACTGCTTCTCTGCAGAGAGGTAACACTTCCCTAACGATTGTCCTGCATATAACACTAAAAAATCTTATAATGAGGCTCCAGTAAATCTGGAGCTTTAGGGAATGCAAAATACTCCCTTATTTCCATCACTCCCAGGTCCACTCTGGCTTGGAGTGAAGCACTTGATAGGGTCCTATCAATGGATCAACGAGAACTAAACTTTAATTACCTAAACTGAATTGTTTCAAATTAACTGTTTTTCCATTTAACTGTGTGTAAACAAAAACTGTATTTATGCGAAACTGAATTGTTTGAAATAGAACTGTTTTCGACATTCAAACAGCGTTGTTATGCTAAACTGAATTCTTTGGAATAGAACTAGGTTGACATTTAATTGTGTGTAAACAATATTGTACTTACACTAAATTGAATTGTTTGAAACTTTTATCAAAGGACTTAATTCAGCTTTAAATGTCTCGAAAAGTGTTGATACACCGTAAAACAAAACAACCAACCAACCAACCAACCGACCAATCAAGTCCACCTGGCTCAGAATAGTTGTACCTGATAGAGTCCTATCTATGAGTCAAATAGAACTAAACTGCGTACTAATGCTAAACTGAATTGTTTGAAATAGAAATGTTTTTGACATTTAAACTTTGTACTTATGTTACACTGAATTCTTCGAAATAAAATTGTTTATACGTATAAAATCGATTTGGCATTAAATAACCAACAATGTTTGATATGTCATAAAACCAAACCAAACCAAACCAAACCCATTGATCTATGGTGCGTTTAAAGATAATGATACCTACAAACTATTCGATTACAATTTACACACACATGCACACGCAGAGAGAGAGAGAGAGAGAGAGAAAGAGAGAGAGGGGGGAGTATTTGGTATTAAATACTCTACAAGGGTTGATATGGCATAAAACACAACCAAATCAAAATGGACGATGATGATGATGATGATGATGTAACCATCGTTACTGAGTTTGATATTTACCCTTAATACTTGTATTTTCTCGATTGCGTGCTGTAGAGTGATGTTTAACAAGCTTGGCTAAGTGTACTTTAAGTGTGCTCTTTACTGATAAGGTAATCTTAATAAGTATCCACAGTGACCAGCATTGGCGTAATTAGGGATAGAACCAGTCACTCTAAACCCCAGGGGACATTTCTAAAGAATGGGGCCTTCTCCACAATATTTTAAAACTTTTGCTCCCTTCTGCGAAAAGTTGAATCTGTTTTTTTTTTCTCTTTTTATTTCATAAGATGTAGATATTTTTAGGTTCATTACTTAATTCAATCAACCTCCCAGTTTTCGGAAGTGCTTCGTCAGTCACCTGCAATGCGCTGTTAGCCGCTGGTATCCAAAGAACTCAAACAAACGCTAATGCCAGAATCCTTTTACAGACTAAAGACTATCTTGTGGAGTTGCCTCTTTTAATGTCATAATTAACATATTAACTGATACTTGTAAAAGATACATTTATATGAAGAAGTGATTGTGCGAAGTTCAGCTTAATTTATTATATATATATATATATATATATATATATATAATATATATATATATATATATATATATACTATTCAGTGTTAAATGTTTCGGTTTTTATACATTTATCTGGGCGTGCCGAAACGTTTAGCAGTGAAAAAGTAATTCAATTAATTAAATTCTCCCCTGAAGACCTTGTGTTTTTTCATCTCTGTAAATTATCATACCGTTAGATTTATTTCCAGTTTTTCATATATATATATATATATATATATATATATATATATATATATATATATATATATATATATATATATATAATTGTTAAAATATTCATTATAATTTGTTGTGTAGAGGACAAGTTTTCTAATACAAAATACATAATAAGTTCTTATTTATGAATAAATTCAACAGATATGATTGATTGATTGCAATGGCATATCAACCTGTTACTTTATACCAAGAGGTTAGGGAATTGTGTTCATTGTAGTTGTTTCTTAAGAGAGTTTTGCACACAGTTATATATCAAGTATTTTTATATAACACAAATAATTGATACACAGTTGAACGGTTTCAAGTATTTCTATCTGATACTAATAATCATATGGTTTCAAGTAATTATTTCTATTTAACAACAATACTTTATTTACACTCAGTTATATGATTTCAAGTAACTAATTATAGTCTCTAGTGAAGAATTATAGCTTCAATATTCTTAATACAAATAATTTACAATTATACGGTTTCACGTATTCTAATTCAAATAAGTTTTATACAGTCCCGTTTGACCCATTTCAGGGGGCCTAAAAAATTTTGCCGTTCCTTGTTAGAGTAGACCAAAGAGTAATGACAATTAGAACGCAGTTTGCACCATCAAGATCTCCCACGTAAGCCTCATTAGCGAATCCCTGCCTCGGAGACGAAGCCGACGACATTAATTTGCTGTCGGCTTTAACCCTTGCAGGCATTGTCCAGCAAAGGCAGACTTGAGGCCGAAAGTCCCTCGACTTTGGCTAGGCTACCTTCGGGTGGGCGAGCTGAATCATGGACACTTTTGACCCCTTTGAATAGCACTGGACCTTGTTGTCCATTTATGCTATAATCAGGCATTCGTGCCTGGACCCAGATTTGGGCCCATGTCTAGTAAGGCTTCTCAGGCTCATATAACACTAAGTGGGCTGATGACCAGCATAGACCAGCAGGGTTCGAACCACGGCTCCTGCCTGACCTTCCCTTCCCTAATCCCACAATAATCGACCTTCGGTTCATTGACCTTGTATCAGTCCTGTCTGGTGGGAGGCAGAAGCAAATACAGCCTCATTAGCAAATCCAGTTTAGCGTTATATTCAAGACAACTATTTTTGTGGTTGGTTGGTTGATGACTTAATCCTTTGCAAGGGATATAGTCTGTAACTTCTAAGCTACTTTGACCTGGTGTAATAGTACTAGTCACAGTGCCATTATTATAAAGTCCTTTTCTTAATCGTTCTGTGTATAAGGGCCTTATTTTACATTAACTTGAGTCGCCGTGTTCGTCTGCAACGACGATAACCATAACACCTCGAGCACCTCTGTCATTGAAGCCCCCCACACTGTTTTAGTTCTTCTTTGTTGGGATACCAACAATGCAGATACCATTCTCATGTGCACATTTACGGGGCTGCAAGTGCACAATTTTTCCGTTATAATGTCCAGCTTAAAATCATTAACTTATGTTGTATTTTGACCTTCAACCCGGCCAAACATGCCATTCCAAAATGATGCGCCGGAAGGAAGTGACACATTCCAGTGGCCAGTAATCGAAAGAGATCGCGTGGGCGGATTTGGCTGATGAAATGGGACAAGGTAAAAAAATCCCATAGTACACTCATAGACTGATACACCGGAAGAGAGTGACCTGTGAACTGCATGACAGTTATCTCCGCTTGATGACGATCAAACATGCCATTTCAAAGTTTGAGTGGGCGATTGAGTGGGCGTTGAACTATTATATAACTCAGTCAAGACAGAAAGTCAGACAGTTGGGGTCCAGAGAGGTTGCTGATAAGATGTGGTAGATAAAGCCCGGTGGAGGGGGCCATTTGGGCCCCTGATGAGTTGGGGACCAGAGAAGTCGGAGAGAAGATGTAGTAGAAAAAGCCACCGCCCGGCGGAGGCGCCCCTCGACACCCCCAGTGAGTTTGGAGACCCGTTGGTGACAAGATGCGGTAGAGAAAGCCTGCATCTAACAGAGTGGGGCTCCGGCCCTCCAGTTGAGCAGCCCTGGAGAACGAGAAAGACACAACGCTGATGGCCATAAGAGTGGGGGTCAATATGTTGGAGTTATGTTCGGTCTTCAACTCCCTCTCACACACAAACCTTTAAAATAAAGGAGAGGTATATTTTTTTAAAGAAGTCTTCACTCGTCATTATTCATTGCGTCAGTATGTATCCTGCATGAACATGTATATGTGTATATAAGCATATTTATTATGTGAGAATACAACACTTACTCCTAATTTCTGAACTTTTAGAATTGTTTTGGTCCTCCGAAACCCACCAGTCAGAACAAAGGTCTCAGATTGACCTTGGATTCTGTAGTTTTCAATTACTTGATAGTTTTCCATACGTTTAATGGTTTATAACATAATTCAAATGCTAGACTAAATATCAATAATAGATCTCACCAATCTATAATTTATCATTATGCCCTTAGGGAATACGTAAAATCCAAGTTCTTTAGCCCTGGTAAATCAACCGGAAAATGTAACACTTGAAATCAAAAACCAAAGAAGTGTTGTTCGGAGAACCTGTGACATACTGGTGCACCATTCTTTTAGTATTGGCTCATTAAAAAAAGAATGTGGTTGGTTATATATAATCCTTCGCTATTATAAGTAACTCACATGTGTATGTAGTTTAACAGTACACAAGTGGGCTGTTAAGCGCTTATAAGTCGTATATACAACTGAGAGCTGCTGCTGCTGCTGCTGCTGCTTGATCAAATCCTAGACAAGGCTGTTTGTGTTCCACTTCTCGCCATGAATCCATTTATTCTTCTTCCGGCAATGGATAAAATCTAGGACTGACAAGAATATCAAGCCTTGGTAGGAGAACTGGCCGAGGAGAAGGAAAAACTCTGATTTTTCATCTGAAGAGTGGTCTTCAGAGTATCTATGGCACATACATGCACCATTCTTCTGATATCAGATCATCCAAAAAGTGTGGCTGGTCCTAAATTAAACCCCTAAAGAGTGTAGTAAAATTGAAGGCAGAGCCTGCATACTGCTGCCTCCAATGAGCCAACTGGGGTTCGTCGTTCAAAGACACAACGAGTGACGTGCAGTATATGCAAGCAGAACAGGCGACGTTTACGTGAATCCAGCAACCGTCCCCTGCTGGATTAAAAAAAAAAAACTGGTGGTGAGCTGGACGAACGAGAGAAATTAAATTTGACAGTGAAGCTGTGTGGAATGAATTCCTTTCATAGCAATACCAAAAAGAAGAAAGAAAAAAGTGACGAGCGAAATGGCCTACCTCAAAGTTCAAAACGAGCAGGAATGAGTCTTGTGTGTGGATTGCCGGAAGTATAGAAAAAACCGGAAGCATGAGTGTCCTTGAGGGTGCAATTTTTAGGTCACGCGTCTTGTCTCTGGTGGGACGGGGTTTGTGACATATGCAAATTTCGGCCAGCCCGAACTTGTATAAAAGGAGTTATTTTTGGAGGTGCCCGTGGTGTAATTGTTATCGTCGTAGGAAATGGACACGGCAACACAAGTTCAAATCCTGGACGAGAGTGATTGCATTTCACATAGCACTAATACCCTTGGGAAAGGTATGAATCCAATTATTCTCCCTCCAGCTATGGGTAAATAGTAGGACAGACTAGGTTCTTCAGCCTTGGTTAGGCAACTAGTCTAGGAGAAGGAAAACTCTGAATTCAAACCTGTTAAACTCCGCTTAAAAATTGACCTTGTATCATATCCTGCCCGAGCGGAGGTTGGTAAATAGGATAAATAGGATAAAAGGAGTTATCTCAGCATTGTTGTTGCATTTGTTGCTTCATAGTAGGACTGAGCGAATCCGTCTATTGACGCAGCAAGTGAGAAAGACAGGACCGGTCACAAGCAGTTAAAACGTTTCAGTGTGATCCGGAGAATCTCTCGCATACTAGTGCACCATTTTTCTGTCATCAGCTCCACCCCGAAAAATGTTTTCCACTAGAAACAAATCACCTGCATGATCAGTCCAGCGGTTCAAAATCCTTATCTGAACTGTTGAGTAATCATTCGTTACGCATGACAAGAAAGAGAATACTATTTCTCTCGTCTGATCCATGATATATAAATACAGTGGAAAAGTAGACTCCGCGTGGATTGGTTTATATGGATCGAGAAGAAAAATATACTTTCCGTCTGAAATTTTTCTTTGTTTGATTGGATCTAGTCTTGGGATAAGGAAAGCAAAAGTTAGGAATAAAAAAAATGGAGAGGATTTACCTGTGGCGTAGTGGCTCACGTTGTAGATTACGAAAGCTTTGTAAGTGAGTTCGTACTTTCGGTGGCGCAGTTGTATTTATTTTCGGACTAATGCCATCGCATGGTAAATTCATTTATGATAAATTTATCGCAAATTAATTAATTGCATGATAAATTCATGGTAGGTAGATTTTTTGGTTACAGATTAATTGTCCTTATAACATAGGGTTTCCCGAACCCTTTAGGTTTTGTCATTAAATTCGTAAAAAGCAAAGATTCAATTCAGAATTTAGCCATGATTTAATTGAAATTAATTTATTGGTGATGAATTCACAACTTGAATTAATCACAATTTACCGGACGCACTTTCATGTTTCTTTGTGACTCAGGGCCAGAGTGGATCTGGGAGCGACGGCAATAAAGAGGTAATCACATTCCCCAAAATTCTAAGATTGCAACCTCACCATCAGATTGTTTTTTGTCATATCCAGGACACTCGTTGATGGAGTCTTACCCCTATGTACAGATGCAGTTGGTGTATTCTGCAGCTCCAGTCGACGGAGCCATTTTAATTCTTCATCATCATCATCATATCGCGCTGGTAGCACAGATATCCCTGACCCTCTCTCGCCACTCCTCCCTATCGTTCATCGCCCTAGGCAGGTCTTCAGGACAACAGCCTGTATCCTCACATAGCTGCTGAATGTACGTTCGAGCTGGTCGTCCTGCTTTTGCGCGGCCATGTGTAGGGATCCATAAGAGTACATCTCTTATGAGTTCATCTCTGCTTCTCCAGCAGTGTCCTGCATGTCTGGTTCGTCTAACTTGAATAGTTTTCGTGATAGGGGGCAGGTGGCCGTACAGTTGGTGTCTTGTGGGGTGCTGCTGCCAGGACTTGTTCAGGATTGCACGCAGCATTCTTGTGTAATTGCCATCCAGTTTCTTCTCCAGTCGTTTTGTTAGCGTCCATGTAGTGCATCCATATAGCAGTATCGATGTGACCGCTGCCTGGAAGAAGCTGCGTTTCATTTTATCGGTTAGGTCTGATTTCCATATAATCGATAGCCTATTGATAGCTGTCCATGCTTTCGTTAGCCTCGTTTCGATGTCCTTTTCGGTTGATTCGACGCTGCTTCCTAGGTACGTGAATTTGTCTACTAGTTTAAGTGGGGTTCCTTCTAGAGTGGAGATGTCCCCCGTTTGGTTATAGCACATATATTCCGTTTTGTGTGCATTAACATAGAGGCCTATGCTTGCTGCTGCTCGTTCCAAACTATGCAGAAGAGTTTCGGCTTGGTCAGGTGTATTTGCCAGTATCGCTATGTCATCGGCGTAGTCGGCGTCGGTAATTGTTGTTGCGGGGTATCTTCTGCTTCTTTTCTTCGTCAGTTCGAAGCCATTCTCTTTGATTTTGTCAATCGATGTTCTAAGTACGTAGTCTAGACAAATGATAAAGAGGTACGGGGCCAGCGTGTCCCCTTGTAGTACTCCTGCTACAATGTCAAAGTATTCTGTGTCTCCATCCGGTGATCGTACTTTTACTTTAGTGTTTCTATAGAGAATCATTATTGCCGCTACGGTTTCTTTAGGTATGCCGTACGCTAGTAGGATTTGTTCCATCTTTCCTCTGTGAATGGAGTCGAAAGCCTTGGTAAAGTCGACAAATATTAATGTTGCTTGTAGGTTCTTTGCCCGTACACCTTCAAGGATTCTGCGGATGGTTAATATTTGTGAGGTCGTGGATCTATTTCTTTGGAAGCCATTTTGGTTTTATGTATGATGTCGATTTTGGGTTCTATTCGGTTTCGTAGTAGGGCATTGTAGATTTTGGAAGCTATGGATGTAAGTAGCTTCTACATATTTTTCTTGGTACGATTTTACTTGGATTTTTTGGTGACAGATTAATTTAGGTTTTGTCATTAAATTCGTAAAAAGCAAAGATTCAATTCAGGATTTACCCATGATTTACTTGAAATTAATTTACTGGTGATGAATTCACCACTTGATGAATTTATCACAATTTACCGGACGTGCTTTTATGTTTCTTTGTGACGTTTGCTTAAAGATGTTCATTTGGTAATTTTGTTGTTATTTTTGTTGTTGTTGTTGTCTTTAGCAATTTTGAAAAATAATTCTGTACTTGTTTTTTTTTTTCTATTTACATTCGCAGTGTGAGTTTCTTGAAATATTTTCTTGCTGATCATTTCACTTTTCTTGCATATAAACCTCTTTTTCTTCTCAATTATCTTTTGTGAGTTTGTTAAAGCCAATTTTCTCTGGTTCTCATCTTGCAAATATTTTCGATGGATTTCTTTTTATTGCTTTCTGCTCCCTTTTCTATTTTCTCGCAATTTCCAACATTTTGATTTTTCTTCACTCAATAACTTCATTGCTTTTTTGGTGAAGGGGAGTTATAATATATAAAACAAAGCAATCTTTATAAATCTGATATTAAAAAGTAAGCGTCAACACTATATATATATATATATATATATATATATTTGAATAAAATCAGTTGTCTCGTTGTATTTTGGCAAACTTAGATCTACATATGCTTTATCACCGATAGAGAGCATTTTTTATTTTTAAATAAAGAAAACAATATAACTATATTATTGATTATATATATATATATATATGTACGGTGTGACAGAAATACCTTTCTCGTTTTAAACTGTCACCTGTCTTGTGCAAGTAAACTTGGGCAAGAGGCAGTGGTAGTGTTATATAGCAACAAATAAATACACAATACATATACAAATATAAGCGGAAACATAGTCAACATACTGACGACTTCAATGAACGAACGAACACACTTCTTTATAAAAATATAACTCACAATTTATTCTCGAAAGGGTTGATGTTGGTTGTGTGTGAGAGGTGAGTGTGAGACGGAGACAGACTGCTACATATTGACCAAAAGCTCTTCTCGCGACCATAGCAGCACTTCTTTCTCATCTTGGTGGGGCTGCTGAGGGCCCAAGCCCTCTGTCTGGAGTTGGTTCTCACTTCACGGGCATCCTATCTCCAACTGCGACTGGAACTGAACTGGAACTGACTCGAACTGACTGACTCGAAACGACTGTGGCACCTGGTTATATAATTGTCTGACATCAACCTTCTTCCTGTGGGCGTATGCATCTGCACCGAATTCAACCACTCCACAGGTCAAGGTGATATTCCGATATCTTCGACCGGATGCACCTGTTTCGCTGTTCTTCTGCTTATTTACACTGGTGCATCTTTTGACTGACGGCTCGGTCGAGGGTCAATATGTTACAGTAGCTCCATTTAGCTAATATCTTGGCATATTATTTGGTTTGGATACGATAATTTACAACCATACCTTCGACCAGTGCACATCGTGCGTTTTGCTGTTGAAAGTTTTTTTTAACGACTAATGAATCTGTAATTGCAGCACAGAGTGCTTTTCGAACTCATTTATTGTTACTTTGGAACGCCGTTTTTCTGGATAGAAAATCGATATTGCTAGGGGTAAAAATCCTACTCAGATCAGCATCATTGCGATGGAAAGTTCTATCAATTACAAATCTACCGGTCTTTAAAATTGTTTCAACCACAAACGCTTGGCAGGCAACGGTCTAAGCCATGATTGTAACTCATCGAATCCTAACAAAAAATATGGCAAGATATTAGCTTGATGGAGCTACTATTGCCACTTGCCTAAGTTCCCTTGCGCCACACATATGATACGCGGTGTATACGATAAGTTTCCAGACTTTTTTCGTATGAGCATTTGAAATTGTTGTAGATTCTTGAAAATTCAGTATGTTATTGCTATACATCTTATGAGATGACTGACTAATTTTTGATTTCAGGTTCAAAGGAACAGCTACAGTAGCAATTGGAATACACCCTACTAAAGCCTGATTGTCACAGCTGGTGAATTTCAAAAATGCAATCTGACACTTTAGAAGAACGATATGCAATAAAATTCTGTTTTAAACTTGAAAAAAAAAAATGCCAGAAAAACGTATGGAAGGCTATTCGACCATCTTGCATGAATCGAGCATCAGTTTTTGAGTGATATAAGAGATTCAAGGAAGGCACGCAGGAGTAAGGAAGTCAATACACCAGAGTTGATTGGCCAAAGGGTTAGGGTTAGGGTTACTCTGTTGAGATTTTAAGGGAGTTCAGGAAAAGATTCCTAGGGAAGAGGCCAGCACTCTTCAAATCAGGTGAGTGGCATTGCCACCAGGACATAACACCAGTCCACAACTCCATCCTTGTCACAGACTATTTGACCAAGATGGGCATCAAGACAGTTCCTCACCCTCCCTGTAGTCCAGACCTTGCTCCCTGTGACTTTTGGTTATTCCCTAAGCTCAGAGGCTGTCGTTATGAGATGAAAGAGGCTGTGACGAAGGTCATTGACATGAGGACTTTCATGGGGCATTCCCGAAGTTATGGGAACGGTACAACAAGTTTATTGCAGACGGAGGAGATTACTTGGAAGGGGACTAGAGTTTTATATGTGTATTATCAATAAAAGTGCCCGTACGAAAAAAGTCTGGAAACTTATCGTATGCACCTCCTAGTTTAAAATATGGGAGGTATTTCTGTCGCCCGTATTTACTTCGATTATGCAACGTGGAGTATAACCAAAGCACAAAAGGAAAAAAGACGAAAGGTTGTTTGCCTAGTCGGCTGGGGCTGTAGAATAAATCGACTGCTTC
Organism: Sepioteuthis lessoniana; assembly: GCA_963585895.1. Classification (NCBI taxonomy): domain Eukaryota; kingdom Metazoa; phylum Mollusca; class Cephalopoda; order Myopsida; family Loliginidae; genus Sepioteuthis; species Sepioteuthis lessoniana. The sequence continues at coordinate 44,672,423 of OY757936.1, read as the reverse complement.
TCTGCAGTGGGATAAGACCCCAACGAGTATCCTGTATATGACACAAAACAGTTCAATGGTGAGATTCCCGTAAAGCTAGGGCTTTGGGGAATGTGGACCACCCCTTCATTGCTATTGCTTCCTGGTCCACTCTGGCCCGGAGTGGTAGCATTTGATAGGGTCCTATCTATGGATCAAATTGAACTAGAATGCGTACTTATGCTAAATTGACATTTAAACGGCATACTTATGCTAAACTGAACTTTTTGAAATAGAACTTTTTTTGACACATAAACTGCATATGTATGCTAAACTGAATTGTTTGAAATAGAACTGTTTTTGACATTGAAACTGTAATTACGCTAAACTGAGTTTTATAATTAGAACTGCTGGACTAAACTGAATGGCTTGAAATAGAAATGTTTTTGACAATTATTCTCTGTACTTATGCTAAGCTGAATTGTTTGAAATACAACTAGTTATTTGTATAAAATGGATCTGGCATTAGATATCCCACAAAGATTGATATGCCATAAAATTCAAACAACCAACTAACGAAAGGTCGAATCCTTTCCTTCCTGAAAAAAGGCGAACTCGGAATCACCAAGAACCAAAGTGGTATCACTCTCACTGCTATAATTTCAAAAGTTTATAATGCCCTCCTTCTCAATCGTATCCGACCTGAAGTTGAGAAAATTCGGAGGAAAAATCGGAACTGTTTTCGGAGAAATTGATCTACAACTTTTAAGATTCTGACTATAAGTCAAATCATCGAACAGGTATGTGGAGAAAATTTCGAGGTGACATTTTAGTCGTAAGTTTCTCTTAGGCATTTGATTTCACACGCAAAGGAAAAGATGGATCAAATATTTCAAGCATGCGGTCTTCTCAAAGAAATTGTTGTTAATATTGATGCTCAAGAACTGTTTTTGATATTGAGACTGTGTACTTATGCTAAACTGAACTGTTTGAAATAGAACTGTTTTTAAGTAGCACCAAACTGTGTACTTATACTAAACTGAACTGTTTGAAATAGAACTGTTTTTAAGTAGCACTAAACTGTGTACTTATGCTAAACTGAATTGTTTGAAATAGAATTGTTTTAAGTAGCACTAAACTGTGTACTTATGCTAAACTGAATTGTTTGAAATAGAACTGTTTTGACATGTAACTGTTTGTAAACAAAAACTATACTTATACTAAGCTGAATTGTTTGAAATTTAATTCAGCATTATTTGACCCGAAAAGGGTTGATACGCTGTAAAAGAAAATAATGGTTCAATCACCTGATGGGGATTTTTTTGACATTCTCGCCGGAATCTTGCAAGGAGATCCATTAGCTCTGTCTAGATTACATACAACGAATATCAATAGATTTAATAAATGAAAAAAGGTTTCACACTAAAAAAAAAAAGCAGGAAGCAAACGACTTCCGATAGAAACTATTACAGATGCAGACAACGCAGATGATCTAATACTTATCGCACATACACATGCTCAAGATGAATTTCTACTGCATTGCCTGGAACAAGCAGCAAAAGCCTTTGGTCTCTATGTGATTTCGTATAAAACAGAGTATATATGTTTTAAACAAGATGGTGCCATCTCCTCCTTAAATAGCAAACTTCTGAAATTAATAGACCGGTTAATATACCTTGTTAGCAATATCTCATCAACTGAAAACTATGTCAACATACGCATAGATAAAGCACTGACTGCTATAGTCAAGTTATCAACCATTAGGAAATCTGATCTCTCTGATTAAATAAAAATATCTATCTAGCTGTACCTGCGGCTGCACCACTAAGACTTTAACAAAACGTTTGCAGAAAATGATAGATGATGTCTGCTCAAGAATGCAACGTGCTGTTTTAAACAAATTCTAAAAGCCGTTCCTTTCAAAACAGAAGCTGTACAGCCACTTTTATTTTACAAGTCATATATTCAAAGCCCACCGTTAGGACGAGTATTCAGAACTGTAAGGTTGGTTGGTTATTCTCTTTTACAGCATATCAACCCTTTTCGGGTCAAATAACGCTGAATTAAATTTCAAACAATGCAGTTTAGTATAGGCATAGTTTTTGTTAACAGTCAAAACAGTTCTATTTCAAACAATTCAGTTTAGCATAAGTACACAGTTTAGCGCTATTTAAAAAGTTCTGTTTCAAACAGTTCAGTTTAGCATAAGTACACAGTTTCAATGTCAAAAACAGTTCTAATTGACTCATAGATAGAACCCTATCAGGTGCCACCACTCCGGGCCAGAGTAGGTCTGGGAGTGATGGCCATGAAGAAGTAATCCGCATTCCCCCAAAGCTGCAGCATTACTGGAGCCTAACAATCAGATTTGTTTAGTGCTATATTCAAGACACTCTTTGTGGGAGTCTTACCTCTCTGCAGAGATGCAGCCTGTGTATTGCACACCTCCAGCCGACTGGGCAACAGAGCTGTAAGATTGAGTGAAATAAGTACAATGATAATTGTAATAATAGTGAAAATAGTACAATGATTGTTCTAATAATTTTGAGTGTATTATTGATTGGATAAAAATTTTTAATTAAATTAAATTTTAATTTAAGTTAATTAAAAAACAAAAGTCGTATATATTGACACCAAGGGTTATAATAAAAAGCTTTTCTTTTTCTGTTTTTCCTGTTCTTGAACACTTCTTCTTCTTCTTCTTCTTCTTCTTCTTCTTCTTCTTCTTCTTCTTCTTCTTCTTTATCCAAGCTGTTGATTGCAATTCTGTTTAAGAAACATCAATCAACGCAAGAAGAACGAGAACAATTCTAATTTCACTTTCATACTTTTGTTAATGTCGTTACACGGATAATTATTTTCTCAAGAGAAGAGATTTTCTCTTGAATGAATCAATTTGAGGGAGAATTTTCGAATGTCTTTTAAAACATTATTAGGATTATGAATCTGTTTTTCGATTTTCTACGTCTTTTGTCTTTTTATTTTGTTTTGTTCTTAATTTTAATTTGTCTTTATTTTCTTTTTCACATGATAATTTTATTGCCATTTCTGTTTTTCCCACCTTCGTATTCATGCCGTAAATGGGGCTTCATTTTCTTGTCCTGTCGGAAGACGACATAAAATGTGATGTGACATCTTCCTAAGTCGCTGAGTTGATTGTGTTTAGTTCAGACCGAAGTCCCTAAGGCTAGTCATAAATCACTTGAAGTTTATTAGATTAAATTAATGAAACTAGCAACTGAGGCAAGACCAGGAGTATAAACAAGAAAAAAGAAAAGAGTTGAGACAGAGGGATTGAAAAATTGAAATAAAGACGGGGAGAGAAAATAAAGGAAAATGAAATGGTAGAAATGAAAAGAAAGAAAGAAAGAAAGAAAGAGCGATCAAAATAAAAGAAATAAAGAAATATCTAGAAAGAAGACGAAAGAAAGAAGAGAAATTGATGAAAAAGACAAAAAAGAAAGAAAGATAAATATCGAAAGAAGAGAGAAATAGATGAGTACCAGAAACAGAGAGAGAGAGAGAGAGAGAGAGAGAGAGAGAGAGAGAGAGAGAGAGAGAGAGAGAGAGAGAGAGAGAGAGAGGTGAATGAAATATTCAATGAAAATAAGATGGACAAAAATTGTGACGTAAGGAAGAAAAGTGGACAGATGTATAAAATTAGACAGAAAGAAGGAGAAAAAAAGGAAAAAATGCCAAAATATAGCAAAAGAAAAGGGAATGCTATACCCAAGATGAGAAAAGAAAAAAGAAAGAAAGAAAGAAAGAAAGAAAGAAAATCACGGGGAAAGAAGTAAAGAAAAAGATCAAAGAAAAAGAAAAGAAAAAGTAATTGATTAGTAATCGGAAATAATAATAATAATAATAATAATAGAAGAAGAAGAAGAAGAAGAAGAAGAAGAAGAAGAAGAAGAAGAAGAAGAAGAAGAAGAAGAGCTTAAACTGATGTGGAAAACTTTCAAGGAGTAAATAATAATAATAATCACAATAATAATAATAATTAAGAAGACCAGACCTAATAATAACCAACAAACAAAAAGAAGAGAACTTGCAAAATTGTCGACTTTGCTGTCCTGGCAAACCACAGAATAAAACTGACAGAATGTGAAAAGAAGGATAAGTACCTCGACTTTGCTAGAGAATTGAAAAAACTATAGAACATGCAGGTGACAATCATATCAATTGTAATTGGTGCGTTTGGAACAGTGACTAGAGGATTATTAAAGGGACTGTAGGACTTGGAAGTTGAAGGACTAGTGGAGACCATCAAAACTACTAAATTACTGAGAACGGCCAGAATACTGAGAAGAGTCCTGGAGACTTGAGAAGACTTGCTGTCACTCAGACTCCTGTGAAAAACCATCTGTATCCCCGTCGTGTAATGGTTAAAGAGCTGGACTGCAGATTCGTAGTAAGCAAGTTCGAACTCGTGTCCTGCTATTACGTCCACTTTTCGAAAAATATCCTTGGAAAGGGTACGAACCCCTTGATCCTCCCATCTATGGGTTAAATAGTACCACTAAGTTGTAAAGTTAAGTTGGTGACCATAGTCGAGGGTGATCCAAAGGCTCCCTTTTCAATAGCTACTACACCGTAGTGTAGGGGAGGGCGCTACTCCATTCCCAAGATTGCTCTTTTTACCCTTGATCCTTACTGAGTGCTAAGCAACATGGATTTGGCATTAAATAACCTGAGAAGGCTGATGTGCCAATAAATAACAAACAAACAAGCCCAAGGGACTACAAATTTGTAAAATCACAGAAAAAGATTAATTACCTTATGTATATGAATGATATAAAGGTATTTGCAAAAAACGAAAAAGAACTGGAGACCTCGATACAAACAAAAAGAATATACACACAGGATATAGGGATGAAATTTGGCATTATTAGATAAGCCATGCTGATAATGAAAAGTGGGAAAAGAGAAACAGTAGAAGGAATAGAATTGCCAAAGCAGGAAAAGCGTTAAAGCACTTGGAGAGAAGGAAACTGCAACTACTTGGGAATATTGGAAGCGGACACCATCAAACTAGCGGAGATTAAGGAAGAAAATTAAGAAAAGAATATATCAGAACGAGAAACCAAACTCTGTAGCAGAAATCTCATCGAAAGGATAAACACTTAGGCTGTCCTACCCCTTTGTAAGATAATCGGGACCATTCTTAAAATGGACAAGGTAGGAAATCAGATATATATCCCTAAGAACAAAAACATTGATGACGATGCACATCGAAGAGATTACATAGACTGACTGGATGTGTCAAAAAAAAAGGAAGAAGATGTCTTCTTAGATGTATCAGTACAATGACTTAGAGGAATAGAAGAAAAAGAGAGGATGAGGAAGTGTAAAGAGGAAGAGAGATAAAAAATAGAGAAGACGATATAGAAATAAATGAGAAAAAGTGAGAAAGGAACGGTAGTGAAGAAAGAGAGAGAGAGAGAGAGAGAGAGAGAGAAGAAAAAAAGCGAAAGAAGAGAGGAGAGAGAGAAGAAAAAGAGCGAAAGAAGAGAGGAGAGAGAGAGAGAGAGAGAGGAGAAGAAGAGAAAGAAATTAAAAGTGAAGAAGAAAGGGAAATAGAAGAGAAGAAAGAAAAATAGAAGAAAATAAGAGATAGATAGATAGATAGAGAGAGAGAGAGAGAGAGAAGATAAGTGAATGAATAGAAGAGAAGAACAGAGAAAAAGTAAAAGGGGGAAAAGAGAGAAATAGAAAAGATAAGAGAGGGAGAGAGAGAGAGAGAGAGAGAGAGAGAGACAAAAAGATACATGAAGAGCAAAGAAAAATAAGAATAACAGCATTGGTAACAGAATAACAGAAGAAAAAAAAAAAAAAACAAGGAAATAAAAATGGGAAGAAAAACAACAGTACAAATATTTCAAGCGACAAACTTGCGAGATCACACACGAGAAGACACGAACATGGCTACGAAAAGGAAATCTCAAGAGAGAAACTGAATCTCTATTAACAGCGGCACAAAACAATGCAAAACAATGCAATAAGGATCAATTAAATGAAAATCGGCTCTCATTGGCCTAGTGGGTAGAGTGTTCGCCAACGGTCTGGGACACCGGGGTTCAATCCCAGGTTGTGTCATACCAAAAACTTAAAAAATGGTACTTGATACCTCCTTACTTAACAGTCAGCAATATAAGGTACGTATCAAGGGTAAAGTGGAGCAATCCAGAGAAAGGGGTAGCGCCTTCCCCTACACCTCGGTGTAGTAGTTATTGAAAAGGGAGCCTTCTGGTCGCCCTCGACTACAGTCGCCAACTTTACTTACTTTAAATGAAGATCAATAATAAAGAATAGAATGGCCTGTGTCGGGTAAGTGGAGAAAGAGGTGAAATGTTGCAGGAAATGTTGCAGTCCGTAAATGTTGCTAATTAGTTCAAGACAAGGCACAACTGGGTGGAAAAGTGATCCACTAGGAATTGCACAAAAGACTGAATTTTGACCTTTCTACCAAATGGTAAATGCACAAACCAGTATCTGTCTTAGAAAATAAGATGTATAAAATTCTCAGGGATTTAGAGACACAAACGGATCATCTAATCCGGCTCAGAAGACTAGACTTATTCTAAATCAACAAAAAAAAATAAATAAATAAATAAAAAACCAAAAAAAAAAAAAAAGAGGAAACTTGTTGTATAGAGAAATTTGCCGGTCCAGTGGACCACAGATAAAAGAAAAGGAAAAGATAAAAAATACTTTGACTTTGCCCGAGAAGAAAAAAAAAATGTGGCATATGAGGGTGACAGTGATCCCATGAGTAGAACGATCACCAAAAGCTTAGAAAGAGTATAGGAACAATTGGAAATAAGAAGAAGAATCTGTTTGGCAGATAAGGATCGTGAGACTGACACTGTCGAGGATTAAAAAGGCTGATAATCTTTCTTAACAGTCGATATTTTCCATGTTCTCGAGCTTTTAATATGATCTCTCAAATTTTCTCTTAAATCACTTTTTTTGCTGATCGGGCTGTCTAAAAGTAGGATTTTCATGATTTCAAAGAACATAGTTTAAATACAAATTTTCAAAAAGACCGTTGCCTCTTTTTCAAACATTTTGTATTTTACAAACACCTCCATTATAGACAGGATGTAACACAATGCTAATTTTTAAGCTGTGTACAGCTGGGTTGAATTCAAAGTTTTCCCTCTCCTAGACCATTTGCCTTACCAATCGCTAAAATGCCCAATCTGACCAAATATTTACCCGTAATTGTCAGGTTGGTGAAGAATAAATGGATCCATGCCATTAACAAGAGTTATAGGGTGAAATGAAGCGCAAACAAATCCATTATTTCAACCTGACCCTTTGAGTACAATTTCTACAGCGATAACAATTATGCCACACACATCTCCTTTATAAGTGTTTAAGCCTTTCCTCACTGTGTACGAGTTTTGTTGAATTCTTATATCCATGTCATGGGTGTAAGTATTATTGAATTCTTAGCGCCATGCCGTATGCAAGTATAGTCGAATTTCGTGCAACATTCAATTTGTAAGTCAGTATTTTCCACTTACTGAGGAAAGTTGCAGATATTCGTCGCTATTTTGACTGCAAATTCGACTAAAACTTTTATTCAGATTGTTACCAAGGGATTTCGTGAAGATGAACGAGATCCGGTTTTAAAGAAACTTTTTTTTAAAAGAATCCTAACGGAAGAGACTGGCAAATGGAGAAATTCGATTTAGAACAAGAGTACTGAGATGTCTAGATTGCAAAGGTCCTACATAGGCACCGTGAAAACGACAGGGATTTGACCACGTCACTCAATGGTGTTCACATGTCACAATTTATTTAGGCAAGTAAGAAGAAAGAGAATCTATGGTCTTTAAAATTCAAACGTGAATCGGTTGAATTTCAAAGCTCATAGAATCTCATTCTATTCAGACTGGATCAAGTCAACATAAGAAAAAAAATAGATATCGCTGTTCCTGCAGATAATAGTTTTGTAAGAATTACAATATTTTTGATGCACACTAATATATACGTAACAATATTGATGATAGAGTAGAGACTTAGATAATCTTTAGAAGTGTACATGAAATAAGCTTTAGATTAAAGGCCAATGAGAAAAACGGGGATAATTTTGCTAGACCTTAACATATATAATTAATTGTACCAATGCAGATTTATCGAATTACTAATCTTTTTAACGATCAGATGCATAAAAAAAGCATTTAGTATGGGAGGATATAAGGGCCAAATGTATGAAATATCTGAATCTTCAAGATGATAATGCAACAACAGCATCAGTCGATTTTCAGTGTCAAAATAACAAAATCTTCATTTTTTTTTTAGATTTTAAAAGTTTTTGGTGTAGAACGTGTGCGTCAATAGAATTCTTCAAGATACGTCCTCCTGCGACCTGTTGTCGCTTTTGCACAGAAGTGCGCATGTGTATCAGTTATCGCCTTTTTTTACAAGCCCTTTGTTTCAAAATCTTTTTTTTTATTCACTGCTTCTTAAAAAAGAAAAATTCCTCATAGTATTATGTACTCTTCAGTATTTTTTCCGTTCTTCCTTCTCTCATCATTTTTATTTATTTATTTATTTTACTCTCAGAGGTAGATTTAAAAAAAAAACTGTTTTCGTCCGCATATATTCTGTCTGTTTTCATTCACGAACACATCTTCCTCTTTTATTTATTTTATTTATTTATTTTTTTTGACTCCCTTGGTTTATCACTTTCAGTTAATCTTTTTCTCTTCAATATTCATTTTCGATCCACTTTAAAATGATTCGTCTCATTTGTTTTACACCTTCCTTTAACCTCTTTTTTCTTTCTTTCTTTCTTTCTTTCTTTCTTAACATCCGATTTTTTTCTTATTTTTATAAAAATGTTCTTTCTTTCTTTCTTTCTTTCTTTCTTTCTTTCTTTCTTTGTTTTGTCCTAAATTTTCTTCGTTACATCTTCGGTTTCATGTTTTCAAACTTTTAAAAAACTTATTCTTTCTTTCTTTCTTTCTTTCTTTCTTTCTTTTACCTACTAGATTTTAAGATGTCTTCTTTTTCTTTTTCTTTCTTTTCTTCTATATTCATTTTCTCTTACGTTCATTGCTTTATTCTATCTTTTTTCTTTCGTCTTTCAATTTTTTTCTTTGTTACTTCAATGTCATGTCTTATTCTTTAATTTCATTCACCTTTTTATTTCTTTGTTTCAGCCTCACTTTCAGTTTTGTATTCTTTGTCTTTCTTTCTTTCTTTCTTTCTTTCTTTCTTTCTTTCTTATTTGATTTAAAAATTTCCTCTTTTCTTTACTTCACTTTCTTTTATTTATTTGATGTTTATTCCTTCATTTCCTTTTTCTCTCTTCCCTTCTTTTTCTTTCTTTGCTTCATTTTCTCTTTCTTGCCTTCTCTCTTTCTCTTGATCTTTCATCAGTTTTTACTTTATTTGTTTTTTTGTATCTTTTTATATTTTCTTTTCTTTTTTTCCCATTTTCTCACAATCTTCTTTTTCTGTTACATTTCTCTTGTTCGTTTGATTAGTTTTCTTTCTTCTTTCTCTTCCTTCATCGAAACCTTCATATTGACGATCGTCCCTCTTCTCTTTGTTTTCTGTCTTCTTTTCTTCCCTCCTTTTCCTTTCTCCCCCGTCCAGTTTCGTACAAAGTAATCACAAATTACAGGCTTTTCTGCAACAAATAAAATCCGACACTCAAAAGCCTCCATTACTTTTCAATTTTAACCATAAAATATTGATTAAACATAAATCAACATTAAAAACGTTTTGTTTCTTTGTCTTATTTACCTCCCCTTTTTCTTTTACTTTCCATTTTTCTCCGTTAGGGTCGCTTATTAGACTTCCCGTCTAAAATTCTATTACAACTCTTTCTAAATATGAGTCTTGTTGATTTTTCGATCTTTCTTTTTTTATTCAATTTACTCTTCTTTTTTTTTGTTCTTTTCTTTTTTCTTTTTAAATACCTTTTCTTTCATTATATTTCTCTCCTCCAACGAATGAGCTGAACGCCTAATAAGAATGGCTTGCACAACAATCTGCCTCAAATTAGGAGGTTGCCACACCGTTTTTTTTAATAGGATATTTATTTTAAAAAAATAATATTAATAAAATTTGATATCTCCGGCGTCATGAAAAATCAAGATCTAATTTATGAGTTAGAAGGACAGGGTAGAGGAGGAAGTTTGACGATAATTCTATTTTATTGGTAATTCAATTTTATTGATATTTTTGTGTGCAGAAAATGATTAATGGCCTTATACAGTTCAGTGTTTGTGTCTCTTTTATATTTTTGAAATATTTTTTTTATATAATTGGGCATTTACTTTCAGAATGAAACTCGCAAACCAACAAAACGTCAAGAAATTGGAATATTAACGAGATATCGAGTGAAACGAAATCTCTGTAAACAGATGTTATTTAGAGTTACGTCCCCTTGGAAAACTGTCTAACACATTGGATCTGTCGGTAGAAATCCAAGTCACATTTATTCATTATGCTGGTTTGGTTTTTTCTTTAATGGCATATCAAGTTTAGTGGGTTATTTAATGCCAAAGTGCTATCCTTGTAGAACTTCAATGATACTATTTAACCCATTGCTAGGATTTTATATTCTTAATAATATATACATATATATATAAATATATATATATATATATTCTTAATAATATATATATATATATATATATATGAATATATATATATATATAACAGTGTTGGTTGTTACTATCTCACTTCGTGGGTTTGTTGATATAATTTAGAGAGTTCTCAATATCTGTGATAGACCTATTATATATTGATAAAAAGTAAAAATATACTAGTTTTTTTTTAATATTAATAGCATGGGAGCTTGTCTGCGACAACAGATTTCATGACGTTTTATAAATGACAATCATCAGCCAGAGAACGAAAGATAAGGAAGACATCGAAAAAATCGAAAAATACAATAAAGAGAATGTTGGAATTGTGTATAACTCTTTATGTGTGTGTGTGTGGGGGGGGGTTATATTTACGTATTATTGTGTGTGGAAGTAAAAGTGATGTTAAGTATGGGTGTGTAGGAAGACGCACACACAGAAACACACACACACGCACGCGTGCATATGTAAACAGTTGTAATCAATTCTAACGTTCTTTTGAGTGGATTTTTCGATTTCTTCATTATCTTTCATTCTCAGCCGGATGATTGTCGTTTATAAATATATATATATATATATTTTCCATAATGATAACCATGACTCTGCGATCACTTATATATATATATATATATATATATATATATATATATATATATATATATATATAACCTCAGGTTTCATGGCGTTTTATATATATATATATATATATATATATATATATATATATATATATATATATATATATATATATTTTCCATGATGATAACCATGACTCTGCGATCACTTATATATATATATATATATATATATATATATATATATATATATATATATAAGTGATCGCAGAGTCATGGTTATCATCATGGAATATATATATATATATATATATATATATATATATATATATATATATATATAAGTGATATATATATATATATATATATAAGTGATATATATATATATATATATATATATATATATATATATATAAGTGATATATATATATATATATATATATAAGTGATATATATATATATATATATATATATATATATATATATATATATATATATATATATATATATATATATATATATATATATATATATATATATATATATATATATATATATATATATATATATATATATATATATATATATATATATATATATATATATATATATATATATATATATATATATATATATATATATATATATATATATATATATATATATATATATATATATATATATATATATAAGTGATCGCAGGGTCATGGTTATCATCATGGAAAATGACTTCGGCAACTCAAGTTCAAGTCCTGAGCGAGGCTATTTACATTTCATATAGCTTGAATATCTAGGCGAAAGTTATGGATTCAACTATTATCCCTCCAGTTATAGGTAAATAGTTTGACAGCTGAAGACCTGGCGAGG
>OY757936.1:44591151-44660213 GCA_963585895.1 Sepioteuthis lessoniana | reverse complement strand
CAAACATCATATAATCCCAGCCAGAAGACAAGACCCAGGGATAATCAACAAAACAAAAAAAAAGAAGAGATCCGGTCGAATAACAAACATCGCTGTTCTGCAGACCACAGAGAGAAAATCAAAGAAAACGAAATGAGCGTCAACTACTTAAACCATGTCAGAGAACTAAAAAAAAAAAATGGAACATGAACGTAACGGAGATACCAATTGTAACTGACATGCTTGCTACGATCCCCAAAGGGGGAGGGGTTTGAAAAGTTAGAAATCGGAGGACAAGCCGTCAACATCTAAACTACAGCATTGTTGAAATCGGCCAAAATACTGATAAGAGCAATGAATGCTAGATGAGACTTGCTGATACTCAGATTCCAGTGAAAGATCATTAGCTAACGCTGATGTGAAAAACTCTCAAGGAAAGAGAACTTGCAGAATTGTGGACTTTCCTGTCCCGGCTAACCACAGAGTAAAATTAAAAGAAAGTGAAGAGAATAATATATACATCGACCTTGCTAGAGTATTGAAAAAGTGTGGAACATGAAAGTGACGGTTATACCAATTGTAAATGGGGCTCTTGGTACAGTCACTAAAGGATTGGTACAAAGACTGAAGGAGTTGGAAATAAGAGGACGAGTGGATACCATCAAAACTTCTGCATTATTGAGATCGGCCAGAATATTGAGAAAAGTCTTGAAGACTTGAGGAGACTTGCTGTCTTTCAAGCTCCAGTGAGAAACCATCGACTCACGAAAAAGAGAAACAACAATAATAATAAACTAAAAACTTGCGAATATGAAAGTATTGGTGATACCAATTGTTATTGGTGCGCTCTAAACAATCCTCAAATTCTTGGTAAAAGGACTAGAAGAATTAAAAATCAGAGGGCAAGCGGAGACTATTCAGACTACAATATTATTAAGATCAGCCAGAATACTGAGAAGAGTCTTTGAGACTTGAGGAGACTTGCAGTCACTCAAGCTCCAGTGAGAAACCATCGGCTAACTCTGATGTAAAAAACTCGATAAGGTGTAACAATAATTTGCTGTTCCAGTCGACAATAGTGAAAATAAAAGAAAGTGAAACAATAGACAAATAATAGGACCTTGTATGAGAACTAAAAAAAAAAAACTGTGGAACATGCAGATGACGGTGATGCTAGTGATAGTTAGTGCGCCTGGAACGTTCCAGAAAGGACTGGAAAGGGGACTGGAACTATTGGAAATCAGAGGAAGAATCGAGACCATCCAGACTCCAGCATTGTTGAGATCGGAATACTGAGTAGAGTCCTGGGGACCTGAGGACACTTGCTGATATTCAGATTTCAGTGAAAGCCCCTCAGCTAAAGCTGGTGAGAAAAACTTACAATGAGTAAAATAATAATAATAATGAAAATTTATTTTCACACTTACATGGTATGAAATATTCCTTTCTAATATTGACTATAACAGATACAATCTTTGAGAGTGGACCTGGACGCAATGGCAATGAAGAGTTATTCCAAACACAATAGATCTCCAAAACTTGAGCCTCACCAATAAATTTAATTATGTTTCATACTTTATACACCAAGTTTTGGTAGGAAACTTACCTTTATGCAAAGGATTTAGTCGGTATATTTTCAGGTCCACAAACAGGGCTTCCTAAACCATATAATTGGATAGAAGTACTTGAAACCGTACAGCTGTTTGCAAACCATTTGTATTAGACAGGAATACTAAATAGCATAAAACTGTATGCAAAATAATCGTGAAGACTTTAAGTAATAACTGCACAAAAATATAGATATATAATAAACACGATTCCCTAACATCGAAGAAAAATAACTCTTGGGTTGAGATGTCGTTAAAATTATTACATCAATCAATAAATCACTCTCATCTACACTTGATAACAAAATGTCGGAATATCAGTGTTATTAATTTTCCTCTTTTTAAACAGTTAGTTTATTCTTTAGATGAGAAAATTTGATTCATGGAATCGATAAGATATTATTTTTGGCTCATGTAGAAGCATTAAAGAGTAGATTCTTATTCACTCATATGCCAGATATTTTTCCAAATATCTTGCTATACTAATTAGAAATCTGTCTCGTAAACCTATTCATCATCAAAGTAAGGAAATGAGGTAATTGGGCCATCCTCTTTTGGTGAGTACTTGAATTTATATAATCATTACTAAACTGATTTCAAAAACTGCTGATAATACAACTATTTCTGGTTAATTTGGACATTTTAGGAACAAACCAATTTACGCCAAATGAATGAATCTCATGCTAACGAGACACAATTTTGGACAGCAAAATGGTTGATTGATTGATTGATTTTAACGGCATGTCAACTAGTCTAGAGTTATTTTCTATCAAGAGATTAGGGAATCTCGTTTAGTGATGATTTACATTTTTGTGTTGTTGGAAGATAAGAGTTTTTTTAAATTTCTTGACACTATTATCTGATAGCAAAGTATTCCTATCTAATGTTAAGTGAGAAAATCATTATGAGCTGATGTATTCCTATCTAATATTAATAATTATACGGTTTTAAGCAATTCTTTCAATCTATTAAAAGTCAAATATTGCTATAATCTATTAAAAGCAAATATTGCTATAATCTATTAAATATTAAATCTATTAAAAGCAAATATTGCTATAATCTATTAAATATTGCTATAATTTATTAAAAGCAAATATTGCTATAATAAAAATTTACACACAGTTTCAAGTATTCTTATCTAATGTTAAGTGAGAAAATCATTATGAGCTGATGTATTCCTATCTAATATCAATAATTATACGGTTTTAAGCAATTCTTTCAATTTATTAATAGTCATTTGTCTGCAGAGTAATTTTGCTTTAAGTATCTAATAAGAATCCTTAGTAAATAATAATAGCTTGAATTAACTATTATTAATAGAATAATTGACAGTTATATTTTATCAAATACTAATCCAATACAAATAATTTTAACGAGATCTATTTGACACAAAGATGGGACTCTAACAGAATCTACCACACTTGGTCTGAATACTCCTGCACATAATGGCAGTGGAGATGAACTCCAAGTAACCCAAAGCTCGAAAGCTGAAACTTAACAATTAGATGCTGTTTAGTGTCATATCAAGGGCTTTCCATTTTAGAGTGAATCTTAACCTGCCGAGGATACAGTCTGCAAAGTGATATACTCTTATGGACCCCCACACATGGCCGTGCAAAGGCAGGACGACCAGCACGAACATACATTCAGTAACTATGTGAGGATACGGGATGTTGTCCTGAAGACCTGCCTGAGGCGATGAACGATAGGGAAAAGTGGCGAGAGAGGGTCAGGGATATCCGTGCTACCAGCACGACATGATGATGATGGTGATGATATAGTTTCAAGTTGGTTTTCCCATTTGATAATAGTCATTTGTTTATTTCGTTATATTATTATCTAACAACATTCATTTGTATTCAATTATATGGTTTCCAGTAACTAATAAAAGTCTTCCAAACATTAATAATTTTATCTTATTATCATTTGTTTATATACAGTTATATGGTTTCAAGCATTCTCGTCCATCACTAATAATTACAAAATGACTGTTAAATTGAATTATTTGTATTAGATAGAAATATTTGGAATCATTTAACTGTGTGTAAACGAATGAATAATGTTGAATAGAATCACTAGTATTAAATAGTAGTATGTGAAACATTCTGTGTACAAATCAAACGATTAGCATTTGATAGCAATAATTGAAACTATTTAAAAGTGTGCAAAAAATGTGGTCTGACTCGTTTAAAAATTGTTACCAACAAACTATTTATTAACAAATCATAAATATTCAATAGATATGTATGAATAGTTGGTTTCTTGGTTTCTTGGGTTTGATGGCATATCAACCTTTGTAGGTTATTTAACGCCAAATCCATTTTTATGTAAATAATCTGTTCTTTTTAAAACAATTCAGTTTAGCATAAGTACACAGTTTAATGGTCAAAATCATTTCTATTTCAAACTATTCAAGCAATTATATGTAACAATTCAGTTAAGTGCAAATACAGTTTTATTGTCGAAAAACAGTTCTATTTCAAATAATTCAGTTAAGCATAAGCATGCAGTTTAAATGTATGTACGGTTTAATTGTCAAAAACATTTCTATTTCAAGCTATTCAGTTTACTCAAACAATTCAGTTTAGCATTAGTATGCTGTTAGTTCTATTTAACCCATAGATAGCACCCTATCAGCTGCTACCACTCCGGGCCAGAGTGGACCTAGGAGCAATGGCAATAAAGGGGTACTCCGCATTCCCCAAAGCTCCAGCACAGCTGGAACCTCACCATCAGATTGTTTAGTGTCATATCAGGACACTCGTTAGGGGGGGGATCTTACCCCTCTTCAGAGGTACAGTCAGTGTATTCTACAGCCCCAGCTGACTGGGCAACTGTATGAATAAGATTTGGTATTAAATAAGCTACAATAGGTGATATGCCATAAAACACACACACACACACACACACACATATATATATATATATATATATATTGGTATGTATGTGTAAAAAAACTGAATACAAGTGCTTTAATCAAACAGGCGACATTTCCACACAAGACGAAACCTCTCTGAAACTGGTAGACAAATTCACCTACCTAGGAAGCAGTATCTCATCAACCGAAAAAGACATCGACATGCGACTAGCAAAAGCATGGACAGTTATCCATAGGGTATCGGTCATACGGAAGTCAGACCTGACTGATAAAATGAAACGCATTTTCTTCCAAGCAGCGGTCGTATCGATACTGTTATATGGATGCACTACATGGACGCTGACTAAATGGCTCGGGTGGGTTCATTTGCCAGAATCGATATGTCATCGGTGTAATCGGTGTTGGTAATTGTTTTTGCGGAGTAACTTCTGCTTCTTTTCTTTGTCAGCTCGAAACTGTTTTCTTTGATTTTATCAATCGATATTCTAAACACGTAGTCTAGACAGATGATAAAGAGGTATGGTGCATGTTTGTCTACTTGCAGTACTCCTGCTACGATGTCGAAGTAGTCTGTGTTCCCATCCAGAGAACGCACTTTCTCTTTGGTGTTTTCATAGAAAATCATTATGGCTGCGACAGTCCCTTTTGGTATACCGTATGCTTGTAGAATTTGTTCCATCTTCCCTCAGTGAATGGAATCAAAGACCTTTTTAAAGTCGACAAATAGTATCGTCGCCTGTAGGTTTTTTGCCCGTACGCCTTATATATATATATATATATATATACCAGCTCGAACATACATGCAGCAGCAATGTGAGGATACGGGATGTAGCCCTGAAGACCTGCCAGAGGCGATGAATGATAGGGAGAAGTGGCGGGAGAGTGTCAGGGATATCCGTGCTAGCGGCACGACATGATGATGATGATGATGATGTATATACCAGAGAAAAAACCTTTCGAACAATTTTTTTCTAAAACGTTTATTTATTTCCAAGCCCAAAATACTTGGGTTTTATCATTTTCAGTGGTAAAATCAAAACACTAAATCTCAGAAGAAAATTGCATTGCAGTGTGTGTGTGTGTGTATCTTATTGCACATAAAATTTTTTAGTATGGCTTTTAAAACATATTCATCATTTTAAGATTTGTAAAAAAAATTTAAAAACGTTTAAAACTATTTTGAAATTCTAAAATTCTCTTTGTTTCGATTACGCCTCTTCAGTGAAATTATAACAGTGATACAATATATATATATATATATATATATATATATATATATATATATATATATATTAGGGTGAGTCATAAATGATTTCACTTTAAGTAAAATATAATTTATTTACGAATAGTTAAACAATGAGCAAATTTCAATTAATAGTGTATTCACCATTTCTTAAATTACTTCTGTGTATTCATCAAATAGTTTGTTGATTTTTCTCAAGTAAAATTTATCTCGTTTTGAGTTTCCTTTGTCTTTTTCGTATTGTTAGTGTGAAGAAGCCAACTGCTGAGGTTCCTCACTTTTCTCACCTTTTTTAAGTAGTGATAGATTCTGGATTGGGATCTGAGGAGATCGTGCTCATTTTTGAGTACTTTTGTGCGGATTAAACTCCACTTCTCCTCTAGATGCATCTCAGTCGAAATTTGATGAGCGTCCTGTTCCTGGTTCATCTCTCAATCACATATTGCAACGTAATTGAACGGCTCATAGAAAAATGACATTGAATTGTTAAATAGATAAATAAATCATACAGTCTCCAAATCACCAGGTCAAACCACTCGTCGTAATTAAGAATGACTAGAAAAAATGCGGGGATTCATAACCTTCTGCGCAGGTGTGGAACAATCGGAAACGGATATGCTTCTGCTTCTGACACGACACACGGAAGTGAGAGGACGGCCCGTTTTTCGAAGAGACAGAATTGAAACGACCGGCGTAGAAGAAAGTAGAACCTGAGTTTTATCTCAAGAGGATCCCCGACCGTTTAATAGAAGTCTTTCTCTCTTTTATCGGATGACTCATGGTAGCGAGCGAGCTATAAACCTTAAAAGAAAATACTAGTGTCTGTGTTGTTTTGCTATATCAACCTTTGTGTTCTCCGATCTATGCCTGATTGACCACTTACCTACCTATCCCAGATAGATACCTATACCAATGCCAACGCTACAGTATTACCAGAACGAAACATTAAAGACCACTTACAGACTTGACAGTCAGTAATGGCTCCTTGGTCATAAACGCTAGAAAATTTCTTAGGTGTTTTAGATTTGGTTTCTTTGTTTAATGGCATATCAACATTTGTAGGTTATTTAGTACCAAAGTCATCCTTTTAGAAGAACAGTAATGGTACTTTTTAACCCATTGCTGGGAGAATAAGAGGGTTCATACGTTTCTCAAGAGTATTTGTCTGAAAGTGAGTTCGACTTGAGTTCGAACTCACGAACAACGATTCTACTGTCCAGCACTTTAACCATTACACCACGAGGACACTCCTTAATTGTTTCAGTTATTCTTAAACTCCCACAAAATTTCAGTTCGTTCATTTCAGGAGCGTAAGATCATGGATTAATTTATGATGCGAAGTCTTTCACTAGTGATAATAGAATGAACAATGAAGACACTTTTTAATCTGGTAATTTCCGGTTATGTTTAAGACTTTGGAAGTTTGAAGTGTGTAGTTACTTCTTGCTTACATATTTCAAACAAAAACTATTTGCCACAAAGAGGAGACATCTCCACTCTAAAAGCTGATTCCCTTAAACTAGTGGACTAATTCACCTAGCTTGGAAGCAGCGTTTTATCTACGGAAAATGACATCAATACGTGAAGACATGATCAGTTATCGATAGGCTATCGGTCATATGGAAGTTATACCTATCTGCATGCATATGTGTATGTATAGTTGGTCATGGCTATACAACATAAGAGATGGACCATTTTTCATACGAAATTATGAAAAGCAGGTGTAGAAATAATTCAAAATTCTTTTGGTTTGTTTTGGTTTAATAGCACATCAACCATTGTAAGTTATTAATGCCAAATCCAATTTTATGCATATAAGCAGTTCCATTTGAAACAATTCAGTTTAGCATAAATAGGCAGTTTCAATGATAAAAACAGTTCTATTTAAAACAATTTAATTTAGAATAAGAATAACTTTGGTTTACTCACAGTTTAAATTTCAAAAACTTCTATTTAAAGCAATTAAGTTTTGGATAAGTACACATGTTCAATGTTAAAAAAAAACTGTTTTATTTCAAACAATTCAGTTTAACGTAAGTACAAAGTTTAGGTCTATTCAACCAAAAGATAGAGCCTCATCAGGTACTACAATTCCGGGCCAGAGTGGACAAGGGAGCAATAGCAATGAAGGGGTACTATGCATTCCCCAAACCTCCAGCATTACTTGAGACTCACAATAAGATTGTGAAATGTCATATCCAGGCCACTAATTGGGGAGGGGTCTTACACCTCCGTAGAGATGCAATCAATATATTCTAAAAAACAAGCCAACTGGCCAATCAAAATTCAATGTTTAATATTTAAAAATCTTCTATTTTCCACCGACTAGTGTTTCCATACATGAAATAAGATTGCCCAGTCAGCTGGGGCTGTAGAATACACTGACTGCACCTCTGCAGAGGGGTAAGACCCCTCCAGGAGTGTCCTGATATGACACTAAACAATCTGATGGTGAGGTTCCAGCAGTGCTGGAGCTTTGGGGAATGCGGAGTACCCTTAGATAGGGCCCTATCTATGGGTTAAATAGAACTAACAGCATACTTATGCTAAAATGAATTGAGTAAACTGAATAGCTTGAAATAGAAACGTTTTTGACAATTAAACCGTATTATGCTTAACTGAATTATTTCAAATAGAACTGTTTTTCGACATTAAAACTGTATTTACACTTAACCAAATTATTACATATAACTGCTTGAATAGTCAGAAATGGAAATGTTTTTGACAATTAAACTGTGTACTTATGCTAAACTGAACTGAACTGTTTTCAATAGAACAGATTATTTACATAAAAATGGATTTGGCGTTAAATGACCTATATAGGTTGATATGCCATAAAACCAAACCAAACCAAACCAAACCAATGAAATAAGAAAGAATTAAAAATTATGTTTAGAATATTGAGTTGTTCCCATTTGAATGAGAATTGGTCATGTTATTAGATTACTGATTTTCTCTGATTTTGTCAATCGATGTTCTAAGTACGTTTCGAGCTGACAAAAGAAAGAAGCAGAAGGTACCCCGCAACAACAATTACCGACGCCGACTACACCGATGACATAGCGATACTGGCAAATACACCCAACCAAGCCGAAACACAACTGCATAGCTTGGAACGAGCAGCCGCAGGCATAGGCCTCTATGTTAATGCACACAAAACGGAATATATGTGCTATAATCAAACGGGTGACATCTCTACTCTAGACGGAACCCCTCTTAAACTGGTAGACAAATTCACTTACCTAGGAAGCAGCGTCGCATCAACCGAAAAGGACATCGACACGAGGTTAACGAAAGCATGGACAGCTATCAATAGGCTATCGATTATATGGAAATCAGACCTGACCGATAAAATGAAACACAGTTTCTTCCAGGCAGCGGTCACATCAATACTGCTATATGGATGCACTACTTGAACTCTAACAAAACGGCTGGAGAAGAAGCTAGACGGCAATTACACAAGATTGCTGCGAACAATCTTAATTCCCCTTGACCATTTTTAGGGTCAATTAGAAAACACTGGACAGCTATATAAAATGTCTTCACGTTATCTTGTTTAACTCTCTCGATCCTAATTGAAATAAGAGGAATATCTAGAATGACAACAGCTGAGTTAATTAACAGACCAATTAGGAATAAATGTAAATCATGTATGACATTAGTTATACGATATTAGTCTTTTGTGACGGCAAAATTGTCTAAAATCCCAAAATGGGACTTTATTTTCGCACGTGTGAAGACGGGGCAGGTTGGCACTTGATCCCCTACAGAAATAAGTCCTGTTCAGAGTTCTTTTCTCAGGCAGATAAGAACTGGCATATTACGTGAGGGAATAATTTAGGGCCAGACTGGCCACCGCTGGCAAAGGGGTCCAAAATTTCACACTATCACACACCCACCAGGCCGCTAAACTTCTTCCCCTTCCGATAATAGAAGAATACGGGCCTATAGGTCTTAGTTGTAATAATATTAATACTGCTATAGTGGTAGTCGGTAACTCCGGTTTCCCGTGTGATACTTTAGGAATTAATAGGACAGTTTTAAGCAAGATAATGTAAGGCGAATAGAAGCTGAAAGGAAAGCATGGAATAATACCATAGACCACATGGTAAAATGAAAATACATAAGTTCTTTACTACGGTTATATACATATATATGTTCAAAGTGTCAAAAATATATAATAGGATAGTCCACGAATATAAATGTCTTTTCTTGGCTTTTATCCTTTTTCAAATTGAGAGAGAGTGGTAAACAAAATTTGGGTGTAAAGGGAAAATGTCCCAAAGTTACTTATCTTATTTTTTTTTGAGGTTGTTCCACTGGAGAATTTCTCTTCTTTCACGGGCTAGTAGACTTGGTACTGTTTTTAATGCTGGCTTGAGAGACTCAGGTCTCTCATGTCTCAGTCTTTTGTCTTTAGCCCGGAGTGAAATGGCTATCGTCCGTCTGCCACGAGACTTGTCCAAAAACTACTTTTTTGTCTTTACTTCCGTTGAGGGGAAGGGAACCCCACTTCCGTTTGGGGTCCCCCCACCAATCATTTGGCTTCATTTTTCTTTCCCCTTCCGATGTCCGGCGACCCAAGGTCACTTAAGTGCAAACATCTGTGTGACCCACAATCATTTCTAACGGTCACTTTTTGACTGCTAGATAATTTTAGTTCAACGGAGGGGGTATCATTCCCACCTCCTCGTCTCCGTGAGCCATCACGTGACACCTCCTCGCTTAAGAGAAGAACGGGAGATGAATAGAAATACCATAGAAAAAAAAAGGCAATTCAATTCACTGTTCTTTCTCCTTTTCTTCCACTTTTTTTTTCTCACTTTACTTTTCTTTCATCCCCTTTCTTCTTCACGCTTTGACGAATTCTTTCCTTTTCCTTTTTTTTTCGTCCTTCCTAATTTTCACTATAGGGGAAAACAATTTCACTTCTCTTTCTTTCTCTCTCTCTCTCTCTCCCTTTTCTTTTTCTTTAATCTCGTTTTCCTTTCTTTCTTTTTCTCTCTCGGCTTTTGGCCGTATCATATTTCAAACCTTGAGGAGGTAAGCCCTTCTTTCTTTCTTTCTTTCTTTCTTCGTCACTTTTGACGACTTTATAATTTTAATTGTCAAGCTTTGGGGAGAAAACTTCCTTTTCTTTTCTCTCTTTCCCCTATTCGTCACTTGTTGACGAACCACTTTCTCGTCCATCTCATATTTCAACATTGGGGACGAGAATTCCTCATTTTCTTTAGTTTCTCTCTCTCTCTTTCTTTCTCTCAACAACTATGAAAGAATATTCTGCTACTACATTTTCGTGGGGCTTTAGAGAAATAAACCTGGGTACTTTTTTATTAATTTTTCTAAGCCCTCTCGCTCTGAAACAGACAACTGGCCTAATTTTTCCTCGGATTTACTCGGCATTTCCGAGTTCTTAATTTTTCGAGGTGGGCCTTCTTGACGGACATACCTCTTCAATTTGTTTGTGTGACACACTTGTGTCTTCTTCTTTCCTTCGTTGGTATCAATTCTGTATGTCCTCTTGTCTATTCTCTGTGATATTACGTAGGGACCTACATATTGTCCATCACAGTGTGGTCCTTTATTTGATGATAGTAGCAGGACTTCGTCGCCCTTCTGAAATTCTTCCTTCTTAGCCACTTGTGAGGGTTCTCTTATTTTCCTCCTATCTTCTCGATAAGTATTAGGGAATTTATTCCTAATATTCGTTGGACCTTCATCCTTTTTCTGACGACTGGTCCTTTTATCTTCTTGTTTATTGAGGGGTGGAAAGTTCACTTCTTTTCTTTCCACCTTCTCACTTTGCGAGCGACTGTGTCGTTTATATCTCGCACGTGGCTCAGCCGCCATCTTGTCTCCATGCTGGGCGTTCGTTCTCGCCATCTTCTTTCCATGTTTGGCGTTCATTCTTGCCATCTTTCCATCTTCATTTATGGCGCTTATTTTCGCCATCTTTTCCGGGTGACACTTTTTTGTTCTTACTTCATTTCCCAATATGAGGGAAATTCCTTTCATAGGTAGTTTATCTACCACACCAACTTTCATAGGTCCATTTTTCCACTGGGACTTTAGGGTTATTTTACACAGCGGTATTTTTACCCTCTTTCCGCCGATACCCTCTATCATCACAGTCTCACGTGTTGCTTCTATTACCCTTTTAGGTAATTTATTTCGCAGAAGTAACGACTGAGATGCTCCGGTATCTCGTAAAATTGAGACTTCCACTGGTCCTCCGTGTGGGCCTTTTATCATCCCTTTTTTCGTCCAGGGTCGATAGGACTGGTTCCCTCTTGGTGTTGTTACAGCTCCTTGAGGTTTTCTCGGCTGGGTCTGGTTTCTTTCAGGACCTTTTCCAAGCTGACACCTTATGGCTATGTGTCCAGCCTTTCCACACTTGTAGCAGACCACTGTTCTGCTGCTACTTTGGAAGGTCCTTCTATTTCCTTCCTTAGGTCTTCCTTCAGGACTTAATTCAGCTTTGAATTTCACTTTACTTCCCGTGAACGTTTTTTCCTTTGTTTTTCGGTGTGTGAGGATGTATTCGTCTGCTAGTGCAGCCATTTCATAAGTCACGTCGGTTCTCCTTTCACTTAGGTGAACCCTGACTTCTTCTGGCACACAGTTTAAAAATTCTTCAGCTAATATTAGCTGCCGGAGTTTCTCAGCATCTCCGTCTATCCTCTTAGAGTCACACCACTTATCCAGCGCGTTCTCCTTTTCCCGCAGAAATTCCACATAAGACTGGTTTTCAGTTTTTCTCTGTGTTCTGAATTTCTGTCTATAAGCTTCTGGAACCAACTCGAAGCTTTTAAGAACCGCTGCCTTCACCAAATCGTAGTCGGCGCAATTTTCTGTCGGCAGAGTTGCATATGCTCTCTGTGCTTTTCCTGTCAGCACAGTTTGGAGTAGCATCGACCAGCATTCTTTCGGCCATCCAAGATTTAGTGCAGTTCGCTCAAAATGTGCGAAGTATCCGTCCACGTTGGCTTCTTCAAATTTTGGGACTAGCCTCGCTTGCTTCGTTACTTCGAAACTGTCATGGCTTTCTTTGCGTCCTCTTATTGCCAAGTCGACTTCTCGCAGCCTTGTTTCTTGCTGAATTTTTATTTTCTCCAGTTCCATTTTATTTCTCTGTAGTTCCATTTGTGCTTGTATTTTAATTTTCTCCAGTTCAATTTCTTCTGGAGTCATTCTTATCATTTCCGTTGGTAGCTCTTCTAATACTGCTTCCTCGAAAACATTTTCGTCGACCATGTGTCTTGCTATTTTTATAACGAGTTCATGTTTCCTCATAGAATTTTCAACATTTAACTCAAGCTTCTCGCCAATTTTTATTATCTCGCTTTTTCTCAGCTTCTCCAACTTTTCCATGGAGGGTTCTTTTAAAAAGTTCTCTATTTTGTCCATTTTTTTAAAAAATTTTTCAAACAGTTATATCAACAAGTAATTTGACTGTTTCAACAATATTCCTTTTTTTTTTTTTTTTTCACGGTCTCCCAGGGTAGATTTAAACGGCAGGAATTGTCACACGACTACTAGCAATAAATATTATTAATAATAATCATTCCGGAAACGAGCCCCCATTTTTAGGTCTGGGGTCAGGAATAAAAGATTAAAATATCCCGGACGAGCCCCCATAAAAGGTCTGTGACGGCAAAATTGTCTAAAATCCCAAAATGGGACTTTATTTTCGCACGTGTGAAGACGGGGCAGGTTGGCACTTGATCCCCTACAGAAATAAGTCCTGTTCAGAGTTCTTTTCTCAGGCAGATAAGAACTGGCATATTACGTGAGGGAATAATTTAGGGCCAGACTGGCCACCGCTGGCAAAGGGGTCCAAAATTTCACACTATCACACACCCACCAGGCCGCTAAACTTCTTCCCCTTCCGATAATAGAAGAATACGGGCCTATAGGTCTTAGTTGTAATAATATTAATACTGCTATAGTGGTAGTCGGTAACTCCGGTTTCCCGTGTGATACTTTAGGAATTAATAGGACAGTTTTAAGCAAGATAATGTAAGGCGAATAGAAGCTGAAAGGAAAGCATGGAATAATACCATAGACCACATGGTAAAATGAAAATACATAAGTTCTTTACTACGGTTATATACATATATATGTTCAAAGTGTCAAAAATATATAATAGGATAGTCCATGAATATAAATGTCTTTTCTTGGCTTTTATCCTTTTTCAAATTGAGAGAGAGTGGTAAACAAAATTTGGGTGTAAAGGGAAAATGTCCCAAAGTTACTTATCTTATTTTTTTTTGAGGTTGTTCCACTGGAGAATTTCTCTTCTTTCACGGGCTAGTAGACTTGGTACTGTTTTTAATGCTGGCTTGAGAGACTCAGGTCTCTCATGTCTCAGTCTTTTGTCTTTAGCCCGGAGTGAAATGGCTATCGTCCGTCTGCCACGAGACTTGTCCAAAAACTACTTTTTTGTCTTTACTTCCGTTGAGGGGAAGGGAACCCCACTTCCGTTTGGGGTCCCCCCACCAATCATTTGGCTTCATTTTTCTTTCCCCTTCCGATGTCCGGCGACCCAAGGTCACTTAAGTGCAAACATCTGTGTGACCCACAATCATTTCTAACGGTCACTTTTTGACTGCTAGATAATTTTAGTTCAACGGAGGGGGTATCATTCCCACCTCCTCGTCTCCGTGAGCCATCACGTGACACTTTTTAGAAAATCACACCTGATAAGGGAAAAAAAAAACCCCAACAAGAACGCAAAATTGGGAGGGATTGACTGGTAGATTAATTCCACTCCTGTTTCTTAATCGTTCTAACACCAAACATTTTGACCCCCTTTGCCCACGCCTATGAATGAAATAATTTGTAATTTGATTTCCACTTTTATTATTATTTTTATGCTTATTTTTATTTTTATATTTTTTATTTTTTTATTTTCATTTTTGTTTTCATTTTTTTATTTTTTTATTTTTAATTCCTTTATTTTATCTTCTGAATACGAACTGTAACTCCACATTTGGTTCTCTGCGACTAGAAAGAAGCATGTAAATAGTCATCTGACAAGACGGAGAGTATAGCAATATTCTCCGCCGAAATAAATTTATTATGATGACTTAACCGAGTTTGAGTCTCTATCAAATTGTATTTTATATATATATATATATATATATATATATATATATATATATCCTAAAGAAAATTACGCGCTTATCAATCGTTTATAAAAGGTTTATTTACTGCTAAACCAAAAGAATACCAGAATTCTATTATTTCCAGTGGAAAATTATGTAATATATATATATATATATATATATATATTCTGAAACATAGAAATCAAAAATCAAATTGCATATGTATGTGTATATATATATATATATGTGTGTGTATGTGTGTGTGTGTGTGTGTGTGTGTGTGTGTGTGTGTGTGTGTGTCTGTGTCTGTGTCTGTGTGTCAGCGTGTATCTGTATGTGCGTTTTTGTGTATGCGCGCGTGCGCGCGTGCGCGTGTATTTTCATATAGGGAGCCTGAAATACACATAACTTGTTAGAACGTAGTAAGAACAGGTGCGTTATCTGATTGGCCGGCAAAAATTGAAAGTGTTGCCATAGAAACAGGCAGAGAGAACATTCTGGTCGGCAGACAGACAGTCAGACAAGTGGACAGGAATTATCCAAGTACGCCCGCAAAACGGAGACATCCTGGCACCGGTAAAGACAAGATATTCTGGCTCCAGTCGTTCCAATACTTTACAAGAAAAAAAAAGCCCTGAAGAGGAGATTTAGTCTTTTTTTAACTTTTTTTTTTTTTTTTTATTTTGTCAGAAAGCGTTCAGTGAGTTTTTATTGTTATTATTATAGATTACTTTTTCTTCTTTTCTTCGATGGCAAGGGCTAAATAAAAATATAAATTCCAAAAAAAAACAAGAAGTTTTTGGAAAAGTGGTTTGGGTAAAAGCTAAAAAAAATTACCAAGTGTCATTCTTTAGATGGGGATGGGTTCTGAATAGGAGAAAAAAACTACAGTTAAAAAGAAATAGCATCGGTATTAAGAAACAGTCAAAATTAATTTGATAGGAGGGGAGCAGGTGTCGTGGAGGGGGAAAAAACGATGTGCACAATTCGGAAAGGAGATGTTATCTTGGTTACAGCTAAAAGCAACCGCGAAAAATTTGTGTGAAGCGGTAGGGAGGTTGGTCGGGATTTGTGCGTGCAAGTGTGTGTCTGCATCGAGGGTTATGAAAAAGTACGTGTGTTTGAAACACTTTCTCCCTGTGTATTTGCTTGTAAACATTGTTTATCAGCATGTGAATAAATGCAATTAGCAATATCTGTCAGTAAATGGATGCCTGTGGTTGTGACAATATCGACAAGTGATCACATTAAAATTAAATATTTGTCACTCTATATAAATAGGTTGGATAATATGATACAATAATGTAACTTCAAGAAATGTGAAATACCATATATATATATATATATATATATATATATATATATATATATATATATATAAGAAAAGTACGATTCCATCATTTCTTTTTATAAAAGGCTGATTTTTCTCTAAAAGAAAAGATTTTATTATTTCCAATGCAAAATGATGCAACCAAAACTCTAAAACACAAATTGCATATATATATATATATATATATATATAGGAATGTTTTTTTATTAAACGTATTGGAATAATAGCAATGGAGACGATGAGGATTGAACTCGTAAATAATTTTTTTAGCATGTAAATTTTTTCTTGCAAACCATTACGCCATTGGTATAATGCTTTGAGTGTTCGCCAATGTTTCGGAAATCGGGGTTCAATCCCAGATTGAGTCATACCAAAGACTTTAAAAATAGTACTTGATGCCTTCTTTCTTAACACTCAGCATTATAAGGTACGGATCAAGAGTAAGTGAAGCAATCCAAGGAAATGAGTAGGCCCATCCCTTACATCTCGATGTTGTAGCTTTTGAAAAGGGAAACCTTCGGGTCGCCCTGGACAACGGTCGGCCTGCTTACAACTTAATATAGATAGATAGATAAATATGTTGAGATTGGTTTATCAGAGAAGATACTCATACAACAAATATGCATATATATATATATATATATATATATATATATATGAATACCCACCACGTGGGTATGGCTTGGTCTGATGTTTTCACAGCCGAGAAACTGGCTCATAGCAAGCGCAATTGACTGTGTCTACAGTATTCAAAATTAAATCTACATATGCTCTATCACCAATATGAAACACTCTTTATTTCCAAATATATATACATACATGCATATATATATATATATATATAGTTCATAGAAAAGTACATCCCAAATAAATTTTCGGAAAAGGTTCATTATCTGCTAAACCAAAAAATACCAGATTTTATTATTTCAACTGGAATATTATTTACCTGAAATATTGAAACTGAAAAAAATAATAATATTGCATTGATCTATTTAACGAATAAAAATATTTTTGGACACCTACACATTCATATCTTTTTCAGACTTTCAATTTAATGATAAATAATACCGAATTATATTCGTCTTGTTTGTATAATTCTCAATTAGAATTAATAAAATCCTGTTACCATTGTTTGCATATATGAGATGAACTAATTTTTGGTATGCTACAAATTCATATTTTTGGTTTCAGAGCTGTAGAGTCTGGTGATAAATGATACCTAATAATATTTCTCTTGTTTGTAAAATGTTACATTAGAATTAATAATATCCTGCGTTCATTGTTTGGATATCAGAGGTGTATTTATTTTTGCACAGCTAGATATTCATATTTTGGGAATCAGTGTTTCAAGGCTGTAATTATTTTCATGAATCAGAAATATGCTGAATGCAAGCCAGTAGAGCGGGATACTTTTTTAAATTGATGACTATTTCTTTATTTCTTCATGGCTATATTATTATAATTAGCTCCACGTATATCTTGCGAAGAAAATAGCATAATCAAATGAGACTTGCTTCAATTCATATATATATATATATATATATATATATAAGAAAAAATTGATAATAAGCTAATCCAAGTAGAAGGAGAGATTTATTGAGAAGAAATGTCGACACTATAGCGTTTCGGTTCTAATGAACCATCATCAGGACAATGGGGGGGTGATATTAGTGATGTTAAATCAACAATGGATGTTTAAAAGTCCAAAATACAAAAGAACCTAGGGATAATGTGTATAACAAGAAAAAGTTGGCCTTTTAATTAGTTAATCAGCGTTTGTTTGTTGAAATTACGTCATTTGACTTATTAGAAATATTGTGTAGAATTCATTGATAATAAAAGACTATGACGAATTTTCGAAGCCGCTGCTATTTCACTCGTTAATTCTCTAAATACTCGTCCGGGCTTTTATAATATATCTCCTTATTTGAGCAGATCCATTTCAAATAGCTACAATATATTCCATCTTTTGTTAATATATTCCAAGTATATCATAGTTTTATGCTTTCCGTTTTTCTTTTTGTCTTTTTTTTTCTTCCTCCTTTCTCGATGAAAACACGGAACGTAAATTCTACACAATATTTCTGATAAGTCAAACGACGTAATTTAAAACAAGCAAACGCTGATTCACTAATTAAACGGCCAATTCATTCTTATTATACAAATCTTCCCTAGGTTTTTGTGTTTTGCACTTTTAAACATCCATCGTTGATCTAACGTCTCTCATAGTCCTGATGATGGTTCACAAGAACCGAAACGCTATAGTGTCGACTTTGTTTCTCAATAAATCTCTCCTTCTACTTGGATTATCTTGTTATCAATTTTCTTTATACATTGTTGAATTACACTCCATTATTTACTCCCATATATATATATATATATATATATAAAAAAGTGTACAACTAGGAAAAAAATCTTCTTCAGAGGATGATTTCATTATAGTTGAAGTATTTGGCAAATTTAAACGTTTCGCTTTTTTCTTTTTGGGGTGGGGTGAGATGGGATAACATTAAAGCTTTATCGGCGCGCTTGAATATTTAATGTTGTATCTTTTGAATCTTATTCAAATTAAATTTCTTATTTGTTAAGTGAAACGAAAAAATGGGGAAGTTCTAAACATTCTATTTCCGTTCATGGCGTTGTTTCAAAACTGTTTGATGTAATTAGTGTTTGAAATTTAGTTTAAAGACGTAACGCATTTCCTTTATATATATATATATATATATATATATATAATCAGGTATGGAGTATAGATAAAAGAAAAAGATCAATAGGATTAATCATCTTAAATAAAGGATAAATTTCAACTAAGAAGAGCATCTTGAATATTTTTAAAGATATTATATTGAAAACGTTTTTTGTGATCTATCTATCTATCTATCTATCTATATTAGCCTCCATGTCAATGCACACAAAACTGAATATATGTGTAACAACCAAACGGGCAACATTGCCACACTAGACGGAGCCTCTCTGAAACTAGTAGACAAATTCACCTACCTAGGAAGTAGCGTCTCATCAACCGAAAAAGACATCGACACACGACTGACGAAGGCATGGACGGCTATCGATGGACTCTCGATCATATGGAAATCAGACCTGACCGATAAAATGAAACGCAGTTTCTTCCAGGCAGCGGTTGTATTGATACTGCTATATGGATGCACTACATGGACGCTAACTAAACAGCTGGAGAAGAAGCTAGACGGCAATTACACAAGAATGTTGAGAGCAATATTGAACAAGTCCTGGTGACAGCACCCCACGAGACACCAACTATACGGCCACTTGCCTCCCATTACGAAAACTATACAAGCTAGACGAACCAGACACGCAGGACACTGCTGGAGAAGCAAGGACGAGCTCATAAGTGATATACTCCTATGGACCCCCACATATGGCCGGGCAAAAGCAGGACGACCTGCTCAAACTTACATACAGCAGCTATATGAGGACACAGGATATAACCCTGAAGACCTACCAGAGGCGATGAATGATAGGGAGAAGTGGCGAGAGAAGGTCAGGGATATCCGTGCTAGCGGTACGACATGATGATGATGGTATATATATACAGAGAGAGATAGAGAAAGAGAGAGAGAGAGAGAGAGAAAGAGAGAGAGAGAGAGAGATGAACAAATAAAGGTACGATAAATGGAAATGCTCTAGAAACCGTTTTACTTTTTCTATTTTCTTTTTTTTTTTTTTTTTTTTTTTTTTTTTTGTTCTGTAGGATCCTTAGCTCCGTCAATATTTTTCAGTGGCTGCGATACCTCGGAACGTCTAGTTAATCTATTTTGTAAGAGAGTAAAGGTATTATGTTCAGGAAGAAATTCAAAGAAAGCTGTTAAGCCTTAAGCCTTTTATTGTAGTATGCTATAAACAAAAAAAAAAAAAAAAGCAGAAGGATGTGTGTATCGTAACGATATATTAGCAAGATACTTTTGTAAAATGTGTGAGGCGATCGTGGTGCAATAATTTTCTTCGGTGGGAGTGGATATGGAGTTCAAATCCAGGACGAAGTTGTTAAAATTTCACATTAGGGAAGATGTGCATCTAATTATTCTCTCTCCACCTATTGGTAAATATTAGGGCAGACTGGGTTCTTTAGCCATGGTATAGCAACCGATCTGAGAGAAGGAAAACTCTGAATTCAAATCTGTTAAAATCTGCTTAGAAATTGACCTGGTGTCGCATTTTGCACGTGTGGAGAAGTTGGTAAATGAATATGGGAAACGTTTTTGTTATGGAAATACGTACTTGAAAGGGTTCTTTTTGGTCAGTTTTAGCTGTGTTAAATTTAGGTCGGGTGTTTACGGAATAAAGCAGTATTGTAACTGTGCCAAATAATCCCTCGTAAACAGGTGTCTGCAAAGTGATAGGTTTGTTGTTTGGGTTTCATAGCATATCAACCCTTGTAGGTTATTTAATGCCAACTCCATTTTTAAACAAATAGTCAGTTCTATTTCATACAATTTAATTTAGCATAAGTACATAGATCAGTCGTCAAAATATTTCTATTTCAAGCTATTTAGTTGTAATCAAACAGTTCTTATTCAAGAAATTCAGTTTTGTCTAAAAGTAGTTTTTGTTTACACACAGCTAAATGTCAAAACAGTTTTATTTCGAAGAATTCAGTTTAGTGTAAGTTTAATTTCAGTGTCAAGACAGACTGTTTCGTTGTATCACATATCTTCAGTATGGCTAAAATACACTTGACGCTACAAGCCGGGATCGAAACTCGGTTAGCTTTATTTGAGGTTGATGACATACCCCTCGGCCAAGTCTGCGACTCACATAAAAATGAATGAACTATCTTTGTTTCTGAGAATTAATTTTTATTTATTTCGGACTTTTTTTGTCCTCATCTGGGTATTTTTTCTTCTCGCTACGTTTCCGCCAAATTTCACCTCCGGCCTTCTTCAGGTGATTAACCGCGACCTCGGATAGGAATGCTGAGTCTTGTAACCGTATTCCTATCCAAGGTTGCGGTTAATCATCTGAAGAAGGCCAGAGGTGAAATTTGGCCGAAACGTAGTGAGAAGAAAAAAAAAACTACCAAGATGAGGACAAAAATGTCCACAATAAATAAAAATTAATTCTCAGATTAAGAAGCCTCATCTCAAAAGGATTCCCAATAAAGACAATTATCTTTGTTTCTTACCTTAATTAAATGATTTTGTCACTGAAGCAAATAATTGTTTTACTTCCTATCGGTCGTCATATATGTTATTCTACGGGCAAGTGTAGGTAACTTTGACAGCTCATCATCTTTTGATAAATTAATTGATTATTATTGTTATATTAATCAATAGTTCTGAAGTAACTAGAACAAATTTGCAGCAGACATTCATGTCGGGATTTGGTGGAAGTGAATTTCAGGAGATAGGGTGGGGATAATGAGATGATGCACCAGAAACTTCGCTGAATAAGAAAGACACCATCTTAAGGTAAACGGCGAATTAAACAGGCTTGCTGTCACTTTAATCTTTCAATGTATTCTCACATCATATATATATATATATATATATACATTACACATATTTTTTGAATATTTATGATTTATTTGGTTGTGTTTTATGGCATATCAACCTTTGTCGGTTATTTAATGCCAAATCCTCTTTAAATATGTATTAAATGTTTATGATTTGGTTTGGTTGGATTTTATGCCATACCAACAATAGTGGGTTATTTAATGCCAAATCCTTTTTAAACATATATATATCAAATATATATGATTTGTAAACACATTTTTCATCACCTTTTGAATAAAACTAAGTTTTTTTTTGCAGTCAAATGGTTTCAAGCATTTTTATCAAACATGAATAATTCTATTTTCTATTAATCATTTGTTTGCCCACAATGAAGTGGTTATAAGTATAGGTATTTAACACGACTTATTCGATTCAACATTCCTTATTCGTTTGCACACAGTTAAGTGCTTCAAAGTATTGCTATGTATCACTATCAAGTCAATTAAACACTGAAAGGTTCTATTTGACCTATAGATAAGGCCCTATCAGGTGCTACAACTTCGGGTCAGAGAGGACCTAGGAGCAATGGCAATGAAGTGGTACTCCACATTCTCTAAAGCTCTATGACTGAAGTCTCACCATCAGATGGCCTAATGTCATACTCATATTCATACACACGTGGGGGTAGTCTTGATGCTCTGCAGAGATCCGGTCGGTGTATTCTTCAGCCCAATCCGACTTCAGTTAGGGTTTCATAAATCTCTCTCTCTCTCTCTATATATATATATATATATATATATATATAACACTACACTGATGCCATATATAGCATCAGCATCATGGGTGGATGTTAAGTTGTAACTTTTAATTTTTTATGTTAATACCAGGCCTGCGTATAATATTTAATTGGAGGTCTCATTAGGTTTGTATATTTTTTGAAACAGCATTTGCCTCCCTTGAGATAAAAGTTTTCATTATCCAGTCAATTATTCTTGATTCAATAGACAAAATTTGATTGTCAGTTTTAAATGTAACATCAACACCAACTCTGTGTTCACCTTATGCATCTTCTTTTTGGATTTCCCGGTCGCTTCCAATAAACAGTACTTAACAGTTTTTTTTATATCAAATTTAAATTTCCACTTATCTTCCAAAAATGACGATTTATTTAGATCTATCTGTCTTGTTTCTTTTGATGATATTCTAAAAAGTAGTTTGACATGATCAGCAAATGGTTTTATTTTTTATTTTATATCATTAGGTAAATTATTTATTATCACATAGTTCAATTTTTGAAAAATATCTTTCAATAGTTAATATTTTTTTAGAAACACCAAAGCTTCTCATTTTCACAAGTAAACGATAATGAGATAGCATATGAAATACTTTACTAAAATCCAAATACCTATCTACATTATCCTCTTCTATCAAATATTCATTTATAATATCAATATTTTCCAAGATATTTGTTATTGTTGATTTATCATATTTACCAAACCCCTCCGCTCGGGCAGGATATGACACAAGGTCAATTTTTAAGCGGAGTTTAACAGGTTTGAATTCAGAGTTTTCCTTCTCCTTGACTAGTTGCCTCAACAAGGCTGAAGAACCCAGTCTGTCCTACTATTTACCCATAGCTGAAGGGAGAATAATTGGATTCATACCTTTCCCAAGGGTATTAGTGCTATGTAAAATGCAATGAGTCTCGTCCGGGATTTGAACTCGTGTCACCGTGTCCATTTCCTATGGCGATAACCATTACACCACGAGCACCTCCACCTTACACCACGTTGATTTATTATTGACAAAACCATGTTGATTACAATTAATATCTTCACCTATAAAATTTAATATATGATTTCTAATCATATTTTAAAAAATCTGACACTAGTTACGTGTTAAAGAGATTGGTCGGTAATTACTTTTTAAATGTATCGAAGGTTTTTATGTAATGGTATTATATTTGCTGTTGACCAAATATACTGAATCATTTCATATTTGATATATTTCCGAAAGAATTTATATATTGTATCGATAAGAATTTCATTTCATAAGTATTTTAATATTTTAGAATGCATTTAATTATATTCCATACATTTACAAACATCCAACTTGAATTGTTTTGACTTTTATGTCTTAAGCTCTTCTTATTAGTCCATCTATATTTATAAACTCTCCCTAAGAATTTACAGATTTTCAAGCATTATATTTTCTTTTCTTTTACAAGATAACTGGTTTCTATTCCATGATAATTTTTCTAATACATCTCCTTATTTGAAGAGTATATAACTTAATTCTTCTGTTTTTTTATTATTGATTTTATCCCTCCATTTAATTCTTCCCACATTTCATAAATATCAATATTATCTCCCTTTTCTGATACTAACTCTTCAGTAAGTTTACACCAATTTGTTTGTTTTCTATTTATATAATTGACACCCGGTTTCATTTTAACATCAATGCATACATGGTCAGCTTTACCAAACCATGCTTTTAAAATTACTTCTTTAAAAAATT
This sequence comes from Sepioteuthis lessoniana, assembly GCA_963585895.1. Taxonomy (NCBI): domain Eukaryota; kingdom Metazoa; phylum Mollusca; class Cephalopoda; order Myopsida; family Loliginidae; genus Sepioteuthis; species Sepioteuthis lessoniana. The sequence continues at coordinate 44,636,081 of OY757936.1, read as the reverse complement.
CATCATTTGAAAAAAGAAAAATTTAATTCAATGTGGCTTTATCTTATCTATTTCCCATTAGTTTGCATCTAGTATCTTCTATTATAAATTAATGCAATCTTTTTGTGGTAAATAAATCTAAATATAGGTTTAGTATTCGAAAATGTTGTCTAATTGAATTTATTGGAGACACCTAACAGTATATACTCTTCTTCTGTACTTAAATTTGGAGATTTGTATATATATAATATATCAAAAACTTCGTTATTAGTACTAGTTATTCTTAAGGCTAAAGATTCTGTCTGTTCGAACAACTCAATTTAGATATTTTTAACCTGTTATGTACATAAATAGAAGACCCACCAAAATTTGTGTTATTTTTCCTGTCTTTTCATGATAATTTAAAATTTCGTATTGCTATTTCCACTTCTTTTACATTTTTTGCAGACAAATGCGTTTCTGTAATACAAATTATTTTATATTTGTGGGCAATTAATTTTAGTTCTAATATTTTGTTTCTCAACGAATGAGCGTTTCTAAATAATATTTTCAAGCTTTCTTTTCTTTTTTTTTAAACTTGTTTAACTTTTTTTAAAAACTTGTTTAACTTTTCATTTTCATTTCATTAATTTTAGTTCTAATATTTTGTTTCTCAAGGAATGAGCGTTTCTAAATAATATTTTTAAGCTTTCTTTTTTTTTTTTAAACTTGTTTAACTTCTCATTTACGTTGATAGATTTTCCGTTGTTATTCGGATTTTCATTATTTTTGTAATTTTTAATCGGTAATTTTTGTTTATCTTTCTTACCTCTCATCTCTTTTATTTTTCAATTTATGAACTCAAAGATAGTTATCCCAGTCGGCTGGGGCTATAGAATATACTGACTGCATCAGTGAGTATCCTGGATATGACACTATAACATCTGATGGTGAGGCGCCAATTCTGGAGCTTTAGGAAATGTGGAGTACCCTTTCATTACAATTACTCTCAGGTCCACTCTGAACCGGAGTGGTCCTTCCTGTTAGGATCCCATCTATGAATCAAATTGAAATATATATATACATATATACATATATATATATATATATATATATATATACAGGATTTGGCTTTAAATAACCTATACGGGTTGATATACCATAAAATAGAACCAACCAACCAACCATCAAATCTAATGTCTTCCCAAACATTTAGAAATTCACAACCATCAATGGTTGTATGAAAGAGTAATACTAACCTTTGGTTTAGTTTCTTTGTTCAATGACATAACAACCTTCTTGGATTATATAATCCAAAGCAGTCCTTGTAGAAGAGTAGTGGTACTATTTAACCCATAGCTGGGTAGTATGAAAGGGTTCATTCTTTTTTCAAGGGTATGATTCCGAAAGTGAAAGTAAAAGCACGACTGGAGTTCGAACACTTACTCCGATGTTACATTCCAACACGTTAGCCACTACACCACAAAGACTCCCACCTCAGACAATCTGGCTTTCAAAAGGATTAGTGAACAAATCTTACTACATTTGCATCGTTAGATGAAGTATACAAGTCTGTTGATATAAATGAATCTCTGAATTAACAGCTTTTGCTGACACTTGGTGTGTTACGTCACAAACTTATCTTGAAGAAAGATGCCCACTTCACGTTACTTAGAAATTCAAATACGCTACGTATCCGCATATTTGATATGAAACACAAACTAAAAAATATGTATACAAAATTATCACTTCCAACTCTGTAAAAGAATATGATTTTAGAATATCATAAAAATTTCAAGCCTTCGAGTCGCCATGTTGTCTCTCTGGGAAATGTGGAGGTTGCTTGAGGGAGTCCATCTTCTCGTCAAATAAGTAGTGACAGCTTCGACATGGTACAAAGAATGATGCTTGTCCTGACTTAAATGATCATCGATTCTTGTCGCAACTCAAGGCAGCAAGTTACCTTAAATATTTACGTTGGGGTGGTCCATTTTGAATAGCCACTAAGAGGTAAACACTGGGGTGTTTGGGGTTTTAAACGCTGCTTTGAATAAAAAGTAATCCAATTTGACCAACTAAAGGGGTTTGGTGTCTCATAAGGATAATTCAGGATACCATACCGCAAGGTTGATTGAAAATATTGAAGGCTTATTCTCCTTCTTTAAAACATTCTTCATGCTTTTTCCATCTGTTCATATCCTATTCTAGATGTTATAGAATTATTTCATGGACTAATTCTTAAGATAACAGAGATGTTGGTTTGGTTTGTTTTCTTTGTTTAATGGCATATCAACCTTTTTTAGGTTATTTAATGTCAAAGCCATTTTTATAGAACATTAGTTGTACTATTTACCCCATAGCTGGGAGGATAAGGGGGTTAATACCTTTCTCAAGGTTATTTGCCCGAAAGTGAACGTAATAGCGCAGCTTGAGTATGAACTCGCTTACTACGATTCCACTGTATATCGCTTTAACCATTAAACCATGAGGACACCCCAGAGATACTATTCTCTAATCTCGCCGGAGAGTACTCTTGCGATAAAAGTTTGAGACTAAGTTTCTTAGAATTGTTTAGTTTCTGGAGTTCTAACCGCGAACAAAATAATTTATGGAAATGTTTTACTTATTTCCTTCATCACTTTCCGCATGTTTAAAAATGTTAAACTTTAAGATAGGGTCTGACTCTTTTTGTTTCTTTTCACAGCAGCGGACACGTAGGAAGAGAGTTTGAAATCATAGTTTTCCTTACCTAGGATGCATTGTCTCATCAACCAAAAAGGACATCGACACGTGGCTAACGAAGGCAAGGACAGCTATCGATAGGCTATCGATCATATGGAAATCAGATCTGACCGATAAAATGAAACGCAGTTTCTTCCTGGCAGCGGTCGTATCGATACTGCTATATGGATGCATTACTTGGATGCTAACTAAACGGCTCGAGAAGAAGCTAGACGGCAATTACACAAGAATACTGCGAGCGATATTAAACAAGTCCTGGCGACAACACCCCACAAGGCACCAACTATACGACCACCTGCCTCCCATCACGAAAACTATCCAAGTTAGACGAACCAGACATGCAGGACACTGCTGGAGAAGCAGGGACAAGCTCATAAGTGATGTACTCCTATAGACCCCCACATATGGCCGGACAAAAGCAGGACGACCAGCTCGAACATAAATACAGCAGCTATGTGAGGATACGGGATGTAGCCCTGAAGACCTGCCAGAGGTGATGAACGATAGGGAGAAGTGACAAGAGAGAGGGTCAGGGATATCCGTGCTAGCGGCTCGACATGATGATGATGATGATGATGATGAAAACAGTTTGCCTACCCTGAAGGTGAGAGAGACGAGTCTGTCAAAACATTTATCCAAAGGTTGGGGATGAATAGAAGGATTTATACCATTCCTAAAGCCGTTAGTGTGAAGTGAAACAGAAACAGCTGAGTCCAGGATTTGAACTCCGGTCACTGATTCCATATCATGCAACAATAATCGTTACGCCACATACGCGTCCACGTATCCATGCTCCATAAGAAACCGAGTAAACATTATGCAACTATTGGTGCTGGTAATTTTTGCCTCAACCTTTATAAATCGTTTTCCTCAATGTACCAACCAACTTCACCACAACCGACAAAATACAATCTGGCCACCTTTAAACAATCACGTTACCTGCACAGGTGAATAAGTTCTTTTTTTAAAGTATTCATAACCAATGGGTGTCATTATCCCACCATTTTAAAAATTTGATTTTCTATCTTCTTGCCATCCTATTGTGTCTGATCACCATTGTCTGAACATAAGTAATTTAATAGACTGACGGGTCGAATATTGACCTTCATGCGACAAAAGCGTGGGCTGAGGTATTGTGGGCTTTGAAGCATTTCCACAGACATGCAACGTTGTTTATAGATAAAATCATGAAAATCTACAAAAAGCAGTTTCTCTCTTAGATTACTATGTATTTTTTATTGTCAAATTCTGTCGAACACACACACACACACACACACACACATTCTCCCTTTCTATCCTTTCTCTCTCTCTTGCTTTTTTTTCTTACTTCCTTTCTGTCTTTCTTTCTGTCTTTCTTTCTTTTATGTTGAAACGCGATTCCTGTCACACAAACACATACACACACACATATATATATATATATATACATACATATATATATACACTGACATATATATATATATATATATATATATATATATATATATTCCCAAACGCACTCTAAAACACATGGACATCAGCAAAAAGAGTTTCTCTCTTTCGTTTCTATATATACTTTATTTTTATATTCTGTCACTCACACACGATAACACACACACACACACACACACACACTCTCTCTCTCTCTCTCTCTCTCTCTTTCTTTCTTTTTTCATTCTTTTTTCTCTTGCCTTTAAACGTGACTCCTGTCACATACACACACATATATATATATATATATATATATACGTATGTGTGTGTGTGTGTGTGTGTGTGTGTGTGAAAGTGAAAGTGGACATGACTCCTTCTTGTGTTAAAACACTTAAACTCTGTTTTATTTGTGTGTACGTATAGACCAATATCTTCCGCTGCTTGCTCCATGTTACTCAGCAGGGATTCGGCTTAGGTAAGTGTATTTGTAAGAGCCACAAGATCATTTGTATAGCCTGCGTCTGTCATAGTTTCAGTAGGATATCATCTGCTTTTTTACCTTTTTTTAGTATAAAACCACATCGACCGGTTCACATACATCGGCTGCAACATCCCATCCACTGAAAGTAATGCCAACCTACGCCAAGCGAACGCGTGGACTGCAATCGACAAGTTATCGATCATATGTAAATCTGGTCACTCCGATGAAATAGAATGTTTTCCAAGCTGTAGCTGTAACGATATTACTATATGGATGTACAACATGGACGCTAACGAAACCCATTAAAGCTAGATGAGAACTAGACAAGAACGCTGAGTGCTGTCTTGAACAAATTCTGGAAGCAGCACCCCAGAAAACAGCAGCTATACAATCACTTATTTCGGATTCTCACAAACCGTCCAAATAAGACGAACAAGATATACATGTGAGGCACAGCTGGAGAAGTAAGCACGAACTCATAAGCAACGTTCTCTTATGGATTCCTACATGCGGACGAATCAGTGTTGGACGACCTGCAAAGACTTATCTTTATCAACTCTGTGTGGACACTGGATGCACTCTAGAAGACCTTCCAGAAGCGATTGATCATACAACTCCGCGTTTTCAGCGTGATTTGATTATATATATATATCTATATATATATATGTATTTGATGATGATGATGATGATGATGATATATAAGTAAGTAAAAGTTGGCGACCGCAGTCAAAGGCAACCCGGAGGTGTAGGGGAAGTCACTAGTTCTTTTTTTGAATTGTTCCACTTTATCCTTTGTATGTACCTTATTATGCTAAATGTTGAGCAAGAAGGCATCGAGTAACATTTTTGAGTTTTTGGTATGACTCGACCTGGGTTTGAACCTTGGTCTCCCAGGCCATTTTCGAACACTTTACCCACATGGTCAATAGGCTGGTTATATATATATATATATATATATATATATATATATATATAAATGAATTGTCACAAAATTTGTTCGGCTCGGACTAAACAACTGGGAAAGTTTCATTAAGGAAGTAAAAGCCTCGTTTGAACACTGAAAAAAATGAAATTTTCATAGCTTAAAATAAAGATTAGAAAGTACACATCAAGAAAAGATGTAACGTTATTCCCCATCAAAATAGGAATCCGTTTATTAAGTCCCAATTCCAATAAGAAAAATCATGAACGCAAAGATCTGTTTATCCTCTATCCTTTCTGCAAGTATATCAAATACCAAACTCCAGAACAACACCTCTCATAAAAGGTATCCCGTGAAAAAAACCTAAATAAAACAAGATCTCCAATGAAATAAATGAAAAAAGAAAAAAGCCAGAATAATATAAAATTGCTCATTAAATAAACATCTAAAATTAAAAATAGATTTCACCCACTGAAAAATTGGAAACAGATGAGGTGCCTAATTCAATAAAAAGCAAACCGAAGAAAACTTACAATAATCTATCATAGAAACTTAAATCAATACAGCTAAATACATTACAAAATCTTCTTATAATGGAACTGCGGAGAAATCCGGGCGAAACCGGCCATAATCCAAAATTAATGTGCCTTTAAGAAACATACCTCACAGACACAAACTAACTTAACATCAAAAAATTACCAACCATAAAGTTCTATTAGTAAAGACGGAAACAACGTAAAGAGGTACCTCGATCACAAACAGAAAAGACATACCTCAACACCAAATCAACATTGAAACTAAACTCCAAACAATTTTGGTGTCAAAGCAACACTACACGAACAAATAAACATCTGCTCCATTTATATTCCACTACATGACCCCATAAATGAAACAAAACTAAACAAACCAATAGAATAAATTCCTAAACCCAAACTATTACTAGGTGACCTTAACAGTCACAATACTGTATGGGGGTGCCAGGAAACCAATAAAACAAAGAGCTTGAAAAAGTAATCGATAACCATAACCTCCCAAATAATATATCACATACTTATTTCAATCCATATACAGGCACATACTTAGCCATGGATATAACTCTCTGTGATCCTTCCAGTAACGCAGACAATAGATGGAAGGTCTGTAATGATCCTTAAGGCAGTGACTACTCCCCTATCATACTCGAAAGTCTACAACGTCTTCATGATAATAGACTCCCTCATTGGAAAAAAAAGCAAACTAGGAAGAATTCGAAACTCTCTGCAACCAAAAACTCATACTCGACCGAAACAACAGACCTAATCTCTTGACTGAAACCCAAATCTCATTTAAAAAGGAAGGTATACCTAAAAACCTGACCCTCAAACAGACACTACACAGCCTGGTTTAATGATAACTGTAAAACAGTATTCCGCTTGTGAAAGTCTGCTCAACGCAAATTTAACAAAGAACCTACTACTATCAATTTAAACTTCAAAATACTCAGAGCAAAAGCACATAAAACTATGGAGGAGTTCAATAAGAAAAACCTGGCAAAACAATGAAAACCAATTTAACTTCTCCATTAAACCAAATACAATCTGGAAAATGACCAGAAAATTCTCTGGTTAAATACAGCCAACTCCTCTCAAACAACTCACGAAAAACATCACAAAAGCAACAAACCAAAAAGATATAGCAGATACACTAGCAAAGACCTCAACGAATTCCTCACACTAGAACGCCAACCAAGACTACTTCACCTTAAATTATAATGCAGGGAAACACAGTCTTGACTTCAAATCAGACAACTCTGAAACCTATAACAAACCTTTTATATTACTAGAATTAATTGAGGCCATTCAAAGATTATACAACACTGCAGTCGGCCTAGATGTGCGGTTAACAAATAGTTGGTTTACTTTATTGAATCCAACAACCTTATCACCAATTCCCAATGCCGCTTCAGAATCTATTCGAAACAATATTATTAACTTCCTGAAAAATTGGCCACTAATCAAGGATGTAGGTCCATAGTATTCCCTTTCAAAAGGATACCAGCATACACTCTTGAATATCCACAACATCAACAGAAACACTGACTATACATCTCTCATTCTATATTTCAAATTAAGTTCATGTCTTTATATTTATCATAGACAGTTCGTATCTATCTATCTATCTATCTATCTATCTCTGTTTATGTTTATCATAGTCAGTTTATATCTACCTCTCTCTTTCTCTCTCTCTCTCTCTCTCTCGATATATATATATAAAGACAAGCAAAAGTAATAAGGAAAATAGGAACAGTATATGTAGTTAATGCTTTTATTGTTCTCATCTTTGTGAAAAAAAAACTTTTTTATAGAAAGTTTTTAAAGATAATCAAAAAAGATTTCGAAGAAGTTAATATCTAATATGAAAAGTGACGTAAAATGCACTGTTGGCCGAGTATATCCATTGTTCTCATAAGGAATGCTGTCTGATCAATGAAGAATGTTGTCTGATATATATATATATATATATATATATATATATATATATATATATATATATATATATATATGTGTGTGTGTGTGTGTGTGTGTATGTGTGTGTGTGTAAAACAATGGATACATAATTCATATCTATCAAAGTTCATATCTATCATCTATTTTAAATTGTCAATATTTTTTCAAAGACATTTTTGAAACAATTGCTTTTCTAAACATTCTGTATTAAACTAAGCTTAATCTGATGGAGGTGTTATTGTGGGAAAGCAAGAGAAGATTGAACCAAGCCTATTTTGGTTGAGGTGTTACAGTGGGAAAGTAAGTGAAGATTAAACCAAGCCTAATCTGATAGAGGTGTTATGGTTGGAAAGCAAGTGAGGATTAAATCAAGCTTAATCTGATAGAGGTGTTACAGTGGGAAGGCAAGTGAGAATTAAACCAAGCTTAATCTGATAGAGGTGTTATGGTAGGAAGACAAGAGAAGATTTAACTCAGTACTCTAATAATGGGTTGTGAGATTAACCATCGCTTTGAGATAGGCGCTTAACAGCAATAATAGCTGTAGTATGAATAGGATTCATTGAGCCAGTGCTTTTGCGGGAGATAACTAAAAGGAGTTATAAATAAACAATTATCTTACAATGATAAAAGCATTACAACATTAACATCAACAAAAAAGAATATGAGACAAGTAAAAAAAGAAAGAAAGAAAAAGAAATGATATAAAAACGAGTATTCAGAAAAGGTAAAGAGGTTGTGTGAACTAACCTCTCAAACAAAATAATAGTCAATGTCCGTCCTGCTCATGATGGGTGGATCGATATCAATTGATGACCGTGAGAAAAGCTGGACAATAAACTTGCGCCCTCTTTTATCGCCGGTACACAGTTATTGACAGGTGAATCTAGAGATTGCTTTTTTATTTTCCGTTTTTATTTTCAGGTTTTATTGTTGTCCTGACTGGCCGGACAGTTACTGCCGCACCCCGATCGCTACTTGGTAAGTAGCGTTTTAGGACGAGACTGACACACAGGAAAATATATATTGGGTTGAGTCAAGGGGAAGTTAAAGAAAGGGGAATAAAATACAGACAAACATACAATGTCTCTTCAGAAAAATATCCAGCTATTAAAAAAAATGAACGAATAAATAAAAATTGCCAACGTAATGCAAAGGCTGCTTAGTCTCTTTCAAATTACCTCCATTGGGATCTCACATACTTATTTTTGAGCAGCGCTAAGCGTAAAGGTTATCGTCGTATAAAATAGAATTGACGTCCCGAGTTCAAATCCTGAACAACACCGCTTTTCACTACGAGCAAGTGCACTTGGGAAAGGCATGAATCCATCTTTTTTTCCTCAGCTATGGGTAAATAGGTTACTGGGTTCTTAAGCTTTGGTAAAGCAACCTCTCTAGGAGAAGGAAAAATATCACACTAGTCGAGCTTTACTCCACTTACAAAAAATTGACCTAGTGTCATACCCTGTTCAGGGTGAATCAGTTTTGGTAAATAAAACTTATCACTACCTTAATTAAACTTATGAACCGTCCGTGAATTTTTATTTCGTGAAAGCTATCACTTGCTTCCTCACATTTTTAATCTAGTTTACGGTATTTCAATGACCATTTTAGCTTTAGGAAAAATTAGAAGTCTCAAGAAGACTAAGTGAGGTGGTTGGGAGAAGAGGTTGATAGACCTGAGGGAAAAGCGGATGTGGTCTTGACTGATTTGACGCTCGAAACCTACCCACATAGCACACAAGCTCACTCCAAATTTTGTCACCAGCTATTAAGCAGTATCAAGGTCAAGAACCGGCTCTTATGATATTCACATACTAAATAGACTGAGTGTATAACATAACACGCTCTCTCCCCAATTTATCTATCTATCTATCTATCTATCTATCTAAATGCATATTGAGTCAGAAAAAATCTACCTAGGTTTCACCTAAACAGATCATCGGGACAATTCTAAAGAGGGTTGGACGAAAACTACATTTGATTGATTAAAAGACAGTGAGAAGAAATAAAATTAGTATATATATATATATATATATATATATGATTACACAAATAAATGAATACACACATACATAAATAAGATAATAAATAAATTAAAATAATATGTATATATATTAAAATATAATACATAAATAAGATAAAATTAATTTGTTACTTATCTACTACGTAGCCAACCTTTCTTGCGTCAACAAGCATTAAGCATTTCCAACCTTTCATTAAATAACTCATTAGGATTATTATCGGAAGCTATAACAAGATTTTCCTCCCTCTATAAATTGCAATATTCACCCGACGCTTTATACATACGGCTTTTTTTTTTTTACTATCTCCCATTTTGATATAGGATTTGTACAAAGATTCTTCTTAATCTCCTACACATAGATTAACTAGTTCTATGTCGATATACTTCGTGCGCAAAACTACTTCTATGATTGTAATAGATTTTGAAGGATCTATCTATCCATCTATCTATTTATCTATCTATCTCAGTCTGTCCATATATATATATATATATATACTATCATATTTACCAACCCCTCCGCTCGGGCAGGATATGACACAACGTCAATTTTTGAGCTGAGTTTAACAGGTTTCAATTCAGAGTTTTCCTTCTCCTAGACTAGTTACCTCACCAAGGCTGAAGAACCTAGTCTGTCCATATATATATATATATATATATATATATATATATATATCTTGTTAGTAATACTTAAAATATGATGAAATTAAAATATGATGAAATTGAGTGGACCTGGGAGCGATGGCAATGAGGGGGTGCTCCGAATTCCCCAAGTCCCAGTATTACTCGAATCTAACCATCAGATTGTGAGATTCCAGTGTTTGAGCGCAGAAGAATGTGGCGTACCCTTTCCATGCCATTATTCCTATTAGGATAGTATGCAAACAAGTGACTGATGTTCAATCGAATTGTTAATGTTGCATAGCGATGATTGAACCCATTTACCTGTGTACAAATAAAATCATTGGTGTGAAGAAAGCAATATTTGAAGCTATTTAAGTCTGTGCAAATAAATGAGTAGTAATTCACTAAGCATTTGACTCAAGTGTGCCATAAGGTCGCGTGAATAGAGCACCCAATGAGAATCGAACTCACTCGTGAAGGTTTGCTAATCTAGCTTGCTAACCCTTACACCAACAGAAATGCAAACAAATGAGTAGTAATTTACATAGCAGTTGACTCGTGTGGCACAAGGTCGCATGAATGGAGCACCCAATGAGAATCAAACTCACTTGTGCAGGTTTGCTAGTCTAGCTTGTTAACCATTACACCAACAGAGGTGCAAACAAATGAGTAGTAATTTGCTAAGCAGTTGACTCAGGTGTGGCACAAAGCTGCATGAATGGAGCACCCAATGAGAATCGAACTCACACATGGAAGTTTGCCAGTCTAGCTTGCTAACTATTGCATCAACAGAAGTGCATACAAATTAGTTGTAATTTACAAAGCAGTTGACTCAGGTGTGGCACAAGGTCGTATAAATAGAGCACCCAATGAGAATCAAACTCACTTGTACAGATTTGCTAGTCTAGCTTGCTAACCATTACACCAACAGAAGTGCAAACAAATGAGTAATAGTAAACAGAATCATTCCCGTTTGCGATACTTGAAACCACTTCACTGCATGCAATCGAATGATGAATTATATAAAAAAGAATTATTAGAGTTAGATAGCAATATTCAAAACCATTTAACTATGTACAGACAATAGTAATACTTGTGTGCAAAGAAATTAGCTCTCAGTGTTTTCGAATAAAATTACTCGTAAACTATTCACTTGCAAATCATTCACATAAGCATTTATCTGCTTATCAAATCTTAAGTTGAATTGTTTATGTTATTTTTATGGCACTGGAAGGGGTCACAAAGAGAATAGAACACCACGGTTATAGTATAGGTATATAGTTACAAGAACAAAGGATGGTTACAAGAATATAGGACGGTAAGCTAGTTCGCATAATCGCGCAGGGGCGAGGTAAGCTTCCGGATCTAAACCCCACCGAACGGGCAAGTGCGACACAAGGCTTTTTTTGGTGGGTCCGGCCGCAAGGCCGGAGCTCACTCGCGCCCGGCATTTTATAAAAATACCTACAGCCTCGTCGGCATTCCCCTTATTAAAGGCACGAGGCAATACCCCCCGAAGGGGGGTAAAAACCTTGGGAGATGCCCCCTAAGGCCGGAGGAAATCACCAGTCGACAAGCCACACTCGGCCAGATCCGCGCCCAGTCCAGACGCGGCCTACCAAAGCGTGACCTGTCGACTGGAATGCCAGCCGAAAAATCTTCCGGATCTGGACTGACTTCGTGTTGCTGCGTCTTCCGGTGGTATAGAGAGTGGTTGAGTCCATCAATAGGTGATTCCACCACAACAATTATACAGCAATATTTGAAACTATTTAATTGTGTACAAATGTGCGCTGGATTGTATAGAAATGTTATCTTCCAACTATTCGTTTCCAAATCACATACACACACATACGCATAAACAGGATTTGGGATTAAATAACCTACAAGAGTTGATATGCAATAAAACTCAACCAACCAACCAACCAATCACCTAAAACGAAACAATATGAATGGTATAGAATAAATGTTGAATCAGAAAGTGGAGAAGGAATTTAAAGAGTTGAGTTAAGGCTGAGCAACAGGTTCTCAAGATATTCGAAATGACTTGATTTACGTCCTGCAATCAAATAGTTCCGACTCATTGTCCTTGTTCCGAACACGGTGAGAGCACGGGACGGTAATGCGTGTGCTGCAGAAAGTGACCACTTTCCATCGCGGGTCGTTGTGATCTCGTTCGCGTGCTGATTTGTGATTTCAGGACGTACGTAAGACATGTGCAAAATTTAAGGAAATCGGTAAAAGAGCTGTTTGAAATGTCGGAGAAGGCTTACAGCAATGAACCAAGGAGCCGAACGAAGTGTTTTCAGAGGCACTCAGGTTTGCAGGGTGGTAGAAAAATATTGCAATAACGATGACTGCTACCTGAAAATTCATCGCTTGGGATCAGACTACCATTGTAGAGTTCTACTATACCATCAAATGGAGGAGCTCGTGGCGTAACGATTATCGTCGTAGGAAATGGATTCAAATTCTGGATGAAGCTGTTTGAATTTCCCATGGCGCCAATACAAGTGGTAATGGTGTGAATCCAACTATTCTCTTTCCAGTTATCAGTAATAGTAGGGCAGACTATGCTCTTTAACTTTGGTATGGCAACCGATGTTGGAGAACGAAAACTCTGAATTCAAACTGTGCTTAAAAATTGATCTGGTGTCGCATCCTGTTCGTGCAGAGAGGTTAGGTAACTACTTACCATCACAGAAAATATTTGATACAAACGAACTGAACAGTGACAGGATGAGTATTGGAGTGGATGTTTCAGCATGACAACGCGACAACGTACTTTTTTTTGTGTCTCACTAGCATGATCGTCTCACCACAATCGTTCAACTTCCTGAATTTTGCTACCTGAGACCTATTTCTCTTCAAAAATATGAAGTTAAAAGTCTACTGTTTAGACACTGTACAGAAGATTTTGAACATAGCATGTTTCGCGCTTCACTTGCTTAAAACGAAGGACCTTCAGATGTTACTGAAAATATAGGGAGGAGATTACGTAGATTTAGATTGTTTGAAATCATTTTTTTTTAATTTTTTTTTTTTTTTTTGAGGTCCTCTGTTTACAAATCACAACCTTGTCACCGAAACAGACGGAGACGAGACTTGAAATGCGTGGTGTCATCCACTTGAAGGATAAAATAAATCAACAAAAATCCTAACATCAGAAGACAAGTAGTATTTTGTTGTCTTCACTCCCCAGTTAACGAATAGCTCTCACCAACATAACAATCTGACGTTGGACATCCTACGGATTTAGGTTAGGAATCAGAGATAAAATGTGGAGCCTGTGACCACATTCCATCGGGAAGCAAGTTGCAGAAAAAATTATATTTTAGTATCAATAATGTTTATTAAAGGAAAAATAAATGAAACTTCTAATTACATCATATATTCCCCCACCCACATGGCTTGAGTTCTCGGGTGGGGAATTTGCCAGCTACCACATAAGCAGAAACGCAATAGCTCTTATATATTGAGTACTCCCGGTAGCTGAAAACGTATATGTAAAAAGAGATATGTAAAAAATCCTTTAATAACGAAGAGAATGACATGGTTCTGAGATAAGATATCCGGCTAACTTTACGTCAGTCGGGTTTCCATATAAACTTGAAGTATCTCCCGTGTCTTGCCACGCTAAAGAGTTGTAATATAACGAAATAGTCTGTCTATAGATGGCTATATATACGTATGTTCGGCAAAGATAAATCCCACATTTTAAACTGTTGCCTTTGTTTTACAAGTAAACTCAGACAAGTGACTGTATTAGTTCCAGCTTACAAATGTCCTATTTTGTTTTCAGACACAACCCGTTACGATCATGGGTTGGACCGATGCACACTATGTGTTTGCTGTTGAAACGTTTTTAAGGCTGGTTAATCTGTCATTACTACACAGGGAGCTTTTTGTGCTTATTTCACGTTACACTGGAATGATTCTGTTCCTGGCAGAAGGTAGATACTGCTATTATCTGGTATAGCAACCAGTCTACGAGAAGGAAAATTCTGAATTCATACATGCTAAACTCCGCTTAAAAGTTGACCTTGTGTCACCCATCCTACTCGTTGAAAGGTGTTGGGTGTGTATATTCATAAACATTTATGTATACAAATACATATACATACATAGGCGCGCGCGCACACACACACACACACACACACACACACACACACATATATATATATATATATATATATATATATCTGGAGCAATATATTGCACTTGGTTCGACACAAACCCACAAAGGGATTTAGTGACAACCAACTCTGTTATAATATAAGTAAGTTAGCGACCATAGTCGAGGGTGACCCGAAGGCTCCCTTTTCGATAGCTACTACACCAAGGTGTAGGGGAGGGCGCTACTCCATTCCCAGGATTGCTCCACTTTACCCTTGAACCGTACCTTATAATGCTGAGTGTTAAGCAAGGTGGTATCAAGTACCATTTTTAAAGTCTTTGGTATGACTCGACCTGGGATTGAACCCAGGTCTCCCGGGCCATTGGCGAACACTCTAACCGATGTGTGTATATATACATATTCACGTATATATATATATATATATATATATATATATAGAATTAATTTAAATCGCTAGTCGAAAATCTTCTACTAAAGTTTCACCTTAACGGATCATCAGGAAGTTTCGCCTAAACTCTTCTAAGGAGAAAATTGCTTTTGCCTTTATTCACCAAAAACCTCCACCTATCCTAAAATTTGCATATTAAAAAAAAAAAAAAAAAAAAAAAAAAAGGAGTAGGACGAGGTTGGTCTTTTCTTTCTTTTTACCCAAAAAACTTTTTTCTTTTTCCTCTGGACCGTGATTCGAGATATTTTTTTCTCTTGTTCCTGGACAGGGGTTTTTTGTTTTTTTCTGGTACCGTGAATACTGGTAGATAATTGATTAGTAAATATATATATATATATATATATATATATATATATATATATATATATATATATATATATATATATATATGGAGGGGGGATGTAATAAGCGAAAAATGATAAATTGCTAAATAGAAAAGTATAAAAAGTAGACACAAACGCTTTCACTTTAATTTGTGTTTCATGTGATCCCATAATAAACTGTCAGCGAAAAGACATTTTTAGCAATCTGAAAATTTTGTGGCCAAATAAAACTCCAGTTATAAGAAAGAGGCTGCTTATATATATATGTATATATTTATAAGTACCTTATATATATATATAAGGTACTTATATATATATATATATATATATATATATATATATATATATATATATATATATATATATATATAAGGTACTGCCAAAAACTTGGCGTATTTGGACAACACATGCAAAAAAATGTATTATACACTTTCTAAATATTAAGTTGTGTGAATCAGGGGATATTTCGAAGGAGACGGTGAAAAATGGTTGTTTTTACTCAAATGACCCAAATTTTGAGATAGATTTTGGGGAGAGAGAGAGGGGGGTAGTGTGTGTGTGTGTGTGTGTGTGTGTGTGTGTGTGTGTGTGTGTGTGTGTGTGTGTGTTAGCATGCCCGTATTGAAGTATACATTAAGCGAAACTGGAATAAACAAAAGAAAAAATTTAAAAATACGAGTAGAAGGACTGAGAGGAAACAAATGCGTTAGTAGATGCATAAAAATAAATGTAGGTCTATGTTAAAAAGAAAATAAGAAGGAGTGGCGAATATGGCAGTAAAAAGAAAGAAAGAAAGAAAGAAAGAAAGAAAGAAAGATCAAAATGGCCGATTTGTCCACGAGAGCAGTAGCAAAATGAAGCAAGGAAAAGATTTTAAAACTCTGAACTAAAAAGGATCGAACAGAAATCAATGAGGTCTTTGTCAAGCTTTAAAAAGGGTTCACCGACTGATGTAGCTTTCTGAACAATAAATCTGCCACTAAGTGCTTAGATATTGTGTTCTCTCTCCTGCCGATACGAGGCGCCTGTGATGCACTCTGACTCTTTGATAAATTCTGGACATTTCCGTTCCTTCTGACACCAACCCGAACTCCAGACATTTACTGCTCTTGGACAGAAATGATCTTTTCGTATGAGATCTTGCGTTTTTTATCTGATTTTTATGGAGTGGACAGCTCTTTCCTAACGTTGTTCAATCTCCAAATAGCTTTCCTACGCACAGATATTAAATAGTCATCGGTAGAGGTTAACACTCGCAAACACACAGCTATGTTTTCGATATAAAACTATACATTAACAGTTTACCAAGGTAAGCAATACTTTGTTTGGCCTGTACTCGAGGAGTAAAGAATTGTTGGTTTATCTAAGGTGCGGCAGAAATACCTTACATTGTTCCAGATTGAAAGTTCAGTCCATAACAGTATCGATTTTCTATTCAAAACAGCGTTATGCTGACGTAACATGAAGTGAGCATGGAAAGCTATCTGTGTAATATATACGGATTCGCCAGGCTTGAAAACATTTCAACAGCAAATGCTTGTCTTGAGAAAATAGTAAGACATCAATTAAATGGAGTTAGTCTTGCCACTTGCCTAGATTAAACTGTACCTCAATGGTGACCGTTTAAAATGTGGGATTTATCTCTGCCACACCCTGTATTTCCATATACATTTCAAAAACATGATGTTCGAAAGTCTTTTAGAATACCAACATCCCTGTTCACAGAATAATAGCTTTTATTAGACCTACAATATTATTCTATGGCATCTGTCCGTATTGCTCTACTCCATGGATCTGCGTCTGGATCTCGGCACAATTCTGAGCAAGGGTATAACGAACTGCAGATGTCCATGCTTGGGAAAGCTATGCATCCACCAATTCTCCCTCCAGCAATGAGAAAATAGTAGGGCAGAGTGGGTTCTTTGACCTTGGTATGACAACCAGTCTTTGAGAAGGAAAATTTTGAATTCAAATCTGTTAAACTCCTCTTTAAAAATTGACCTTGTGTTAGCATCCTGATCGTGCAGAGAGTCTGGTATATATATAAATTTACAAGTGCAAAATTGTTTTTTATTTGTAAATATATATGTATCCTTTTGGCTTTGTCTGTAAAAGGCGTGTTAAAAATATCTTGACTGAAGTGATACTTACCGAAAAAGAAATTAACAATGAATAAAACTTTTTTTTTTAAATTGACCACCTGATATTCAACACACTCTTCCATTGAGCTTTCCTCTGATGTTTTCCGACCAGCAAAGATATTCATCTTATCTGTGAGGACACTGGATATTGTGTTGCGACGACCGAATCAAGATAATCCGTGCTCTTATGATGATGATGATGATGATGTGTTTCTCGGTAGAAAGAGAAAAGCAATAACACATTTATCAAAATGTGATCTCTCTGGTTCAGTCGGCTGGGGCTGTAAAATAAACTGATTGTATCTCTGCAGAGAGGTAGGATTCCTCCAACAAGAGTCCTGGATATATGACACTAAACAATCTGATGACGAGGCTTCAGTAATGCTGGAGCTTTGGGGGAATGCAAAATTAACCTTCATTGCCATCACTCCTAGGTCCATTCTGGATCGGAAAGGTAGCACCTGATAGAGTCCTACCTATCCGTCAAATAGAACTAAACAGTGTACTTATGCTAAACTGCATTGTTAGAAATAGAAGAGTTTTTCCATTCAACTGTGTGTAAACAGAAAACTGTATTGATGCTAAACTGAATTGTTTGAACCAGAACAGTTTTTGACATTTAAACTGTGTACTTATACTTAACTGAATTCTTAGAAATAGAACTGTTTTCCATTTAACTGTGTGTAAACAGAAAACTGTACTGCTCATAATCGAATTGCTTGAAATAGAACTACTTTTGACATTTAAACTGTGTACTTATGTTAAACCGAATTGAGTTTTACTTCTTCGCTCAGTCTCCTTGAGGCTGGCACAAAGCTGACTTAAAACATCTAATCATCTTCATTCTTCCTTCGTGCTTCTTTCTCGAAATTGGCTCAGAACCTGCTAAAAACTTTTAATCATCTCCGTTTCTCCTTCGTTCCGGGATCATACACACTTTCGATATTAGCGAGCCTTGTACATTTAGACTTTCTTTCTACATCTCGACCCGGGCCCACCTCCGGCCTAACGCCCAGACGGCGTGACGACTGGTGTCACTGCTCACTGCTTACTACTTACTCTGTTGACTGCTGACAGCCCGGTGTTGAAAACTTCCGTCGTTCTACATTTTTAGACGCCCACGCACTCTTCCTATGCAATTCACGTGGCATTTCTGTCGTCTTTTGTTTACCTTAAGACACATGTGCATATCCTGTTTTGAAATCCACAACTAACATGGCCTGTCAAAAATCAGTATGTAAAAGATGTACGGGCGCTTACCTCCCATCTCAGAAAGGATCCTAGTAAGACGAACAAGAAATGGTTGAAACTGCCGGCGAAGTAAGGATGAACTCGTAAGTGACATTCTTCTGTAGACTCCTACACATGGACATACCAGTGTTGGCTGACCAACAAAAATTTGCATACATCAGTTTTGTGGGGATACTGAATATCATGTTGAAGACCTGCCATGTGCGATGACCAAAAGGGACGGATGGTAAGAGATAGGGAATCCCTGCTATCAGGATGACCGGATAGTGATGATAATATATATATATATATATAATTTTTTCAGGCTTTATCCTGATATGCTTTACAACATGAGCACTGTCTTGATTTAAGAAAAATGTTTGTGAATAAATTGTTTATATATATATATATATATATATATAAGTGTGTGTGTGTGTGTGACCGTTTTGCATGAACAGGATGTGACATAAGGTTAATCTTTAAGCGGAGTTTAACAGGTTTGAATTTAGAGTTTTAATATCTCCTAAACCGATTGCCATACCAAGGTTAAAAAGCTAAGCCATAGCTGGAGGGAGAATAGTTGAATTTATACCTTTCCAAGGGTATCAGTGCTATGTGAAACGCACATAAGCTGTTCCGAGATTTGAACTCGGTTCGCCGTCCCCATTTCCTTCGACGTTACTATTAAACTACGAGCACTTTATATATACACTCATGTGTGTGTGTGTGTGTGTATATGTTTGATTTAGTTAAGTTTGGTTAAAAATCACGGAACTTTCCTTATTTATGATATTGTGTATTTTCTCTAGCTTTCTTGCTAATTTCTTTGTATCGAGTCTACTTGATAGACAAAGTTGCCCAAGCTCTTTCAATCATATCAAATGAAAGTCTTCTTCTGATTATTATATCTTTTGGAGAATTTTCTACTCCAGCATAAACTGGTGTTCTTAAACTGGAGACTGAGAGACAACAAGTTTCCTCAGGTATTCAGGATTCTTCTGAGCTGCAACAATTCTGTTGTCTGGATGGTCTGGATTCTTCCTCTAATTCCCAATTCTTCCAGCTTTTCTTCTAAGACTTTTAGGACTGTTCTAAGCGTACTAATAACAATTTTCATCACCGTTACCCACACGTTTTACTACTATTTTTTAATTTTCTGCCAGGGTCGAAATATTTGTCTATGTTTTTGCTTTCTTTTATTTGCACTTTGTAGTCCACCAAATCGGCAACATGCAACAGACGGCAAGTACTCTTTAATAATAATAATAATAATAATAATTATTATTATTGTTCCTTGAGAGTTTTCACATCAGTGTTAGTTGAAGGTCTTCCTCTGAAGTTTGAGCGACAGCAAATCTCCTCAAGGACACTTCTCAGTATTCTGGTCAATCTCAATAATCCAGTAATTTGGATGGTCTCCACTCGTCCAGTTGTATCTAAGTCCTCCAGTCTTGGTACCAATACTTCAGTGCCTGAACCAAGTGCACCAATTACAATTGATATAATCGTCACTTTCATGTTCCACAGTTTTTTTTTCATTCCTTAGCAATGTCGAGGTACTTATCATTCTTTTCACTTTCTTTCAATCTTATTCTGTGGGAAGCCGGAACAGCAAAGTCCACAATTCGGCAAGTTCTCTTTTTTTATTGATTATTACTAGGTCTGGTCTTCCGACCTAGATTAAGTGATCCGTTTGTATCTGAAAATCCCAGAGGAGTTTGTGTGTCTCATTTTCCAGGAAGGATGTTATCATTATCATTATTGCTGGTACTTTTTGTTTTTTTTAAGTGCAAAATTTACTTTGTTGGTGGAGTTTATTAATTGTTGGGGTACTTTGGTTCCTGTGTTAGTTGTTGAAGATGTTCAGTATGTTAGTTCTGGTGCTGAATGGCATTTTATTTTATTTTTTTTTGGTTATTCATTCTTGATATGGATATATTTATCTATACTCCGTTGTAAAGCAACTAGCAAGAAATCTAAAAAAAGAAAAGAAAACCTAATAAGATCATAAAAAGACGTGTTCCGTGGTCTTGTCCAAATAATAACCGATTGTAGTGCCCTCCCCTACACGCTAGTGTAGTAGCTATTGAAAAGGGAGCCTTCGGGTCGCCCTCTACAAAAGTCGCCAACTTTTTATATATACTGGTCCATTGGCATAGTGGGTAGAGAACTTCAATTCCAGGTCGAGTCATACCAAAGACTTAAAAAATGGTAGTTGATGCCTCCTTACTTAACACTCAGTATTATAAGGTATAGATCAAGGGTGAGTAGAGCAATCCAGGGAAAGAAAAAGAGCTCTCCCTTACACCTTGGGGAAAAAGAAGCCTTCAGGTTGCCCTCAACTACGGTCGGCCAAATTATATATATAAAATATATATATTTTTTAATAATAAATAAATGCAATTACTGTACGGTTTCTTTGTTTAATGGCATATCAACCTTCCTGGGTTATTCAATGCCAAAGCCATCCTTCGAGAAGAACAGAAGGAAGGATAAGGGGCTTCATACCTTTCCCAAGAGCATTTGTCGGAAGGTGAACGTAGTAAAGTGACTGGAGTTCGAACTCGCTTACTACGACTCCACAGGCCGTCGTTTTAACCATTACACCACGAGGACATCTCTTAATTACTGTACGTTTAAGAACTCAAGATATAATTTTAAAAACTAAAACCGTAGGAACAGTAGTAAAAGAAACAGTGCAAAAAATACATATTGTAGATCCAACACTTGCCTGATGATCAAGAGATTGTGAAACTTGAAGTTGTGAGTTTGTTAAATTTTTTCTTTTCATAATAATAGTAATAATAATACCAAGGTATTTACGTTTTATACGCTCATGTACACATACAGTCTGCGTGCGCGAGCGCGCGCGCGCGCGCGTGTGTGTGTGCATTGTGAACACTTTTACTATGGTGTCGAAATCCGAAGCCAGTCGAACACTTGACGCAAGCAGTTGAAGTGGTTTGATGTTTTTCTCTCATTATTTGTTTAAGCACCCGAAAAGCTAATTTAATATTTATTGTAGTGACGCTGACTAATATTTTTTTCAACACCTCAAGTTTCTTTCAATGCAATCATGATTTGGTTTCACACGCCATTTTCAGATTCTTAAAAGCAGTATTTGTGTAATCGTCAATATATTTGTTTAACCTTAGAGCAGAGTTGAATAAAATTTTCTTTAAACGAGTACATTCATTGTATATGTTCAAGCAATGTAATCATCATCATCATCATCAAAAACATTTAGGCAGGCTGAGTTCACGGGTTCCTTTGATGCTCTCTCTTAATTTATCCCAGCAGCTATGTCTTTTGGTATTCCCACAAGACAGCATCCAGTGCCCTCACAGAGCTGGTGTGTCCCTACGTAGGAGTGCATAGGACAATATCTTTATGTTATATACTCACATGGTAAATATGCTTATATACACATATACATGTTCATGCAGTATCACAACGACACAATAGTTAAACAGACGCAAGGACAAAGACGCAAGAAGACTTCTTTAACAATATTTTACCTCTCACTTTATTGCAAGGGTTCGAAAGGGTTGTTCAGGGTTTGCATGTGAGAGGGAGCTGGAGATCGAACATAAACTGTAATATTTTGACCCCTCTGTTATGACCCTCACGTTGTGTCTTTCTTGTTCTCTTGATGCTGGGGTTCACATCATCGGGGTTCCCGAGGGCCCCCTCAGTCGGGTGTGGCTTTCCCTACCACACCTCGTCTCTAACTGTCTTGAACTCTCCTGGCAACTGCATCTTGGACTCGAACTCAACTGAGTTAAATAATAATTCAACGCCCACACGATCGCCCACTGGATCTTTGAAATCGAATGTTTAATCGTCATCAAGCGGAAATAACTGTCATGCAGTTCAGAGGTCACTCTCTTCCGGTGCATCAGTCTGTATTGGCACAGTGGGACCTTCACCTTGTCCCATATTATAAGCCTTAATCCGCCCACGCGATCTCTTTCGATTACTGGCCATTGGAATGTGTCACTTCCTTCCGGTGCATCACCTTGGAATAGCATTTTTGGCCGGGTCAAAAAGGTCAAAACATAACACTTACTTCTTTTGATGGTTATGTAATGGGAGGTAGGTGGCCGTACATTTGCTGTTTTGGAGGATACTACTTCTATCTTCTTATCAAAACAGAACGCCGCATTCTTAAATAGTTCCCATCTAGCTTTTTCTCCAAGCGTTTTGTCAAATTCCAAGTGGTGTAACCATACAGTAGTATTGAAAGTTGGGAAGAATTCTAGTTATATTTTGTCAGAGAGATCAGATTTACATATGGTAGCTAATCTGTCAATATGAATTCATGCTTTGCCTTGGTGTGTGCTGATATCGCTTTCAATAGATGAGATATTTCTACTGAGGTATATGGATTTATCTACTAATTTCGGAGTTTTGCCATCTAATGAGGAGATGGAACCATCTTAAGACTAATGAACTTTGTTTTAACCGAGTTTATGTAGACGCCAATGCTTTTGACTGCCTCCACCTGGTATTAATTCAAAGAGTGGATGAATCTATTATTTGGCATGTAGTGTGGAATGATTTAAAACGACTCGCGAAACCATTGTGTCATCTAGTTTGATTGATGTGTGATGAACATTTGAGAACATGGTTTTGATAAGACATAAAGTCACGTGACCAGATGATCGTAGAAGTTTAGAAATCGGATAAAGTTTGTCAGTTAAAAAAAATTGTCAACGAAAGCAGATCGAAATCCATCTTTACTCCATTTTGTCTGACGGGTGATGTAAAATGAAAGTGGACAATAAGTAAAAAGAAATATATGTACAGAAAAGATATCTGAATTGTTCTTTATCCAAACACAGAAGAATTGAGAATGATTGGGGTCGAGGGCAACGACAGAAGGAATAGCAAATGTCGACAAGAAGAAACACACAGAGCGAAGTGGCGATAGCATAACAAAGAAAAGAGTAGGATAATTGACTGCATAGCAGTAAGATTAGACAACATAATATAAGCTCTGAATATAACGTCATCAAGAATATAACACAGGCTATGTTGCAGAGTTTCGGTTGAAGCAGATGAATTTTCAAAAAGCGCGTAGTCAGCATCAGTAATAGTTTCTGCGGGATATCGTCTGCTTCTTGCATTTTTTTTTTTTTTTAGTTTGAAGCCATTTTCTTTCATGTGCTCAATCAATATTTGTCGTACATAATCTCTGTCGATTTTGAATACAAATGGTACCAAAGTATCTCCCTGATTTTTCGCAAAACTAAAGAAAGGGGTATAACAAATGCAAGATTGGCTTATTTTCAAAGTTACAGACAGACACCTTTAATAGAAAGAAAAACTTTCGACCCTGTAGTTTCTCTCCGTATGGTCATGTGTTGGACTAATTTAACCTTAAATGTTTCGTCTTGTAACAGTGGAGTCCCTGTGGTGTAATGGCTTATATGCTGGCTTATGACATCGTAATATACGAGTTCATACTCTAGTCGCGCAATTATTTTTACTTTCGGATTTATAACCGTGAAAAAGTATAGACCCACTTTTTTACTAGCTATGGATTAAACAATACCAAAATTGTTCACCTACAAGGATGATTTTGGCATAAAATAACCCACACAGGTTGATATGTCATTAAAAAACACTCATATCAATGTATTTGTTTGATTTAGTTTTACGGCACATCAACCATAAAAGGTTATTAATGCCAAATCTATTTTAAACATATAAACAGTTCTATTTTAAACAATTCAGTTTAGAATAAGTACAGTTTTATATCAACATGAAGTTAAATGGTGAAGCAGTTATTTTTCTAATAATTCAATTTCGCGTGAGTACAGTTTCAATGTCAAAATCATTTCTATTTCAAGCAATTTAGTTTAGCATTGAAAACAGTTCTATTTCAAACAATTCAGTTTAGCATAAGTACTCAGTTTAAATTTTAAAACAGTTCTATTTCAAGCAATTAAGTTTTAATTCAAACAATTTAGTTTTGTATAAGTATAGTTTTTGTTTATATACTGTTAAATGTCTAAACCGTTCTATTTCGAAGAATTCAGTTTAGCGCAAGTACGCTGTTCACGTGTCAAAAACAGTTCTATTTCAAGCAATTTAGTTTACCATAAGTACGCAGTTTAAATATCAAAGTTCAATTTCAAGTAATTCAGTTTAGCTTGAGCACGCAGTTTAGTTCTATTTGACCCATAGAAAGGAGATGCAGTTAAATGTAAAACCAGTTCTATTTCAAATTATTCAGTTTAGCATAAGCTCACTGTTTAATTCTATTTGAACCATAGATATGATCTTACCAGGTGCTACCACTCCGGGTCAGAGTGGGCATGGGAGCGATGGCAATGTTGGGGCACTCCTCTGCAGAGATGCAATTGGTGTATTCTACAGTTTCAGCCGACTGAGCGACAATGTATTTGTGAAATAAAGAAGTTTGGTAAGTGTATATATACGTCTGTGTGCTAAGTTTGTCGTTACAAATCTAAATAAGGTTAAACAAAATGCTGAAGGACTTAGTTGCGCTAGTCTCACAGTTTCGTTGAACATGCTTGATTTTCAAAGTGCCTGCTTTCATACTAAGACGCATGCGCGGCGTCTGTTTCCGGTTTCTTTGTTTTCATTATGAGGGGGACATTTTTTTTAGATTTTTTTTATTCTAAACGAAACATTTACTAGGAAAACAAACTTCTGTGCATAAAAATATTTTTTATCTTTCTCGTGTAACCTATTATTCCTCTTCCCGAACAGTTGCCCCTTCAATTACTTGAGATAACTCGAACATTACTTCTTTTCTTGTTTACTTTTCCCTCGTTTGTTCTTACTCCTCTTGGAATATTTCCAAAAATCATGATAAAAAAATAAAACCGCAATGCCAGACACCTCATTGTGCTGTGATGAGCAGCAAGTTAGTCCTGCCTCTAAGTAATGAATTCGATCCTCACTGGGTATCCAGTACTTGCGGCCTTGGGCTATGTCGAAAGCATGCTTAGTTAAATCCCGTTGAAAGAATTGGTTCTCGCAAGATCACCGGTGTAGATATGATATTGATGGACAATGAAAAGTATTCTATACCAATGTTAAATGAAAAAGATTATATTTGTTTGAGTTTATGGCATATCAATCTTTGTGGGTCATTTAATTCCGAATCCATTTTTATACAAATGAACAGTTCTATTTCAAACAATTTCGTTTAGTATAAGTATACAGTTTAATTGCCAAAAACATTACTATTTCAAGCGATTCAGTTCAGTTTAGTCAAACAGTTCTAGTTTGTTTGTTAGTTGGGTTTTATGGCATATCAACCCTTCTAGGTCATTTAACGCCAAATCCATTTTTATGAAAATAATCAGTTCTATTTCAAACAATCAAGTTTATCATGAGTACGGTTTAATTGTCAAAAATATTTCTATTTCAAACTATTCAAGCTGTTATATATAACAATTCAGTTTAGTGTAAGTACAGTTTCAATGTCAAAAACAGTTCAATTTTACAAAATTCAGTTTAGCATAAGCACGCAGTTTAAATGTAAGTACAGTTTAATTGTGAAAAACATATCTATTTCTAGGCATTCAGTTTAGTCAAGCAGTTCTAATTCAGCTTATTCAATTTAGTATGAGTACAGATTTTGTTTACATACATTTAAATGTCAAAACAGTTATATGTTAAACGATTCAGTTTAGTGTAAATACAGTTTCAATGTCAAAAAACAGTTCTATTTGAAATAATTCAGTTCAGCATAAGCACGCAGTTTAAATGTAAGTACTATTTAATTGTTAAAACATTTGTATTTCAAGCTATTCAGTTTAATCAAACAATTCAGTTTAGCATAAGTATGCCATTAGTTCTATTTAACCCATAGATAGGGCCCTACCAGGTGCTACCACTCATGGCCATACTGGACCTGGGAGCGATGGCAATGAAGAGGTGCTCCGTATTCCCCAAAGCCACAGCATTACTGGGACCTCACCATCAGACTGTTAAGTGTCATATCCAGGACACTCATTGAGGGGTCTTACCCAAACAGTTCTAATTTAAACAATTTAGATTTGTATATGTATAGTTTTTGTTTACATAATGTTAAATGTCTAAACAGTTTTATTTCGAACCTTGAAGGGGCTGTAGAATGCACCGACTACACCTCTGCAGTTATCAGATAAATAAATACACAACTTAATAGGGTGCTATGGATTTTACAAGCAAGTCACCATTACTTTTTGCCTGACAGTTTAAATACGTAGAACGCAATTTTTTTTTACATCAATAATTCAATTCTGTCCGAGTTGCCAGGATGAAAATAAAGTAAAAGATTATCAGAATGTAAGACGGATAAAGTCAATATTACGTGAATGACATGGATATTGTTGTTTCGAGTTTGGTTGACGGATCGGTGACTAAAAATAAATTATTTTTCTCTTCAAGAAATTCAAAAGCGAGCATGCAGTCAAGTAGATTGTTTCACAGCCGTTACTGAAACCAATAATAAAAAAAATTGGTAACAGAATTTTAATTTATACGAAGATAGGACAAAAACAAATCCCAGAGATCAACATAAAAATAAAAGTTTGAGAGTTAGGGAAATAAAGAAATTCTCAAAGATACGCAACGAAAGTACCACCTACTTCGTAGTTTAAGTCTCATTTGTTTATTTGTTTGTTGGGTTGGGTTGGGTTTAATGGCATATCAACCTTTGTAAATTACCTAATGCCAAATCCATTTTTAAGTAAATAAACAGTTTTATTTCAAACAATTCAGTTTACCATAAGTACCCAGTTTGATAGTCAAAAATATTTCTATTTCTAGCTATTCATTTTAGTCAAACAGTTCTTATTAAAATAATTCAGTTTAGTATAAGTATTCTTTTTGTTTACATACAGTTAAATGTCAAAACAGTTCTATTTCAAACAATTTAGTTTAGCGTAAGTACAATTTCAATGTCAAAAACCCTTCTATTTCAAACACTCCAGTTTAGCATACAAAAACAATTCTATTTCAGATAATTCAGTTTAGCATAAGTACGCAGATTAAATGTCAAAACAGTTCTATTTCAAGCAATTCAGTTTAGCATAAGGGCACAGTTTAGTTCTATTTGACCCATAGATAGGACCCTACCAGGTGCTACCACCCGGGCCATGGCAATGAAGAGGTACACTGCATTCTCCAAATCTCCAGCATTATTGGAACTCCACGGGTTGTTTAGTGTCATATTCAGGACACTCGTTGGCTGGGTGAGTCTTACCCTTCAGCAGAGAAGCAGTCGGTGTATTCTACAACCCCAGCCGACAAAGCAAGTGTAAGTTTCATGCGACTGTCACGAATTTTGATTCCATTTATAAGTTGAACTTCAACCTTTGGTAGATCAGTCAACTTCCTAGGTCACTGAAATTGAAAAATTACCTTTTCAGTTATCTTTCACATTACCTGGGCTTTCTCTTAAGAATCAGGAATTACGCAAAGCTTGTTTATGTATTTCTCATTCTTTCTGTTCTAGTTTCTTCATCTTCTTATAATTTGTTCAGTTCTTTCTTTCTTCCTTTTTCTTTCTTTCTTCCTTTTTTCTTTCTTTCTTTCTTTCTTTCTTTCTTTCTTTCTTAACATCTACGTATCTACCGTAAACTCTTTCTTTCTTTCTTTCTTTCTTTCTTTCTTTCTTTCTTTCTTTCTTTCTTTCTTTCTTAATAGCTACGTATCTATCGTAAACTCTTTCTTTCTTTCTTTCTTAACATCTACGTATCTATCGTAAACTCTTTCTTTCTTTGTTTCTTTCTTAACATCTACGTATCTATCGTAAATTCTTTCTTTCTTTCTTTCTTTCTTTCTTTCTTTCTTTCTTTCTTTCTTTCTTTCTTTCTTAATATCTACGTATCTATCGTAAACTCTTTCTTTCTTTCTTTCTTTCTTTTTCTTTCTTAACATCTACGTATCTATCGTAAACTCTTTCTTTCTCTCTTTCTTTCTTTCTCTCTTTCTTAACTTCTATCGTAAACTCTTTCTTTCTTTCTTTCTTTCTTTCTTAATATCTATGTATCTATCGTAAACTCTTTATTTCTTTCTTTCTTTCTTAACATCTACGTATCTATCGTAAACTCTTTCTTTCTTTCTTTCTTTCTCTCTTTCTTAACTTTTATCGTAAACTCTTTCTTTCTTTCTTTCTTAATATCTACGTATCTATCGTAAACTCTTTCTTTCTTTCTTTCTTTCTTTCTTTCTTTCTTAATATCTACGTATCTATCGTAAACTCTTTCTTTCTTTCTTTCTTTCTTTCTTAACATCTACGTATCTATCGTAAACTCTTTCTTTCTTTCTTTCTTTCTTTCTTAACATCTACGTATCTATCGTAAACTCTTTCTTTCTTTCTTTCTTTCTTTCTTAACATCTACGTATCTATCGTAAACTCTTTCTTTCTTTCTTTCTTTCTTTCTTTCTTAACATCTACGTATCTATCGTAAACTCTTTCTTTCTTTCTTTCTTTCTTTCTTTCTTAATATCTACGTATCTATCGTAAACTCTTTCTTTCTTTCTTTCTATCTTTCTTAACATCTACGTATCTATCGTAAACTCTTTCTTTCTTTCTTTCTTTCTTTCTTAACATCTACGTATCTATCGTAAACTCTTTCTTTCTTTCTTTCTTTCTTTCTTTCTTAATATCTACGTATCTATCGTAAACTCTTTCTTTCTTTCTTTCTATCTTTCTTAACATCTACGTATCTATCGTAAACTCTTTCTTTCTTTCTTTCTTTCTTTCTTAATATCTACGTATCTATCGTAAACTCTTTCTTTCTTTCTTTCTTTCTTTCTTTCTTTCTTTCTTTCTTTCTTAATATCTACGTATCTATCGTAAACTCTTTCTTTCTTTCTTTCTTTCTTTCTTAACATCTACGTATCTATCGTAAACTCTTTCTTTCTTTCTTTCTTTCTTTCTTTCTTTCTTTCTTTCTTAACATCTACGTATCTATCATAAACTCTTTCTTTCTTTCTTTCTTTCTTAATATCTACGTATCTATCGTAAACTCTTTCTTTCTTTCTTTCTTTCTTTCTTTCTTTCTTAACATCTACGTATCTATCGTAAACTCTTTCTTTCTTTCTTTCTTTTTCTTTTTTTCTACGTATCCATCGTAAACTCTTTCTTTCTTTCTTTCTTTCTTTCTTTCTTTCTTTCTTTCTTTCAATCGAGATTCCATCCTTTTCTTTGATCATTTCTTCCTTTTTTTCATCAACTACTTTTCTTTTCTCTTTTTTTTCTCTTTTCCTCTTGTACCGGCTTAACTAGTAAACACACACACACACACACACACACAAAATATTAGGTTTGTTGGTTTAAAAGAACGACTTACCGTCCTACTTAAAACGACTTTTCTGTAATTTCTTTGTTTTGCTTGCTTGTTTGTTTGTTTGTTTGTTTCAGTTTCTTACAATTCTCTTTCCTCTGTTTTCTTCATGAGGATCGCGTCTCTCTCTTTTTCATCAAAACTCTTTTCTTGTGATAAATCTGCAGAAAGGACAGGTTTACTTTTTGAAAAAAAACTAAAAACAAAAGAAAAAAAAAGAAAAAAATTTCTTCTCTTATAGTCAAATTTTGTATTTATAAAATCAATAGTGCGATTTTTTCTTCATTTCTTTGCATTATTTTCCTTCATCTTCCTTCATTTTCTTTCTTTCTTTCTTTCTTTCTTTCTTTCTTTTATAATCTATGCTTTCTTTCTATCTTTCTTTATTCTCTATTCGATTTTTTTTCTTTTATTCTTTCTTTCTTTCTTTCTTTCTTTCTTTCTTTCTTTCTTTCTTTCTTCTATGCTTAATTCTTTCTTTCTTTTTTCTCTATTCAAATTTTCCTTTTTCTTTCTTTCTTTCTTTCTTTCTTTCTTTCTTTTCTATTGTATTGTATTGTATTGTATTGTATTCTTTCTTTCTTTTGCATTCTATACTATTCTTTCTTTCTTTCTTTCTTTCTTTCTTTCTTTCTTTCTTTCTTTCTTTCTTTGCTCGATTTTTTCTTTCCTTTTTCTATTCTTCTCTGCTTAATTCTTTCTTTCTTTTTTCTTTCTTTCTTTCTGCTGTATTCTATTCTATTCTATTCGATTCTTTCTTTCTTTCTTTCTTTCTTTCTTTCTTTTGTAAGCTATTCTTTCTTTCTTTCTGTTCTATTCTATTCTATTTTATTCCTTCTTTCTTTCTTTTGTAATATATTCTTTCTTTCTATCGTTCTTTCTTTCTTTCTTTCTTTCTTTCTTTCTTTCTTTCACATTGTATTCTATTCTTTCGTACTCCAATCACCTTTCGTATCTCTCTTTTTCTCTCCCCCTCTTCCTCATACTCAACAAAAATACTCAAAACAAAAATTCAAATTTCAAAACCCATTTCTAACTGAAAAGAAAATGAGAAGCGGGTCTATTACAAACGGCTTTTATTTCTAATATTTCATTTTCTCGATAATTCATTTCACACACACACAAAAAGCCCAGAAAACATATTTGAAAATGTTGAACAAGTACAAAATTAATTATATTTCTCTGATTTTTATATATTTTCAATAAATTTTCAGCAAAGTTTTTAAAGAGTGAACGCGAACCTCTTTGCGAAATTTGAATGGAAATTTTAAATAATTAGATTTGTAAGTTCTAGCGAAGGGCTTGCAGTCTCAATTTAAAAATATTCCTATCGTTTCTCAGCCCTCTCACCTGACAGGAGTAATTTATTTCACAGTTGAGGATAATTTCTGCTGAGACCGTCGGAGGTAAACGATGTGGTAGATAAGAGTTGGGAAAGAGATCCTTTTAGGGGTTGGGAAGGGCGTGCTGGCTTGATAGTAAGTAGAGGGGAAATAAAACTTATTTTCAATTATTTTAATTTATCTTAACAGAATAATCAAGAAATTGCTTTATCAGGTAATTTTATAGGCCTTAAAATACTGGCATATATACAATTTACATCTTTTATCCACTATACATGAACAGAATGTATATATATATATATATATATATATATATATATATATATATATATATATATATATATATCTGTGTGTGTGTGTGTAATTTATTCAGCTTTGCTTTGCCAGGCTCATAGGTCTTATGTTGCTTGTAATACCTCCCATAATCAAGTGGTCACCTATCTAAGTATTGAACAAGATCATCGTTGCTTAACTACAGTGATCTTACACGAACTAATCCTATTTACCAACCCCTCTGCTCGGGCAGGATATGACACAAGGTCAATTTTAAGCGGAGTTTAACAGGTTTGAATTCAGAGTTTTCCTTCTCCTAGACTAGTTGCCTCCACAAGGCTGAAGGACTCAGTCTGCCCTACTATTTACCCATAGCTGGAAGGAGAATAATTGGATTCATACCTTTCCCAAGGCTATGTGAAATGCAATCAGCCTCGTCGAGGATTTGAACTCGTGTCGCCCTGTCCATTTCCTACGACGATACCCATTAGACCACAGGCACCTCCTACGAACGAATGCTGTCTGCAGGAATTTGCTCTAAGACTCTTATGAGTAAGATTATATTATTCATTAAGATTTACTTCGCCTGGCTCATAGGCGTTAGGTTACTGATAAAACATGCTTTGCCCAGTCGGTTGGGACTGTAGAACACACCGACTGTATCTCTGCAGAGGGGTAAGACTTCCCCAACGAGTGTCCTGGATATAACATTTAAAAATCTGATGGTGAGGTTCCAGTAATGTTGGAGCTTTGAGGAATGCGGAGTACCCTTTCATTGCCATTGCTCCCGGGTCCACTCTTGCCCGGGGTGGTAGCACCTGAGAGATTCCAACCTATAGGTCAAATAGAACTAAAATGTCTACTAATGCCAAATTGAATTGTTTGAAATAAAACTGTTTTTGACATTGAAATTGTGTAATTAAGCTAAACTGGATTGTTTGAAATAGAATTGTTTACATGTAGAAAAACAGATGTGGCATTTATTACATGCAATGGTTGATGGGATATAAAACCAAACCAAACCAAATAAAACAAAACCTGATGTTACGAAGTGATCACCTATATAAGTTCTGAGCCGGCTTATCCCTGTTTAACCAAGCTTATCTATATGGCTGTTTTAAGCGTTTCTTTAGCGTATGTCTACTTAAAACTGAGATTACTCAGATTTGGCATACGGCATTGGGCACCTTATGGGGATTGAACTCCTAAGTATTATTACTGCAAAGCCGTGGTGCCCGTGGTGTAATGGCTATCGTCGTAGGAAATGGACACGACGACACCAGTTCAAATCCTGGACTAGACTGATTGCATTTCACATAGCTTGGGAAAGGTATGAATCCAATTATTCTCCCTCCAGCTATGGGTAAATAGTAGGACAGACTAGGTTCTTCAACCTTGATGAGGCAACTAGTCTAGGAGAAGGAAAACTCTGAATTCAAACCTGTTAAACTCCGCTTAAAAATTGACCTTGTGTCATATCCTGCCCGAGCGGAGTGGTTGGTAGATATGATTACTGCAAACCAAGGGCACCCCAACTGTACATCATTATATCAAGTATCTTTATTGGTTTTACATCACAGTGTGTGAGTCAATCTAGATGCATTGTCTGATCTTAGAGCCCCCCTCTCTCTCTTTCTCTCTCTTTCTCTCTCTCTGTATCTGCCCGTCTATCTATTTTATGCGGGAGTAAGTACTTTTTCTACTTTCTTTTCCTCTTTCAACTCTTTTTTTTTTTATCTCTTTCTATTCCAACCTTATCTAACAACAAATGCATTTCAAATATCTAGTCATGTGACGCTCTACATTACCAATAAACATGTCCACTCTCAGGTTCTTGAATTTTAAAAACGCAAAGACAACGCCTCGCGCCATGTCCCGAATAATAGATTTGCTTTTAGATGAAGATACTTAGGTGTTTTCTCTTTCTCGGCTAATTCATTTTCACCTGCACCAAACAATGTACACATTCGATAAACAGCTGTTGGCTTTTGTTGATCAATGGCCAATTGTTTTCCATCTCTGTCTCTCCTTTCCCTCTCACTCTGTCTCTCTGTCTCTCTGTTTAAATCAACGTTGTTTAAATATTTCTTAAATCTTATGTTGAAGTTTGTTCCTTATTTTTATTTGTGCATTTCTTTCCTTTTTTTCGTTCTGCTATTTGTCGGATTAATCGCAAAGAACAATCTGACCCTCTTTAATCACTCCCACCCACCAACTCAATCCTCACCCACCCGCCAACCTTCAACAAAGACGGTATCGATCGCACCTGACGACCCGCAAAATCAACACAGAGGTCTACCATTCATTCTTTTTTTTCTTCCTTTACGAAATATCTTCCACAATGTCATGTAAATCTCATTATACAAACTAGCTCATCTTCCCAGGGGATGAAGCTAGTACTTGTAGCTTTTCATAGCAAAGCTGACTGCATCAATCTTCCCACGGTAATTTCCTGATGGTTTTGTAGCTTTGTCTGTGAATGATTTTCAAAGTAATTCTAGTTCATGCCTTCACTGAATTCCTTTGTCCTACGCCATTGTTTTCGTTATCTTTAGTCATGTATGGTTGAATGATGATAATTGTAACCTTATCAGTGACAATTTAAACATAATTATATGTTTTAAAGTAAGACCATACGAACAAATGGTATATGCACAACCCAGCATCTGTCCTGAAGAGTAACCCACACAAACTCCCGTGGGACTTTGACATATAAACAGATCACCTAATCTCGGCCTTATAATAATCAATAAAAAAAACTTGCAAAATTTTGGACTTTGCTGTACCGGCTGACCACAGAATAAAACTGAAAGAAAGTGAAAAGAAGGATAAATACCTCGACCTTGCTAGGGAATTGAAAAAAATTATGGAACATGAAGGTGATGATTATACCAATCGTGATTGTTGCTTTCGGTACAGAAACAAAAGAATTATTAGAAGGACTGGAGGACTTTGAAGTTGGAGACAGAGTGGAAACCATGCAAACTAAAGCATTGTTGAGAACAGCCAGAATACTGAGAAGAGTCCTGGAGACTTGGGGTTACTTGCTGTCACTCAAACTCCATTGAAAAACTATCAGCTTACGCTAATGTGAAAAACTCTCAAGGAGTAAATAATAATAATAATAATAATAATAATAATAATAATAATAATAATAATAATAAGAAGAAGAAGAAGAAGAAGAAGAAGAAGAAGAAGAAGAAGTGGATATTAAAGAAAAAAGAAACAAGAAAAAGTAACTAAAGAGCACATCAGACGAACTAAAACTTCTGGAGTCCATACTCTACCGTAGAAATCTCATCAAAAAGATGAACATCACAGCTGTTCCTTTTGTAAGATATTTTGGACCAATGAACGAGAGATGAACTCAGATAAATGGACCAGAAAACAAGAAAGTTGATGACGATGCAGAAGGCCTTATGTTCGGGAGGTGACGTAGACGATGTATGCCAAGAAAAGAAGGAGGAAGAGGACTCGCAGAGCATTAAAAATAGCATGGATGCACCAATACAAGGACCCAAGACTACATTAAAAAAGCAAAGAAGTAATAATTACTGCAGCCAATGACAGCACTGACAACGTAAAGACACACAAAACAACAATAACTCGGGAAGAAAAACAAATATATAGATATTTCAAGAGACAAACGAGTGAAATCTCACACGAGAAGACATGAACATGGCTAGGAAAATGATTGTATATAATTAAGGAACGACTTTTTTATATTAATCATTTTTCGTTAATTATATTTTATCATTCAGTTTGGTAGACCTTTGAACTATTCGACTCTTAGTTCAGGTGCACAGTCATTTGGTACAGTTTTACGCTCGTGCGCAAAGGACATGACAATCACCATTGTCATAATAAACCCTAGACAGAAATGGGGCTGATGTGTGGATGACGTCATACCCGGAAGAGATGGTCCTGAGAATTTAAAGATTTTGAAAAAGAGGCAGTTGAAGGTTGACAATTAGACCGTGCAGGCAGATAATTGAGTTCTGCCATTGGGGCATAGAGAATTGAGTTCTCTACCGTTGAAGATGTAGTTGGGATTTTCGGATCTCTAACGACGGAGATCTTAAACATCGCAAGATGCGCAGTGCTTTTGTGGGGTCAGATAGTATCGTCAGCGTAGTAAGAATTGTGTCTCTCTGCTCGTGTCGAAGAACCGAAGTCAGAAGTTAATAAAACGTTCGTACCTGAACAACAGAGTCCGCCTGTTTCTGCATATGTGTTTTGCATTTGTATATGTACTGTTGTTATTGATATCATTATAGTTGTGAGTATACAACAATGAAACCTTAAGAGAGAAACTGAATCTCTTTTAATTGCAGCACAAAACATAAGGACCAATTATATTTAAGCAAAGATCGATGATAGCCTATATTTGCTATTCTGATGCCTATGTGGTAATAGAGACTGAACGATTAATCCCATTATAAGCGAATGTAGCAAACTAGCACAAGGGGGGTATAAAAGTAGACATAACTGGGCTGGAAAGGTGTTCCACTAGGAATTATGCAAGAAATTGAAAATTGATCATACTAGCACCTGGTGTATGCACAAACCAAAACCTTTCCTGAAGAATGCGACACATGAAATTCTCTGGGATTTTGTGATAAAACAGATTAACAAATCCCGGTCAGAAGACCAAACCTAATGATAAGTAATTAAAAGAAGAGAACCTGCCGTATGGTAGATTTTTTTTTATCTAAGTAGATCACTGAGTGAAAATCAAAGAAAGAATAAAGACGGACAAGTACTTGGATCTTGCTAGAGAACTAAGAAAGCTGTGGAACATGAGGGTGTCGGTGATACCAATTGTAATTGGCACGCTTGGAACACTTCCCAAAGGACTGGGAAGAAGGATAGAAGAGTTGGAAATCTGCATTATTGAGATCGGACCGAATACTGAGAAAAGTTCTGGTGACCTGAGAAGACCTACACTCACACCGGTGAAAGATCATCAACTAACGCTTGTGTGAAAAACTCGCAAGAAGTAATGTAATAATAATAATGATAATAATTTATTTGCGAAAAGTTATTTGATTTTAATAATTCCATTTTAATACAAATAATTTTAAAAACAGATCAGTTTCACCTTAAGATAGAGCCCTAATAGGTAATAACACTCCGAGTCAGAGTGGACCAGGGAGTAATGACAACAAAGAAGTTACTCTTCATTCCTCAGTATTCCAAAACTGAAACTTTAGCATTAATTGATTCATGTCCTAAACAGGACACACCTTTCTTGAGAAAGTGGGGTCTTATTCGATTGCAAAATATACAGTCGGCGCATTTTACGCACCACCGAGGCGAAGAAAAAGTGGATAAAAAATGACAAGAAGGAAAAAACGTGGAAAGAAGGCAGACAAGAAGATGAAATAGTGGCAAAATAGGATGAAAGCTTAATCTTTGATACCATTAAAATGTTTTTATAGCATTAGAATATTTTACACCCTTAAAATGTTTAATACCATTAAAAAAATCTATACCATTAAAATGTTTTATACCATTAAAATGTTTTAATACCATTAAAATGTTTTATTGCCAGTAAAAACTTTTATACCATTAAAATGAATTTATACCATTAAAATATTTCATACCATTAAAATTTATTCATAAAAGAGTAATCGTGGTACTATTTACATCATAAATAGAAGGGATAAAAGGGATTTCATATCTTTCCCAAGAGTATTAGTCCCAAAATGAACGTAATAGCGCGAGAAGAGTTCGAATTTGCTAACTACGATGTCGCAGTCCAGTATGTTAACCACTGTATGAAGTGTATGCTCTCTGTTGCATTTAATGATAATGCAATTAATAAAACAACCCGGCGTTGAAGTAGGACAAATAATGTATGTGTGAATTGCAGCTGCATTTGTGTAGTATTAGGAGTAGATGTGCCTTTAAATTAACCAAACCAAACCAATTTTTTTCCTTTTTTCCTCTCTTTTCTTTATTTTCTTTCTTCTTATTTAGTATAAGCCATCTTTATTCCGGAGTAATGGTTATCAAGTTTGTCTTGGATGTCGTTACAGCGGAATAGTAAGTTCAGTCATTATTGGATCCTCCCGGATTCTGGCTTTGTACCAAAACTCAGCGAATCTTACTAAATAACCTCATTATTTTATATAAGTCTTCCTTTACTGCTAATTTTCTTCTCAATTACATTTTCTTTCTTTCTTTCATTCTTCCTTTCTTTCCTTTTTCTCTTCTCAGCTTCCTTTTATTTATCTATTTATTTATTTCTCATTCTGTTTCTTCTTCTATCTTTCCATTCTTTCCTTTTCTATCCCTTCCACGTATTAGTCTTTTTCCCCTTGTTCGTTCGACTCTTTCTTTATTTACATATTTTTTCTGACCTGAACACTTTCCCATGCCTCCATCCATTTCCTACACATCAATCGACCTCCACACTGCTTTCTTTCAACTAAAATCCTAATTAGACACACACGATTGAGTGATTACATATCGTTGGCCGCTACAAAACATCTGCTGTTGCTATCAGTCAACGGTGGACGTTGACTGGGCTGAACAGCAATACAAATTACTCTGTTTTCATTCCAAATTTGCGCAATCACGTGTCGGACTGAATCTATCTATATATCTATCTTAGCCCGTGTCTATAAAATCGTCACATTTTGTTGAATCTCTGTCTATGGATTTGCAGTCTATTCATTTTGATCTATTTATCTATCTATCTATCAGTGTGTTTGTCTGTCTTCTTTCTTTCTCTCTCTTTCTCTCTCTCTCTCTTTCTACACACACACACACACACACACACACACACACACACACACACACACACACACACACACATATATACTCATATCTATCTTTCAATCTGTATTCATAAAGTTGTGTTTATAAAATTGACACATTTTGATTATCATCAGTACACTGTTCACTACTCTCTTCTCTCCCTAAAGGTTGATATGCCATAAAATCAACCAACCAACCTTTCTTTCTTTCTTTCTCTCTCTCTCTCTCTCTCTCTCTCTCTCTCTCTCTCTCTCTCTATTTTTCTGTCTGTCTGCCTCTCTCGTGCTATATATATATATATATATATTTATAAACCCAATCAGAGAAAAGTAAATATAGTAAAATGAATAGATCCCCATACGAAGGTTGATATGCCATTAAAGAAAGTATACCGACCAAGTAACTCAGTCAGCCCTGGATGCAGAATACACACTCTGCATCTCTGCTGAGGGGTAAGACTCCCCCCACCCCAACGAATGTCCTAGATAAGATGCTAAACAATCTGATGGTGAGGCGACAGTAATGCTGGAGCTTTGGGGAATGCAGAGTACTTCTTTATTGCCATTGCTCCCAGATCCACTCTGACCTGGGATGGTAGCACTTGATATGGTCCAAACTATGGGTCAAATAGAACTAAACAGTGTACTTATGCTAAGCTGAACTGTTTGAAATAGAACTGATTTTCTATTTAAAAATGAATTTGGCATTAAATAACCTCCAAAAGTTGATATGCCATAAAACCAAACTAAACTAACCAGATAAAGTACGAATTCCGTGAGTGACCAAATCAATAGATGTGGGACCAAATAATGTGACATAGAACAAACTGTAAGCAGTATATTGTAAAAAGATGGAGTCTCTCAAATCTAGAATATCCAGGCATTTTACAAACAGTCAGGTTTTGTTATAATTAGTTAGTTGTGAATCACAGTTGGTTGATAAAGTAACTTTTCCGTCCCCAAAACATAACATCAGAGTAATAGTCTTCACCAGATCCACTAAAACATATTACTTAACAACACGATTCTGCTTTTATCATCAGAGAAGACGATTGGTAAAAAAGCCAATGTCTGTCTTTGTAACACTTGACGCACTGGCATCGTTTTTGATATCATTTGGTCAAGAGAATATTTCGCTTCCTTCAAGACTTAAATATGCTTTTAGAAGAAAGAAAAAACGAAACCTGTAGCTATTGTCCAGTTAGTATTTAGTAGTTTTTAAATTCCTTTGCAATATGAGTAGGAGTTAAGGCTTTAAACAGAGTTTTTAAAAATTATTTTTGATTTTTTTAAATTATTGCCAAAGCAAAATGATTAATTGCTCACATTGATCGAACAATTGAATGTTACTAAAACTGATTGATATTAAAAATTGATCAACTTAGTTCCTTCCTTTTCCATTGTGCGTATCTTTTACAATAGTGGTGCCTTAGTTTCTATACTATAGACAAAGAGTAATCAAATCTGTCTGGCCCATTTGTTCATCTATTCCTTCCACTCTCTCACTCACTCACTCTCTCTTTCTCTCTCTTTAACACACACACACACACACACACACACACACACACACACACACACACACACACACACTCACTCTTCCTCTCTCTCATTCTAAATAAAATTATGTGTGTGAATAATATATATATATATAAATGAATATATATGTATATCTATGTATAAATGTATATGAATAGTAATATGAGTATGTACATATATATACTAGAATTATCATGACTAGAAAATCCGGCAAACACCTACGTGTGACATAGGGAACACTGAACAGCTGCTTCGACCTTACTGAGTCTCATCAGCAGTGCACACCGTAATCGAACCAACAGCCACAGTATGCAGAAGCCGAAACTCTACCACTGGGCGATATCGAATTAACTAGTTATGGTGACAATGCGTGACCACTTGACCTAATGTGTCTTGAAGGTACGTATTCCCTACTGAGGACACGGCCATCTCCAGGGCTACGTCTTCCCAAGTCGGAGTTATGAATCCTTACAACATTACCTCGTGGGCAAGAAATTATATCATATTTATTTAAATGGAGGAATTAATGATATATTAGAATTATCATGACTAGAAAATCCGGCAAACACCTACGTGCGACACACAGTTGTTTCGACCTTATTGGGTCTCATCAGCAGTACATACCGTAATCTAGACTACTTGAGATCGAACCAACAACCACAGTATGCAGAAGCCGAAATGACTCCATTCTAATTAAATAAATGTATATATATATATATATATATATATATATATATATATGTACATATATATATATATATATATATATATATATATACTTATATATGTGTATATAAATGTATATCTGTATATATACATATATAGATGGAAGTAAATATGGGTTTAAATTCGACAGTATGAAGAAAGTAGAAAATCAAAATAATCCAAATTTGATGAGTTTATTTTGATGGAAAGTCTTGTTAAAAGTTTGGGTTTAATAATAATGAAGGTTATTAAAACCGAAACGTTTAACTTTGATTTTCCATCGAAATAAATTCATCAAATTTTGATTATTTTGTTTTTTCTACTTTCTCCATATCTATATAAATATATATGCAAATATATATATATGAATATATATATATATATATGTGTGTGTGTGTGTGTGTGTGTGTATGTATGTGTATGCATTTATAAATCTATGCATATATATGTAAATATTTGGCATATATGTATATATATGCATGCAAATACATATACATGCATATATTTATAAGTTTATAAGTATATATATATATATATATATATATATATATATATATATATAAGATCTTTCATAGCGTACAAAACACGTTAGGATAGAATGTACTTAATTTTTTACAACAGAAATATCCATGCAGCATCACTTAAAGACAGCTGTATGTATAACATTCGCTAATCCCCACTATAATCTACTCACGGGTCATTGACCTTGTGTCAAGTCTTGTCTGGTGGGAGGCAGACAAATAAAACTGCTGTTTTCCGGACAGGAAAAGTTAAAATACATCACACATAAAATGTGAAAGTGTTAGTGGCATTGTCTTTAAATTATCCTCTTATTCTGTTCTCTCTCTCTCTCTTTCGTTCTGTTCGATCTCTCTCTCTCTTCTCCCTCTGTTTCTTGATGGACTGCGGAATCGTAGTAAGCGAGTTCGTACTCCAGTTGCGCTATTACGTTCACTTTTGGGCAAATACCTTTGGGAAAGGTATGAACCCCCGTATCCTCCCAGCTATGGGTTAAATAGTACCACTACTGTTCTTCTAGGAGAATAGCTTTGGCATTAAATAACCTACAAAGGTTGATATGCCATTAAAAACAAAGAAAACAAACCATCCCTCTTTTTCTCTCTCCGCACACACACACACACATATATATATATATATATACATATATATATATATATATATAATTCACTTTCTTGGTATCATTATAAATTTATTTCAGGTTCCTATAAATTCTTATAAGTTAAATTATAATTTCAAATATTTCATCTGAAGATGGTTCTTATAAAGCTTTTCTTTTTTCTTTTGTCTTTATGTAAAAGATTTTTAACTCTACACATTGACTGTTGATGTATTGTTAATCCCAAATTAATTATACCCGTTTGTATTGAGCACTCATATAGGATGTTACTACATCTTGAATTTACTACTTAAATATTATAAAGAATATATATCTATATCTATCTATATATATATATGTGTGTGTTTGTTGGCGTGTGTGTGTGTGTGTGTGTGTGTGTGTGTGTGTGTGTACAATATGTATGCAATTTGATCTTTCTTTTCTGAGTCTCTGTGTTTCGAGTGGATAATTTTTCACTGGAAATTATAAATTCCTGGTAATCCTTTGCTCTAGTAGAAAAGAATTTTAATAAAAAATTGATCAGATTGTACATTCCTTTGGAATATACACACACACACACACACACACACACACACACACACACATATATATATATATATATATATATATATATATATATTTATCAGCTTGAAGCGTTCTACGTGTCTAGCCATATGACATAATAGATATCGCTTTTTTTGAACACCTTCTAAGTGTATATATATATATATATATATATATATATATATATATATGTGTGTGTGTGTGTGTGTGTGTGTGTGTGTGTGTGTGCGTGTGCGCGTGTGTGTGTAAAGTATTTAAGAAAAATTGGTGTTATTTCGTGATCGAATAATTTGACCAAATCTCGTTCAAATTTTCTCAAGATTTAACATTATATGTAGGAACAACCCAATATTCTCTGTTCAATGGTTTATGTGTTGTTGTTTTTTTTTTAAGGAATAGCAATTTTATTCATCGGAAAGCAAAAGGCATTTAAACATATTCTCGTATGCTTATCTGAGTATGCTTCAAAACAATTTTTTTCATTTTCATTTTGTCGAAAATTAATTGTGGTAAGAAATTTGCGAAGAAAATGATTCATTTGCAATGAAACCTTTTTATTAAGACTGAATCATGGAAATTGATATTCATAAAATTAAAAAGTGTCTATCTATCAATTAATCTATCGACCCATCTACTTACACTTGTCAGAATAATGACTCATTTGAGTCAGCATGAGATGATAAGGTTTTTTCGGCTTTATCTTGTTCTGCTGCCCGACGTTTTTAAATGATTTATATATATATATATATATATATATACACTCACACACACACACACACACACACACATATATAGTCATCCACAGAC
Source organism: Sepioteuthis lessoniana (assembly GCA_963585895.1). Classification (NCBI taxonomy): domain Eukaryota; kingdom Metazoa; phylum Mollusca; class Cephalopoda; order Myopsida; family Loliginidae; genus Sepioteuthis; species Sepioteuthis lessoniana. Next base: position 44,592,728 of record OY757936.1, on the reverse strand, counting down.
ATATCTGTTTCGTTCTATCAGAACTCATCAGTGTGGCTAGACATACAAGCTTCTCGTAGCTAGGATCGAAACCCGGTTGACTCAAACGCCAATCCAAGACTCTGCCGCTCAGCCATGAGGAACCAGTAGCAGCAAAGTAAATTTTAAACGGTTATGAATCCCAATTACTATTGTTTACATACATTCGTTTAACGGCTACCGAGAGCTCAATTCATATATGAAGAGCCTTGCAATAAACGCTAATGGTAACGTGATTACTTCATTCGCTAGAGAACTCAACCCTACAGGGGTAGGGGAGTATATATATATATATATATTGTGCAATTCAAGGAAACTCAAACCTAGTTAAATTGGCATTATAAATTTATTTCGGCGAAGAATATCATTATACTCTTCATCTTATCAGATGGTTGCACATATTTAAATTGAGGCTGAAAAACAACAAATATGGATGACTGTCTATATGTGTATGGGAAAAAATCTCTATAAATTTTAAATTCTCAGGCTAAAGTAAAGAGGGTTAAATAAATTAAGTGTTAGAAAAATTAAGAAACCACGAAAAAAGTGTTCTTGTAAATCAACTCATCCTACTTTGAACATATGCTAGATTTTTCAAAGCAGGTGGAATTTTTTTAATAATGTAAGAATGTAAACTAAACGATTATATTAGTATAATTTTCGTTTACTCTCATACATGTGTTTATTCCCTCAGCTAATGTCGTCTTAGACTTCCTACTGAATAAAAAATAAAAAAATAAAAACCCTTTTCGGCAGCCACCAGGTGCCTTTAACTAACCCCAAAAATGGTCAAAGGGAATTAAATACTCCAGAAATCAAAATTATATATCATATTGATGAATAAATACATATAATCTGACAACATATATATATTGTCATCCACAGACAAACTGTTTCGTTGTATCACAACTTCAGTGTGTTTAGACACGTAGGACGCTAATGCTGGTATCAAAACCAGCCCAACTTTACGTTAGAATTAGTATCAGATCACTCGGCCAACAAGCGTACCATATTGGCAAGGGAATTATAAGGTAGTTTGTTGCAACATTAACAGCAGCGTTCGTTTGTTAACATTTTATACCCTACCGAATACCAGAGTGCTCAATTCGTTCGAAGATCTTTGCATTATATATATATACTTTAAAATGAATAAGTCCACAAGTGAATTTGCGTTTAGCTCATTTATTTTTCTTCAACTCATGTGTATAACGTTTAAAGTAGTCTCCAGGAAGTTAATAGTTCCTTTGAATGTTCCCTTTGGTTTTTATAGTGGTGACTGTTTTGATAGGATTGTGGTTCTTTTTAATTCCGGGATTTGTGTCTGTAAATGTCCAGTTGAAGTTAATTGTCCGTGATAAACTTTGGTCTCTAGTGTATATAATTTTGGTTTTTCTTTTGTTACTCTTCTACCCCTAAATAATCAATGATAGTTGATATGCCATAAAGTTCAACAGACTTCTAATCTTCCTCCTTTAATGACTTTAAGAACACTCAAGGCAAACATCAACTTCCTGAAGAAGACTTAAAACGTCAGAAAGACGTGCTGAAGAAAAAATAAA
>OY757936.1:44578651-44588651 GCA_963585895.1 Sepioteuthis lessoniana | reverse complement strand
AGAGAGGGAAATGTTGAGGGAGAGCTAAAAATTTGCGATAGTAGAGAAAGAAAGGGAGAGAGAGAGAGGGAAAGAGAGAGAGAGAGGGAAAGTGTAAGACAGATAGAGAGAGATAGAGAGAGAGAGAGAGAGAAAGGAAGAGATAGAAGGAGGGGGAAAACGGTAAGAGAGTGAGGTAGAGGGGACATAAAGAGAAATACAGGGAGAAAGAGAAAGGAGATAGCGAAAGAGAGGAAGGGGGAGGTAGAAATGTGAGCAGGGGAGAGAGAAAGAGAGAGAGTGAGAGGGTGAGAGAGAAAGGGTGAGAAAGGGAGAGAGAGAGAGAAAGGTAGAAAGAGAGTGGGGTAGGGAGAAAGAAAGTAAGAGAAGGAGAGGGGAGCGTGAGAGAAGGGGAGGAGCGTGAGAGAGAGGGAGAGAGAGGAGGTTAAGAGAGAGGGAGAAAGTGAGAGAGGAAGTTGAGAGAGAGAAAGGTCGAGAGAAAGAGACGGAAAGAGAGACAATGACAGAAAGAGTGACAGAGAGAGATGAAGAAGAGGAGGGTGATAGAGAGAAAGGAAGAGAGAGAAAGAGAGAGGAGGAAAAGGGGTGTTCTATCGTTAAAAGGGAAAGAAGTCGATATGGCTGTGTTTGATTCAACGCACAATAAAACTAGACAAAAATTATCAGCTTCAGATATCTCCAAACCTTGATCGAGTTGCCATACAAACAATACTTTATAGACAGAGAGATGTACATCAACTAAGCTTTGATTAAACATGGTATAAGGCCTCAGTAAAAGGGTGCCCTTTGTATTAAGCTATAGTATTGTATATCTATGAATGTGTATACTCAAAACATTGGATCAGCGTGGGCATTTCTGTTCAATGTACTATCGATGAAAAGGGTAAAAAGAGCATGATAACAGATATAATTTACATCTGACGTGTATATATTTAAGGAATTGAGAAATATATAAATCTGTTTTAAAGAATAATTACGTAAGCAGAGAAAATAAATTATAGCAATAAGAAAAGAAATAAAATTATTAGAAAAAACAAAGTAGAATGAGCAAGCTAGCATGTTTATTCGCAGGCCAAATTGATAGATAAATAGATTGATTGGTAGGCAGGTAGGTGCTTTGGTTGTTTGAGTTTTATGGCATATCAACCTTTGTAGGTTATTTAATGCCAAATCCATTTTTATACAAATGACCAGTTCTATTTCAAACAATTAAGTTTAGCATGATTACAGTTTAATTGTCAAAAGCATTTCTATTTCAAGCAATTCAGTTTAGTCAAATACTTCTAATTCAAACAATTCAGTATAAGTACAGTGTCAATGTCAAAACAGTTCTATTTCAAGTAATTCAGTTTAGCAAAAGTACAGAGTTTAGTTCTATTTGACCCATAGAAAGAAGCTTATCAGATGCTACCACTCCTGACCAGAGTGGACCTAGAAACAATGGCAATGAAGGGGTACTCCGCATTCCTCAAATCTCCAGCATAATTGGAACCTCACCATCAGATTGTTAAATGAAATATCCAGGACACTCATTGGTGGTGGTGGGGGTCTTACCCGCCAGCAGAGGTGCAATCGGTGTATTCAACAGCCCTAGTCGACTGGGCAAGAAGGTAGCTAGAAATTGATATAAAACAAAATCATATGAACTCACAAGGAAAAATAGATATATTGACAACAAAAAGAAACAGGCTGTATAGTATCGACATTATAGACTATTTATAAAGAATTAATGTTTTCAAAAACCAAAGTTACCAGTGTTTGGATTATTTTTCGAGGAACAGTATACAATGAAAACGGATATTATTTGATACTATTTATCACTACACTTTACAGCTTTGAAACTTTGTTGGTAAATATATAAATATACATTTAGCTTCAAATATGTATATTCTTATAAATATCTGTGAAATCTTATTTTTCAGTGTTATATAAGCAAAATAAGCAAAACAGAAAACAGAAAAGGAAATAATTGATACGCAACCAAAAATGAAACTACAAAACAGAAAAAGGAACAAATGCATGATAGAAAAACTAACAGATAGATAGATAGATAGATAGAGGAAAGTTCCCGTGGTGTAGTAGCTATCGTGCTAAACTGTGATTTTGGAGGAAGTGGGTTCAAACTCCAGCTGCTCTATTACGTTCACTTTCAGATTAATACCCTTGGGAAAGGTTTAAATAACCTTTTACTCATCATCATCATCATCATCATGTCGTGCTGGTAGCACGGATATCCCTGACCCTCTCTCGCCACTCCTCCCTATCGTTCATCGCCTCTGGCAGGTCTTCTGGACTACATCCCGTATCCTCACATAGTTGCTGAATGTATGTTCGTGCTGGTCGTCCTGCTTTTGCACGGCCATGTGGAAATTTACTAAGCATTTTGCTTAGATGTGGCACAAGGCCATATGAAAGGGGCACCCAATGAGACTCGAACTCACTCGTGTTGGTTAGCTAGTCGAGCTTGCTAACCATTACACCACCAGATGCGCCTTTTTGCACGGCCATGTGTGGAGGTCCATAAGAGTACATCACTTATGAGTTCGTCCCTGCTTCTCCAGCAGTGTCCTGCATGTCTAGTTCGTCTAACTTGAATAGTTTTCGTGCTAGGAGGCAGGTGGCCGTACAGTTGGTGTCTTGTGGGGTGTTGCCGCCAGGACTTGTTCAAGATTGCTCGCAGCATTATTAAGTAACCCATGAAGGTACATACGCGGTTAAACAAACAACAAAAGAAACAAACAAACCAAACTGATTGATAGACGGACAAAAAGATGAAAATCAGACTTATAGATCGATAAATCTGTCCAGGCGTCGATAAATTCTCTACTGACTGCGATTGATAGATTGATTGTTAGATATCAAACTGATATTTTGATTTCTTATTTGAATGGCATATCTACCTTCGTGGATTATTTTATGCCAAAGCTACCCTTGTAGAAAAACAGAAGAGATAGAATTTAATCAACAGCTGAGCAATAAAGGAGTTCATGCCTTTCTCATGTAGATTAGTCAGAAAGGGGATATAGTAGCATGATGGAAATTCAAACCTGCTTACTTCGAGGCAGCAAACTCGCCTCCACAAAACGGGGACTTCCACTTCCAAACTAATATATATATATATATATATATATATATATATATATATATTGTGTCATCCACAGGCAGGCTGTTTCGTTGTATCCCAACTCTTCATTGTGGTTAGACAAGCAAGAGTGTTCAAGCTGGGATCGAAACGTTAGTCGGATATTTTACCCCAGAATCATCGTCATTCTCTTCGTTAGTCAAGGAATTTTTACGTTTTTTTTTTACATATATGTTATCTGCTACCGAGAATGCTCAATTATGAGAAGAGCTATTATGTTTCTGCTTATGGGGTAACCTGCAAATCCCCCTTAGAGTGCTCATCTCACGGTGTGGGGAGCATATATATATATATATATATATATATATATGGATGACGATATATATATATATATATATATATTGTCATCCACGGACAGACTGTCTCGTTGAATCACACTTCTTCAGTGTGGCTAGACACGCTGGACGCTTCAAGCTGGGGTCGAAACTCACCCAACTTTACGTTAGACTTATTATCTTACCGTTCAGCCATCAGATGTAAATGTATATATTGATATATATTGAATAAAAGAATAGAAATACAGATTGATATATTGATAATGATCAAGCTGCGATAGATAGATAGATAGATAGATAGATAGATAGATAGGGTAAAGAATGTGAGATACACTGACAGACAAGCAGACATCAAGGTAAGTGTAATATATCAACCAATCATGGATAAAAAAAAAGGGAAAATAAAAGATAAGTGAAGAAACGAATGTTAATTGGGCAGTGGTTCATTTCTCACCTCGTTCTATTTTTATCTGACACTGTCGGTGCAGTGTGAAAAAGTTCCAATAAAATCTGTTCTCACTGACTGAGCAGTTGGCAAGGCGCAGCTGGTATCTTACCTCTCACAGGGAACTGACATTTCGACTCGGTGTCAGCAAGTCGCTTCATAAGATGAGCAAACCCTGCTGGAACCATGTCAGGTATAGACGGCAGGCGTCAAGTCGTCATTGACACTGGTGCCAACAGGACTTCCTGTTGACCGCTGTGGCTTCCGGTTAGGTTGTTCAAAACGGAAGTTTGATTAGATACTCTGTTGGACTCTCTGTGTGTTGCTGAAATGGAAGTTATTCGTCAAAAGAGCGTGTGGGTAATAGAGACAAGACTCGAAAGAGAAGAGGAAATAAGGAGAGAATTTGAATAGCGCGTAGGAGAGCAAAAAAAGAAAAAGAAATACTGGAAAAAAAAAAGATTCTATCAAAACAGAAAAAAAAAAGATTATCAGTAGATGAAGGAAAGGTAGCTAATGTGCAAAGATTGATGGAAAAAATGTGAGGGAAAGGGAATAAAGATGTCTGAAGGGAAAAGGGATTTTATAATGAGAGAGGGAAATAACAGCAAACATCTCTCTCTCTCTCTCTCTATCTATCTATCTCTCTCACTATCTGTTCATCTATTTGTCAGTTTATTTTATAGTATGTATGTATGTATGTATGTATGAGTCCACGTGACATCGTGGCTAAAGTGCTGGACAGGGACATCGTAGTAAACAAATTCGAACACCAGTCACGCCATTACGTTCTATTTTGAAAAAGTATAAACTCGTTTATCCCACCCCTCCGCAGGGGTTAAATTGTACCCTTACTGTTCCTTAAAAGGGATGGCCTTGGCATTGAATAAACCACGAACGTTCATATGTCATTAAACAAAGAAACCGGATCAATCTATCTATCTAGCGAGCTAGCTATTCATTAGATATACGCACACACATGCAAATATAAACACCACATCTCATATATATATATATATATATATATATATATGCTCTTCTATGTATCTATTTCAGCTTGATGATTATGTATATATTCATTTCAATTTGATGATTATCTATCTATCTATCTATCTATGTTTGTGTTGGTTGCCTCTGTGCGTGCGTGTGTATGTGTATGCGTACATACTTGGACGTAGGAAAATAGATGTAGATTACTTGATGGTGAAATATATCTTACTCTATTCGTTCTCTCTCTCTCTCTCTATATATATATATATATATATATATGGTTGGTTTGGTTTCTTTTGTTTAATGGCATATCAACCTTTGTAGGTTATTTAATACAAAGGCTATTCTCCCAGAAGAACAGTAGTGGTACTATTTAACCCATAGCTGGAAGGATAAGGGGGTTCATACCTTTCCCAAGAGTATTTGCCCGAAAGTGAACGTAATAGCGCGACTGGAGTACGAACTCGCTTACTACGATTCCGCAGTCCATCGCTTTAACCATTACACCGCGAGGACACCCCCTATATATATGGGTGATATGCATCTGTGTGTTTGCAAGCGTCAGTGTATATACATACATGCATATTTAGATATAGCAAATACATGGACAAATGTAGATTCCTTTTGGGTGATACCTTCTCACCAGGTAACATAAGACAGGTTATATTGGCTATAAGCTTGGGAATAATTTCAATTGCATAACTTATACATATATATATATATATATATATATATATATATATATATATATGTTTGTGTGTGTGTGCTCCTGATTTGTGAAAGGAAATTAACTGTCTGGATGTGATTTAACAGCTGTCTCCTGTGATATTTCATTTCAAATTCTCGTTCAATGGAATTTCAATTGAGCAAATAATTTATTGATTCTTACTTACGACGCACTTCCCAGAAGTGAAATTCACGGTCAACAGCTTTTCATATCTTTGTCGTTTGACGCTGCTGTCGTCTTCGGTCACCGATTCGCGACGCATCTGTCGCACTGGACGTGACACAAGTGGACACCAATAATATTTTGCTTTACCTGAATAATCAAAAGCCGTATCATGTTTTGTTAAACACGTAGTCGTATGCATTGACACCCTTTGTATTACAGAGAGCACACAACACAGGTAGATTATACTTTATCAGGCTGTTTAAATACATACGATGATCAATGGCTAAGGAAGATTCAATAGCAGTAAATCTAATTTTATTCTTATTCTAAGGAGTGCTGCAAGATACATAAACAGTGGAGAGTTTGACACAAAGCCTATCGAGATATGTAATATTAACCTAAAATGGTCAGTGGAGTTGGGAGTAATGGCAAAAAAAAAGTTGGTTGCAGAAGTGTAATCTTATCGTTGGGTGCAGTTTAGTAACATACCCAGGATACCAATTTTGGGATGAAATCCACTCTGCAGAGTATAGTCAGCGTATTATTTTCACAAGAAAAGGACTTGCAGGCAATTAACATGTATACGCTAATTAACTTTCATTCTCCATTATCAAGTAATTTAAAGTAAATAAATATCATTTTTTAACCAGTATATTTTACTTTGGCTTAATGAGTAGAGTGCTCGCCAATGGTCAGAAAACCAGAGGTTCAATCTCAAGTCGAGTCATATCAAAGACTCAAAAAATGGTACTTGATGCCGCCTTGCTTAACACTTAGCATTATAACGTAAAGATCAAGGATAAAGTAGAGTAGCACCCTCCCCTACACTTCAGTGTAGTAGCTATCGAAAAGGGAGCCTTCGGGTCACCCTCGACTTAGGTCACCGATTTTACTATTATAATATCGCCTATAAGTGCACCCAGTAAATATTTAAAATGAAAAGTTACTTTTCTTCAAGACCAAAGATACCAGGATTTATTATTTCCGGTCGAACAAAGCGAATATTATTATCAATTATTTATAACCGAACCCAACAGCATCAAAATATTCTGGAATCATAAATATGAATACGCGGCTAACCAGTCACTCATGGAATATAATTGAACGGAAAATATAAAAACGGCGATCATCTATCAAGATAGAATTAAAAACTGCATATTGAAAACTATTTTGTTGATTAGTTTTACGATATATCAACCCTTATGGGTTTTTTGAGGTTGAAATCAGTCTTTTCTTCTTTTTATTTGCTAGTAATTGCCTTATTTTAAATAACTACTTCTATTCAATAACAATAAATTTTAAACAATTATAGCTTCAAGTCCCTATTCTTAATACAAATAATGATTTCACAATTATACATATATATTTTTTATTTGGTTTTATGACATATCAACCGTTGTAGGTCATTTAATACCAAATCCTTTTTACACATATAAAATATATATGATTTAGTTTGGTTTTATGGCCTATCAACCGTTGTAGGTCATTTAATGCCAAATCCTTTTTATACATATATACTAAAAATATATGATTTAAATTGGTTTTATGGCATATCATCAATTGTAGGTCATTTAATGCCAAATCCTTTTTATATATGTATATTAAATATATATGATTTGGTTTAGTTTTATGGCATATCAACATTGTAGATCATTTCATGTCAAATCCTTTTTATACATTTATATTAAATGTATAATTTGTAAACACATTTTGTAGATAACATTTTTTAAAAAGCCTGAGCTCAATTTTTCACAGTTAGATGCCCTCACTTATTTCTATTTAATATGAATAATTCTATTTCTTATTAATCATTTGTTTGCACACAGTTTAATGTTTTTAATTATTGCTGTTTATATCTAACAATTAAATTAAACATCAGTCATTTATCTACACTCAGTTCAATTGTCAAACAGTTCTATTTCAAACAGTTTACAATTTAGCATAAGTACATCTTAAACGTTAAACACTTTTATTTGACACATTCATAGGACCCTATCAGGTGCTACCACTCCGGCTCAGAGTGGGCCTGGGAGTGATGGCAATAGATGGGGTAGTCAGCATTCCTCAAAGCTCGAGCATTACCAAACGCCTGACCATCAAATTATTTAGTATCATATCCAGGACACTCATTAGGGAAGTCTTGCTCCTCTGAAGAGATACAGTCGGTATATTCTACAGTACCAACTGACTGGGCTACACAATTATATAGTTTCAAGTATTCTTATCTGATACTGAGAAGTTGCGTATAATATCAAGTAACTAATTCTGTTTAATCAGAATAATGATTTCTTTGCTCACAATTATATCCAGTCAAATATTTCTAAGTAATGCAAATAATTTGAAAAGAGATCTGTTTGACCTATAGTCAGGAATTTAACTGGTACTACCCTCCAAGTCGAAGTGGTCTTGAGAGTAATGGTAATGAAAGAGCGACACCTTACTGAAAAGTGAACCTAAGGTCGAGATGCATCTTTGCGTGAAGTTTAATATCATACCAGGACAAGTTTAATATCATACCGGGACCTTTTAGAGCGTCTAGAATCTCTTCTTCTTCTTCTTCTTCTGTTGTAAATTGACCTTCGACCCGGCCAAACATGCCATTCCAAAGTGATGCACCGGAAGGAAGTGACACATTCCAATGGCCAGTAATCGAAAGAAATCGCGTAGGCGAATTTGGCTGACGAAATGGGGCAAGGAAAAAATCCCATGATACACTCATAGACTGATGCACCGGAAGAGAGTGACCTGTGAACTGCATGACAGTTATTTCCGCTTGATGACGAGCAAACATGCCATTTCAAAGATTGAGTGGGCGATTGAGTGGGTGATTGAACGATTATATAACTCGGTGTAGACAGCAAGTCAGAGAGTTGGAGATCAGACGAGTTGGAGACAAGTGTGGTGGGGAAAGCCACCACCAAGCAGAAGGGGCCCTTGGGACCCCCGATGGAGTTTGGGGACCAGGCCAGTTGGTGATAAGATGCAGTAGAGAAAGCCAACAGAGTGGGCCCCCGGGCCTCCGGTTGAGCATCAAGAGAACGAGAAAGACACAACGCTGATGGCCATAAGAGTGGGGGTCAATATATTGCAGTTCTGTTCGGTCTCCAACTCCCTCTCACACACAAACCTTGCAATAAAGTGAGAGGTATATTTTTTTATAGAAGTCTTCGTTCGTCTTTATTCATTGCGTCAGTATGTATTCAGCACATATATATGTACATATGAATAGTTGTATTATATGAGTATACAACACTTCTTCTTCTTCTTGCGATGCAGTCAATATACTCAATGTTTCGCCGACTGAACAATCGCAAAATCCTTTTTTTACAATAACATTAACTTGAAAAATCGTTAAAAATGTATTCATATCGAGCGATATGTAAATAAAATTGATTTATTTTAATATCGATAATGATATATTTTCAACTGCACACACACACACACACACACACACACACACAAACATGTCAGTGTATTTGTGTATGTGTGTATTTACCAACTCCTCCGCAAGAGCAGTATGCGACACATGTCAATTTTTTTTAAGCAGAGTTTTACAGGTTTGAATTTTGAGTTTTCTTTCTCTAAGATTGGTTACTCTGCCAAGATCCACGAGCCCAGTCTACCTTATTATTTCCCCATAGCTAGCAGGAGAATAGTTCGCTGCATACTTTTTCTTAGGGTATTAGGGCGCCGTGAAATTTAAACAGGAGCATACAGGATTTGAACTCAAGTTACCGTGTTCATTTTCTTATGACAATAATCCTTATATCACAAACATCTCATATGTACATGTGTGTGTATGTGTGTGTGTGTGTGTTTCAACGTGTTTGTTTCAATGTGTGTGTTTGTGTGTGTGTTTATAAATCATATACAGTTGCTGAAAACACACTTCAGAGGTGAAATTTAAAACTCATAACCTAAACTATATTTTGTGATGACTCATAAGGTAATAAACGTCTATGTAATGCTAACGTTTCTGCTTCCGCCAGAGTGCATATCTGTACTACAATTGTAAACCTGATACGATTTTTCAAGTTTTGATTTTCTGGTTACTAAGTTAAAAAAACTCACTTTTGTTGTTTTTTTTTACTGTTTTTTGTTTTATTTTATTTTTATATATAGTCATTTATTTATTTATTTGTAATATGAGATTTTCTGTTTCATATCGATTTTACAGACTGTAACAAAAGGATAAGATTAAATTTATTCAACCAGAATATAAAGTAAAGGCCAAGTTTAGCATTATACTTATATTG
>OY757936.1:44333651-44576151 GCA_963585895.1 Sepioteuthis lessoniana | reverse complement strand
TGGCAGCACTTTCCTTCTCCCCCGTCTCTCTCTCTCTCTATCTCTCTCTCTATCTATCTATCTAACTTTTTCGTATATACCTATGTGTTTACCTACCGGTTTATACATATATATATATATACAAGGTGCATACGATAAGTTTCCAGACTTTCTTCGTATGGGTATTTAAAATTGTCGTAGACTCTTGAGAATTCATAATGTTATTGCTGTACATCTTAGATGACGGACCAATTTTTATGATTCAAGGTTCAAATGAACAGCTACAGCAGCAATTGGAATACACCCTACTAAAGCCTGATTGTCACAGCTGGTGAATTTCAAAAATGCAATCTGACACTTTAGAAGAACGATATGCAATAAAATTCTGTTTTCAACTTGGAAAAAACGCCACAGAAACGTATGGAATGCTTCAGACTGCTTTTCGACCATCTTGCATGAATCGAGCATCAGTTTGTGAGTGGCATGAGAGATTCAAGGAAGGCAGGGAATCTGTGAGGGATAATGAGAGGTGTGGGAGGAGTAAGGAAGTCAATACACCAGAGTTGATTGGCCAAAGGGTTAGGGTTAGGGTTACTATGTTGAGATTTTAAGGGAGTTCAGAAAGAGATTCCTAGGGAAGAGGCCAGCACTCTTCAAATTGGGTTAGTGGCATTTCCACCGGGACAAAGCACCAGTCCACAACTCAATCCTTGTCACAGACTATATGACCAAGATGAGCTTCAAGACAGTTTCTCATCCTTCCCGTTGTCCAGGCCTTGCTCCGTGTGACTTTTGGTTATTCCGTAAGTTCACAGGCTGTCGTTATAAGACAATTGAGAGGAAAAAAGAGACTGTGACGAAGGTCATTGATACGCTCACACAAGAGGACTTCCATGGGGCCTTCCAGAGGTTGTTGGAACGGTACAAGTTTATTGCTGCCAGAGGAGATTATTTCGAAGGGGACTAGAGTTTCATGTGTGTACTATCAATAATCAAGTCCCCATACGAAAAAAGTCTGGAAACTTATCGTATGCACCTCGTCTATCTATCTATCTATCTATCCCACTTTTTGTATATATATCTATTTCGTTTTTCTTGCATCTATTTATCTACCTTTTTCGTATCTCTCTCAGTCTGTTCTTGTATCTGAGTTCATTACTCTCGTCTGATATCAGTTAATCTCTTTAGGATAAATATATTGCATGTTTTTTTTTCTATTCTGTGACCTGCCAGAGCGATTAACTCAAATCGTTGACAAGTTCTTTCTGTCTTTTTCACTTAAACTAGATCTGGTCGTCTGAGAGGGATTAGATGATTCATTTGTTGCTCAAAATCTCAGCGAATTTTGTGTACTTTATTTTCCAGATTTCTGATCTGTGTATATAATTTTTTTGTCAGTATGGTCAATGTTTAATCCTTTTTCAGCAGATATTCCTTTCCCCTTTCAGCCGTTCACACTCCTGTACTCCTTTTGTGCTAGTTAGCTGCATTTGCTTATTTACTTGAATTTTCTCCCCCCCCTCTCTCTCTCTCACCATATATTTTTCTTTGCTCTTCTTTTAGTTGGTTGGTTAGTGTTTGGATTTTATGGCATGTCAACCTTTGTAGGTTATTTAATCCATTTTTATGCAAATAGTCAGTTCTATTTCAAACAAATTAAGTTTAGCATGAGTACAGTTTAATTGTCAAAACCATTTCTATTTCAAGCTATTCTGTTTAGTCAAAAAGTTCTAATTCAAAAAATTCAGTTTAGCATAAGTATGCAATTGGTTCTATTTAACCCATAGATAGGGCCCTATCAAGTGCTACCATTTCGGGCCAGAGTAGACCTGGGAGCAATGAAGGTGTGCTCCGTATCCCCCAAAGTTCCAGCATCACTGGAACCTCACCATCAGATTGTTTATTTTCATATCCAGGTCACTTGTTGGGGGATGGGTCTTACCCCTCTGCAGAGGTGCAGTAGGTGTATTCTACAGCCCCAGCCGACTTGGGAACCATTAATTATAACGTAAATAATTTCCGTTTAAGTAAAATATGATTTATATATGAATAATTTATCAAGATTTAATTTCAATCAATAGTATATTCACTATTATTTTGATTTACTTCTTGCTATTATTTTGATTGATTGTTCATTGTTCTGAAATAATATTCAGATGGTTTCGAGTTCAAGAAGTTTTTCATAAATATTTTCACTTGATCTTGTCGAAGAAAATTTTGATCATTTATAGCATTTAGGAAAGAATGAAAAAAATGAAAATCATTTATTGCAAGATCTGGAGAACATGGTGGATAAGGTAGAATAGATCAGCGTAAATTTTACATAGATGGAATAAAGAGACTATAACACTAGTCTATAAAAATATAACTCTCTTTATTACCACGAAAGGGTCGAAATGGCTGCATATGCGACGGAGAGACGGAGGACTTCTATGATTGACACAACGATGAGACAGATATATTCAGAATCTTATTTCTTGCTTCTTTGACAGGAGCTTTGATACAGAGTAGATTCTTTACCTGGGGGATAACCTGACCTCTCTCCGGCTGACGTCTTCTCGCTGGCTGCACTCCTAATGACTAACCACCTGTCTCAGGGATCGAAAAACTTCCGGATTATATATATTCTGAACGCCCACTCATTTCCTTTCTCGCTCAATTCACTTGATTCATTTCTGCTATCCCTAATTTACCCCAAGACATAAGTGCAATATCCTGTTTACGAAATCCACAATAACCGGCTACTGAAGGTCAAAAAGTAACATAAATCAACTATTTTTTCCAGCAGGGTTTTTCTTGAATGTGGCTTTGAATTATTCCGGAGAAGTTCAACATTTCTCCGATTGGCGAGCGCGAGGCATTTTCTTAGAAGATTTTCATGCACACGTTTCACCTGTTGAGAGTATAAGTTTGCATTGACTGACTGCGGTTTAAAAATTTAAGATGAATAATACCGTGGGGATCCCTCGATACACATGGCATAACTCCCATGAAACTCCTCCTTTGAGGTTAACAAAGGAGATTCATTCTTGCGTAGCAAATTGTCATATAAGACTCATATTTCGCCACCTGTAATAATATTCTTGAGAAACGAGTCATTTCTCTACCTTGAAAGAATACTTCTGGCTATCGATATGCGATTTTCCTTATTCTTCTCCCTAAGAGTATGAGGAACCCAAACGTCCAGATTGCGCACTTTTCCTATCGTTTTCTAGAGGTGTCAGATTGCGGATTGGGATGTGTAATAGTCAAGTACTAATTCACGTGTACATTTGCTCGGAATACATTCCACCAATTCTCTAAAAGCATCTCGATCAAATTTGGCGGTCAGTAAGGACACCTTATCAATAAACATTGGAATGTTTCTGAGCTGTTTCTGAAACGTTTTTTGTTGATTTTAAACTCATACAACATTACATGTCGAATATGCACTTTCAGTTCCTCCATTTTTGTGGTGTGAGATCATAGATTATAAAGCGCACACTTTCACAACCGAAATACGATTGAGCAATAAAAAATTCTTTAATCAGGTAATTTCCGGTTGCGTTTAAAAAATAGAAATTATTCATTACCCAACCTAGTTGTTTAAGAAACCTCCAGAGTATCTAACAAGAAAAATGCCCTGCTATTCCTTTGATTAGGTTTCTGTTGGAGAAATGGTTTTCCCGTAGTCTCCTTATTCTTCTGCGTTAATCATTTCTTACTTTTTTTCATGCATGCCTGTGCATCAACGCTGGATATATATTCACAATCAACATTCACATATTCACATATCAATAGCTAAGGGGTGTCATCTTTTCAATCTCTAAGGAGGATAAAATTATCATTCTAGTAACTTCCCTGAGTGTGGGGGCTGTGATCATCAAAACTTAGGGTGAATCCGAGCGCTATGTTTTAGGTAAGATGAATATAGTGCACTGATCATATTTACCAACCCCTCCGCTCGGGCAGGATATGACACAAGGTCAATTTTTAAGCGGAGTTTAACAGGTTTGAATTCAGAGTTTTCCTTCTCCTAGACTAGTTGCTTAACCAAGGCTGAAGAACCTAGTCTGCCCTACTATTTACCCATAGCTCGAGGGAGACTAATTGGATTCATAGTGCTATGTGAAATGCAATCAGTCTCGTCCAGGATTTGAACTCGTGTCGCCGTGTCCATATCCTGCGACGATAACCACTACACCACGGGCACCTCCATTTGAATATAGTGCACTGATCCACATTTTATGCCACGAACTAGATATGACACAAAGTCAATGCTTAAGTGGAGCAAAGCCAGTTTGAATTAGGATTTTCCCCTCTCCTGGACTGGTTGCCCAAACAGGGATAAAAAAAACAAACTTGGTCTGCTCGATCCTAAGCTGGAGAGGTGGGACCTATGTATTTGTGTCTTTCCCAAGAGCATTTGCACGAAGTGGTTTGAACCTGCGTTTCCTGTTCTGTTTTCTACGACGATAACCGTTACCCTAAGCGAGCTTCCAAGATAAAATGAACTGTAATCGTTTTATTGCGACTGTATGTATCACTACGGGTCTCAAATGGAAGGTTGTAATGTTACTGCACCAAATAGAATGTTGTGTCGTTAAACACCAAATGTACGGTCGTAAACTCGCCGTGTGAAAAAGTGACGGACACACAGAAACCCTGTCCTGGTTCACAAGCACAAAAGTTTACTCGCTACAACACTTTTTAAGTAGCCGTCGGGGAGAAAGAAACAGAGCATGAAAGCTGAATTGACCGCGTTTGCTGGACAAAGAGAAATATGTCACGAGGAGAAAGAGAACAGTGATAGACGTTGAATTTTCTTTTCTGTTGTAGTTCTAACGTACTTGTTCGCTGGTTTCGTCTCCACAGCTGTGCGTCTGGTGGGAGACCCCTTTTCGGAGCTCACTCTAAAATGGGGCTCATAATTTTCGTCTCTCCTTACATTGACTCCGGCTGATGTTAAACTCTCGTCTTTTCCTCGTCAGGTCTCCCAGCCAACTAACTGTCAAAGCTGAGTGACCCCCTTACTTTTGACTATGTTGTCGGAAGGAGGAACATCTGTTTCCAGTTATTTAACACTAGCGCAGAAGGTTTGGAACCCCCGATTTTTCTAGTCATTCAACTGTTACTGGCTGACCTACAACGAGTGCTTTTGCCTGACTCCCTTGGTCGTTCTTACGCTGACTTATATTCTTATTTTTCTTCTCTTTCTCCCTCCCCAGTTTTTAATCTTTCGTTTTCTTTTTAACTTCGACTCTCCATAAGTCGCTCAATCACGGCACGCGACTTTGCACTGAATTTGAACTTGCATTGCGTATCTTAGACTTTCTTTTGTTGGAATAAGCTGCATACAGAGACCACAATCCACCCTTGGATTAACTCATGAGAATATTCTGGATTTCATTATCACAAGTAAACAAGATCTTCAGGATATTTCCACGGTGTGTGTAGCTAATGTGCTGGACTGTGACGTCGTGATAAGAAACTTCAAACTCCAGTTACCGGTTAAATAGTTCCAATACTGTTCTAAATTTGCTTCGACATCAAATGAATGTTGATATGCCGTTAAAGAAGGAAACTAAAACAAACTAATCATTTCTATTTAATTATAGTAATTTGATTTCACATAGTTTTATGGTTTCAATAATAATCCTTAGTAAACAATGTATGCTCCAAGTAACTATTCTTAATGCAAATCATTTAAACGCAGTTACATTGTATGATGCTGCGAGCAATTTTGAACAAGTCCTGGTGGCAATATCTCACAAAGCGGCAGCTGTACGGCCACCTACCTCCCATCACGAAAACTATCAAAGTTAGACGAACCAGACATGCAAGACACTACTGGAGAAACAGGGACGAGCTCATAAGTGATGTTCTCCTATGGATACCCTCACATGGCCAAGCAGCAGCAGGGCGACCAGCTCGAACCTACATACAGTAGCTCTGTGAGGATATGGGATGAAGCTCTGAGAACCTGCCAGAAGCGATGAACAATTGGGAGTTGTGGCGAGAGAGGGTCAGGGATATCCGTGCTGATGGCTTGACAAGATGATCATGATGATGATGATATTGTATGAAGTATTTTGTCTAATAATTTTAAAAGATATCTAGTTGGCCCATTGATGGGATCTTAACAGGCACTACCACTCGGTGTCATAGTAAACCAGGGAACAATGGAAATGTAGGGATACTCCACAGTCCCCAGAGCTCTATAACTGGAACCTCATCACAATATGCAGATTAGAGTCATGTCCAGGAGAACGCTTTTGGGTTTGGATATCCGATCGCTCTGCCAGGGAAACAGCCAGCGTGTTGTAACATGAGTTAATATTCTTGGACTATCACAAAAGAGACATAGGGACTGTTTTAAAGCTAATGTCTTTGGAAAGGCGTTAGGAGGTGCCCGTGGGGTAATGGTTATCGTCGTAGGAAATGGACTCAGCGACACGAGTTCAAATCCTGGACGAGACTGTCTGCGTTTCACATAGTACTAATACCCTTGGGAAAGGTATGAATCCAATAACTCTCCCTCCAGCTATGGGTAAATAGTAGTGCAGACGAGGTTCTTTAGCCTTGGTGAGGCAACTAGTCTAGGAGAAGGAAAACTCTGAATTCAAACCTGTTAAACTCCGCTTAAAAATTGACCTTGTGTCATATCCTGCTCGAGCGGTTGGGTAAATATGGTCTTTGGAAAGGTGTTGAGGCAAGGGTATCGGAGAAACTTATCGCTACGAAATCCTTCAAGGGGTACAGTGTGTGCTGTCTCAAGAGAACTTCCTTAAACGAAGAACAAATGGCGATTGGACATTTCTGCTGAACTCATGAACATAAAATCCTCGCACAGCGAAGTTCAAACTTTAAACATAGCTCCCCACCCCCCATGAAAGCCAAGGTTGGCCAACTCATTGTAGTTCCTTTAAACGGTGAAATGGTTCGTTGAACAAAGAATTTTAAAGATCTCTTTTCATACTATATCAGTTATTGATGAAGAGGTCATTAGTTGACTCCCTTGATGTGATGTTGCTGAAAACAGGATAAAATCGTCTATCTATCGAAGAAATAAAGTCAATTATAGAGTGGAACGATAAAATTGTCGCCCTAGAAAAGACGACATGATTACATTTCCGTTTAATGAAAACCGGTTTTCTTTTTTTTTTTTTTTTTGTTGCTGACCATCTACTAGTTGGTCAGTTGTGTACAAATCCCAAGAGCGATAGCAACCTGCTATAATGTCTGAAAATGACACAATGTTTAACGAGCGAGATCGGAGATGCGCCGCTCTGCAACGCATGCTCTCAACCGATCCAAGTTATGACAACAGGACCATCGCCAGCACGCTTAAAATGCAAATCCGGATGGCTTAACGTGCCTAGGTTGATGAAAACAAAGTTTCCGGCTATGGTTATGGTCTTTGGTGTGGTTTCAAGTGAGGGCCATACATATCATGTCACCTCACATCTTCGAGGTCGGCTTGAAAGTCAACACCAAAGTGTACCTAGATGTGCTGAAGAGTGTGGTGATCCCCTGGTGCAATCAGGTGGCCGATGGCAGACCCTGGGTGTGGCTGCAGGACTCGGCGCCGATCCAGAAATCCAAAGAGACCCAAGCTTGGCTTCAGAAGGAGTGCTACGACTTTGTACCCTTCTCTTACTGTCCCCTTCTCCCCCGCCTGAACCCGCTGGACTACTTCGTTTGGTCATACGTCGAGAACATCACTAACATGACTTCCCACGACACTAAAGCCAGCCTGGTCGCTGCCATCCACCGGCGCTTGTGGAAAAGGTATGCTCCCAGTTCCGGATCCGTATCGAGGCGGTGATTAAGGCTGAAGCTCTACTACATAATCAAATTACCTGAATTGATTTTTTTCAATAAAAGTTTTAAAATAAAGCTGTAGTGTTGTTTTCTTTAAGACGACAATTTTATAGTTCCACCCTATATAGTAGAAATGATTAGGTTTGGTTGTTTTTATACAATATCAAACCTTAATGCAAAATTTTGTTTATATATATATATATATAATCTGAAAGCACATATTTTGCAGGTAACATTATTTTTAAACGTGCCAGAGCTGATTTGTTTACACACAGTTTTTTTTTATGTTTTATGGCATATCAACTCTTGCGGGTTATTTAATGCAGAAATCTTGTTTATATATAAACTAATTTGCTTGGGAAATTTATATATTCAACAATTAATTAACAAAATGCTCATTATCAGTAATAAAGCACATATATCTAAGTCAGACTAAGTGGCCCGACGTTTGCATTTGCAAGAAACTGATACATGTCTATGTTATCTTGACTTATATATATATATATATATATATATATATATATATATATATATATATATGCATATATTTATATATATACGTTGGGCATTCAACAAGTTTCCAGACTTTTTTCGTACATGCATTTAAAATTGTCGTAGACTCTTGAAAATTCAGAATGTTATTGCTATACATTGTGACGGCAAATTGACTAAAATCCCAAAACGGGACTTTATTTTCGCACGTGTGAAGACGGGGCAGGTTGGCACTTGATTCCCTATAGAATAAGTCCTCGTTCAGAGTTTTTCTCTCAGGCATATAAGACCTGGCATATTACGTGAGGGATCAATTTAGGGCCAGACTGACCGCCGCTGGCAAGGGGTTCCAAATTTCACACTATCACACACCCACCAGGCCGCTAAACTTCTTTCCCCCCCAGACAAACAGAAGATATGAGCCTATAGGTTTTAGTCGTAATAATATTATATTGTAGTAGTCGGCAACTCCGGTTTCCCGCGTGATATTTTTAAGGAATTAATAGGACAACTCTAAGCAAGATAACATGAGGCGAATAGAATCTGAAAAGGAAGCATGAAATAACAACATAGACCACGTGGTAACATAAAATATATGATTCCTTTACTACAGTTATATACACTTTCAAAGTGTCACAACATATAATAATTGGACAGTCCACGAAATGTCTTTTCTTGACTTTTGTTTTTCTTCAAATTGAGAGAGAGAGAGAGAGAGAGAGAGAGAGAGAGAGAGAGAGAGAGAGTGGTATATAAAGTTTGGGTATAAAGGAGAAATGGCCCCAAAGTTACTTATCTTAATCTTTGACGGGGTTCCACTGAGAATCTTTCTTCTTTCACGGGCTAATAGACTTTGTTCTATTTTTTTACACTGGCTTGAAGAACCTGGGGTCCCTCGTGTCTCAGTAATTCTTTTGTCTTCCACCCGGAGTAAAATAGCTATGGTTTGTCTGCCCGCTACGAACTCTGCTCAAAAACTAATTTTCTTACTATTTACTTCCGCTGAGGGGAGGGAGTCCCCACTTCCGTTTTGGAGTCCCAGCCAATCATTTGGCTTCTCTCTTCTCCCCCTTGGTGTCCGGCGACCTGAGGTTACTAAGTACCAACACCTGTTGATACCCCTCTGTGACCTACATTCTTCCTTAACGGTCACTTTTTTGACGGCTAGATACTGTTAATTCAACGGGAGGATAGTATTAATCTTACCTCTATCGTCTCCGTGGGCTATCACGTGACAACATCTTATGAGATGACTGAGTAATTTTTATAGTTTCAGGTTCAAATGAGCAGCTACAGCAGCAATTGGAATACACCCTACTAAAGCCTGATTGTCACAGCTGGTGAATTTCAAAAATGCAATCTGAACGTGAGGACACTTTAGAAGAACGATATGCAGTAAAATTCTGTTTTAAACTTGGAAAAATGCTACAGAAACGTATGGAATGCTTCAGACAGCTTTTCGACCATCTTACAAGAATCGAGCATCAGTTTTGAGTGGCATAATAGATTCAAGGAAGCCAGGGAGTCTGTGAGGGATAATGAGAGTTGTGAGTGGAGTAAGGAAGTCAATAGACCTGAGTTGATTGGCCAAAGGGTTATGGTTAGGGTTACTATGTTGGGGTTTAGGAAGAGATTCCTAGGGAAGAGGCCAGCACTCTTCAAATTAGGTTAGTGGCATTTCCACCGGGACAATGCACCAATCCACAACTCCATCCTTGTCACAGACTATTTGACCAAGATGGGCATCAAGACAGTTCCTCAGCCTCCCTATAGTCCAGACCTTGCTCCGTGTGACTTTTGGTTATTCCGCAAGCTCACAGCCTGTCGTTGAGACAATTGAGGAGATGAAAGAGGCTATGACTAAGGACATTGACACGCTTACACAAGAGGACTTCCATGGGGCCTTCGAGAAGTTGTCGGAACGGTACAACAAGTTTATTGCAGCTGGAGGAGCTTACTTCAAAGGAGACTAGAGTTTCATGTGTGTGCTATCAATAATCAAGTGCCCGTAAGAAAAGTGCCTATACGAAAAAAAAGTCTGGAAACTTATTTAATGATCTTTATATATATATATATATATATTGACGGTGAACTGCATATTTTATAGCTAAGTACTCATATCTATAAGTCGGCTCAATGGCCTAGTGGTTAGGGTGTTCTCCAATGGTCTGTGTGACCTGGGTTCAATCCCAGGTCGAGTCATATCAAAGACTTAAAACATGTTACTTGATGCCTCTTTACTTAACACTCACCATTATTAGGTAAGTGTCAAGGGTAAAAAGGAGCAATCCAGGGAAAGGATTAGAACCCCTCTACACCTCGGTGTAGTACGTATTGGTCGGTGTAGTACGTATTGGTCGCCCCCGACTTCGGTCGCCAACTTTACTTACTTTACTCATATCTATAAAATAATCATGAAACTTTTCTATTCTGAGGTTGAAGAATTTTTTAATTCAGCCAAAACCATAATTTAATAGATTGATCGCTGCGCTATAGAATTAAATGCGTAGATTTGAGGTACAAGAATGGTAGTACCCAAAATATAGAAAATAAGATGCAATTCCGAAGGTGACATTTGGTTTCTCCGATTAAAAAAACAGTAAAGAAAACAGAAGAAAACAAAAACAAAACAAAAACAAAATAGACACCAATTATGATGATCGTTACATTCTATTCATCGTTGACAATTTCTCAAAAATAAAAAAAGTTGATGTCAGCAAATTAATAAATAGATAAATAAAAAGTTAAAAAAAAAACGGAGAAATTTCCTTTTTGCTCGTTGGTCCTACATAATCATGGTTACTTAATCATGAAAACAATTACACTTTCAATTCGTAGTTACATTACGACTTTTATGTTTTAAACAAATAGAAACCGTAGGCGGCGGCCATTATTGTGGTGACGGGAACGAGGTTGTAGCGACGGGAATGAGGCTGTCGTGTGTCTCAATGAAATTTTTTTCCAATTTTAGTCTGCCGTAATGAACTGTTCACAACGTCAATTCCAACGCAACCGAAAACATCTTTCTCTGAAACAATCTAAGTTCTTTAAGGAAAACATTCTTATTGATTTTTTTTTTCAATAAAAATTAATGACATAAAAGCGACTAAACAGCCTGATTAATACAAGGTTTTACTAAAATCTTGGCACAATTTATTAAACATGCGTTGTTCTATGAATGCATTATTTAAACATAAACTATTTCGTCTCTTTATATAGAACTTAAATTGCAAAATTCGGACTTGGTTATTATTGTAATAATCATCGATCACTGACAATCCTTTGCTTCCAGATTTTCAATACATTTCTACAGTAAGATCAGCACATTTCAACAATAAAATCAATCCATTTCTACAGTAAAATCAATAAATTTCTTTTGTAAAATCAATAGCAATGCCGTTAAAAATAAGTAACAATACACTTTTATATAATTCTGTTATTCTTGCATTAATTTCTGACTACAGTTGCGTTTTTTCTGGTTGTGGTTGATTTTAATGGCATATCAACCCACCTCAGGTTATTTTACGCCAAGATGTTAGAGAATTACGTTCATTGTACCATCCTATTTACTTTTTGTGCTGTTGTTTCTGGAAATATTCTATTTAGACATGTTCCTATTTAATACGGATAACTTTTTAAACGTCTATTTAACCCATAAATGGAACTCTAACAGGAACTATCACTTCAAGTCAGAGTGGACATGGGAGTAATGGCTATGAAAGTATATTCCACGCCCCCTCCCGATCTCTAAAACTGGAGCATCACAATCAGATGTAGATTAGTTTACCCCTCTGCTGGGAGATTCTGTCACCATATTCTAAGCTGTGCCAACAGTGCAGGAAGAGAACGTGAAATAAAATGCAAACAGCTTCACCTAGGAATTGAACTAGGGTCCCCAATTTTATTTCCAACGACGATAACCGTTTCACTAATCATGCTTGCTGTACTTGTAAATTGTGAATGAGTTTTGCTCTTTTTTATTAACCCACAGATAGGACTATCCGTAGAATCCTTGAAGGTGTACGGGCAAAAAACCTACAGGCGACTTGTCGACTTTACCAAGAACTTTGATTCCATTCACAGAGGGAAGATGGAACAAATTTTACTAGCATACGGCATACCAAAAGAGATCGTCGCTGCCAAAATGATTCTCTATAGAAACACCAAAGTGAAAGTACGTTCTCCAGATGGAGACACAGATTACTTCGACATTGTAGCAAGAGTACTGCAAGGGGAAACACTTGCCCCATTCCTCTTTATCATCTGTCTAGACTACGTGCTTAGAACATCGATTGATAAAATCAAAGAAAACGGCTTCGAGCTGACAAAGAAAAGAAGCAGAAGGTACCCCACAAAAATAATTACCGACGCTAACTACGCCGATGACAAGCGATTCTGGCAAATGCACCCGCCCAAACCGAAACACTACTACATAGTCTGGAATGAGCCACCGCAGGCATTGGCCTCCATGTCAATGCACACAAAACGGAATACATATGCTTTAATCAAACAGGTGACATTTCCACACAAGGCGGTAGCTCTCTGAAACTAGTTAACAAGTTCACCTACCTAGGAAGCAGTGTCTCATCAACCGAAAAAGACATTGACACGCGACTAAGAAAGGCGTGGACAGCTATCGATAGCTAACGGTCATATGGAAGTCAGACCTGACCGATAAAATGAAATCCAGTTTCTTCCAATCAGCGGTCGTGTCGATAGTGCTATATGGATGCACTACATAGACACTAACTAAACGGATGGAGAAAAAGCTTGACGGTAACTACACAAAAATGCTGCGAGCAATTTTAAAAAATCCTGGAGGCAACACCCCAAAAAGCACCAGCTGTACGGCCACCAACCTCCCATCACGAAAACTATCAAAGTTAGTCGAACCAGACATGCAGGAAACTGTTGGAGAAGTCGGGGCGAGCTCGTAAGTGATGTTCTCCTATGGACCCCCTCATATGGCCAAGCAAAAGCAGGGCGACCAGGTCGAACCTACATACAGCAGCTCGGTGAGGATACGGGATGTAGCCCTGAGGACCTGCCAGAAGCGATGAACGATAGGGAGGAGTGGCGAGAGAGGGTCAGGGATGTCTGTCCTGGCGGTACGACATAATGATGATGATGATATTAACCCAAACTTTCCAGGATGGACAAAGTTTGACTCAAGGTCAAATTTTAAGCGGATTTACATTTGATTCGAATTCACAGTTTTTCTTTTTCTAGACTTGTTACCTAACCATGGGTAAAGAATCCAGTCTGTCCTACTACTTCCTCGTAGCTTGAGGGAGAAAAAATGGATTCATGCCTTTCCAAGGGTACTAGCGCGAAGTCAAAATCAAGCAGCTTCACCCTGAATTTGAACTCAGATCACAGATTTCTTGCCCCACAATCTTTCTGACAAGCAACTCAATTCTAGTTTCAGAGTGACACACCCGCATATCATTCTCATTTGGCAATTTCGCAGGAAATTTGTTTTTGGTAATACACGTTGGGTAAATAATCTTGTTCACACAGTTAAGTGGATGAGAACAGCAAATAAACTTTTCACACATTTTTTTAGACACAGATGGATAAGATTTCACGACGGAACGTTATAATTTTGTTCAGTAAGAAGTTTCAAAAGATTTTTTTTATTCATGGAATCATTTATAAATTCCACAAATTTATCTTGCATGTCTGGAACTGATCCGGGATTAAAGTATGGAAGGAAGTCTAACGAACATGGATATACGTGCAAACTAGAGATGTTTGATATTACGGAACGAAACCATTTTAGTTTACGCAGTTGTTGCCAACTGTATGTCGTCAGGTTTACATGACACACTGGTTGCATTTGAGTGATCATGATTACTTCAAAATTCCAATGTTTACTAAACTGTGTGTTACTCCGTAATTTCTCTTGCATATATATACGAACTAGGAGATGCTCGTGGTGTAATGGTTATCGTCGTAGGAAATGGACACGGCGACACGAGTTCAAATCCTGGACGAAACTGATTGCATTTCACATTGCACTAATACCCTTGGGAAAGGTATGAATCCAATTATTCTCCCTCCATCAATGGTTAAAATAGTTGGGCAGACTTGGTTCTTCAGCCTTGGTGAGACAACTAGTCTTGGAGAAAGAAAACTCTGAATTC
This sequence comes from Sepioteuthis lessoniana, assembly GCA_963585895.1. Classification (NCBI taxonomy): domain Eukaryota; kingdom Metazoa; phylum Mollusca; class Cephalopoda; order Myopsida; family Loliginidae; genus Sepioteuthis; species Sepioteuthis lessoniana. The sequence goes on along the minus strand of OY757936.1, from coordinate 44,561,731 downwards.
AAACCTGTTAAACTCCGCTTAAAAATTGACCTCGTGTCATATCCTGCCCGAGCGGAGGGGTTAGTAAATATATATATACGAACATAGATTCAAATACGAACACACCCACATGCATACAAACACCTGCTATCTATCTCTCTCACTCTCTCATACACCCCCACACACACACATGGGAGGAGGTGCGTTCAGCGTAGCTGTTGTCGTAAGAAACGGAATCAGTTCACATCCTGGAAGAGGCTGATTGGATTTCACTTTACGCCAATGCCTTTGGGAAATGTATTAATCAATCTGTTGACAGTCCCGTAATGCATAAATACTAAAGCAGACAGGGTTCTTTAGCCTTGGTAAGTTGACCAGTCTTGCAGAAAGAGAACTGAGTTCAAAACAGCTGTGCTCCACTTAAAAAAAATTGACTTTGTGTCACATCATTCACGTGGCGGACAAGTTAATACAATACATAGAAACTCCCCTACACACTCGTCTCCCACAACCCATACAAGCACACACTTACACGCATATCCATAAACACACATGGAAACATACAAGAATTGGCATATAAACACATATACACACACACACATAGAAATACACACGAAATACAAATTAAAACAAATACACACCACTCAAAAACGTCTCAGCACAAAGAAACACTGACGCAAACATAAACGATACACCCACACTCACAACCACATGAAAACTCACATACAAACATACGTTCATGGACACATTCATAAACAACCACACTCACACGGACACACTATTATAAAAATAAACACACTCTCACAAACACACACATACAAAAACCATGTACACATTCACACACACACATACCAGCAACTACACACATAAATACACTTACATATACACTCGCTTCCTACTCACATAGACAGGCACATATGGAACCAACCACACATACATACACAACCACACCAGGAAAAAGTTTTATAAGGCGAAGAGCATGAAGGAACTATTTTAAAAATTGCTCTCAAAAGCATAATCAACTTCTTAAAAACAATTGGCCTCCTATTAAAGATAAACACTATATAACCAACACCTTCGACCATCAAGTTTATACAAACAAAAAGCTTTGCCATTTATATATACACACACATACATATCAGAATTTAACTCTCAATGGCTCTTAAGAGGTCAATTTGCCATAAAACCCAACCATCACCAACCAAAACATTTGCATTTACAAATCATATATATGTGTAAAAAGTCTCTGGCATTAAATAATCTATAGAGGTTGATATGCCATTAAATCAAACCAACCAACCAACCAACATACACACACGCAAACGCTCCCTACGCACACGACAACGCACATATACGAATACAAATATTTACATTCTTTATTTCAGTTGTGAAAGTTTTTATTTGTTCTTTTTTTTTTATTATCAGCAGTTATTTCCCTTTTTTTTACCCGAGTTACGTTAAAAGAGACAAATATCTAGGAATATAAATTGTCAAATTTATGAGAAAGATATTCGTCTCGACAAACAGGTGGCGATCTAGCAACGAAAAACCTCATCTTAAGTTTTAGAATTGTCACTATATAAATAACAGTTTAAAATTGCGACACCTTTTCCGTTTAAAAGTACACATTTCTCCGAATAAAAATATTTTCAAAGATACCTAAACTATTGCCAAAAAACACCTGCGCGTTGGATGTCTTACTTTATTTACAATAATTTGAACATTTCAAATATTTCCTCTTCAGACAGCATAACTGGATCTGAGCTAAATCATTACAGAAACTACTTATGGTTGCTACTGCATCATTTTCTAAGTTTTAACTCTGTCTTTGTACGAGACTACAATCAGGAAGCCTTTAATAAGAATCGAACTCACTGCTCAGCTTATCGACCAACACGAGATATGTTTCTTTTATCATAATTTATTCAGCTTAGCTTAACTCTGTTGTCAGTAAAAATCGAACCAAACAAGCAGTTGTTAGGAGTAACAATAATCAATAAATTGGTAAGACGTAGACTGAAGTGTCTGTGGTTTTTAATGAAAATACAAGTGTGAAAATACAAGTTAGAAATCCCACAAGGAGCAAAATAATTATGACAATACTTGACCAAACGATCAGACCAAGTAATAATCAATAAGAGAGAGAGATAGAGAGAGAGAGAGAGAGAGAGAGAGAGAGAGAGAGAGAGAGAGAGAGAGAACTTGCCGAATTGTGGACTTAGCTGTCAAGGCTGACCACAGAGTAAAACTGAAAGAAATCAAAAAGAAAGATAAGTACCTGGACCTTGCTTGGGAATTGAAAAAGTTGGGGAACATAAAAGTGACGGTGATACCAATAGTAATTGGTGCTCTCGGTACTGGCACCAAAGGATTGGCACAAAGACTGGAGGACTTGGAAATAAGAGGACTAGTGGAGACCATCCAAACTACAGCACTGGCGAGATCGGTCAGAATTTTGAGAAGAGTCCCGGAGATTTGAGGAGACTTGCTGTCACTCAGACTTCAGTGGAAAACCATCAGCTAATGCCAGTGAGAAAAACCTCTCAAAAGAGTAAAATATAAGCTAATGAAGCAAAGAACAAGAAATATAATAACCATTCATAGGGCATTACATTCCAGAGAAGGAGGAAGAGAACTTGCCAGCATTGAAGACAGCGTTAACGCATCGATACGACGACTCGAGGAATACTCAAAAAAGCACGAAGGAGCACTGATTACAGCCACCAGAAACGATACTGTCAACACAAAGACCAACAGAATGACAAGAACTCGAAAACAAAAATAGGAAGAAAAATAACTCTATGGGCATTTTAAACGACTAATAAGCAACATCTCACGTGAGAAAGCCTGGACGTGGCTAAGAAAGGGAAACCTTCAGAGAAAAACTGAATCTCTCTTAATAGTAGCACAAAACAACGCCATACCAACCAATCATATCAAAGTGAGAATAGATTAGACGCAACAAAATAGCAAATGTAGGTTATGTGGTGATAGAGACGAAACGATCAGTCACATAATAAGCCAATGCAGTAAATTAGCACAGGAGTATAAGACTAAACACGACTGGGTGGGCAAGAAATTTGAATTTGACAATACAAACAGATGATATCAGCATAACCCTACATCTGTCTTACAGAACGACACACATAAACTCCTGTGGGAATTTGACATGCACACAGTTCACCTAATCTCGGCCAGGCCTTATAATAATAATAATAATAATATAGAGAATTTGTAGAATTGTGGACTTTGCTGTCCCGGCTGACCACATAATAAAACTGAAAGAAAGCGAAAAGAAGGATAAATGCCTGGACCTTGCAAGGGAATTGAAAAAACTATGGAACATGAAGGTGACAATTATACCAATCGTGATTGATGCTTTACGGTCACCAAAGGATTATTAAAGGGACTGGAGAACTTGGAGGTAGGACGGCCAGAATACTGAGAAGAGTCCAGGAGACTTGAGGAGACTTGCTGTCACTCATACTCCAGTGAAAGACTATCAACTAAAACTCATGTGAAAAACTCTCAAGGAGTAAATAATAATAATAATAATAATAATAATAATAATAATAATAATCCAGAGTTCGTCCAAGAAAATAAAAAGCCTAAAATTATCTGGAATTTTAAGATACAGCTGGATTACTTATTCCCAGCCAGAAGACCAAAGCTAGTGTCAATTGATAAAAGAAAAGGAGAAGAATAACAACTTGCTGACCATAGAGTGAAAATAACAGAAAACGAAAAGATAAACAAATACTCGGACCTTGCGTGAGAACTTAAACATGGAGGTGACGGTGATACCATTTGTAGTTGGTGCTCTCGAAACGGTTCCAAAAGGACTGGAAAAGGGAACTGAAGGAATTGGAAATCAGAGGCAGACTCGAGACCGTTCGAACTGAAGCAATGTTGAAATCGGCTAAACTACTGAGAAGAGTCCTGCTGACATGAGGAGACTTGCTCTCCCACAGACTCCAGTGAAAGACTATCAACTAAAACTGGTGGGAAAACTAACGGGGAGTGTAATAATAATCATAATAATTGGAATTGTATAAGGAATTGAAATTTGACCCAATGAATAAATCGTATATGCTTAACTAAAAGACACACAAAATCATCTGGGATTTTGGGATACAAACAGATCCCCTAATTGCGGCCAGAAGGTCAGACCGAGTGAGAGTAAAAAAATATATAAAGAAAGAACCTGCCGAATAGTGAACTTTGTCGTCCTGACGGACCCCAGAGAAAAAATCAAAAGAAAGCTAAAAGAGAGATTAGTTCTTAGATCTTACCATAGGAGTTGAGGAGACTTGCAGTCACTCAGATTATAGGGGCAGACCAACGGTGAACGCTGGTGTTAGAAACTCCTTAATAATAATGATAATAATAATAATAATGTATTATTGAAATGACAAATTTGAGTCTCATGATCAGCTGACGATCATTTGTTCACCAGCATGGGGGACCCGATCAGCATCCTACTAATAGCGGCTGTTCAAATTTCACGTAACCAGACAATAACAACAGCCATAAGAATACCTGCCGAGGTCAGAAAATGAAATGGTGTAGAAAAGACAACAAACATGTAATCCACTCTTAGTTTAAAAGCAACCCAACACAAGGAGTTTATAGAAAACTAATGGTTAAACTTCCGATAGAATCTTCTAAGCTCAAAATAACAAGCCAAATACTTGCAACAAAATTGAAATAACTCACAAAAAAGGATTGTTTTCTGAATTTGAAATACTTGAAATTAGTGGACAGTTACATCGTAAAGAAATAAGTGGCAGTTACGTCGTAAAGAAAATATACAACAAGAGTTCCAAAAAGGAACTGAAGTACAAAATATTGGAAAACATAACAACGTGGAACCCAGCACAATCACTGCAAAAAAATGTTGACAAAAGAAGAAAGAAATATTGTTGAACGAGTGAAAAAATAATGACTGAAGAAAAGAGAGTATCAAATTTGTAGGGATGCAATAAATAATTGCCTTTCTTGGAGAATGGTGGTGTCCTTTATGGGGGCTCGTGTCCGTAAGGGGCTTCCTGTCTATAGTCATATGAAAATCTCAGATTGCATTCTTGATCTCTTTAGTCTCTTTTATTTGAACAGTATAGGCATAGTCTATTGTCCTGTCATTGATAACGTAAAGCCAAGATAGCTCTGACCAGTTTACTGTTCATCAATATCTATGAAGACATTTTCCATTTCTATCTGCCTTTTACATACTGCTTAGACAATATGTTCAGTTAGGAAACGTTTGGGCATTTTTCAATACTTCTTATATGTATATCACGTCCATATATATATATATATATACTAGATGTTTCTGTGTGTCTGAATGAGCTTATCCCGTCTTTCCTTCTATTTATCGTATCACAGATTTATTAATGCTAATATTGGTCATTGGTTTGGTTTGGTTTGGTTTGGTTTAGTTGGGTTTTACGGCATATCAACCATTATTGGTTATTTAATGCCAAATCCATATTTTAAGATATAAAGAGATTTATTTCAAACAATTTAGTTTAGCATAAGTACAATTTTTGTTTACTCACAGTTAATGTAAAAACAATTCTATTTCAAACAATTCAGTTTAGCCTAAGAACATAGTTTAGTTCTATTTGACCCTATCAGGTGCTACCACTCAGGGCGAGTTTGGGTCTTACCTCTCTGCTGAGAAGCAGCCGGTGTACTCTGAAGTCCCCACCAACTGAGTTAAATATAATAACAGTTTTATTTCAAACAATTCAATTTAGCATATGTATGCCGTTTAAATGTCATATTAGTCCTATTTTAAGCAATATAGTCTAGTTCTATTTGACCCATACATAGGACCTGATCAGTTGCTACCACTCTGGGAAAAAGTGGACCTGGGAGCAATGGCAATGAAGGGGTATTCCCCATTCCCCAAAGCTCCAGTATTACTGGAATCTCACTATCAGATTGTTAAGTGTCATATCTAGGACATTCGTTGGTGGGGGTGTTTTACCCTTCTTCAGAAAAGCAGTCGGTGTATTCTACAGCTCCTGCGACTCGGCAAGTTGGTCATTGGTGAGTAGGGAATCGATTAAATAGCCTATACTCTCATTAAGAAATCAACGTTGGAAAAAGCAATATTAGAAACAGAAAAAAGTGATTAAACGATTAAAAAGTATTCCAACGGGCTGCATCACAGAATTGAACGATCCCATTTATATAGGAGCAAAGATAGTCAGTAAATAGAGTTAAAGAAAACTAAGTATTTTCAAGACTATTTCATCTTACCCTGTAATTACTATGGACTCGCCTGATGCAAAATTGCCATATGATGAGTGATGATGCTCGGTATAGTTTATACACCTTCTTAATAATACACATTTTTGGTGATTGTGACAAGAGTGACCTTTGCACAGATATGGGAACCAAATCGTGAAGAAAATAAGAACCAAAACATAAGTAAATATGAATTTTAATTGTTTTATATAAATACATGAACCAAGGCAAAAGACTGAGTTTTCAGTTTGAGGTTTTCGAGCGAAACCCAGAGATATAATCTAAGAGACTAGGGTCTTTAGCCCTTCTGGGCCTCCATATAGAGGAATAACAAGAATGTCGCGTCGTTTGTTTTTTTTTTATTATGGTTGAATTTCAGTAATCACACCATCACAGCTAACCTGAACATAATAACTCCTGAATTAAAGAGGGAAGATAGAAAAAATTGATTGATGTTTGATTATCCTTTCTTATACGGTCAATGTAACCAGATGACGATACTCCTTTGATCCAATAAAGGAAATTTACATTTGTACTTTGAAGTTATGACAATGAATATTTGTTTACACAGCTTTGGATTTATGTTTACATCCATGATTTGAGATGTTTGATGATCGTTGAAATTATTGAAGTATTTTAACACACACACACACACACACACACACACACACACACATATATATATATATATATATATATACGTGGTGCATTCAATGAGTTTCCAGACTATTTTGTACAGCCATTTAAAATTGTCGTAGACTCTTGAAAATTCAGTATGTTATTGTTATACATCTTATCATGACTGATTTCAGGTTCAAATGAACAGCTACAGCACCAATTAGAATACACCCTACTAAAGCCTGATTGTTACTGCTGGTGAATTTTTAAAATGCAATCTGGACGTGAGGACACTTTAGAAGAACGATATGCAATAAAATTCAGTTTTAAACTTGGAAAAAATGCCACAGAAACGTATGGAATACTTCAGACTGCTTTTCGACCATCTTGCATGAATCGAGCATCAGTTTGTGAGTGGCATAAGAGATTCAAGGAAGGCAGGGAGTCTGTGAGGGATAATGAGGTGTGGGAGGAGTAAGGAAGTCAGAACACCAGAGTTGATTGGCCAAAGGGTTAGGGTTACTATGTTGAGGTTTTAAGGGAGTTCAGGAAGAGATTCCTAGGGAAGAGGCCAGCACTCTTCAAATCGGGTCAGTGTCATTTCCACCAGGACAATGCACCAGTACACAACTCCATCCTTGTCACAGATTATTTGACCAAGATGGACATCAAGATAGTTCCTCACCGTCCCTATAGTCCAGACCTTGCTCCCTGTGACTTTTGATTATTCCCTGAGCTCACAGGCTGTCGTTATGAGATAATTAAAGAGATGAAAGAGGCTGTGACGATGGTCATTGACACGCTCACACAAGAGGACTTCCATGGGTCCCTCCAGAAGTTGTTAGAACGGTACAATTAGTGAATTGCAGCCGGAGGAGATTACTGCGAAGGGGACTAGAGTTTCATGCGTGTACTATCAATAAAAGTGCCCATACGAAAAAAGTCTGGAAACTTATTTAATGATCCTCGTGTGTATATACATTTATATTAGTTATAAAACTTACAAAATTTTCTAACGCAGAGTAAATAAGAATGATACTTCTTTAGTTAATTGGTGTTTAATATCGATACGTGATATTGAGATTGGTGAGTATACAAAGAAGAATGAATAAAACTATAAAAGATTATAGTTTCCAGGTAGCGATTCTGTCGATACTGCTATATGGATGCACTACATGGACGCTAACTAAACGGCTGGAGAAGAAGCTAGACGGCAATTACACAAGAATGTTGCGAGCAATATTGAACAAGTCCTGGCAGCAACACCCCACAAGGCACCAACTATACGACCACCTACCTCCCATCACGAAAACTATCCAAGCTAGACGAACCAGACATGCAGGACACTGCTGGAGAAGCAAGGACGAGATCATAGGTAATGTACTCCTATGGACCCCCGAATATGTCCAAGCAAAAGCATGACGACCAGCTCGAACAGCTATGTGAGGATACGGGATGTAGCCCAGAAGATCTGGCAGAGACGATGAATGACAGGGAGAAGTGGCGAGAGAGGATCAGGGATATCCGTGCTAGCGGGACGGCATGATGATGATGATGGTGATGATGACTTTACTAGAAAGAAGAATGAGAAATGATCAAAATGAAATTTTTTAAATAATTGATTTCTAATAATGGTAGACATTTTTTTTAATATTTCTCCTCGAACTTGAAATTTGTTGTCAAGATATTTCAAAAATTGAGTCTAGTAACCAATTGAGTTGTTTTGCTAATTGAGTATTGTATATTAGGAGTAAATTGCCTGATCAAATCGAAAACAGCAAAAATGTTGACAATTTTGGATTAAATTGGTTAGAAGAAGAATTTAAGTTGGCCAAGCATAGAAATGAACACCATATGAGAGTCTTTAAAAAAGACATTAGGCTCATATCTAAATTCATTTACACTCACACAAGATATAATCTGGATTAGTGTGAGCAACAGACGAGCAATATTGGTCTAATAGTTCCTAGTTACAACCCTTAGATTGTTCTATGTGACAATGGTATTTAATACAACTACATCCATATTACACACACACACACACACACACACACACACACACATATATATATATATATATATATATATATATAATGTTCAACGGTTTACATGCAAATGCGATGTTTGTTATAAGGGACGCACTAGTCAACGTTTAAAGATAAGAATAAACCAACATATTCCCTCTTGTATCGGAACACATACTTCCGACTACACTCCGACGGCGTGCAGTTATAATTCAACTTCCGCCATTGACCGTAATCTATTGGCTAATCAGACCTGCCCATGCGTATACAGTCCCTCTATGTTTACCATCCTGCAGACATGAACAAATGAACTGGTGCTATCAATTCTGGAAGCATTATTTATAAAATCGTATATCCAAAAGCAGTTCTATATTCCATTGCTTTTTTATAAAATTCTCGGATCATCAGTAGAAAACTCCATTTCCAGTAAAAGAAAACACCATTACTCTGCTGGCTAACGGTAATTTTTTAAAAATATGTTTTTCTTTACCTCTCCTGGATTTTTCCTTTGGTTACCATCCCATACTTCCTCTAGAACAAAATTGATTGCCACTGATAATTCTCTGAAGAGAAGTGACTGAAAGAAAGGGTCCCCTTTTTAAGGATTTTGATTCGTTTTTATGATTTTTGAAATGTTCTTAACACCATGATCCCTCCAATACCATACTAATCTTGCAATGATAAAACAGAATTTTTAACTAATTTTTTTTATGTCGGATGTTAAAAATGCAATGCAAGAATAAAAGTATATTAGAGCAGACTGGAATCTTTAACCTTGGAATGGCAACCTCTCAAGGAGAAAGAAAATTCTTTATTCAAACCAGCTATAGAACTGGAGGGGGATAGGCTCCGCCTTATTGTACCTGTTCAAGACATTCAACATGTGTAGAGCCCTCAAGACCAAACCAAGTTATGGGACCAGTAAGTGAAATCCTGGTAAAGGAAATCTCTGAATTCAGACCTGTTAAAAGACACTAAAAAATTGACCTTGTGTCATACCCTGCTAGTGCGGAGGGCTTGAGTAAATACATAAATGGGGTATATTCTGGTCCATGAATTCTTGGAAGGATTTTTCGATATCTTCAAGTTCTTCGGAGTGCGAACCTAAAAGTATACTTGGCATGTAGCGTAACTGGTAATCGTCCGAGAGTGAGAGATCTTGAGAATTGGAAAAGAACGAAGTATCTCTTCAACTTTTATGATTGTTTGTTGCCACGCATTTCCAACAAGGTGGTTTCGGTTTCTTTGTTTAATGGCATATCAACCTTTGTAAGTTATTTAATGCCAAAACCATTCTCATAGAAGAACAGTTGTGGTACTATTTAACCGATAGCTGCCCGAATGTGAACGTAATAGCGCGACTGGAGTACGAACTCGCTTACTACGATTCCGCAGTACATCGCTTTAAACATTACACCACGAGGACACACACCTCCAACTTAGTGGAGAAAGAAGACTTTAAATGTCGTGGTTATGACACTAAACTGCGTTTGTAGGTGAGGCCCCACTCCTGAATGTAGAGTACCACTCATTATCATTACTCTCAGGTTCACTCTGACCCGGAGTGGTAATACTTGTAAGGTTCCTATCTATGGTTTGAATAGTTTACTATTATAATTGAATCGTTTACTATTATTAGCTATTTGAATCTATACAGCTTCGTGAAAATTGTTAGTATTTGATGGGAATACTTGATCAGTAGAATTACTGATATTAAAAACCTGTACTCGAAACCAACTACATGTATGTGTACAAAGGATTAATATTGAATAGAATTATTTGTATTAGATAACAATACTTGAAACCATTTAACCGGGTGCAAATAAATGTGCTCTAACTAGTTTAAAGATAGTTACCAACAAACTAAACAAATTCTCTCTCTCACTCTCTCTCTCTCTCTCTCTCTCTCTCTCTTTCTATATATATATATATGTGTGTGTGTGTGTGTATGTGTGTGTGTGTGTGTGTGTGTGTGTGTGTGTGTGTATGAACAAGATTTGGCATTAAATAACACACAAGTTTTGTTATGCTATAAAACACGAACCAACCAATCAACCAACCATTCGTTTTTGCATTCGTTCCTTCGTCAATCTTTCCAGCTTTCTTTCTTTTTTTCTTTCTTTCTTTCACTTTCCGTCGATTTTGCTTAGAATAAGCTGACTGTATTCCCTGCAGAGGGGTAAGACCCTCCAGAAAAGGTGTGTCTTGGTTATGTAGTGTACCTGATGATGAGGCTCCAGTTCTAAAGATCTTGGGAGTGTGAAGTACTTCTTCATGCCATTACTCCAAGGTCCACTCTGACCTGGAGTTGTAGGGTTTGTTAGGGTCTAATTTATGGGTCAAATAGTGTTAAAATCATTCGTATTCAATAGAACCATATCGAAGAAAAAATACAAAAAATGTAAATATTAATATAGCATGATCGTTATTCCCTGTCCTCTAGATTGAAAATAATCCCCAATGGTTGGCCATGCCGTTAAAATCTCTCTCTCTCTCCCCCCACACACACACTATCTCTCTCTCTCTCTCTCTCTCTCTCTCTCCCCCCACACACGGGTCTCTCCAAGATTTTCTGACTGTGACATGACCCCTTCCGCTTTTTCGGAATCATCTAGCCGTGGGACTGACCCTTCTGCCTCTCTGTCTTTTCCATCTGACACACACACATACACACACTTATATATATATATATATATATATATATATATATATATATATATATATATATATATATATATATAAAACTGTCCCTTTTTTTCACGCCACAAATTTAACGCGTCAATCAAGCAGCCAGGTGTTTGTGTTTAAAATGCCAAGACATTCCTATTTTCAGTTTTAAAATCTCAAAGATAAACATTCTTATCCTGATGAGATCACTTGTCAACAGATGACCCTGTCATGCTTATTTGCCATTTCAACAAACGACTTTAATTAAATTGAATTCCGACCGCTTGACATCATCATAAGTGTTATCATGTGATAAATTCCTCAGAGAAAAAAAATTTTTTCCTACACATAATTTAAAAAAGTAACTTGTTCATCGTAGTATAAAACTTGAGATAGAATTGTTTAAATTTTCCCAATAGATTCAATTTGAGTTGCTTATTATTCCTGCCCCCCCCCCAAAAAAAAACATAACCAATGGTGGTGACTGATAAAAAAGTGTCTTGTAACTGAAAGCTAGCTCTAATGAATCGACTTACTGTGCTACCTGTATCAGTTTCTGTTCTTATGGAAATCAACTGAATCCTTTCGGTTATTGATAGTGATGTACAGTCTCTACTACCATAACATCAACATCTGCTTCTGAATTTATGTTGTTGAATACAGTTCTGACCCAATGAATAATAATAATAATACTGAAAGAATGTGAAAAGAAGGATAAGTACCTCGACCTTCCTAGGGAATTGAAAAAAATTATGGAACATGATGGTGACGATTATACCAATCGTGGTTGTTGCATTCGGTACAGTAACTAAAGGACTATTAAAAGGACTGGAGGACTTGGAAGTTGGAAGACGAGTGGGGACCATCCAAACTACAGTAGTGTTGAGAATGGCCAGAATACTGAGAAGGGTCCTGGAGACTTGAGGAGACTTGCTGTCACTCAAACTCCAGTGAAATACCATCAGCTAACGCTGATGTGAAATACTCTAAAGGAGTAAACAATAATAATAATAATATTTGGTAGAGAACCAATTGCACTGGGAAAAATCTCTAAAAGATTGGTCAAGGGACTGGTAGGCTTGAAACTAAAAGGACAAGTAAAGACCATCCAGTCTACAGTATTATTAAGATAGGCCAGAATACTGAGAGAAGTTTTGGAGACTTGAGGAGACTTGCTGTCACTCAAACTCCCTTGAGAAACCATCAGCAAACGCTGCCGTGAAAAACTCTCAAAAGAGTATGATGATAATGTAGTTTAGTGGCATCATTCATTCTTAAGAATAATAATTCCACTCAATCGCGGACTGAGGAATTGCACAGAGGGTTTCAATTTTACAAAATCACAAAAACTGTTTAATCACCTTAACTACATGGATGATGTCAAACTTTTTGTAAAAAATAAAAAAGAACAGGAGACCTTAAAACAAACAATAAGAATATACAGACTGGGTATGGGAATTGAAGAATGGGCCCTGCTGATAATGAAAAGTGAGAGAAGAGAAACAACGGAAAGAGTAGAACTGCTGAATCAAGAAAGATTCAGAACGCTTGGAGAAAAAGAAAAGTACAAGTACATGGGAATATTGGAAGCTGATACCATCAAACAAGCGGAAATAAAAGAAAAATGACCAAAAAGTACCGCAGAAGAACAAAAACAAAAACAAAAAAAAAACTGCTGGAAACCGAGCTCTGCAGAAGAAATCTCATCAAAGGAATAAATACCAGGGTAGAGTTTCCCCTGGTAAGTTAATGGGAGTGTTTCTTAGAATAGACAAAGAAGGAGCAAGTCCAAAGGAGAAGGAAATTGATGACGATGTATCAAGAGATGACTGACAGACTGTATGTCAAGAAAAGGAAGAAGTGGACTTACCTGCATTGAACTCTGCGTAGATATATCAATACAGATATACATTAAATAGAACAAAGAAAGACTATTTACAGCTGACACTAACAGCAATGGTAACGTAAGGGCAAACTGAAAAACAGCAATCTGGCAGTTTTGTGACTTGAAGTATCAATACCGTTGTTTTTCTTCCCATTTCTGTTTTCTCGTTTTTATTTATTTTTTATTTTTTTATTTTAACCTTTTACTCGATTTGATAAATGCATCAAGCATGAAACCTAGGATCATAGATACCAACATGTAATATATATATATATATATATATATATATATATATATAACAGCTCTATCATTGATATAGAGCTCACTTAATGAAGCCGCAGAATTTGGTCTACCATTGACTCACCTTGTGAACTAGTGATAACCCTAAACTATGACAAAATATATAAACATGATTTGGAATTGAATAACTTACGATGGTTAATATGCCATAAAACACATCCAACCGAATGATCATATATATACATATATATATATATATATATATATATGTGTGTGTGTGTGTGTGTGTATGCGTATGTGTGTATGCGTGTGTATGTGTTATTCTCCATCTATCTATTCATCTTTTTCTGCTTGCTTTTTTTATCATCTCTCCATCTCTCCCGTTATGTATTTAAATATGTGTATGTTCCCGCACATGTACATGTGTGTGGGGGTGGTGTTTGTGTGCGTATATATATATATACACACTAACGATCTGGATATGTACCCGGCTAAAACGTGTGATTGCGGCAGAAAATTCAACAGCTTGCGAGGATCACGAATCCACAAGGCGCGCTGGTGCGAAGAACGTAATTCTCCTGCCGGAGAATGTAAATCGAATGATGGGCCTATGAATCAGGTTTACCCCCACAGTATTCACGAGCCCATTGCTGACCATCAGCGTCCTGGAGACATTTTTTGCAAGCCAAGAATTTAGTGGCCCAAGGCTAATCAGATAGCCCCCTGGACAAACTTAGACCAGGAGCTTTCTTTTTACTCACCACCCATCTTGAGGGCCCATTGATCAACAAATAAATTTTTTAGCGGAATTATATATGACGTTTGTCTCAAGTGCTTTTGGGCAGTAACGCATAAATGAAAGAAAACGAACCGAATAGATAACGGATTTAGAAAGGATTTCAACACGAATGTTATACACGCGGGACCACCTTTCTCGTGTAATTACGCAAAATCAAGAAACGGCTGCTATAACATCTAACGGCCGTAAGTAAACGCATTTTTAAATCACAAACTGCACCAAAATGAAGAGGAACGAACGTCCAATGTAATGTCCGCTTTTAGTTGATCTTGTGTATACATAGATATATATTTCTTTTAAATACCCTATCAAGAGGCAAAAGCTGCTCTCTGGGTCTACTTAGCTACAACCCAGTCAAAAGCTTATCAAAATAACTGATGACAATGCAAACTGCAAGTTTTATTTCAGAGAACTTTCTCTGGGAGTTTTTTTCCAATTTCAAGATACCAACAAGTCAGTTGAGCTTTGAAGTCATTTTTGATTTTGAAATTTGTCTCTTGCCCAGTTGGATGGGGCTGTAGAATACACCGACTGCACCTCTGCACCACCCAATGAGTGTCTTGATATGACACTAAACAATCTGATTGTGAGGTTCCAGTGATGCTGGGGCTTTGGGGACTGTGGAGCACACCTTCATTACCATTGCTCCCAGGTCCACTCTGGCCCGGAGTGGTAACACCTGATAGGACTCTATCTATGGGTTAGATAGAACTAACTGCATACTTATGCTAAATTGATTTGTTTAACTAAACTGAATAGCTTAAAATAGAAATGTTTTTGACAATCAAACTGTACTTACATTTAAACTACGTGGTTATGCTAAACGGAATTATTTGAAATGGAACTGTTTTTTGACATTGAAACTGTACTTACACTAAACTGAATTGTTTAATATAGAACTGTTTTGACATTTAACTGTGTGTAAACAAATTCTATACGTATACCAAACTGAATTAGCCGAATAAGAACTGCTTGACTAAACTTAATAGCTTGAAATAGAAATGTTTTTCACAATTAAACTGTACTAACATTTAAACTGCGTACTTATGTTAAACTGAATTGATTGAGATATTTCCATTTTCATGAAAATGGAATTGGCGTAAAATAAACTACAAAGGTTGAT
Organism: Sepioteuthis lessoniana; assembly: GCA_963585895.1. NCBI lineage: Eukaryota > Metazoa > Mollusca > Cephalopoda > Myopsida > Loliginidae > Sepioteuthis > Sepioteuthis lessoniana. The sequence continues at coordinate 44,546,141 of OY757936.1, read as the reverse complement.
GAGCCATAAAACCTAAACATCCAAACCAAACCAAACCAAATTTGTCTCACCAAGAAGGGCTGCTTTCACCATAGATTTTTTTATTAGACTTGATCCCTTTCGAAAATACGCGCGTGCACACACACACAAGGAATTGTTTGTCTCTCTGAATATATTATTTCTTTCATCCCTATTTATTTGGGTCTACGTGTGTGAACCCGTATCTTTAAGATTCGATTCTTAATTATAATAATTGAACATTTTCTCGGACATCGCCAAAGGCCAACTATGAATTGCATTGAAAAAATCTGTAAAAAAAAAAAGATTAAAAGAAGGTCAGATATGAAGTAAGGAATGAAACGTGTCTGCCTTTTCTCTCGACTTGATATACTGGCTACCTGTGACGTTGCTCACATCAAAGACGACGTCGTCCCATTGCAATCAATTAGGAAGAGTTCTCAATTGGCTTCATTAAGTATCTAAGCAAATCGGCAATGCCGGTTCGATAGACACGACTTTGTCGGTTTTTCGTGGACATTAATTCGGAATTTTTTCCCCTTTATCAATAACATCAATGAACTGACAATCTCTCTCTCTCTCTCTCTCTCTCTCTCTCTCTCTCTCTATCTATCTATCTATCTATCTATCTCACTCTATCTCTCTATCACTCTATCTCTCTATCTCTATCTTTCTCTCTCTATTTATCTCTCTATATCTCTCTATCTATCTATCTATCTATCTCTTTCTCTCTATCTATCTCACTCTATCTCTCTATCTCTATCTCTCTCTCTATCTCTATCTTTCTCTCTCTCTATTTATCTCTCTCTCTCTCTCACTATCTATCTATCCCTTTCTCTCTCTCTCTCTCTCTCTCTCTCTCTCTATATATATATATATATATATATGTAAATGAAGAAACATATCTGTGCAGGGGCTGAGATAATTGCAGATCTTACTTCTGCGCCGCCGATTGGTGTTCAATCATAGGTAACATTTCTGATTTTTCAATTTAGGTAAAACCACTCACTTTTTAAAAAAATCTTAGTTTCTCAGCCCCCTGTGCTAATAGCCTTCCTGGAGGGAATATTGAATCCTACTCTGTGGAGGGATGCGTTTACCTACCTTGTACATGTTACATTCTGTGCATCTGCGTTTGAGCTCTTGATACAAACTTCTTTTGACTTATGTAATGAATTTGCGTCCTTTCATTGAACAAAGAAATTTTAACCACACTCCTGCGAGCGTAGGCGTTTTTGCTACTTCAATTAACAGGTTTCGATCGGTGCGATCTTCGTCTTTCTTTCAGTCTATCGGATCATTTTACATCATTGGCGGTCTAATTATCTTAATTTTACGCTGTCTTATATGGCATGGAAATCTATCTATCTATCTATCTATCTATTTCAGTTTATTCATATTTATCAATCTCAGTTTGTTTAACCGACAGAATAAAAAGAAAACATCGAGTACGGAAAATCGGATTTTTAGCTCGTGTAGTTTACGCACACGAGCTAAATATAAAAAGAAAGAAAATTTCAGAGTCATTTGACCAAACTCGATAACCATATCTTAAAAACGTCATTTCTATACATATGTCCACCCGTTAGCTGCATAAAACCACCAAGTTTTTAATTATAGTTTTCTTGATCCCTACTTCCTGCTTATTTCGCTGTTACAATGAATGAAGTTTATGAGCTTACTTATCCCGTTAGGGTGCCAGAAACCACACCTCATTCCTCCCTCCCCCGTTGGCTTCGGCTTGTTTCTTGGCATATTCTTCGTAGGTTATCTAATGCCAAAGCCATCCTTCTAGAAGAACAGTAGTGGTACTATTTAACCTATAGCTTGGCGGATAAGGAGGTGCGTACCTTTCCCAAGGGTATTTGTCCGAAAGTGAACGTAATAGCGCGATTGGAAATCGAACTCACTAACTACGATTCCTAAGTCCCGCGCTTTAACCATTACACCACGAAGACACACACACCTCGGCTGAGCCTGTAGAATACACCGATTGAAACTCTGCAATTAGATTGAAATACTTAAAACTACCTATGATTGATAGTGTAAGTAGTACTTAAAATCATTGAACTGTGCTGAAACAAATGATTTAGATTAAATAGAATTATTAGTATGAAATAGCAGTAGTTGAAACCATTTAAATGTGCGCAAAGATGACTATTAAATAGAATTATTTGGAGGTGCCCATGGTGTAATGGTTATCGTCGTAGGAAATGGACACGGTGACTCGAGTTCAAATCCTGGACGAGAATGATTGCATTTCACATAGCACTAATACCTTTGGGAAAGGTATGAATCCAATTATTCTCCCTCCAGCTATGGGTAAATAGTAGGACAGACTGATTTCTTCAGCCTTGATGAGGCAACTAGTCTAGGAGAAGGAAAACTCCGAATTCAAACCTGTTAAACTCCGCTTAAAAATTGACCTTGTGTCATATCCTGCCCTGGCGGAGGGGTTGGTAAATAGGATTAAATAGAATAATTTGTGTTGGATAACAATATTTGTAACCATTTTGCTCTATGCAAGTAAATGAGCTCTGGCTTGTTTAAAGATAATGATACCAACTAACCATTCACTTACAAATTATATATATATATATATATATATATATATAATTTGGCCTTAGATAATCCACAAGGGTTGAGATGCCATAAAACAGAGCCAAAACAAGCCAAACAGTTAAATCTAGCGAGTTCAGTGGTTGAAGTCATACAAACTTTCTTCTCTTTACTCCCCACTATAAAACAAGCCACACAATATAACTTCATTGTCCTGGAATTAAATGACCCAGAGAGGTTCATTTGCCGTTAAACAAAATTCAAACTCATTGTAGGATGCCTTTTAATTCCTTCTTTGCACAATAAATCTTATATCAGATTTATTATATTTGTTACATCTCTGTATTTATCCAACTTCTCTACCGAGCTCCAAGGCAACTTTTAAGCGGAATATATTTGGCTTGATTTCACTTGGACAAAATACGCCGACTGCTTCTTCATAAGAAAAGGTGTCTAGGGCATAAGACTAAACTGCATCCAGTGGTGAATTGTAAATTCTGGAGCTCGGGGGAGTGTAAATTTGCCTTTTCAGTTTTAGTATTCCCAAGTACATTCCGACTTGGAGTGTGGTGCCTCAAGTCCCATCTATTGGTCAAATTGAAATGTTTTGTACGTAAAATGATTACGAAGATATATTTTTTGTATCGTATCTAATCAGATACCATAAATATTAAATTGATTTCGGTATAAAATAACCCAACAAAGGCTAAAATGTCCTAAAAACCAACCAATCAAACAGCCGATCAAATCTTAACCCGTGTTGATGCGTATTTTCGCTTGTATTCAGTAAGTCATTTCTTGTGTTCAAGAATTAAGTTTTCTTGTGGTTAAGCCACACTAAAAGCACTGGTTCCGCCAGATAACCTACGCTAAGCAATGATTATCCAGTACACTACTTGGTTGTGTGACCACTTAGGATGCGTTGGTTTTGTAAATGAATGAGGCCTGTGTGCCATACTCAAGAAATAACAATAAGATTTTATCGGTATATTTCAAACATAATATTTGTCTCATTTCTACGAATAAGTAGTTTTCAAAAACTTTCATCTAAATGTTTAGGATTATCTAAAATACGTGGTCAGTCACTGGGGCTGTAGAATTCACCGCCTGCATCTCTACGGAGAGGTAACCCCCTAATGAGTGTCCTGGATATGAAACTATACAATCTGATGGTGAGACTCCAGTAATGCTGGATCTTTGGGAAATGCGGAGTACTCCTTCATTGCCATTGCTCCCAGGTTCACTGAGGCTCGGAGTGATAGCAACTGATAGGGTCCTATCTATGGGTCAAATAAAACTGTTTGATATTCAAACTGAGTACAAACGAATGACTTATGTTAAACTTAATTGTTAGAAATAGAAGTGTTTGATCATTTTACTGTGTGTAAACAAATGACTAATGTTTAATTGAATTGTTAGTGATACACAGCAATACTTGAAACTATTTAACTTTGTTGACTTATGTTTACAAATCGTATATCTGATATATAGGAATATATAGGATTTGGATTTGGCATTAAACAACCTACAATTATTTATTTCGAGCCATCCAAGCCATAAGTTTGTTTTAGCGTCTTATAGGGTAGGTAACTCAAAATTTGATCATCTCTGAGGGGGTCGTTCTGGTGAGCGGAGTATGATGTTGCAAGACCCGAAACTCCTCAATGACCCAGAAGATTAAAAAAAACTGACGACACCTACTGGCGTCGGTTTAAGCGCGTATATTCAAGGTACAATGGTTGATATAACATAAAACCAAACCAAACTAAAATACGCAGACATATTCGGCTTTATCGGACACCCCTTTTCTGGTAGGTCTTACTCCTTTGCGGAGTATACGCTAACTGTATTTTCTGCAGAGAGATAAGAACCGCCAAAAAGGTGTTCTGGGTAGAAAAATAAACTGCATCTCATGGTGATTACCCAGTTCTGAAGATCTGAGGAGTGTGGAGTATCCTTCATTATTATTTGTCTGGTTTACTCTGAGCAAAAGTGGTTGTGTAATATAATTGCGGAGGGATTTTTTTTATATTATCATTTTTCGTTTTATATATCATGCCTTTCGGTTTAGTTAGGCTGAGAACCTTTCGGTTAGTGCATGCATTAGTTAGGTGCACACATTGAGTACAGATGTTCACGCGCGCGCAGGGCGGATATGAAAATCAGAGATGTCACAATAAAAACCCCAGATAGGAAATGAGACTGGTGACGTAAATGATGTCTTGCCCAGAAGCGCTGAGGATTTTGGAAATTGGAAAAAAAAAAAACAGTTAGTTGAGATTTAAACTCCGAACGAAATAGTTGAGATTCGAGTCTAAAGGAAGGTAGTCGATTTTTGGTCTCGCCGAAGCGAGACCCGTTTGGGTCTACGAAAAGTGCCGCGCGTTTGTTGAAGAAATTGTGTCTCTCTCTCTTCATGTCGATAAACCTTAAACTCAAAAAGGTAAATAAAAGTTTCGTACCTGAACCAATTTTGTGTTTTTCGGATTCCTATATGTTTATAAACATTATGAAGATTCTATGTCTATTTCACGAGTTCGTATCTTGGTCGTATATTTTTGGATGTAGATATATTACAGTTGTAGCTGTTCGGTTCCCATCAATGTTTCAAATAGATATGTTTAAAAGTTCTTAGTATTGAATAAGAATAAGTTAAAGTTAGTCAAGTTGGCGACCGTAGTCGAGGGTGACCCGAAGGCTCCCTTTTCAAGCCGAGTTATAGGGGAGGGCGCTACACCATTCTCTGGATTGCTTCACTTTACCCTTGATATGTACCTGAGTGTTAAGCAAGGAGGTATCTTCTGAGTGTTAAGGAAAGAGGTATCAAGTACCATTTTAAAAATCTTTCGTATGAGTCGACCAGGGATTGAACCCAGGTCTCCCGGACCATTGACGAACATTCTACCCACTATGCCAATGAACCGGTTTTTAATAAGAATACTTGGAACAATGGCTGTGAAAAAATGTTACAGACCTAACCGATGAAATGAAACACAGTTTCTTCCAGACAGCGGTTGTATCGATACTGCTATATGGATGCACTACATGGACGCTAACTAAACGGCTGGAGAAAAAACTAGACGAAAATTACACAAGAATGTTAAGAGCAATATTGAACAAGTCCTGGCGACAAGACCCCACGAGACACCAACTATACGGACACTTGCCCCCCATCACGAAAACTTAGACGAACCAGACACGTGGGACACTGCTGGAAAAGCAAGGACGAGCTCATAAGTGATGTACTCCTATGGACCCCCACATATGGCCGTGCAAAAGCAGGACGACCAGCTCGAACTTACATACAGCAACTATGTGAGGACACAGGATGTAACCCTGAAGACCTGCCGGAGGCAATGAATTATAGGGAGAAGTGGCGAGAGAGGGTCAGGGATATCCGTGCTGGCGGCACGTCATGATGATGATGATGATAGTGTCTCATCAACCGAAAAAGACATTGACACGCGACTAACAAAAGTCATATGGAAGTCAGACCTGACTGATAAAATAAAACACAGTTTCTTCCAAGCAGCGGTCGTGTCGATACAGCTATATGGATGCACTACATGGACGCTAGCTAAACGGATGAAGAAAAAGCTTGACGGCAACTCCACAAGAATGCTGCGAGCAATTTTGAACAAATCCTGGAGGCAGCACCCCAAAAAGCACCAGCTGTACGGCCACCTACCTACAAAAACCATCAAAGTTAGACGAACCAGACATGCAGGACACTGCTGGAGAAGCAGGGACGAGCTCATAGGTGATTTTCTCGAGTAGACCCCCTTACATGGCCGAGCAAAAGCAGGGCGACCAGCTCGAACCTACATACAGCAGCTCGGTGAGGATACGGGATGTAGCCCTGAGGATCTGCCAGAAGCGATGAATGATAGGGAGGAGTGGCGAGAGAGGGTCAGGGATCTCCGTGCTGGCGGTACGACAAGATGATGATGGTGATGAGTAATCAAGCATTTGGAAATTAATCCAATTTTGAATAACCCATAAGGATTTGATATGCCGTAAAAAAATAAGGCAAACCAACGATTATTATTGAATGTATAAGTAACTGAATAAAGTGAGAGATAAATAAGTCATCTGGTATTTAAAGGAAATCCTAGTCACCATTTTTTTTTTCATTTTATTTGCATCAAATGTGCAAGTCTCTAACACTATTTTAATTTTGCTAGTTAAATTTGCTGAACGAGCTTATTTAAATCATTCTATATTCTTTAAATTAAAGATCATCGTAGTTTACCAATGCCATGCATCAAATTTGTTAAATCCACTCGCTAATATAATCTATTTAGTACTACAGATCGGAACTTTGACGCCCACTTGTCAAATAACGAAAACGAAGGGGAGATAACTATCACCTACCATTTTGACCAGTCTCAGGCCTTTTGCAATTCTTTCCATCTTCTTCTCTTTCGTTCACTCATTTTCAGGCAGTCTTTTCTTCTTTCCTTCCTTTTTCCCCCCTTTCCAAACTCGTCGGACGACAGACGGTTTCTTGATTGGGATCCAACTATAATCCTGGCGCTCGCTGAATAGTCCGCCAATTCAATAACGCGTCGATTGAAGTATCTTCGGAGAGGCGCTCCAACTGAGACAAATCAACGGACTTCTTACCGACCACAAAGATGGCGTCATTTCCCGCCTGATAGGATGCCTCTAATGGCGTCCAAGTGATTTCGCTCGAGCGATTGTTGTTATTAATTCTATCTTTTCTTCTCCGGACAGTGCGGACCATTTGCCACGCACAGAGCGTGACCTACTTGGACGCCAAGTTAAGTTAAAGGCCAATTTGATTGTCCGTCGTGGCAAGAGAGAGAGATGGAAGTCGCTCTATTGTGAAGGGTGTTCATTATTTTAAACGAGGTCACCTCTTTTCTTGCTGGATTAGCTGTACTTGTTGAAGATGAGATAACGCAGCTGAAATAACTCGACTAATTCGAACCGTGAAATAAAGCAATGTTTTTTACTCAGTATTCAGCCAGCATAAGGCAACTTCATTAACTTGTTCAATATGAAATTGCCAATTTTCTTTCAAGTTTGACATTTCTACAACGAAAAAGATTTTTAACTGATGTTCTCTTTAAATGATATCTTAATTCTATTCGATGTTCGAATTAAACCTGCTATGTCATCGGGGTTTTGAATACGCTGACTCTATCCCTATTAAGGAGTAATAACTCCTTCTACCGAAAGGAGTGTTCTGGGTATGACTTTAACTTTCATTTGATGGTGAGGCTGAATCTTATGACCAAAACTGGTTCAGGATATCTAATCTGAACTAAAGTGGTAGGCAACGACACATGAGTCAAATAGATCTATATGCAAATAATCTGTATTCGATACGAACACTTAAAACCATATAACTGTAAATTATTTGTATCAAGAGTAATTACTTGAAGCCATTGGTTTAATGAGTAGAGTGTTCGCCAATGGTCCAGGAGACCGGGGTTCAGTCCCAGGTCGAGTCATACCACAGACTCAAAGAATGGCACTTGATCCCGCCTTGTTTAGCAATCAGCGCTATAAGGGGTGGATCAAGGGTAAAGTGGAGTAATCCTAGGAGTGGATTAGCGCCCTCCCTTACATCTCGGTGTTGTAGTTATTGAAAAGGGAACATTCGAGTCACCCTCAACTAAGGTCGCCAACTTTATAATTATTTACTAAGGATTATTATTGGTTACTTGAAACCATATAACTGTAAATTATTTGTATTAAGAATAGTTACATGAAGCTATAATTCTTTATTAAGGATTATTGCTAGTTAATTGAAACCATATAACTGTGTGAAAACAAATGACTAATACTGAATATAAATAATTTCCATATTATCATTAGTAGTAGATGTAATACTTAAAAACCATACAACTGTGTGCAAATTATTTGTATTAGATAGATATTCTGTGTGCAAAAACTCTTGAGAAAAACTACACAAAAATGTAAATGTATAATGAACATGACTCCTTAACCACTAGGCATAAAAGAACCATAGATGTGTTGACATACCGTTAAAATAATCAGTCAAGAAAGCAATCAAATTACACTATGTAACACATTTTATTCCTGGAAAATATTTATTATTTTTATATGTATGTCATAAAAGTATAGAAAATGACTATTATTTCCTTTAAACTTTATTTTTGTACCTTGGATAAGGAAATTTAGAAATTAACATATTTTCTTGCTCAAAAGGAGCAAATTTGCACATTTTCATTTACATGCGGTCTGAAGAAAACCTATAAATCAAAATTTACATGTTTTTATACTAAAGTTATTCAAAAACTACTAATAATGTTTAGAAGCAAGTAGTTTTTCAAAATTTCAGTATGTTATTGCTATACATCTTATGAGATGACTGACCAATTTTTATGATTTCAGCTTCAAATGAACAGCTACAGCAGCAGTTGAAATACACCCTACTAAAGCCTGATTGTCACAGCTGGTGAATTTCAAAAATACAATCTGGACCTGAGGACACTTTAGAAGAACGATTTGCAATAAAATTCTGTTTTATACTTGGAGAAAATAACATAGAAACGTATGGAATGCTTCAGACTGCTTTTTGACCATCTTGCATGAGTCGAGCATCGGTTTTTGAGTGGCATAAGAGATACAAGGAAGGTGGGGAGGTGTGTGAGGAGTAAGGAACCTATTATCAAACACCCAAGATATATATAGATTTTACTTGTCTAAATTTCTGAAATGAAGTTTCATAATTGTTGAGACGAGGTCGAAAAGTCAGATATGGCTGACCATATATAGAAAGAAAAAGGAAACTATTTGCTCTTATGGGATGAAGTTAAAATAATAGATAGAAAAGACAATAGAGAATAAGACATCTTAAAGAAGCAGTGCATATGTTGGGCTGCAGTGACCTGCTGAGCAGACCAAGTATAGAGATGAATACAGTCTGGGAACCAATCATCTAAAAAGCTTGATGAAAAAAATTGCGATATGAGCTTATGTAAAAAAAAATCGTATATAATAGTTATAAGTAGTATAGCATGGGTTGATGGAGACATTAGGTTTATAAGTTCAAAAACTTCACACTAGTGTTCAGCTAGACACGTGGCTCAACGTATATAGGTATGTGTTTCTAAGTGAAATCATCTGCAGGTTGTAGTAGGTTGCAATTGGTACTTGATATAGCCTGAAACTAGTTAACGGAGTTAGAACAATCTACCCTCTCTACTGGATTGAATAATGTGTTTAGTTCGAAGTTCTGTATGGGCTCACGAGTTCAACATGAAGCATCTGTGGAAGGACCCATCAGCTGAAATGTTGTGAATATAATGAAGACTATAGTCCGAATACTTTAATGATAAAAATATATATTATTTGCTTTTTACTCTGGAGTAAAGAAACCTAAACATAACCATCACATAGACTCCCAATAAAAAAACAAACAGGAGGTGCCCGTGGTGTAATCGTTATCGTCGTACGAAATGGACACGGCGACAAGAGTTCAAGTCCTGGACGAAACTGATTGTATTTCACGTAGCACTAATACCCTTGGGGAAGGTATGAATCCAATTAGTCTCCCTCCAGCTATGGGTAAATAGTAGGACAGACTAAGTTCTTTAGCCTTGGTGAGGCAACTAGTCTAGGAGAAGGTAAACTCCGAATTCAAACCTGTTAAACTCCACTTAAAAATTGACCTTGTGTCATATCCTGCCCGAAGGGAAGGGGTTGGTAAATATGATAAAAAAAAAACAAACAAACAGGAAAGATTTCGTCATCAGAACGAGTGCAGTGGAGGGGTGTGTCAGTATAACAGAGTTGATTTGTCTTGCCGTCTATTTCAGTTCAGATAGGACAAACCTGTCCCTCTTAATTTTGTCGTGTTACAAAATAAATATTGAATATATGTCACACTGTCCAGTACAGTTAATAAAGGAAAGAGTTGTTCATGTGTCACACAACCAAGATCCACTTTAATAAAATGCATTCGTGTAAGTTCTTTCGAAAAATCAGGACTGCTAAAAGACCAAGAAATTTGAGCATTTTCCCAGCATTCAAATTCCAGTAATGATGAAAGGATAGCAAATAGAGAACACCACTGGAAGTCAATAGTTTGGACTTTGAAATAGGTGGCCAGTGGGTGATTTACGCTTTTTGTAACAGTATGGTCATTCGCTCAATTCGAGCCCTCCATGAATTACAAAGCAGACTATTTCGGGGATGACAATACTTTCCTCTCGCATAAGATAGTGTGTATTTACGTAAATCATCCCTTACGAGCTGGATGTGATACAAGGTCAAGTTTTATACTGATTACAACTGTCAATATTTTTATCTAAATGGTTTTATTATTAAGTTTAATAGAGTGTTCTACAATATTTTAAAATTGGCGAATCATATTTTTTATATTTTAACGTTAGTGAATAATACATTTATATTCTGTACTTATTCAAGCTTGCAAAAGTCTCAGTCAAAGTTTATAATGTAAAACGAGAAAACGTAAAATTTATATGAATCGCTTCAATATATTACATTTAACACGTATTTTATACATATCCAGTTTTTATACCGAGTGCAACTGTCAATATCTTTATATGAATATTAAGCCTTATAGTGTTTCACAATATTTCAAAGTTGGCGAATGATATTTTTATTAATACGTATTCTGGCTCACAATAGTTTCTATCAAAGTTTATAATACAAAACGATAAAATCTGAAAGTTATATGAACAGTTTCAAAGTTATCAATATTTGGTATGATATAAGGTAGATGGGATTGAGTGGCTGATTTTTACGGCATGTCAAGCTGTCTGGATTTATCTTATGCCTAAAGGTTCAGGAATTGCTTTCATTGTAAGTTCATATATTAATTTTTGTGTAGTGGTTTCTTAAATGTTTTTACACATGATATATTGCCCAGTCTGCTGGGTGGGACTGTAGAATACACCGACTGCTTCTCTGCAGAAGGGTAAGACCCCCTAACAAGAGCCGAGTCGGCTGGGGCTGTAGAATACACCGACTGCACCTCTGCCGAGGAATAAGACTTCTCCCAACGTATGTCCTGGATATGACATTAAACAGTCTAATGGAAATGCTCCAGTAAAGCTGGAGCTTTGGGGAATGCAGAGTATCTCTTCATTGCCATCGCTCCCAGGTCCACCACGCTATCCCGGAATGGTAGCACCTGGTAGGGTCCTATCTATCAGTCAAACAGAACTTAAATGTGAACTTTTTCTAAACTGAATAGCTTGAAATAGGAATGTTTTGACATTCAAGCTGCATACTTATGCTAAAAGGAATTGTTTGAAATAGAACTGTTTTTGTATACTAAACTGAACTGTTTGAAATAGAACTGTTTTTACATTGAAACTACGTACTTATGTTAAACTGGTCTGTTTGAAATAGAAGTGTCTTTTAAATATAACTATACTGTGTACTTATGCTAAATTGAATTGTTTGAAATACTACTGTTTTGACATTTAAACGGCATACTTATGCGAGACTTAACTGCTTGAAATAAAACTCTTTTTTAAAATAGAACTAAACTGTGTACTTATGCTAAACTGAATAATTTGACATAGAACCGTTTTAAATGCCTGTAAGAAAACTGTACTTACACTAAACTGAATTTTTTGAAATGACCCCAAAAGGATTGATAAGCCGTAAAACCAACCAACCAATCAACCAACCAACCAACCAATCAACCAACCAACCAATCAACCACTTGTTATGAAGTATTTTTATCAAATACAAATAATCATATGGTTTCAAGTAACAACGACTTATTATTTTAATTATTCACTCATTAGAGCTTTTCACATCAGCGGTAGCCGATTGTTTTTCACTGGAGTCTGAGTGACAGCAAGTCTCTTCAAGTCTCCAGGACTCTTCTTAGTACTCTGGCCGTTCTCAATAATGCTGTCGTTTGGATGGTCTCAACTCGTCCGCCAACTTCCAAGTCCTCTAGTCCCTTTAGTAATCCTTTAGTTACTGTTCCAAACGCACCAAGGTCGAGGTACTTATCCTTCTTTTCACATTCTTTCGGTTTTATTATGTGGTCAGCCAGGACAGCAAAGTCGACTATTTTGCAAGTTCTCTTTTTTTTTTGCTGTTGATTATTATTAAGTCTGGTCTTCTGGCCGGGATTAGGTGATCCGTTTGTATGTTAAAGTCCCATAGAAGTTTATGCGTGGCATTTTCTAGGACAGGTGCTGGGTTGTGCATATACCATTTGTTAGTATGGTCGAATTTAAATTTCTTACACATTTCCCAGTGAATCACCTTACTGACCCAGTTGTGTCTCGCCTTATACTCCCATTGTGCCCGTGGTGTAATGGTTATCATCATTGGAAATAGATACGGCGACACGAGTTCAAATCCTGGACGAGACTGATTGCATTTCACATAGCACTAATACCCTTGGGAAAGGTATGAATCCAATTATCCCCTTCCAGCTATCGGCAAATAGTAAGACAGACTGGGTTCTTTAGCCATGGTTTAGTGACCAGTCTATGAGAAGGAAAACTCTGAATTCAAACCTGTTAAACTCCGCTTAAAATTGACCTTGTGTCACATCCTGCCCGTGCGAAGAGGTTGATAAATACATACTTGTAATTATTATCCTTATTAGATAATTATGAATTTAATTAACTTTTATTAATGTAAATAATTTACTGGTATCAAGTTATCCAATTGAATACGAATGACTTTTTAACTGGTCTATTTGACTTATAGATGGAACCTCTCGGTTATCATTACCCAAGGATCGAGTGAACCAGGGAGTTATGGCAGTGGAGGAGTACTCCACGCCCCGAAACCTCCAAATCTAGAACCTACACCCTCGACACTCTTAAGTGTCTTATCTTGAATAGCTTTTGGGGGCGCAAAAGCATCTTACCCCTCTACAGAGGATACAATCAGTGTACTGCAAGCCCTGGTGACAGGTCGGAAGGGAGGATGTGTCACAGTAGTTCAAAAACTTCGAGACAAAAGGTAATTTCTCTATTTTGTTTTATTTTTGCTTTTTTTAAAATATATAGTGAAGAACTCAGATTTACAGAGAAGTTTGTAAAGGTCACAGAATTTTGATCGTGCCTTGACGGATTTCTGAATATTGCCTTTGAATATGTAATAATTAAGAATCTATAGATCGAGGGTTGCGAAAGGTTAAAGAAATTTCATTGGCATCATCATCATCATCATCATCATTTTTACGTTTTTTCGTCTTTTTAAAAAAATTCTTTCTTATATATTTTCTCCGTCCATTCTTTCTCCTGCCTTATTTTTTCCTCCATCGTGTCTCTCTATTTCTTGTTATTCTCCATCCCTTCTTCTTTTCATTTTATTATTTCATTATCAATTTTTTTCCTTCCTTCCCTTCCTTTCTTTTCTTTTATCCCTCTTTCCAGAACCGTTAATTCCAGCAACCTTCTTACTATTTCTTTCTCTTTCTTTCTTTGACATGCTCTTTATTCCTTTCCACCTGCCTCCTCCCTAACTTCATTGATTTATATTCTCTTTCCTTTCCTGTTTTTCTCCTCTTTCCATCAATACATCTCTCTCACTCTCTTTCTCAGTCTATCTCCCTCTTCACTCTGCTCGTGTATTGGCTGGTTCAATAAAACTAATGAAGAGCATGAAAGCTTTCGGTGTACGAAGCAAACATCTAGACGAGAAAGTAAAATTCGTGTTCATTACAACGATCATAATCACAGATGAATCATGAGGGAAAAAGTCATCGTAAAAAATGGCGTCGGCGACGTTTTAAAAATAACGGCCAGTGGGTATTGAGAATAACTGGGTGTGTGCATATTCCATCTGGGTGGTGTATGGATAGGTTTATCTAGATGAAAGTAAATAGGTCTGAGGACATGCGTGTGTATTACTTACATATATACTGATTTGAATAAGTTTTACTATATTGTCCCAAAATAAATACATCCCAAAAATCTTTTAAAATGTTCTTATAACCTTGGGGATTTTATCTGTTTTAATGGAACATCATGCAATCAAATTATTCGGTATTTTTATGTCAAAACTTTACATCATTGAGACAATAAATAAAAACAAAATTACGTCTCATTTGTAACCATAACTAAAATTGCATAATTATATATCAAAGGTATTGCCCTTCCGACTTTTTTCCAAGACGGATGACCTCGGAATAGCCAAGAACTACCGAGGTATAACCCTTACATTCATACTGGCTAAGATCTACAACTGTTCCGTAACCGCATAGAACCAAAAAATGCGAAAATACTTAGAACCAAAACGGCTTTCGGAGAAATCGATCCACGACATCACAAATTTTGACTACCCGTCGAATTCTAAAAGGTGTCCGAGCAAAAAACCTCGAGGCAACAATATTATTCGCCGACTTCTCCTAGGCATTTGACTCCATGCACAGAGGGAAGATGGAGCAAATACTTCTCGCCTACGACCTCCTCAAAGAAACTGTCGCAGCCATAATGATGCTATATCATCATCATCATATCGTGCTGGTAGCACGGATATATCTGACCCTCTCTCGCCACTCCTCCCTATCGTTCATCGCCCTAGGTAGGTCTTCAGGACAACAGCCTGTATCCTCACATAGCTGCTGAATGTACGTTCGAGCTGGTCGCCCTGCTTTTGCGCGGCCATGTGTGGGGATCCATAAGAGTACATCTCTTATGAGTTCATCTCTGCTTCTCCAGCAGTGTCCTGCATGTCTGGTTCGTCTAACTTGAATAGTTTTCGTGATAGGGGGCAGGTGGCCGTACAGTTGGTGTCTTGTGGGGTGTTGCTGCCAGGACTTGTTCAGGAAAATCCGCTCACCGGATGAAGACACAGACAACTTCAGCATTTTCCCCACGCCTGTTTTTATCTGCCTAGACTACATGCCTCGAACGCCTTTTCAATGATGCGGAGTTCGGTAAGAAATAATGCCTAATAACATCCATACTGATTGTATAGTGATAAAATCGTGGTATCATTGGTTTAGAAGGAAAATAACTTTTTATTTTAGAAAAATGTGAGGGATAAGCCTGTTTATAGGCGGTACAATGTTTACAAAACTCAGTCTGGCACATGGTAATTTATTTATGAGTACTGCATATATGTTTCATTTCGCACAAAAGCCTCTGGTGTATATTTCATCATACGAAGGCTCTTTACATTTAAAGGATTGTTACAAAATATTCTTCATATTCTTAATATTATTAGGAGGTGCCCGTGGTGAAATGGTTATCGTCGTAGGAAATAGACTCGGCGACACGAGTTCAAATCCTGAACGAGACTGATTGCATTTCACATAGCACTAATACCCTTGGGAAAGGTATGAATCCAATAATTCTCCCTCCAGCTATGGGTAAATAGTAGGACAGACTGGGTTGGTGAGTTAACTAGTCTTGGAGAAGGAAAACTCTGAATTCAAACTTGTTAAACTCCGCTTAAAAATTGACCTTGTGTCATATCCTGCTCGAGCAGAGGGGTCGTTAAATATGGTTACAAAGTGTTCTTCCTGATTTTTTAACATAAGTAGGTCGCAAACCTGAAAAACTTTAATATGTGAATGTACCATTTTTATTCACTTGCTTAGAACAAATATCGATTTAAGTTATAATTAATTTCCTTTTCATTTCACATATTTCATTATTGATTGATTTGTTTTTTAATGGCATCTCAGCTTTCTTGGTTAATTCAATGCCGAAGCCGTCATTGTAGAAAAACAGTTGTGGAACTATTTAACCCATTGCTTGGGGTATAAGTAAATTCATTCCTTTCCAAATGTATTTGTCCAAAAATGAATGCAGTAGCACAATTGGAGGCCAGGACGTTGGCCACTACGCAACAGGAAATAGAAGTCCCCTAAATAATAATAATAATAATAATTATTATTATTATTATTATGAAGTGACAATTTAATATCAAAATTTATCATGAAATTCCGTGTCAGATTAAGGACATTAGTCCAAACCCCTAAAATGCGCGCCTTAGTCAGAAAATGTAAACGTATCCTGTTCCCTTAAGAAGGATGGGGTTGTAGCTGCTTCATGCCTTTGATGATATTACCGGTTCATATCAAGTAGGTTTTTATAGAGTGAAATTGTTAGCCCCTTCTGATTGTGAATTCAGAATTTTTTTTCTTCTCATTGACTGGTTGCCTAACCAAGGTTAAAATAAAAGCCAACTTTATCTTTTTAGTTACTCATAGGGAAAAGAAGAGAAGAATGCAAGACTTTCCACTGATTATCAACGTGAAAATGAACTTGAAGCTGGATTGGAACGTGGCATAAAATGTCCATTTGTCTAAGACGATAACTATTATGCTAAACACTTACAACTAGTATATTAGCAGTAAAATGTTTGTCTATATTTTTATTCAGGAATAAACTTATGTGAATGGATTCGTAAATTTCTTTTCATGATGCTTGAGTCTTTCAGAGTGATTGCTTCATTGGTTTTAATGGCATATCAATCTCTCTAGGGTTATTCTATGCTCAGGCATTATAGAAATATATGTTATTTTTCGTAATGAAATTATTTTTTGTTTATTTGTTTAACGGCACATCAACTCCTTATGGGTTATCTAATGCTGAAATCTGATTCATTTGAAAGTAGTGGGGGTGTCCTCGTGGTGTAATGTAATGGTTAAAGCGATAGACAGCGGAATCGTAGTAAGCGAGTTCGTACTCCAGTCGCGCTATTACGTTCACTTTCGGGCAAATACCTTTGGGAAAGGTATGAACCCCCTTATCCTCTCAACTATGGGTTAAATAGTACGACTACTGTTCTTCTTGGAGAATGGCTTTGGCATTAAATAACATACAAAGGTTGATATACCATTAAACAAAGAAACCAAACCGAAAGCTATCATTTGAAAGTAAAGGGAGTCCCAGTAGCGTTATCATATTTACCCAACCCCTCCGCTCGGTCAGGATATGACACAAGGTCAATTTTTAAGCGGAGTTTAACAGGTTTGAATTCAGAGTTGTCCTTCTCCTAGACTAGTTGCCTTACCAAGGCTGAAGAAGCTAGTCTGCCCTACTATTTACCCATAGCTGGAGGGAGAATAATGGGATTCATACCTTTCCCAAGGGAATTAGTGCTATGGGAAATGCAATCAGTCTCGTCCAGGATTTGAACTCGTGTCGCCGTGTCTATTTCCTACGACGATAACCGTTACACCACGGGCACCTCCTATGTGACATCGCATTATAGGAGTTCGAACTCCAGTCACGCTATTAAGTTCACTTTCGTGCCAATATCCTTAGGAAAGGAATGAACCCCTTATACTCCAGCTATGGGTTAAATAGTATCACTGTCATTCTTCAAAAAGGATGACTTTGGCATTAAAAAATACACAAAGGTTAATATGATATTAAACAAAGAAACACAGAAACCAAATCAAGTTTGTTTTCTTTGTTTTAATGGCATATCAACCTCTGTAGGTTATTTAATGCCAAATCCATTCTCCTAGAAGAACAGTAGTAGGTACTATTTAACCCATAGCGGGGAGGATAAGGGGGTTCATACCTTTCCCAAGGGTATTTGCCCGAAAGTGAGAAACCAAATCAAGTAACATTCCGTGATTTTATCTGTTATCAAATATCCAAGATATATATTGATGCAAGATTTTTTTGCTTTCAACTCTAGAGTAAAGGAACGTGAACAAAACCCCTTTCAATCACGAATGCAGGAAAGATTTTATTACTGCTACTTTTCCTTACCAGCCATGGTTTAAAAAGTACCCCAACGTTCTTCTACGAAGATGTTTTTGAAATTAAATAACCCATAAAGGTTAATACACTGTTGGACAAAAATAGATGACCACCCTCAAAAATGAACAAAATGATATTTTTTACAATTTTTAATTTATGAAAACCAGATATATGAAAGATTAGGTTAAGAGACATTGAAATTTAGAATTGGAAGAAATTTCAATTCATTTTTTACATGTATATTAGCATTTATGCTAAATTATAAAATTCATTTTTGATATGGATAAAAGATCACCAATAAAAACTAACCAAAAAATGACTTAATTTAATTAAAAAGTTTATTATATATAATCAATGTAATATAAAAGGTATTAAAACTGTAATACTTAAAGTACTAAAAAAAATGGCTGTAGGAACTAAATTATCTGAATTTGTGAAAGGCGAGATTACAACTCTGAAAAGGGTCGGAAAATCTCTGAGAGAAATTTCGAAGGCCTTAGGACGTAGTAAAGCCGTTATTTGCAATTACTTGAAAAGTCCAAATAAGTATAGAACACGAAAACCGACTGGCAGGCCAGAAAATTTATTACCACTATTCAAGAGAAGAATTATTCGCGAAGTAAAAAAGAAAACTTTGTCAACATCAAAAATATTGAAATCTCTTGTGGATGATCCCTGCCGTACAAGAACAATTAGAAGACACTTAAACAACGAAGAAAATTAATTATAAGAAAAGAATTCATCGTCTAAGGTTATCTATGAAGCAGAAAGAGAAACGACTGGAATATGCTTGTCATGAATGATAAAGAATTGTCAAAAGTTGTTTTCTCGGACGAAAACAAATTCAATTGAGACGGTCCTGATGGCTTTCAGAAGTACTGGCACGCATAACATTTTCCGGAAGAGAAATGCTCAAAAAAGCATAGTGGAGGAGGATCTCTTATGATAAATGGGGTCGGACTTCTCACCTTCAGGAAAACTTAAACTACATTTTGGCAGTTGTCGACAAAAAGCGGCAGAATATGTGAAGATGCTAAATGATTTATATCTTGCACAAATAGGGCGTCGTCTTTGTGCAGAAAAATGGATTTTTCTGCAAGATAATGCTGCTATCCACAATGTATTAATAACGAAGAAATGCTTGCTTGAACCAAAAATAAGACTTCTTGACCACCCGGCGTGCTCTCCAGATCTAAATTCTATAGAAAATTCGTGAGGATTGATTTTTGCAAAAATTTATAAGGAGGTTCAATAGTACTCAACATTTTCTGAACTCAAAAACTCAATCTTAGACGCATGGGGAAAATACCTTTTGTTTAACTTCAGAAACTAGTTGATAGTATGCCTCGCCTAATTTTTGAGGTTATCAAAGCAAACGGCGGTTCTACAAAATATTAAATAAAAAATTGCCTTTATATTCTATAGTTCTGCTTATTGGTCTTATATTTATGTCAAAACAAAATTTTCAAATTAAGGATAATGGCTAATATATATATATATATATATATATATATATATAAGACAATATTTTTTTTTAATTTTTGAGGGTAGTCTTTTATTTTCGTCCTGGTGTGTATAATATGTGTGAATAAGAAAAAAATTGATGGATTCGCGAAAACACTGATACACACGAACAGGTGTGTATATATATATATATATATATATATATATGTGTGTGCATGTGCGTGCGTGCGTGCGTGCGTGCGTATGTACGTATGTGTGTGTGTATTGAGATAGATATGCACGCAGATATTTATGTTATATAGAGACTCAAACATGCATATATGTGTTTGAGTGTGTTTGTGTTTTTGCATGTGCGTATTTATATATATATATATATATATATGTGTGTGTGTGTGTGTGTGTGTGTGTGTGTGTGTGTGTGTGTGTGTGTGTGTGTGTGTGTGTGTGTGTGTGCCGAAGGATTAAAGAAGTGAGTAGTTTGAAGATATTTGTCCAAAAACACGCGCAGTTCCTGGTAGGAATAATGAACCAAATTTCTTTGATGCCAAGATGTGCAGCATGAGTGAAAAACATTACGACAGTAATCAGCAACACCGGTAAAAACGAGATATCATTTACTGTCTCTATAACATATGTGTGTGTGTGTTTACATAAATGCATATATATATATATATATATATATATATATATATATATATATATTAACCGTTATTACAAGTCACTTACTAGTATGTGGATATATGTGTACATGTGCATATATATATATATATATATATATAAAGTCACTAACTAATATATATGCAAATATATATATATGTATATTAATTTTTATACCTAATCTCTCTCTCTCTCTCTATATATATATATATATATATAGAGAGAGAGAGAGAGAGAGAAAGAGAGGGAAATGCACATCGCATGAAACTTAAAACAACAGACTTCTAGTTTGGTTTGTTTGGTTTTATGTCATATCAAACATCGTTGGTTACTTAATGCCAAATCCATGTTATACATACAAACAGTTCTATTTTAAACAATACAGTTTAGCTCAAGTACATAGTTTAATTCTATTTGAACCATAGATTGGAGCCTATCCGGTACTACCACTCCGGTCCAGTGTGAACCTGGGAGTTTTGCCAATGAAGGATCACACAACATTTCCCCAAAGCTCCTGATTTGCTGAAGTCTCAACATCAAATGGTTCAGTGTCATATCCAGGACACAGGTTGAGCGAGTCTTACTTGTCGGAAAAGATGTTGGTGTATTCTCTAGCCCTAACCGACTGGGCAATATAGTTTAGTTACTTTGTTAATACCATAAAAACCTTCCAGGGGTATTTAATGCCTAAGCCATCATTGTAGACTTGTTTGGTTTTGTTTATTCGTTAAATGACATACATCCCATGACAAAAATATAAAACCACACTCAAAAATGAAGAAAAAGATATTGTTTGCAATTTTTTAATTATGAAAATCAGATATATGAAAGATAAGGCATAAAGAAAATTAAATTTAAAATATGAAGAAATTTCAATTGATTTTTTATATGTATATTAGCATTTATGCTTAGTTTTAAAATTCATTTTTGACCTACATATAAGACCAATGAGCAGAACTATTGAATATAAAGGCAAATTTCTATTTTATATTTTGTAGAATCACCATTAGCTTTGATAACCCAAAAATTCGGCTAGTCATACTATCAACTAGTTTCTGAAGTTGAACCAAAGGTATTTTCCCATGCGTCAAAGATAGCATTTTTGAGTTCAGAAAATGTTGAGTAGTGTTGACTTTCTTTATAAATTTTTGCAACAATCAATCCCCACAAATTTTCTATAGAATTGATTTCTGGAGTGCACGCCGGGTGGTCAAGAAGGTTTAGTTTTTGTTCAAGCAAGTATTTCTTTGTTATTAATGCATTGTGGATAGCAGCATTATCTTGCAGAAAAATCCATTTTTCTGCACAAAGACGACGCCCTACTTGCTTGAGAGGTCAATAATTTAGCATCTTCACATATTCTGCCGCTTTTTGTCGACAACTACCAAAATGTAGTTTAAGTTTTCCTGAAGGTGAGAAGTCCGACCCCACTTATCATAAGAGATCCTCCTCCACTATGCTCTTTTGACTATTTCTCTTCCGGAAAATGTTATGCGTGCCAGTACTTCTGAAAGCCATCAGGACCGTCTCAATTGAATTTGTTTTCGTCCGAGAAAACAACTTTTGACCATTCTTTATCATTCATGACAAGCATATTCCAGTCGTTTCTCTTTGTGCTTCATAGTTAACCTTAGACGATGAATTCTTTTCTTATGCTTAATTTTCTTCGTTGTTTAAATGTCTTCTAATTGTTCTAGTGCTGCAGGGAGCATCAACTAGAGATTTCAATATTTTTGATGTTGACGAAGTTTTCTTTTTTACTTCGCGAACAATTCGTCTCTTGAATTGTCGTGATAATTTTTTCTGGCCTGCCAGTCGGTTTTCGTGTTCTATACTTATTTGGACTTTTCAAGTAATTGCAAATAACGGCTTTACTGCGTCCTAAGGCCTGCGAAATTTCTTTCGGAGATTTTCCGACCCTTTTGCAGAGTTGTAATCTCGCCTTTTTCAAATTCAGATAATTTAGTTCCTTTAACCATTTATGTTTTTAGTACTTTAAGTATTACAGTTTTAATAGTTTTTATGTTACGTTGACAATAAGTAATATTTTTTTCATTTAAATTAAGTCCTTTCTTTCTTTAGTTTTTAATAGTTATCTTTTATCTACGTCAAAAATTAATGTTATAGTTTAGCATAAAGGCTAATATTCATGTAAAACTGATTTGAAATTTCTTCTTATTTTAAATTTAAATGTCTCTTAACCATATCTTTCATATATCTGATTTTCATAATTTAAAAATTGTAGTAGAAGTAGTTAAGTTGGTGACCTTAGCCGAGAGTGACCCGAAGGCTTCCTTTTCAATAGCTGCTACAGTGAGGTATAGGGGAGGGCGCTTCTCTATTACCTGGATTACTTCACTTACCTTATCCTTACCTTATAATCCTGAGTGTTAAGCAAGGCCGCACTAAAAACCATTTTTTGAGTCTTTGGTGTGACACGACCTAGGATTGAACCCTAGTCTCCTGGACCATTGGCGAACACTCTACTCATTTCGTCTTGCTATATATATATATATATATATGAACTTACGTGAATAGATAAAGACTTGCACCACAATGTGAGTGTATTAATATGTATATTTCCTATATAATATATATACACAGATGTGTGCGATCTTTTATTTCTATAGGTATTTATTATATATATATATATATATATATATATATATATATAATTCTCTCCTATAAATACGATATTAACAGTATTCTCCTTGCCGAGCATTGAGTACTTTATATGTATTACGCCGATGACAAAGCAATTCAGGCAAACGCACTTCCCAAGCCGAAACCCTGGTACATAGTCTGGAACGAGCAGCTGCAGACATAGGCTTCCATATCAATGCATACAAGACGGAATATATGTGCTTTAATCAAAGTGGTGACATGTCCACACTAAACGGTAGCTCTCTGAAACTAGTAGACAACTTCACCTACCTAGGCAGCAGTGTCTCATCAAACGAGACAGACAGCAACACGTGACAAGCAAAGGCATGGACAGTTATCAATAAGATATCGGTCATATGGAAGTCAGACCTGACCGATAAAATAAAACGCAGTTTTTTTCCAAGCAGCAGTCGTGTCGATACTGCTATATGGATTCGCTACATGGACGTTAACTAAAGGTATGGAGAAAAAGCTTGACAGCAACTACACCAGAATGCTGCGACCAATATTGAACAAGCCCTGGAGGCAGCACCCCACAAGCAGCAGCTGTACGGTCACATACCACCTATCACGAAAACTATCTAAGTTAGATTAACCAGAAATGCGGGGCATTACTAGAGAAGTAAGGACGAACTCATAAGTGATGTACATGGATGAGCAAAGGCAGGACGGCCAGCAAGAACCCACATACAGCAGCTCTGTGCAAATATGGGATATCTGGCGGGCAATAGACAATAGAGAAGGGTGGTGAGAAAGAGTCTAGGATTTCCGTGCTGATGGCGCGACATGATGATACACACACACACACACACACACACACACACATATATATATATATATATATATATATATATATATATATATATATATTACATGCATGTTTATTCACTAAATTGTCTTCACAATGATATAACACAAAATTAATTATTTAAAGAGGGGTTTAGTAGGTGTTAATTCAGAGTTTTTTCTCTCCGAGATCGCTTGATAGACCGCGGTGTAAAATATTCCAGTCTCCCTTAATATTTACTAATAGCAGGTGGTAAGATATTAAACACACACACAGACACACAGACATATATATATATATATACGAGGATCATTAAATAAGTTTCCAGACTTTTTTCGTATAGGCACTTCTATTGATAGTACACACATGAAACTCAAGTCTCCTTCGAAGTAATTTCCTCCGCCTGCAATGCACTTGTACCGTTCCAACAACTTCTGGAAGGCCTCATAGAAGTCCTCTTGTGTGAGCGTGTCAATTACCTTCGTCACAGCCTCTTTCATCTCCTCAATTGTCTCATAACAACAGCCTCTGAGCTTTGTGAATAACCAAAATAACTATCTTGGTCAAATAGTCGGTGACAAGGATGGAGTTGTGGACTGGTGTATTGTCCTGATGGAAATGCCACTGACCCGATTTGAAGAGTGCTGGCCTCTTCCGACGGAATCTCTTCCTTAAAACCTCAACATAGTATTCCTTGTTGACTGTCTGTCCAGTGGGAACCCAGAGCATGAAGATCGTGCCAATGCTGTCAAAAAAAGCGATCATACAATGTTTATGGGTGTATTTGCTCTGTCTGGCCTTCTTGGAGAGCCAGCATGCTTTCACTGGGAACTCTTTCTCTTGGTCTCTGGGTCATAGGAGTAGATCCAGTTTTCATCGCATGGCATTTTTTCCAAGTTTAAAACAGAATTTTATTGCATATCGTTCTTCTAAAGTCCAGATTGCATTTTTGAAATTAACCAGCTGTGACAATCAAGCTTTAGTAGGGTGTATTCCAATTACTGCTGTAGTCGTTTATTTGCACCTGAAATCATAAAAATTGGTCAGTCATCTCATAAGATGTATAGCAATAACATAGTGCATTTTCAAGAGTCTACGACAATTTTAAATGCCTGTACAAAAACTGTCCGGAAACTTATTGAATTCACCGTGTGTATATATATATATATATATATATATATATATATATATATATATATTGCATTTCAGGTGGTGGAAGGCCTCCCTCGTGGCTCATTATTTTCAGCTGAAGTCCTTCCTTACTTTTAGCGCCAATGCCAGTTCAAGACCCAGTCATGGATCATTGCGTCTTTAATATAAGCTTCTATGATCCTTTCCATTTTCAGAAGCAGTTTTGTCCAGTCCTTGTCAAAGTTAAATGCAGGCTCGTTGTTCAGTATTTTCTGCCATAGGAAAATGCGACTGACTGGAAAAAAAAAGGCACATTGTGCATCTTAAATGATAAAATAATCATATCTAGATGTCTAGACTTTGAGTTAATATAAAAGTGCCAACATGAAAGATAATCGTGGTGTCTGTCTTGATATTTTTAAACACTTTCTAACATGTTGAAATTGACAATAAGAATGTGCAATTAATATTTTATAATATTTAGTTATAAAAAAATCAGTTGAATCAATTAAAGAGAAAAACGACTGAAATGACAAATATTAATTTTGCAATATTTTTTTTTTTAGTCCATCCTTTGTTTAGCGGCTTGGATTTCTCTAATATTGAATTGTACAACTTTTACTTTCACACTGGAAATATATGAAAACAACTTTTAGAAATTAAACAACTGAAAATCTCGAGGATTTTGCTGATATGTTGAATATTGACATTCTTAGACTGCAACTGCATTCTGCAAGAAGCGCTAGATCATCTGCGTTCTCTGCATCACTAATACTTTCTGTGGAATATCGTCTGTTCCTTGCTTTTTAAAAAAAATATAATTCGTGTGTTTTAATTAAAATGTTGTCATCTCCTTATTCAATGGTAATGTCATTGGAATTTGTTGACCAATTCACAAACCTCGGTAGCTATATCTTATCCACTGAAGGCGATGTCAACATACGCATTGGAAAGCATGAACTGTTATTGACAGGGTATCGATTGTATGGAAATCCGATTTCCCTGATTAAACAAAACAGGAATTTCTCCAAGCCATGTGAGTACTATTGTATGGTTGTATCACTTGGACGATAACAAAATGATTGAAGATAAAGCTAGATGGAGGACTACATAAGAATGCTGAGTTCTATTCTGAACAAATCTTAGAAGCAGTACACTCGAAAGACAAAAATTATACAGCCATTTACTAACCATTTCACAAACCACCCAAGAAAGGCGATTATGATGATGATGATGATCACTGTATTTTTAATTGCACTAATATGATATTTTGTTGTTAATGGCTTGATTTATAAGTTCAACGGCATATCAACTCTTTATGGGCTATTTTATGCAGATATTTGATTTTTTTGTAAATGTTAGATTACAATCATTACTCTATTTCATTGTCCCATTATGTTTTTTGAGGCGCACGTTTTGGGATATGCACATTTATTTGCACACAGTTATATGAGAAAAATTTTCCATTCGATGCAAAGAATTTGCACACGGTACGACTTAGAAATATTTGAAAACATACAACAAATAAGTAAAAATGGTGACCGTATCATTAGTTTGTGCTCGGTTATCAGATTTCAAGTAATAATCTAATATAATCTAATAAAAATATAAACTAATAAAAATAATCTAATAAAATCTAATATAATCTAGTATAATATAGTAATAATCCTCAGTAAAACATTACAGATTCAAATAAATATTCTAATATTGATAATTTGTACCCAGTTACATATCAATGTTTCCTATCTATTACGAATTATTATATGGCTTCATATAATTATTTCTATTTAACAACAGTCATGTCATATGGTTCCAAGTAAGTAATAAAAATCCTTAGTAAGCAGTCATAGTTTCAATGAAGACTTTTTAATAAGAATAATTTAAGTTATACAGAAAGTATTCCTATCTAATTGAAATAATTTGTACATTATTAAATGATTTCAAGTATTCTTATCTAATACTAATAATTATATTGTTTCAAGTAACTCATAATAATCCTTATTAAACAATAAGTAACAATAAGTAACTGTCCAAAATATTAATATTTTATATTTTATAGAAAGTATGCTTTGTAAAATACATATTTTTTACATGGGGGTATGATTTCCAGTATTCTTATCTAATACTAATAATTATATTGTTTCAAGTAACTCATAACAATCCTTAGTAAACAATAACAGCTTCAAGTAACTATTCTTAATACAAATAATTTTTTGTTACATAAAAAACATTACAACCAATACTCATAGTTCTCTGGTATCAAGTGATTATTTCAATTTAATAATAGTCATTTGTTTGCACACAGTCATATGGTTTCAAGTAACTAAATAAAAACGGGAGTTCATTTAAGATATGAGTAAGATGGTGTGGATAGTTAAACTGTCATGTCCAAATGATGTCGACACATCTGCGTTCGTTCAAAGATAATTGCACTGGAGTGTGTTTATGTTTGGCTCCATTTGTGTAAGGATGTGTATCCACGTTTTTGAAGTTTGGAGTCGGTGGGATATAAGAGATCAGACCCAGGACCTGGCACTCAGGAAATAATGAGTCTTGGCATAAAACTTATTCAGTTTTAAACGAAACGTCAATACATAGTCGAATGGCTGCCACTGATAGCTGTCTCTTCGCGGGAAAATAGTCGTGTTCGCCAACAACAAAATGGCGACCCTGTCGCGGCGCGGTGAGGCGCTGAACTTGTGCCAGAAAATGGTCGGCGTTGCAGGGCCGGAGATGGGTTGTAGGAGGTAATGGTTGGTGTTGAGGAACGGTGAGAAGAAGAGTGGGGGATCCTGGATGACGCGGTTCCTGGGAAGAATAATGAAGCGAAATCACTTTGATGTCAAGATTTGAAGGATGACACCGAATGCAATAACAATAACCAATCATAATGGAAAACACGCCATGTCTTCTTTGTTACTTTCTTCCTTTTGAATTTTCCTCTTTTTTTTTCTTCATTCTTTTTCGTTTTTATGGTTCTTTTATTCTATGTTGACATTTTTCTTTATTTGTGGAATTTCTTTTGGCAGATATATCTTTCTTTATCATTTAACTTGTTACAAACTTTTTCTTATGTTTCATCTTAAGCAATAAATTCGAGTGCATATCTTTTCTTTCTTTCTTTCTTTCTTTCTTTCTTTCTTTCTTTCTTTTTTCTATTTGTTTTTAATCCTTCAGCTTTTCTTTGTAATGTTTTTTTTATATTTTATCTTGGTTCATTTTTTCTTTTTTTTTCCTTGATTTTAATTTTCTAATCTTTTTAAATCTTTTTTCCCTTTATATTTTTTTTGTTTGCTTGTTTGTTTGTTTGTTTGTTTGTTTGTTTGTTTCTTTCTTTCTTTCTTTCTTTCTAATGACTCTACTTTTAATTTTTGTATTTTTCAATCTTGTAATAATAACTTTTTTCTTCTTTTTTCAAATCATTCTGAAAATTTCATTCTTATAATTTTTTCTCATTTAAAATTTTTTTATTTCTCTCATTTTTATTTTTAAATTCTTGTTTTTTCTTTTCTTTTCTTGTCTTTTTTTTTCTGTATTCATTTCTTTGGTTATATTGTTTCTTTTTTAAATCTTTTTATTTCTTACCTTTTTCTTTCTTTTTTACTTCTAGTTTTAATTATTATTCTTATTTCTATTTTTTTTAAATAGCTTTTCTTTTTTTCTATTACGCGTTTTCTTTTAAATTCTTTTTCTCATTTATTTCCCCCTCCTCTGTCTGTCTGTCTGTGTGTCTGTCTCTCTCTTTCTTTTTTACTTTTATTTTTAATTATCATTCTTATTTCTATTTTTTAAATAGCTTTTCTTTTTTCTATTACGCGTTTTCTCTTTTAAATTCTTTTTCTCATTTATTTCCTCCTCCTCCTCCTCCTCCTCCTCCTCCTCCTCTCACTTTCTCTCTCTCTCTCTCTCTCTCTCTCTCTCTCTTTCTCTTCCTTTTTCAAAAAACGTGGTTCAAGAGTTTGACGTTGTTTAAAATCATAACAATATCTTTATCTTTCTGCCATCCAATGGTATCAAAGGTATATGACCTCGGGAGATCTATGAAGAGGTGGGGGGGGGCAGTCGGAGAGACGAGAGAAGTTGAATAACTAATTGACAAAAGTGTCTATTTTCTTAACAATTACTAACTTACAAGTTTGAATTATGAATAACAAAAATAAAGCTGAAATAGCAATGTGATACCTCAAAACGTCAAACAATTATCTGTTGTAAATCTCATGAGTTTGATTCTCCCCGAGAGTCAGAATTGTCAAACAAATATAAGTATTAAAATTTTCCTTATTATAAAATGCCTGGTTGGCATCCTTTCGTAGTGTTATATCTGTGAAACCAGTTTCTCAATCCACTGCTGCCGAGTGTAAACATTACTAAGGACTCAATTATTATGACCTTGATCCAGACAATGCTAAACTTTCCAGATGTCAACACAGGGTGATATAAGCCTAAATTCAGGCCTTACCCCGTCAGCTATGGGATATATAATATCACTGCTGTTCTTCTACTAGGATGGCTTTGGCACTAAATAACCCATGAAAGTTGTTATGTCGTTAAAAACAAAGAAACATAAATTCATGATGAGTTTTTTTTTGTTTTTTTTTTTTACTTATTCTGCCTGATTGCATCTCGTTATATATTTACTGATTTTAATCTAGTCTGGAATTGTGTGACTAAAATAGGACATTTTACAATGGTTGAAGCAACTATATTAGCAATAATCAGCAAAATGGTTTGGATTAATTTTAAGGCACATCAACCATTGTAGGTTATCTAATGCTAAATTCTGTTTATATATATATATATATATATATATATATATATATATATATATGATTTGTAAACACTTTTTGTTGATAATATTTTAAAACTAGCCTGAGGTTCTTTTTGCACTCAGCTAAATGGTTTCAAGTATTGTTATATAACAGTCCCGATTTAGCATCAGTCATTTGTTTGCACACAGTTTGTTCTATTCGACTCATAGCTAGGATCCTATTAGTGCTACCAATCCAGGTTAAAGTGGACCTAAAAGCAATGCCAATGAATGGGTACTCCACATTCCCCAAATCTCCAAGACTGGAGCCTCGCGATCAGTTGGTTTAATGTTATATCCAGAACACTCATTGGTGGGGTGGGGTCTTACCCATCCGAAGAGATGTAGTCGGTGTATTTTACAGCCCCAGCCGACTGGGCTATAACATACTAAGAATCACACAAAAATTAATTGTTTGGATTGTTATATATATATATATATATATATATATATATATATATATATATATATATATATGGTGTATTGAATAAGTTTCCAGACTTTTTTGTACAGGCATTTAAAATTATCGTAAACTCTTGAAAATTCAGTATATTATTGCTATACATCTTATGAGATGACTGACCAATGATGATTTCAGGTTCAAATAAACCGCTAAAGCAAGAATTGGAATTCACCCTGCTAAAGCCTGATTGTTATTGCTGGTGAATTTCAAAAATATAATCTGGACCGGAGGACACTTTAAGATTGCGATATGCAATAAAATTCTATTTTAAACTTGGAAAAAATGCCACAGAAATGTATGGAATGTTTCAGACTGCTTTTGAAGCATATTGCATGAATCGAGCATCAGTTTTTGAGTGGCATAAGAGATTCAAGGAAGGCAGGGAGTCTGTGAGGGATGATGAGAGGTGTGCGAGGAGTAAGGAAGTCAACAGATTAGAGTTGATTGGCCAAAGGGTTAGGCTTAGGGTTACAATGTTGAGGTTTTAAGGAAGTTCAGGAAGAGATTCCGTCGGAAGAGGCTAGCACTCTTCAAATCGGGTCAGTGGCATTTCCAGCAGGACAACGCACCAGTCCACAACTCCATCTTTGTTAAAGACTATTTGAGCAAGATGGGCATCAACACAGTTCTTCAGCCTCCCTATAGACCAGACCCGTGACTTTTGGTTATTCCCTAAGCTCAGAGGCTATCGTTATGAGGCAATTGAGGAGATAAATAAAAGAGGCTGTGACGAAGGTCATGGACACGCTCACACAAGAGGACTTCTATGGGGCCTTCCAGAAGTTGTTGGAACGGTACAACAAGTGCATTGCAGACGGAGGAGATTACTTCGAAGGAGAGGAGAGTTTCATGTGTGTACTGTCAATAAAAGTACCCACACGAAAAAAGTCTGGAAACTTATTTAATGATTCTCGTATATATATATATTTGGTTTTATGGCCCTGCTCGCAGATGCTCTCTCAAAATGTATATGACCCTTGTATTTTTCTGTAATGACACAAGTTGTCGGCGACCGTAGTTGAGGGCTACCAGAAAGCTTCCTTTTCAATAGCTACTACACCGAGATGTAGGGGAGGGCGCTACCCCTTTCCCTGGATTGCTCCAATTTACCCTTGAAACGTACCTTATAATGCTGAGTGTTAAGCAAGGAGGTACCCGTGGTATAATGGTTATCATCGTAGGAAATGGACACGGCGACGAGAGTTCAAATCCTAGACGAGACTGATTGCATTTCTCATAGCACTAATGCCCTTGGAAAAGGTATGAATCCAATTATTCTCCCTCCAGCTATGGGTAAGTAGTAGGGCAGACTAGGTTCTTCAGTCTTGGTAAGGCAGCTAGTCTAAGAGAAGGAAAACTCTGAATTCAAACCTGTTAAACTCCGCTTAAAAATTGACCTTGTGTCGTATTCTGCCTGAGCGGAGGGGTTGGTAAATATGGTTAAGCAAGGAGGTACCAAGTACCATTTTTCGAGTCTTTGGTATGGCTCGACCGGAGAATGAACTCCAGTCTCCCGGGCCATTGGCGACTGTTGTCAAAACTTGTTTAGTCTTAAAATTACTAAAACCATAAAAATTTTGCTTATGCTTGATTCCATAAGTAGGTGGCTTTCGTAATGTTATTGTTGACAACCTAGTATCATAATCCATTGTTAGTTGGTGCAATTACCTTAATTCACTCTAATCGCAGCGGTCAGAATTGTCCTTTTTCGTAAAAGTTGCTGACTCTTTAGTTTTAATTTCTATGGTGCTAAAGATATTTCTCTTTAATCACTAAATGAGTTGAAATTAGTCGGAATTGTGTAAACCATGGCCTTGTATCATACATCATCAACTTCTCAACTTGCCTCATTTTAATGAAATTTTAATGAAATAAAAAATAAAGGTATATTTGTCCAGCTTCAAAGCCATAGTTCTTTTGGTTTGCCAATCTCATTTTTTTTCTTTTTTTTTCTTTTTTTTTTTTACTAAAACAAACTGGAATTTATTTCAGTTTGCTTTTTCTAGCACTTTTCAAATTCTAAATGGGGACTCAAAACCAGATCTTATGAGAATGGCTAATCAATCGTTTCAAAATGTCTTTGATTTAACGAAGATAATGTAACACCCAACCAACTTTAAGTATTAAGAAAAAAGAAAACTGACTTAGTGGAATTGACTCGATCTGACCAAACGTGCGTGCTATTGTTAACAGATATTTTACAAAAATAGACGGATGAAATATTTCAAATTCTATGAAACAACAACCGATTGGCTCTTAAAGAAATTTAGATGTATTAAATGGTAAACCAATGTCTTAAAGAAGAGTAATTATTTGAAGTCTCTAACGATAGCCGGTAAAGAAAGTACATAGGTTTTCCGAAAGTAAAAATGAAAAGGCTAAGTTTATACAGGTCCTAAACGAGACTCTTGATAAAATTTCCGTAAAATGTTTCACCCTTTTCTGTGCTCTTGATTGAACGAGCCTAGGTTGTATTTGTTTTATATATGCTTTAGACTCTGTAATTAGACACGTGTCTGTGGGCTGTTATTTGGTTATTAAAAGAAAAACTTCCTTTTCTCTGATAAACTGCATAGTTGGAAATACATCTGTTGATCTATTGAAATAGATGCACACCATACCTTTACTAGACAATGAATCTGATGGTGAGGTTTCAGTTCTAGAGATCTGGTGAGCGTGGTGTATCCCTTTATTTCCATTGTTCCTAGGTCCACTCTGACCCGGAATAGTAGTACCTGTCTATAGATCATATAGATTTATTTGAAAATCAATAGGTGTTGTATTCGTAAGGTATCGGTTTTCGTCGTAGGAAATTGGCATAGCGACCTGTGTTCAAATACTGTACGAGGCTTTTTATATTTCACATAGCCCCAATACCCTAGAGAAAGGTATGCATCAAACTATTCTCCCTCTTGCTATGGGTGAAGTAGTTAGGCAGACTGAGTTCTTTAACCTTGGGCAATGCAACAAGTCTAGGAGTCAAACCTATTAAATTGGCCAGTTAGCTGGGGCCGTAGAATATACCGACTGCACCTCTGCAGATGGGTAATAACCTCCATGACTGTCCTGGATATGACACTTCACTATCTAATGGTGATATTCCTGTAATGCTATAGTTTTGGGGAATACGGAGTACTCCTTCGAGGACATCGCTCCCAGGTCCACAAAAGCTCGGAGTAGTAGTACCTGATAGGGTCCTATATATGGGTCAAATAGAACTAAAATGTGTACTTATGCTAAACTGGATAACTTGAAATAGATCTGTTTTGATATTGAAACAGCATACTTATATTAAACTGAACTGCTTTAAATAGAACTGTCTTTGACATTGAAACTGTACATACGCTAAACTGAATTGTTTGAAATATAACTGTTTTGACATTTAATTGCGTGAGAACAAAAAACTATACTTATACTAAACCGAATTGTTTGAATTAGAACTGTCTGACTAAACTGAATAGCTTGAAATAGAAATCTTTTTGACAATTAATCTGGATACTTATACTAAACTGAATTGTTTGAAATAAAACTGTTCATTTGTATAAAAATGGATTTGGCATTGAATAACCTACAAAGGTTAATATGCCATAATCTTAAACAAACAAACAAAATAAACCCGTTAAACTTAAACTTAAAATGGCCTTGTGTCATTTCCTGCTCGTTAAAAAGAGTTGGTAAATATGTATTGGAATCCTTATAACTGTGTCAAAATTATTTGCATGAAGAATAGTTTTTTTTTAGTTACAAATGTTTACTCAGAATTATTATTATTAGTTACATGAAAGCATTTAAAATTTGTGCCGACAAATGATTATTATTTGATAGATATAATTACTTGAAATCACATAATTATTAATATTAGATAGGAATACTTGAAACCATACAATTGTGAGAAAATTATTTGTATGAGCTAAGAATACTTGATATCATATAACAGTGTCCAAACAAAAACTCTAAAGAAATAATTTACAATGAACGCAATTCTCTAACCACTGTGCATAAAATAACCCAGACTGGTTAACATACCGTTAAAATCAATCAATCAATTAACTAACACATTTTTTACATGCTATCTCCAAAATCTAATTTTACCGACATATCCTCTCAACATTATATAATGTGCCAGGCGGAACTAAGTTTGTTTTGCCAACCTTTTTCTTTATTCTTGTGGTCAATTTTCACTTTTGTCTTATCAATAAGTAAGTAAAGTTGGCGACCGTAGTCGAGGGCGACCCGAAGGCTCCCTTTTTAATAGCAACTACACCGAGAAGTAGAAGAGGATGCTACTCCTTTCCCTGGATTGCCACACTTTACCCTTGATGCGTGCCTTATATTGCTGAGTGTTAAGCAAGGAGGTATCAATTAGCATTTTTGAGTCTTTGGTATGACTCGACCGGAGATTGAACCTCGATCTCCCGGACCATTGGCGAACACTCAACCCACAAGGCCAATGTCTTATAAACTAGATAAAACAACTTATAATGACAATAGTTAACAAGCTAGACTGGCAAACCATTTCCAAAGATTCTGAGTTTTACTGAGTGTCCCATACTTTCGGCCTTGTGTTACAACTAAGCAAAGCTTAGTAAATATAACAATATATGCACTCAATTACGTAATAAATATGACCATAGTTTATATTAAAGCTAAAGTAGTGCCTATCAAAATTATCGGAATTATAAACAGCTTAAAATCAAAATGACGCCTTCTTACCCAACGCCTAGGATCAGTGTAGTATCTTTGCTTTGCCTCAGTTTTGTCCATATTGAGTATAAGTTATATTTTTAGTATAAGAATTAGACCAAATTTTATAAAAACCTATATTTGATTTACTGATAAAGATCATCGGATTTTACTATCGTTGTATATTAACCTCCGACCCAGCCTGGCTGTCAGATGAGAAATGCACCTGTGTAAATAACAGGTGCATCCGGTCGAAGATATCGGGGGATAACCTTGACTGTCGACGGGTCGAATTGAGTGTGAATTGTGACGGGTTGAATTGAGTGTGAAGTAGGTGGACGTCAAATTATTATATAACCCCGGCGACAGGAAGTTCAGATAAGTTGGAGAGAAGATGCTGGAATGAGAACCATGTCTGAGCAGAGGCTGGTCCCCCAGGCCCCCGGTTGTGCAGCCCAGGAGAACGAGAAAAAGTGCTGTTAAAGATGAGGGAGCTGGGGGGTCAATATGTTGCAGTTCTGTTCAGTCTCCAACTCACCTCTCACACACAACCCTTTCGAATAAAGTGAGAGGCATATTTTTCTAAAGAACTGTGTCTGCTCGTCTTTATTGTGTTGTCGTTATGTTTCTGCATGTATATGGGTATAGTTGGTCATGGCTATACAGCACTATTTCCCATTCACTAATTACAACCAAGTATTTGTACTTAGTCAGGGGGCCACAGAAATACCTCCCACATTCTAAACTGTCACCTGTTTTGTACAGGTAAACTTGGGCAAGTGAAAATAGTTTCTTCATCTAGCTAATGTATTACTATTTTTATGTATACGATCAATCATGATAATAATTTGGACCAGTTATATTTTTAGAGATGGACTAAAAGACTAAAGGTCCTGTTTTGCTGTATTTTTGAAACTTTTTGGTGAAAAGCATCTTTTAATTTTTCCAGGTGGCTTTTTTTTTTAAATCGGTGAATCTTTGGTTTTGAAATTTTCAACACATGGAAGGAAAGATTTCTATCCAGAACAGCACCATTCTAACGTAATATGGAATGAGCACGAAAAGCTCTCCGTGTAGCAATTACACAGAAAACATAGCGTGTACTGGTTTAAGTCATGATTGAATCAGATCATATTTGAAAAGAAGCGATTAGACCTTAGATGGAGTTACCCTTACTACTTCAAGGAGACATTTCTGTCACAACCTGTATTAAAGATTTTGATTAATTATTTTTATAACATAATTCTACCAAAAAGTTTAGTATCCAATTTGATTACTATTTTACGTCAGTTGGTTGCCATAGTTACTTCATTCTCTAATTTACCGCCAAATGTTTTTTAGAGATTGTTTCATGACTCAGTTGATGATATTTATTACGATCAGTTAGTGAAACCAAAGAAATATTTTTTCAAATGTGTTAATAACAAAATGTGGAAATAAGATGTAGGAAATGATCTTATATTTGTAAAAAGTAATAGAAAAAAATCATAAAATATATCACATGGTTAAAATAGTAGAAAAAGTAAAAAATATATCACCATACCACGTTTATGAAGTCGACTTATATACGAATTATCCAGTTTTCTCGGATATTCGTCAGTAATTAGAGCTTATTAAATCAGCCCAAGTATCAAGTTAATTTTACCTTTCTGTTCAAGTAGAAAAAAACTGACAATATGGATATCAGTCAGAGAAGGATTCAGTTGTTTATTGTAGCGTGACAGAAATTATAGACAGATAAACAAACAAACATACAAAAATTTACTTTTCGTTATTTGTACATTAAATTTTGATTATTCAGCAATGGTTGAATTCCTAATTCTTACAGTTTCCTTCTCAGCCATAAAAATGCTGTGATAACGTGATTTTTGGGTGATGCATCTGGTAACGCTCACACAGGCGTCTCCTCCATATTAACTTTATTTCTTCTTCTTCTTCTTCTTCTTCTTCTTCTTCTTCTTCTTCTTCTTCTTTATTGATTCTATTATCATTCTTCCACATGTCTCTTGGTCTATCTCCCTATCTTTCAATCAGCTCTGTTTTCTTCTCTTTCTTTGACTACAACCACTGCCACCATCATCCCCCTCATTTCACCTCCCCTCTCTCTTCCTCTTCCATCTTGAATTGTCTTTATTTTATTCCATCTACCACCTCCATCACCACCTCCATCACCACCACCACCTCTTTCTCCACCTCTGCTTCTCTTCCATCCTCTCAATACTTCTATTAGTTTTAATCTATTTTTGTCTCGTAACGCAAGCACTTTAAGCAACCAGGCCTGCTGAGCAAGAGACGAGGCTGGATGATAGATGCTATGGCCAGAGGCAGAAGACGTCTTGGTGAATATAACAGCTGCGTACACATCAGCCTAATTGAGACATACACGGACATATAAAGAAGCAGAAATATATGCAAACGCATTTCTACAAGAGTATGTGTATACATACGTGAGTATTAGTGATGTGGACTAGTGTAATATTTACTAACAGAAAAATCGGGATCAAATTTCGAACGATAGCAACTTATATGCACACATTGTAATAAGACCATTCGGAAAGGTATAAATCTACTTTTCCCTTTGCATCGTCTCG
This sequence comes from Sepioteuthis lessoniana, assembly GCA_963585895.1. Classification (NCBI taxonomy): domain Eukaryota; kingdom Metazoa; phylum Mollusca; class Cephalopoda; order Myopsida; family Loliginidae; genus Sepioteuthis; species Sepioteuthis lessoniana. The sequence goes on along the minus strand of OY757936.1, from coordinate 44,508,667 downwards.
TTATTAGATATTGTGATATAAATGTATCTTTAGTGGTAGTCTACACTTGTGGGCCCAAAAAATGAGCCTGAGTCCTACTTACAGTTTTATTGAAGAAGGGTTAAGGGTTTGGTTTGGTTTTATGGTACATCAATCATTGTACGTTGTGCCAATTCCATTTTTATGTATATAAGCAGTTCTAGTTCAGTACAGTTTAGTACACAGTTTAAATGTCAAAATACAGTTCTATTTCAAACAATTCAGTTGAGTATGAGTATACAGGTTCAATGTAAAAAAATTCTATTTCAAACATTTAAATTTAGGATAAGTACACAGTATCAATGTCAGAAAACAGTTCTATTTCAGACAATCCAGTTTAGCATAAGTACGCAGTTTCAATGTTAAAAAACAATTCCATTTCAAACAATTCAGTTAGCACAGGTACACAGTTTAGTTCTATTTAACGCATAAATAGGACCCAATCAAGTGATACCACTCCGGGCCAAAGTGGACCTTAGAGCGATGTTTTCCCCACTCATTCTTAATTGCTTTCCACGGCGTATCTGGATAAATGGGCTGGTGCTGAAGAATGCACCAACTGCATTTCTGCAGAGGAGTAAGACTCCTCCCAACGAGTTTCCTGGATATGACTCTAAATTATCTGATGCTGAGGCTCCAGTAATGCTGGCGCATGGAAGAATGTGGAGTACACTTTTATTGCCATCGCTCTCAGGTCCACTCTTGCCTGGAGTGGTATCACCTGAAAGGCTCCTATGTATGGGCCAAATAGAATTAAATAGTGTACATATGTTAAACTGAATTGTTTGAAATAGAAGTGTTTTGACGTGTAACTGTGAACTTATACTAAACTGAATTGCTTGAAATAGAACTGCTTTTGACATTTAAACTCTGTACATAAGCTAAACTGAACTGTTTATATGTATAAAAATGGATTTGGCATTTTATAACCTACAATTGTTGATATGCCATAAAACCAAACCAAACCAAACCACAGCGTATTTTCATTAGAAAACATCTTAGCAGAGAGTTTTCATTGTATTAAACTAAAAAAAAAAATTCAATTGGATTTAAATCTAGGCCATAACATTACTTATAATATTTTTAGAAAGCAATTTTTTTTAATCAATTCTCCAGTATGGGGAGGTTCGTTATCATGTTTAAAGACACATTTTGTCTACATAATTTTATTAAGATCATAGATAGATAGATAGATAGACAGAAAGAGAGAAAGACAGACAGACAGTGATTGAAATAGAAGTGGTTCGTGGTGAAACAGTTATCGTAGCAGGGAATGGACACCGTGACCAGAGTTCAGGTCCAGCTTGTTTACAGCTCCATACTCTTGAGAAAAGTATGGATCTATACTTCCTCCAGCCAGGGTTAACTAGTAGGGCAGACTGGATTTTTTAGCCTTGGCATAGCAACCAGTCTAGGAGAAGGAAAGGTCTGAATTCAAAGCTCTTAAACTCCGCTCAAAAAGTGACCTTGACCGATTTACCGAAAAAAAAGTTTTTCAATCATTGGCAGTAATGCTTTCTCTGCATTATTATAATAATTGAGGTTTTTCAGATGAGCATTAACCGGTGTACTCGTTATCGTCGTAGGAAATGGACACGGCGACACGAGTTCAAATCCTGGACGAGACTGATTACATTTCACATAGCACTAATACCCTTGGGGAAGGTATGAATCCAATTATTCTCCCTCCAGCTATGGGTAAATAGTAGGACAGACTATGTTCTTCAGCCTTGGTTAGGCAACTAGTCTAGGAGAAGGAAAACTCTGAATTCAAACCTGTTAAACTCCGCTTAAAAATTGACCTTGTATCATATCCTGCCCGAGCGGAGGGGTTGGTAAATAGTATTAACCGGTGATCTTTCATTGGAGTCTGAGTGACAGCAAGTCTCCAGGACAACAGTATTTTCAAGATCAGCGAGAATACTCAGAAATTCTTGCTGATCTTAAAAATGTTGTAGTATGGATGGTCTCGATTCTTTCACTGATTTTAGTCCTTCTAGAAACTGTTCCAAGCACATCAGTTACAACTGATATCACCGATACCCTAATCTTCCACACCTTGTTAATTCTCGGGTAAGATCTAAGTATTTGTCTATTTTTTTTTTTTTTCGTTTTCCTTTTCTTTACTCTGTAGTCCACCGGACGAATATATTTTTATTCTAACACACCCTTACTCCAAAGATTATTTTCGGCACACTTCAAAAGACTAGCGATGACCACACACACATACTCACACAGACACACACATACGCATGTGCGTACACATATATGTGTATATTGTTTTATTTATTTATTTTTACACCCATTCCTATAATTCTCACGGTATGAAAAAATAGATGATACAATTTGTAAGTGAAAAATATTACACAAATTAATACATAGAAAAAAATTCAATGAAATAAAAAAAAACAGGACTGCTTGAAAATAACCAACCATAATCGCAATATCAATCCCCCAAAAAACACCGACTGAGTTAGAAAACTAAAATAGTTTCTGGCTCTTTAAGTATATATATATATATATATATATATAAGTAAAGTTGGCGACATTAATCGAGGGTGACCCGAAGGCTCCCTTTTCGATAGCTACTACACCAAGGTGTAGGGGAGGGCGCTACTCCTTTCCCTGGATTTCTCCACTTTACCCTTGATTCGTACCTTATAATGCTGAGTGTTAAGCAAGGAGGCATCAAGTACCATTTTTAAAGTCTTTGGTATGATTCGACCTGGGATTGAAGCCAGGTCTTCGGGCCATTGGCGAACACTCTAACCATTATGCCAATGTCTGGTGTACTTATATATATATATATATATATATATATATATATATATATATATATATATATATATATATATATATATATATATATATATATATATATATAATATATATATATATATATATATATATATATATATATATATATATATATATATATATATTATATATATATATATATATATATATATATATATATATATATATATATATATATATATATATATATATATATATATATATATATATATATATATATATATATATATATATATATATATATATATATATATATATATAAGGCTATTTTAAAAGATATCTGTTTTTTACAGACCTTTACTTTAAAGCGTATTTAAAGATTATATATGCTCCAATGATATATATATATATATATCTTTTACAAAAAGAACAATCCTTTGTTGTTTGATAGTTGCAGGAACTGGAGCGGGGTTTTAAAGTTGACAAGTCATATCGACTTTCGAGCTGAGCCAACGTTAAATGCCCAGCGTTTGGACATTATCATCTGGTCAATTATTATTGACGAATAATAATAATATAATACATTGACTGCATCTCTGCAGAGGCGTCAACCTTTCCTGTCAATGAGTTTACTGTATATGACACTAAACAATCTGATGGTGAGGTTCCAGTAATGCTGGAGCTTTAGGGAATGCGGAGTACCCCTCTATTTCTATCGCTTCCAGGTCCACTCTGCTCTGGAGTGGTAGCATCTGATGGTTTTGTTTGGTTTGTTGGGTTTTATGGCATATCAACCTTTGTAGGTTATCTAACGCCAAATCCATTTTTATGTAAATAATCTGTTCTATTTAAAACAATTCAGTTTAGCATAAGTACACAGTTTAATTGTCAAAAACATTTCTATTTCAAACTATTCAAGCAGTTATATGTAACAATTCAGTTTAGTGTAAATACAGTTTTAAAGTAAAAAAACAGTTCTATTTCAAATAATTCAGTTAACCACGCAGTTTAAATCTAAGAACGGTTTAATTGTCAAAAATATTTCTATTTCAAGCTATTCAGTTTACTCAAACAATTCAGTTTAGCATAAGTATGCTGTTAGTTCTATTTAACCCATAGATAGGACCCTTATCAGGTGCTACCACTCCGGGCCAGAGTAGATCTGGGAGCGATGGCAATAAAGAGGTACTCCGCATTCCCCAAAACTCTAGCATTGCTGGAACCTAACCATCAGATTGTTTAGTGTCGTATCAGGACACTCGTTGGTGGGGTCTTACCCCTGTGCAGAGAAGCAGTCGGTGTATTCTACAGCCCCAGCCGACTGAGCAATGTAGCATTTGATAGGGTCCTATCGATGGGTCAAATAGAACTGTTTGACATATAAACTGAGCGTAAACAAATGACTTATGCTAAACCGAATTGCTTGAAATTGAACTTTTTGATCATTTAGCTGTGTGTAAACAATGACTGATGTTTAATTGAATCGTTATTGTTAAATAGCAATACTTGAAAATAATTAACTGTGTGTAAATCAATGATTAATAGTAAATCGAATTATTCCTATTAGAAAGAAATAATTGAAAGCATTTAACTGTGTGCGAAAAAATGAGCTTAGGCTCTTAAAATGTTATCTACAAAATATGTATAGAAATCATATATTTGATATATATATGTATGAAAACGTTGTTTCAAGAACCTTGCCTTTTGCTCCCGAATGATGAAAAAGCGAACAAATACACTTATATCGCTTCCCGCTATCATTCATATATTTTGTTATTATACAAGCTCATTTTTATCAGAGAGGGTTTTAGTTTTAATACCATAATTAGAGAAGAACAGTTCTCGTGCCATCTTTTGTGTGATCGTCCAAACGTGCTAAGAAAGAGCTAAAGCTGCATGGTTCTCAGATACATCTGTTCTCTTCTATAACTATTTAACCAATATAAAAACACTCTCTTTTATCTTGATCATGGGATAGTATTAACCAATCATAACCCAGACATCCAATCATAACTGTAAATCTTTATTCCAATTCTTCTATATTAATAATTTCTGTACATATAACTGTTTCCCTTGTCTCTCAGTCCAGACAGACATCCACTGCATCGCTAGACATCCACTACATCGCTGCATCGCTACCCCATTGAGTGTCTTTGATATGACACTTAAATGCATCTGATGGCGTGTCTCTCCTTCTGGAGCTTTAAGGAATGTGGAATACCCTTTCATTGCCATTACTTCCCGGTCCATGAATGATAGTGCTTGTTAGGATCCGATCTATGAACAAATAGAATTGTTACAGCATTTAACAGTGTGTAAACAAATGACTGATAAAATGTAGGATAGTTAATGTTACATAGCAATACTTGAAATCATTTAAATGTGAGCTTAAAATGAATTATTGGTATTTCATAGCAACACTTGGAACTATTTAACTGTGTGCAAATAAAGCATTAATAGAATTATTGAATAGAATTATCAGTATTAGATAGAAGTAATTGAAACAAGATTTTGCATTAAATAACCTAGAAGGGTTGATGTGCCATGAAACCCAACCCGCCTACCAACCAACCCTTGTCTCTCGCGTAGCAGGTGTTTGACTGCGTAATAAACATTCGTCCTCGGTGACGTATTAATTCATACAGAGTTGCAGGCCCACAAGAAGCACTCCAAAAGTAATTTCTTGTTTGGTTTGGTTTGGTTTCTTTGTTTAATGGCATATCAACTCTTTTTAGGTTATTTAATACCAAAGCCATTCTCCTAGAAGAACAGTAGTGGTACTATTTAACCCATGGCTGGGAGGATAAGGGGGTTCATACCTTTCCCAAGGGTATTAGCCCGAAAGTGAACGTAATAGCGCGACTGGAGTACGAACTTGCGTACTACGATTCCGCAGTCCATGGCTTTAACCATTACACCACGAGGACACCCCCTAATTTTTTGTGTTTATTTAACTGAAAACTACAACAAATATAAGCGCACAATAACAAATTTGAATAGAGCACGTCTTTTTCTACGATAAACACAGTTCTATGCCAATACGGAACACGAGCTTGTATTAGATGTCTGAATTTTCGAGCTTGGGAGCTTACACGGACGTAGTTCGAAGTTTCTTGTTGGCTACCGAATTTGACAAACACCTGAAGAAGGCCGGAGGACATATCAGCCAAAATGTTGTGAATATAACAATAAAGATGAAGACAATAGTCCGAAAACCCTGAACGATAAAAAAACAAACTTGTATACTACTCTCGTAAAAAAAGAGAAAGCGAAATTCTTTTTTATTGTAACGAAAGTTGCGTAGTTTATATTTCACCTCCTCAATTCTTTTTCACGTGTTTATGTTTAAGTCCTTCAGCTATTTGCAGTAAGGAACACATAAACCTTTTAGTACTTTGAAATTTTTGTTTTCCGTCACGGAAAACTCTGTCACAAGCAGTTAAAATTCTTCAGCAAGTTAGTGGAGATAGCACCATATACCGCACACAGGCTTTTGAGTGTTGTGTGAAGGTGAAAGATTAATCCAGGAGGCCTACTACAACGTCGAGTGGGTAAGGCAGATGACGCGTGGTGATCGGCTGTTGACTGTTCGAATTATTGCAAGTCAGTTGGAGAGGAAAAAGGACAGTGTTTGAAAGATCATTATGGAAGATTCGGGCATTTCTGAAAAGTAACGTGATATGCGGAGAATCCAGCTGTTCCTGACCAGGAGGAACTTCGCCGAACTGGAACAACGTCCCTATTTACTTGATCTTTCTCCGTGTGATTTTTTTTTTTACCCAAGCTCAAGGTGATCATCAAGGGAATCCATTTTAAAGGCGTGGTGGTCTTCAAGATGGCCGTAACGATGGATATGAGGAGCATCCTAGAAGAATCCTTCCAGCAGGGTGACCGAGAAGGATAGAAAACTGAATAAAACTTGAGAAGGCTTGTTTGATGGGGAAACCAAATAATTTGTTGTTTGGAATTGAAATAAATTATATGTGACACCAGTTCCGTTACTTTTCAGACATACCTCGTAGACTATTGCAAATAGATTGTATGAACACACAAATAGAGGAAATACTTTTTAAAATAATCATAAATAAATACTAGAGATCAGAATACATAAAGAAAAAGTAATGTGTATCTGTATGTACAAGTTGGGCTTCATAATTTTCTTTCATATTGACATTGATTTGCTGTCTAGACGTCGAGACAAAATCAATTTATTATATAAGTTGCATTAAAAACTTTTTCAGCATATTGGATTTTCTGTCAGAAAGTGTTGAACAATGAGTCTGCATTAGATATTACAAAATACTGGGTAAAACTGGTTCCGAAACCTTTGAAATGCTGGAAGAAACTGTTGGGCTTGATACAATGAGTCGTGCCTGAGTCATTGACTAGTATTGCTTCTTTAAGAAAGAAAGAACATCAGTTGAAAGTAATGATCATTGAAAGAGAATTTCCAAACAGTTGAAAAGGGACATGGTGATGCTGCAAGTCATAAAATACTGGTTTCTCTGACTGACATAGCAAATTATCTGTCTTATGATGGTATCATTGCACCAGTTTGTTTTAAAAAGAATCGACAGCAGTCTATGTATCTCGAGTGAGTTAACTTAACCTATGGAACCCAAGAGACTAGTGATATGTCATGGAGCTTCTGCCATAGCACAAAGTGTGTTCAAAATGCATCGATGTAGGCTTCAGAATTTTCTTCCTCTCTTTCAAATGTTAACTGACTCTTCTAGAAATCTAGATAGCTTCACTTTTTCATATAAGTGGTTCAGCTGTGCACACATCTAGACAGTAATCTAAACGTCTGGACATCATCACATAATTAGAGGTGCCCGTGGTGTAATGGTTACCGTCGTAGAAAATGGACACGACGACACGAGTTCAAATCCTGGACGAGACTAATTGCATTTCACATAGCACTAATACCCTTGGGAAAGGTATGAATCCAATTATTCTCCCTCCAGCTATGGGTAAATAGTAGGGCAGACTAGGTTCTTCAGCCTTTGTGAGGCAACTAGTCTAGGAGAAGGAAAACTCTGAATTCAAACCTGTTAAACTCCGCTTAAAATTGACTTTGTGTCGCATCCTGCCCGAGCGGAGGGGTTGGTAAATATGATCACATAATTAGATTAGTTTCTCAGGTGCGTACACACCTAGACAGTCAACTAGACGTATGGACCTCATCACTTCAATATATATATATGTATATATATATATATGGATTATGTTTCACATCCTATATTCATACATACGTATATCAACCCTTCTTCTCGAGCAAGATTCGACACAAAATCGATACAATTTTAAGCGTAGTTTTTTTTAATAGTCTAGAATTCAAATTTTTCCTTCTTCTAGACCGGTTGCCATTCCAAGATTAAAGATCCCAGTCTGATCTACTATTCACACACAGCTGGAGGGAAAACAGTTCAATTCATAGCTTTCCCAAAGGTATTAGCCCAATGTGAAACACAAACAGACTTATCAAGGATTTGAACTCAAGTCGCCATGTCCATTTTCTACGACGGTAGCCATTACAACAGGAACGCCTCCATTGTATAACTTGATCAGCTGTGCCTTTATCTAGATTCATATAGACGTTGAGACATTATCACTTTTATTATATGATGCTTGGCTGCGCCAACATTTAGACCGTAATATAAATACCTATATATCATTACTTCATTATATAGGTTGCTCAGCTATATGCACATCCAGACGGTAATCGAGACGTCTAGACATCATCTTTTTATTATGAGTTGCTCAGATGTACATTCATCGAGACGGTAATTTAGACGTCTAAACATCATCACTTTTTCATGTAAGTTGCTCAATTATTCCCATGTTTGCATTTAAATTACTCTATGGTTAATTGATTTTTTGGTTTAATTGGTATATCAATGATCCATTTTTATGCATATAAACAGTTCTATTTCAAACAATTCAGCTTAGCATCAGTACAGTTTTTTGTTTACTCAGAGTTAAGTGTGAAAACTGTTCTATTTCAAGCAATTCATAAGTACTCAGTTTATTTCTATTTGACACATTGATAGGACCCTCTGAGATGCTACCACTCCAGGCCAGAGTGAACCAGAGAGCGATGGCAATAAAAAGATATTCCGTATTTCCCAAAGCTCCAGCATTACTGGAGCCTCACCATCAGATCGTTTAGTGTCATATCTAGGACACTTGTTGAAGGAGTATTTCCCCTCTGCAGAGATGCAGTCGGTGTATTTTGCTGCTACAGCCGACTGGGCCAAAATTATTTCATAGTGTTGCATTTTCTCCAAGCAGAATGTATTGAATAACGAATCGGCATTAAGATTTATTAAGGCCTAGACCAAACTGCTCGAGAAACTTTTGAAATCTTGAAAGAAACTTTCGGATATGGTTCAGTAAGCCATGCCAGGGTTTTTAACTGGTATCTCTGCTTTAAAGAAGGAAGAACATCAGTTAAAATATCGAGCATCCAGAGAAGCCTTACAGTAGCAGGAATACTGTAAAAGATCACGTGTGCAGTCTGGTGAAGAGAGATAGAAGTTTGACGATCAGAGAACTTCGTGATGAACTGAGCATTTCTGTTGAATAATGGTTAACCATTCGGAATAAAATATTTGGTGATGAAACAAGCTTCTGATGCCAAAGCAAAAGGAATACAGGATGTACACGACAACCTATTTGCTTTAACTTGCAGAAACCAATGAAGACTTTTAGAAAACCATATGAATAAAGGGTATATGACTACGAACCAGAAACTCATTGCGAGTCATGAGTGAAAGTCTCTGTTATCACTAAAAATAAAGAAGATCCAACTAAAAACAAAGATCTCACAGTCTTTTGTCCACAAAGTGGATAAAGTTCATCTTACATTGTTCGAACGATCATAAAACACTGTTACCTGTTAAACTCCGTTTAAAAAAATTGACCTTTTGTCATATCCTGCCCGAGAGGAGGGGTTGGGTAAATATGGTAAACATGATAAAACACTGTTACTTGAAAACCTTGCATCTTGATACTGTGCTTTTAAAACGCCCTGATATATTTTCTACAGGTCAGTGAGAATGAAATTTCCCGTAAACTTGTTAGGGGCACTTTTCATAGAGCGTGTCTCAGACAGGAATAATACCACGACTGTTCTTCAACAAGGATAGAGTGACATTAAATAACCCACGAAGATTGATAGGCCATTACACAAAGAAACTTGACCGATCAACTGTCTAGTAGTAGGAAGGTTGCATGCGGCTTTCAAAATAATCAAATGCGACCTTCCATGGTCTTGTTAAAATATCAATCAAAATCTATTTTATAACAGCCCATCCTTCTTCACTAGCAGTTTCCAATATATATATATATATATATATATATATATATATATATATATATACGGTTCAAATATTTAAACTAGAGGGAGCCATCTCCACTTTAAGTGGCAATGTTCTGAAATAAGTCGATCAATTCACATACCTCGACAGTTATATCTCATCTACGGAAAGTGATGTCAACATCTGCATATGCCATTACCAGGTTATCGATCATGTTGAAAACTAATCTTTCTGATAAAATAAAACGGGATGTCTTTATTGCATAGTTGCTCCACTTTGATACGAAATGCTTTGAGTAAAAGCTAGATGGCAACTACACAAGATTGTTACCTGCTGTATTGAAAAAATGCTGGAAGTAGCAACCCATAAAACAGCAGCTGTACATTTGCCTGTCTTCCATCTCACAAACCATCTTAATAAGACGAGTAAAAGATCTTTGGCATGGGTGGAGAAGTAAGGACGAACTCACAAGTGACGTTTTCTCATGGTCTCATACTCGTGGACATACCAGTGCTAGCCGGCCAGCAAAGACTTATATACATCAGCTCTGTGTGGACACCAGATGCAGTTAAGAGGACCTGCCAGAAGCAATGGCTGATAGGAACAGATTGGGAGAGAGTGAGAGAGTAATACGAATCTATGCTATTTGCACGAGTTGATGATGATGATATATATATATATATAGGTGTGCTTCTATCTATTTGGGCCCAGTCGGCTCGGGCTGCAAAATACACAGACTGCGTCTCTGTAGATGGGTAAGAATCCTTTAACGAGTGTCCTAGATATGACACTAAACAATCTGATGGTGAGGCTTCAGTAATACCAGAGCTTTGGGAAATTCGGAGTACTCCTTTTTTGCCATCGCTCCCAGGTCAACTCTGGCCTGGAGTGGTAGCATCTGATAGGGTCAGATCTATGGGTCAAATAGAACTAAATAGTGTAATTACGCTAAACTGAATTGTTTAAAATTAACAGTTTTTACATTTAACTGTGTGTTTAAACCGTGTACTTATGCTAAACTGAATAGTTTGAAATAGAACTGTTTATATGTATAAAAATGGATTTGGCATTAAATAACTTAACATGGTTGATATACTGTAAAACCAAACCTAACCAAAATCTATCTATCTATCTATCTATCTATCTAAGCTAAGATAGATAGATAGATAGATAGATAGATTTTGGTTAGGTTTGGTTTTATGGCATAAGCTTGCTTCTGTGAGTCTCACCGTATTTCTTTCAATCAAATAAACAGAAGGGCTTATTCAGGCATAAATAATCCCGCTATTTTTACCAATACTCATGATGATTATAATAAAGATAGATCTATCTCTCTATCTCTCTTTTTATGTAAGTTTATTTATGTAAGTTTGGCTCTGTCTCGACCCCCACCTCTCTCTCTCTCTCTCTGGAGTACCCGAGGCGTAATAGTTAATGTTCTGGACTATGACAACGTTGTAAGTGAGTTCGAGCTATTAAGTTTACTTTTGTACGATTACTCTGAAAAGTTATGAAATCTCATTTCACAAGCTATGAGTTAAATAATGCCACTACTCTTCTTCTATAAGGGTGGTTTTGACCTCAAATACCCCACGATATGCCATTACTCGAATGAAACAAACTATCCCTCAGTCTGTCTCTCTCAGACATACATACACATAGATAGATAGATAGATAGATAGATAGATTCAAATTAAAAAAACGATTACTAATCCTAGAAGTAATATGGATAAAAAAATAAAAAAAAAACAAACATAAATAAAATAGCATTTAACACAGGCACCAACATATTAAGTATGTCTAATAACTAAAATTCACTAACTCTATTTGTAAACCTTTTTTCCAATCGAAAGGTTTCAAACAAAACGCTGAAAACGTTCCAACCAACAACTTCAAAACAAAACACTACAAATAATTGAAACAGTTAAAACTGAAACTGTCGTCTGAAAACTACACTACGCCTAAAAGCGACCAAAAATCTGGTCAAAGGGACAATTCCTTTACCATGTAGACCCCGATCCAAGAAAAATATCAAGGAGACACGAAAAAATAAAATTAAGATAATAAACTGAGTTCCATCGTTTTTAACAAAACTTGTTTGAATAATAACTTGTTGCCTAAATATACACTCTTCTCTCTCTCTCTCTCTCTCTCTCTATATATATATATATATATATATATATATATATATATGTATATCTTGGTCGATTTGTTGCTTTGGGTTTTCCTGGCATATCAACCTTTGAAGGTTATTCAACCCCAAATTCATTTTTATACAAATAATCAGTCCTATTTCAAACAATTAAGTTTAGCATAAGTACACAGTTTAATTGACAAAAAAATTTCTAATTCAAGCTATTCAAACAGTTCTAATACAGATAATTCAGTTTAGTATAAGTTCAGATTTACACACAGTTAAATGTCAAAACATTTCTATATTAAACAATTCAGTTTAGTGTAAGTAAAGCTCAAAGTCGGAAACAGTTCTACTTAAAGCTCTTCAGTTTGGTCAAACTTATAATTCAAACAATGCAATTTAGCATAAGTATGCAGTTTAATTCTAATTAGGCGTTACCATTCTATTTAGGCACTACCATTCCGGGCCAGAGTGGATCTGGGAGCAATGACAATGAAGGTATGATATATATATATATATATATATATAGAGAGAGAGAGAGAGAGAGAGACTTTTTTTGTACAGGTATTTAAAATTGTCGTAGACCCTTGAAAATTCAGTATGTTATTGCTATACATCTTATGAGATAACTGACCAATCTTTATGATTTCAGGTTTAAACGAACAGCTACAGCAGGAATTGGAATACACCCTACTAAAGCCTGATTGTTACAGCTGGTGAATTTCAAAAATGCTATCTTGACGTGCGGAAGAACGATATGCAATAAAATTCTGTTTGAAACTTGGAAAAAATGCCACAGAAACGTATAGAATGTTTCAGACTGCTTTTCGACCATCTTGCATGAATCGAGCATCAATTTTTGAGTGGCATAAGAGATTCAAGAAAGGTAGGGAGTCTGTGAAGGATGATGAGAGGTGTGGAGGAGTAAGAAAGTCAATACGCCAGAGTTGATTGGCCAAAGGGTTAGGGTTAGTGTTTCTATGTTGAGGTTTTAAGGCAGTTCAGGAAGAGATTCCATCAAAAGAGGCCATCACTCTTTAAATCAGGTCTGTGGCATTTCCACCAGGACAATACACCAGTCCACAACTCCATCTTTGTCACAGACTATTTGAGCAAGATGGGCATCAAGACAGTTCCCCATTGTCCCTATAGTCCAGACGTTGCTCCCTGTGACTTTTGGTTATTCCCTAAGCTCAGAGGCTGTCGTTATGAGACAATTGGGGAGATGAAAGAGGCTGTGACGAAGGACATTGACACGCTCTCACAAAAGGACTTCGATGGGGCCTTCCAGAATTTGTTGGAACGGTACAACAAGTACATTGTAGCCGGAGGAGCTTACTTCGAAGGGGACTAGAGTTTCATGAGTGTACTATCAATAAAAGTGCCCATACGAAAAAAGTCTGGAAACTTATTTAATGATCCTCGTATATATATATATATATATATATATATATATATATATATATATATATATATATATATATATATATATATATATATATATATATATATATATATATATATATATATATATATATATATATATATATATATATATATATATATATATATATATATATCTGCTGTTGCTAAAATAAATATCTTAAAGTCCCTTAGCCAACGTAGTCCACTTGGTGGCCGACAGGTCCAAAGCTTAGTCTAACGTAAAGTTGGACGGGTTTCGATCCCGGCTTCGAGCGTCCTGCGTGTCTAGCCACACTGAAGAGTTCTGATAGAACGAAACAGTCTGTCTGTGGATGACAATATATATATCTGGTGAATTATGTACTTTGATCTGAGTTCACAAAGGCAAATCCAGACATAAACAATCCAGTTATTTTTACGTACTCTTCTTGACATTATTATAGAAACAACTATATTACTAAAAGCTCTTTATTGATAACATAAAATTGAAAAAAAAAAATCTTCCAATAATGACGATGTAATTTTGTAGAACAGTGTCTTTGCTTGGCCTGATGTTTATCAAGTGACGTTTTACATCGTTTCAGTAAACACAAGAACCATTTCTCTCACACTCCCAGCATTTTATTTGCCTTCTATTGTGACGCTGATTACTGCTGTTTCAAATGGCCGGATCGCGGTCATTTAACTCGGAGAAAAAAAAATGGCGGCCACGTCCCTGGGGGCCGAACGTCTATAACGCACCACGTGATCAGCGCCAGTTACAGATCCCCCTAGCGACAGAATTAGCATTCAGCAGCAGGCGCCTTCTAATCTGAGATAATGGAGAACGAGGAACGTTCATAATTGAAGTTATTAAAACCGTGGTTAGTGGGGATAAGACCACACCATAGGGATGGGGGGATATTTCTTGATGTAGGAGAGAGAGGAAGATATTAGAAAGAAAAAAAAAGAAAAAGTAGGAGGTTCAATGAGAATTGAGAAGGAACCGGTAAAAATTGCAGGTAAAGAGAAATACAAGAGTTTACCTTGATTGATAAAGTTCATTGGAATCTATCTATCTATCTATCTATCTAAGTCTGTTCAGTCTCCTCTCTGTCTCTCTGTTTCTGTCTATCTACTCTCCTATATAACTATGAATCTATCAATCTCTGTTCTTTTCTAAGTTTCCTTCTGTATTCTTTCTGTCTCTCTGTTCCTGACTTGGTCCCTCCTCTTGCTCTCTCTCTCTCTCTCTCTCACTCTCGCCCTATATATATATAACTTTTTATTCTCTCTCTTTCCCTCCCTCACTCTCTATCACTCTCTCTCTCTCACTCACTCTCTCTCTCTCTCTCTCTCACTCACTCTCTCTCTCTCTCTCTCTCTCTCTCTCTGTCTTTTAGGCGGTGTCCTTGTGGTGTAGTGGCTACCGAGCTGAACTGTGACTGTTAAAAGAGCAAAAGCACTTTTCTGTCCGCAATTCCAGAAAGTCTTTACTGAGTAGAAAAGAAATAACGTGTGATAGCGTTTTCGTGGGTGCGAAAGAAAAGCCCTAAGGGTCACAACTCAGGATTATTTTTAGGGAATTACAACTGTTAATTTTTTTGTTTGGTTGTTTTTTTATGTTTTTTTTTTTCTTTTTTTAGGTTTTTGTTTCGCTCAATTGAAACGCAGCTTTTTTTTTCTGTGGGTCCTAATCTTACGAGGATAATGAAGCGATAGATGGTCAAGTTTGTAATTATCAGAGACGTTTTATAGTTGTATACAAGGTTGGGCCTTAATGGAGCGAACGCAAGACCGGCAAGCACCGAAAAACCAGTCAAAAACACGGAGACACGTGGAAGAAGAAAATTTCATTACCTGAAGCAATTTTTTTTCTAATCTAGGGATTGATTGTGTCAGTGCGTATCTTCAGACAGATAGATAGATAGATAGATAGATAGATAGATAGATAGATTGTGTTTGATAGATAGATAGATAGATAGATAGATACATACATACATACATACATACATACATACATATGAATTGACTGGGGCGCCTCGGGTGGTGTACTAGTTACCTAGCTAGACTGGTAAACCTACACGAATGAGTTTGAGTCTCCTTGGATGCCCCATTCATACGGCCTTATGCCACATCTTAATAAAAAGCTTAGTAAATTACTATATATGAACTGACTGAAATAGATAGATAGATGTTTGTTTTTTTCGTTCACCTTCTATATCTCTCTCTCTCTCTCTCTCTCTTA
Organism: Sepioteuthis lessoniana; assembly: GCA_963585895.1. Classification (NCBI taxonomy): domain Eukaryota; kingdom Metazoa; phylum Mollusca; class Cephalopoda; order Myopsida; family Loliginidae; genus Sepioteuthis; species Sepioteuthis lessoniana. The sequence goes on along the minus strand of OY757936.1, from coordinate 44,492,781 downwards.
TATATATATGTATATATAGATTGATTGATGTATTAAGAGAAAAGAGGGAGAAACAAACACCTATCTATCTATCTATCTATCTATCTATCTATGACTTTTCATGTCTTTTTATGTTGGAAGACGTCCCAAGGTAGTGTTTTGGTAAACGAATCCTGTAAACTCGTATTATCGTCTTGTGCGTGCAATCATCAAACTGCCGAATGATGAGAAAGAAAGAAATGCTAATAATGCTTATTGTTCCGATCCTATAAACATCTGAAACATATGCGACTGTGTGTACTTGAGTACATCGTTTTCTACAATATTGTTTCATTCAAAATTACATTCATCCTTTCTGATGAATTTGTCCTCCTCTTTGTACTCTCCTTGCTAAACCCTCTTTGACAATTTTTTTGTCTTTCACAACGAGGTTTGTCTTCATTTCATTTTTTCGTCTTCTTTAAACTATTTCACTAATCTTTGCCCATTACTTTCAATCATTGTCGAATCACCATACGTCTTCAGTAAATGTTAGCAATAATTCACCCTTCCAACTCTGTCACTGATTTTTCTTTACCCTTCATGACTATAATCATGCACGATCTAAAAATAAACAGACTATGTAAGTTATGCTTGCATCATCTCAACAGTTTGGGAAAAAATGGCAAACTGGCAATACTTTTACTACAATTCTCGGAAAATGAATACGGCCGAGTTGTCCTGAAAAACCGGAAAAAAAGACATGACTATCAGTGAACAATTCTTTGGAAATGTGCAAACGACTAGATTACTGGACAGATTTTCTGTTGGATGGAGGCTATTAAAAATAAGGATCTTTGAGGATTTTTCTACTCTTCTTCTTCTTCTTCTTCTTCTTCTTCTTATTATTATTATTATTATCATTATTATAGTTACTTCTTGAGAGTTTTTCTCATCAGTGTTAACTGATAGTCTTTCACTGGTGTTTGAGTGACGACAAGTCTCAAGTCTTCAGGACTCTTCTCAGTATTCTAGCCGATCTCAATAATGCAGTAGTTTGGATAGCCTTCACTCGTCCTATTATCTATCAGTCCTTTGGTGACTGTGTCAAGAACACCAACTACAATTGGTATAATCGTCACTTTCATATTCCACAGTTTTTCAATTCCCTAGTAAGGTCCTGGTACTAATCCTTCTTTTCACTTTCTTTCAATTTTACACTTTGGTCAGCCGTCCACGATTTTGCAAATTCTCTTTTTTTTTTGTTGATTATAATAACGTCTGGTCGTCTGACCGAGATTAAGTGATCTGTTTGTATCTCAAAATCCCAGAGGAATTTGTGAGTCTCATTCTCCAGGACAGATTCTGGGTTGTGCATATAGCATTTGTTCGTATGTTCAAATTTCAATTTCTTCCCCGTGGATCACTTTTCCTACCCAATCGTTTTTAGTCTTATACTCTTTCTGTACGAATTTGCTGCATTCGCTTATTATGTGATTGACTATTTCATCTCTATCACCCCATAATCGACATCTGCCGTTTTTGTTGTGAGTTTTTTCACACCAGCGTTAGCCGGTAGGCTTTCACATCAGTGTCAGTGGCAGCAAGTCTATTAATGTCTCCAGTACACTTCTGAGTATTCTGGCCAACAATGCTGTAGTTAGAATAGTCTTGATTCTTTCTCCGATTTCTAACTGTTCCATTCCCCTTTCCAATCCTTTGTCAAATGTTACAAGGACACAAGCTATAAGTGGTATCACCGTCAACCGCATATTCCAGTTTTTTGTGCTCTCGCAAAGTCAAAGTATTTGTCTATCGTTTCGCTTTTATTTTTACTACCTAGGCCACGGAAATGGCAAAATCTACTAGACGACAAGTTCTATTTTTTCATTAAAATCCATGAAAGTTTTTTTACATTATTATCATTATTATGGCAAGTTTTTCCCACCAGCGAAACATGGTGGGCTTTCACTGGAATCTGAGTAACCACAAGTCCCCACCGCAGCTCTCCAAAACTCTTCTTAGTATTCTGACTCATCTCAACAATTCTGAGTGGTCTTGATTCGTCCTCATATTTTCACCTGATCCAATCTCGTTTCCAATCGTTTGAGAATCGCTCCAAGTTCACCAAATACAAGTGGTATCACCGTCACACTTTTTAGATCTCTGACAAGTTCCAATTATTATTATTATTATTATTATTATTATACTCCTTGAGAGTCTTTTACACAAATGTTTGCTGATGAGCTTTCACTGGAGTTTCAGTGACGGCAAGTCTCCTCAAGTTTTCAATTGCTTTTCTTTTCATAAAGTTATAATGATACGTTTATCTCTTCACCATAAAAAAGGATATGAAATTCACTGACCCATAAAGGATATTTAACAATCGTGTTTAATAAGATTTGAATAAATATTTTTTTGTGAGGAGGTGGTAAATGAAAGAAATCCAAATAAAATCAAGAAGAAAAAATGCATGTGAAAATAAAGCCAAGTAAAATAATAATTTTGTTCCATGAGCTAAAATATCACGTGTTCTTGTTTTTGTTTTGAATATGATACTTTATCATGTTTTTTGTGCGATTAACACGCTCGGATTATGTTATTTTGTGTTATTTATCGATGCATAGATTTCAATTTAATAACATTGTCCCTACTCTCTTTAAATATCATGTGATACGATTCTGTCTATATAGCAAATAAAACATTAACATTATTTAGCTAGAGCACACACACACACACACACACACACACACACACACACACACACACACATATATATATATATATATATATATATATATATATTTCAATATTAGATTTCAATTTTATAAGATTGTTCTAACTGATTTATGAATCACTTGATGTGCGATGAAGCTTATATAGCAAGGAAAATATAAATATTGCCTCCTTAATATATATATATATATATATATATATATATATATAAAGTAAAACGTAAAGTTGGCGACCATAGTCGAGGGTGACCCGAAGGCTCCCTTTTCGATAGCTACTACACCAAGGTGTAGGGGAGGGCGCTACTCCTTCACTGGATTGCTCTACTTTACCCTTGATCCGTACCTTATAATGCTGAGTGTTAAGCAAGGAGGCATCAAGTACCATTTTTTGAGTCTTTGGTATGACTCGACCTGGGATTGAACCCAGGTCTCCCGGGCCATTGGCGAACACTCTAATATATATATATATATATATATATATATATATATATATATATATATACATACACTCTCACAAACATCCACACACACACACACACACATACATATATATATATATATATATATACACACACATAATCTCACAAACATCTAAACACACACACACACACACATATATATATATATATGTAAATGTTGCGTGTATTTTAGACGATGATTAAACCGGTTTGTTCCGTTGTAAAAACAGCCAATGATGATATCAATATTTCTGTTTGGGAGCGAAAGATCATAATTTCATGGCTATTTCCGTTCTATTCAGAATTAGAATAAGTAAGAATGATGTTCGCTTCCACTCATATTGCACAAGTTCATTCAGTCAAAAATTTGTCAGTAAATTGCTTTAATCCCTAAATTAGAGGAATTTAAAAGTATTGCTCTGATGAATATCTCTTTAGTGTGTGCTTCTTTTTTTCTGGATTACTATTACATTCATGACAAAGAACATCGATTGACAAAATCAAAGAGAATGGCTTCGAACTGACGAAGAAAAGAAGCAGAAGGTACCCCGCAACAACAATTACCGACGCCGACTACGTCGATGACATAGCGATACTGGCAAATACACCTGACCAAGCCGAAACACTACTGCATAGTTTGGAACGATCAGCAGCAAGCATAGGCCTCTATGTCAATGCACACAAAACTGAATATATGTGCTATAATCAAACGGGGGACATCTCCACTCTAGAAGGAACCCCTCTTAAACTAGTAGACAAATTCACTTACCTAGGAAGCAGCGTCGAATCAACCGAAAAGGACATCGAAACGAGCTTAGCGAAAGCATGGACAGCTATCAATAGGCTATCGATTATATGGAAATCAGACCTAACCGATAAAATGAAACGCAGTTTCTTCCAGGCAGCGGTCACATCGATACTGCTATATGGCTACACTACATGGACGCTAACAAAACGGCCGGAGAAGAAGCTAGACGGCAATTACACAAGAATGCTACGTGCAATCTTAAACAAGTCCTGGCAGCAACACCCCACAAGACACCAACTGTACGGCCACCTGCCCCCTATCACGAAAACTATTCAAGTTAGACGAACCAGACATGCAGGACACTGCTGGAGAAGCAGGGACGAACTCATAAGAGATGTATTCTTATGGACCTCCACACATGGCCGTGCAAAAGCAAGACGACCAGCACGAACATACATTCAGCAGCTCTGTGAGGATACGGGATGTTGTCCTGAAGACCTACCTAGGGCGATGAACGATAGGGAGGAGTGGCGAGAGAGGGTCAGGGATATCCGTGCTACCAGTGCGATATGATGATGATGACTATTACATTCATACAAACTTTACGTGTTTTTTAGCACATTGTTTGATTTTTAGTTTTCTGGTTGGTTAGTTTTTAGGTTATTCAATGACAAATTCTGTTTATACACACACACACACACACACACGAACACACACACACACACGAACACACACACACACACACATATATATATATATATATATATATATATATATATATATATATATATATATACGTTCAAATTAGTTTTCTGGTTCTGCAAACTAGGTCCCAGATTCTGAACTATATATATATATATATACATGTATATACATATATATATATATATATATATATATATATATATATATATATCTGTGTGTGTGTGTGTGTGTGTGTGTGTGTGTGTGTGTGTGTGTGTGTGTGTGAGCGCGCGACCGCTCTTTCTCTTGTGAAGTAAAGTTGATATTTTCTTTGCTATGTTGACAGAATCACATATCAGAATTGATTTTTAAAAACAGTGGGATCTCTCTCTATCCGTCACTCTCTCTGTCCGTCTCTCTGTCTCTCAACCTCTCTGCCTTTGTATCTATCTATCTGTCTGTCTGTCTGTCTCTCACTCTGTCTCTGCGTGTATGTGTGTATGTATACTCAAGCGAAAAATGTAAATGTTTTCTTTGGTATAATGACAAAATCATATCACAGAAGCAATTTTTAAAACCAGTTAGAACAATGTTATTATATATATATATATATATATATATATATATATATATATATATATATGTGTGTGTGTGTGTGTGTGTGTGTGTGTGTGTGTGTGTGTGTATGTGTGTGTGTGTGTGTATGTGTGCAAGTGTATACTTTTGCAAAGTAATTTTAATATTTCCCTTGTTATTCAACCACCCGTTAGAAGTGATTTTTATAAACCGTAGGAATTCATTCTCTCTCTCTCTCTTTCTGTTTGTGTGCGCGCCCGTGAGCGCGTGCGTGTGTGTATGTGTGTGTGTGTGTGTGTGGATAGATCGTTATCATTTTATTTGATATAGTCATAGTGTAGCATGTAAACAAATCCATTGGTATACCTCTTTGTCTTATCTACCTTGTGCACACCTCAGGGTTCAAATAGATGAAAGTGAACCCCTAAAAGATACATCACAATATAAAATATATAATACCTTCTCCCCCATCCAACCATTCATGCTCACAAACCAGAACCCTAAAAACTGACGAGTTATGATTAAAGAGGAAGTAGCCTCCACTTAACCTTACACACAATGTCTTTTAGGCTAACACAAACTATTTCCTCAAACAGCTTGAATATTTTAAACACTGCAACTTTTTGTACACACGTACGCTACTCTTATTATTACACAAATGCTGGTTGGAGACAAAAGAAATTTGGCTAAAGAAAAAATGAAAAAAAAAGGGATGAAGAAACCCAGCCTATTCACAAACAAACTGTACACATTTTTATCTTTGATTATATAAAGCGATGAAAGATAATCTTGATAAATAAATATTTACGTTGATAAGACAGGAATAATGTAGGGAATGGAGGAAAAATGCGTAATTAAAAATCGCTTTATTTTTAGAAAAAAAATTCCAGAAAAAATATGAATAAATCTTTTTAAAACTAGGGCTTCATATATTTGGAATTAAAGCAATCGATTTTAGACTCTTTATAATCGCAAATTTGGCCAATGTCTGTCAATTTAACTTATAACATGGCTTCTGAATCATTGTAAAGCATAATCATAACTTACCCTTACTAGTATTTACTTTCCACTATGTTGGCTGGACTTAGAATAAACCAACCAAGTCGGCTGGGGCTGTAGAATACACCGACTGCATCACTGTAGAGGAGTAAGACCCCCCTCCCAACGACTGTCCTGGATATGACACTAAACAACCTGATGGTGAAGTTCGAGTCTGGGAGATTAAGGAAATGTAGAGTTATGGGCATTGTTCCAAGGTGCACTCTGACCGGAGTGGTCGCACCTGATAGAGTCCTATCGAAGCGTCAAATAGAACAAACTATGTGAAAACAAATGACTGATGTTAGATTGTGACTGTTATATAGCAATACTTGAAACCATTTAACTGTGTGCAAAAAAGAGCACAGACTCGTTTAAGAATGTTATCTACAAAATGTGTTAACAAATCATATATCATCATCATCATCATCATCATCATCATGTCGCGCCGCCAACGCGGATATCCTTGACCCTCTCTCGCCATTTCTCCCTATCATTCATCGCCTCCGGCAGGTCTTCAGGGTTACATCCTGTGTCCTCACATAGTTGCTGTATGTATGTTCGTGCTGGTCGTCCCGCTCTTGCACATCCATATGTGGGGGTCCACAGGAGTACATCGCTTATGAGCTCGTCCTTGCTTCTCCAGCAGTGTCCTGCGTGTCTGGTTCGTCGAACTTGTATAGTTTTCGTGATGGGGGGCAAGTGTCCGTATAGTTGGAGTCTTGTGGGGTGTTGTTGCCAGGACTTGTTTAATACTGCTCTCAACATTCTTGTGTAATTTCCGTCCAGCCTCCTCTCCAGCCGCTTCGTAAGCGTCCATGTGGTGCATCCATATAGCAGTATCGACACAACCATACATTTAATATATATATGCATAAAGAGGATTTGGCATCAAATAACAAACAATGGTTGATATGCCATAAAATACAACCGAACCAAATCATATATAAGTAAAGTTGGCGACCGTAGTAAAGGGCAACTTGAAGGCTCCCTTTTCAATAGCTACTACACCAAGGTATAGGGGAGGGCGCTACTCCTTTCCCTGGATTGCTCCACTTTACCCTTGATACAGACCTTATAATGCTGAGTGTTAAGGAAGGAGGTATCAAGTACCATTTTTAAAGTCTTTGGTCTGACTCAACCTGGTATTGAACCCAAGTCTCCCGGACCATTGGCGAACACTCTACCCACTAGGCCAATATAATATATATGTATATATGTATAAAGAGGATTTGGCATTAAATAACCGACAGAGCTTGATATGTGATAAAATCCGACAATGCCAAATCATATATATTCAATATGTATGTATAAAGAGGATTTGGCATTAAATAACGTACAATAGTTGATATGCCATAAAACCAACGCAACCAAACTAAACCAAACCATTAGAAGAAGCTGACTGTGAAGAGGTGTCTTGGATATGACACGACTACATCACGTAATAAGGCTCTAATTCCAGAGATCATGGGAGTTTGGATTGCCTCTTCATTGCCATTATTTTCTGGTACACACTGACCCGGAATAGTAGTACTTGTTAGGATCCCATCAATGAGTTAAATAGATCCATTTTAACATCATTCGTATTCAGTTGTAATACTTGATAATATATAACCGTAAATTATTTTTAATTAAGATGGTTGGTTGGTTGGTTGGATTTCTATGGCATATCAACCTTTGCTGCTTATTTAACGCCAAATCCATTTTTTTGCAAATAGTCAGTTCTATTTCAAACAATTAATTTTAGCATGAGTACACAATTTAATTGTAAAAAACATTTCAAATTCAAGCTATTCAGTTTATTCAAACAGTTCTAATTCAGTCAATTCAATTTAGTATAAGTATAGATTTTGGTTACACAGTTAAATGTCAATACAATTCCATATTAAACAATACAGTTTAGTGTAAGTACAGTTTCAATATCAAAAACAATTCCATTTTAAACAATTCAGTTGAGTATAAGCACACCGTTTAAATGTAAGTACACAGTTTAATTGTCAAAAACATTTCTATTTCAAGCTATCCAGTTTAGGCAAACAGTTTTATTTCAAACAATTCAGTTTAGCATAAGTGTGCAGTTTACTTCTATTTAACTCATGGATAGGGCCCTATCAGGTGCTACTATTCCGGGCCAGAGTGGACCTGGGAGCAACGGCAATGAAGGGGTGCTTCGGATTCCCTAAAGCTCCAGCATCACTGGAACCTCACCATCAGATTGTTTAGTGTCATATCCAGAACACTCATTGGGTTGGGTGGGGGTCTTACTCCTCTACAGAGGTGCAGTTGGTATATTCTACAGACTCAGCAGACTGGGCAATTTTATTAAGAATAATTACTTGACGCTATAATTCTTTAATAAGGATTATTATTAGTTACTTGAAACCACATAACAGCGAGCAAATAAATGATTATCACTATATAATTACTTGAAACCATCTAATTATTGGTATTCGACGGAAATACTCGAAAACACACGACTGTATACAGTTATTTGGTCTCATGAGCAGTGTATACCGTGATCTCCCCGACCGAAGATCGAACCCGTGACCACAGAATGCAGGACCGAAACATAACCCTAACCTCTCTACCAATGAGCCAACTGTTCACCTCGAACACAAAGGACGCCAAATCAACTAGTCAACTAGTTACGTAACCAGTTAACCTGATGTATCTTCCAAGTTACATCCGTACTCTTTACAGAGGACACAGTCACCTGCAGGGCCACGTCTCAATGTATCTTGCAAGTTACATCTGTACTCTTTACTGCGGAAACGGTCACCTCCAGGGTCACATCTTCCAATGTGCGATGTGAATTGGTGGCTCAGTAATAGAATTTCGACTCTGCATTCTGTGGTCGTTGGTTCGATCTTCAGTGGAGGAGATTACGGTATACTCAGCTGATGAGACTTAATTATCTCGAACAGCTGTCTGGTGTTTCCGTACGTCGTGCGCAAGTGTTCGCCGGGTTTTCTGGTCATGGTAATTCAATTTACAATTAAAAAAAAATGCAGAATTTACATTCATGGAAAAAGATTCTTTAAAAAAATTGCTTTTTTAAAAAGATATTTATTGAATAACATCTACATAATTGATAGTTCTCGCGTCATTGTTTTGTCTTTCGTAATCAGATGACCTTTACCCCTGTAAATTATATTCGCTTGTTTTCTTTCCATGAACAGAAAAAGACAACCGCAGACACGACACCGATGATAACCCAATGATATAGTTACAATATCTATGAAATAATGTGGAACCTCTTCGTGCGAAAATAATGTTAATGCCCCCTATTACAAAAGTGGTTATTGTTGTATAGCCATGACCAACTATACAAACACATATGCATGCAAAATCATAACGACGACACAATAAAGACGAGCGACACAGTTCTTTAGAAAAATATACCTCTCAATTTATTTGAAAGGGTTGTGTGTGAGAGGGAGTTGGAGACCGAACAGAACTGCAACATATTGACCCCCACTCTTATAAGCCATAACAGCGTTTCTTTCCCGTTCTCCTGGGCTGCTCAACCGGGGGCCTGGGGGCCAGCCTCTATGGTACTTGGTCCTCATTACAGCATCTTCTCTCCAACTGCAACTGCTCAATCGGGGGTCTTGAGGGCCCCCTCTGCTCGGTGCTGGTTTTCTCTACCGTATCTTTCTCCAACTCACTCGAACTTCTTGTGCACCGAGTTATATTATTGTTTTACGCCCACTCAATCTCTTCCCATAACTGGCCAACGGAATATGCAACTTCCGCCGTTTTGGAATGGCATGTTTGATCATCATCGAGCGGAAATAGCTGTCATGCAGTTAACAGGTCACCCTCTTCCGGTGCATCAGTTTGTGACTGCACCGTGGGATTTTAACCCTGTCCCATATTGTCAGCCCAGCTCGCCTATGCAACCTCTTCCCATAACTGGCCAACGGAATATGCAACTTCTGCCGTCTTTGGAATGGCATGTTTGGCCGGGTCGGGGGTCAATATACAACATTATGAGCTTTCCCCAATGGTGAGATATTCCTAAAGAGAAGTTGTTTTTTTATTCAAGTCATGCTCCGCGAGTGAAGAACAGGGTTGATTGGAAATGATTAGAAAGGTTTAGCTCTCTCGATTAGAAAGGATAAGATCGTATGTAATGCCAGAATTTCAGAGTTGATTTTTAAAGAAAGCAAACAATTGTTAACTTAAAGACGGATGCAATGAAATTTTTCAATCTTCATCTCTTCTTATGCCGTTTTAATAAGCTACGGTTAGAAAATATAAATAACCCTTCGTATTATATCCAGATAAGTGGAGGGGAAATCTTGTTTTGTATCCTTTTGAGTAAACTGATGAAAAGCTTGCTATGAAAAAAAAGGTGTTATTCATAGTTTTGTGTAGGTATACCTGTTTCTGATTTGTTTCGTTTTTGTGTATTCGTTCGTCAGATTGTATACCTGTGTGGAAATGCAACTGTATTACTTTGTTTTTATTTATCTTTTTTTTATGATATAAAATGCATGAAACTAATTAGCGCAATGAAGAAAAAGAGACAAAAGGAAAGAAGGAAGGAAATTAAAGTCAGATTAGAAAGTTATGCGTAAAAAGTGAATGATGAAAAGAAAACCGTCATTTCTAAAAGCTGGTGTTGAAAATCCTTTTCTTTTTTGTAAATGCATCGAATTTCCTGAAAAGATCAAATAATTTCTAAATCGACCCTTTTTTCTTGAGTGGATTCATTTAAAATGTTGTTATGAAATTAGTTAATCATTCTACGAGTCTTTCTGACTTTTTTTTCTTTCTTTCTTTCGTAGACAGTTATTATCACAGTGAATTTTTCCCTGATGATCGAATCAGTTTATTTCCTTTTTTAATTTCAATTTCGAATTTTTTTTACCGTGCTTCATTTTACATCTTTTTTTTTTTTCACTTTTGAATTCATCCATTTATTAATTTCTCTATTTGCATCCTCCCACCACTTTCTAATTTTTGTTTCTTGGGTTTCTTCTTTCCTTTACTCTAAATCCTTTTTTTCTTTTTGCTCCTTTTTTTTTTATCTATCTTTTTCTTTCCTTCTCTTTGTTCTTTCCCTTTTTCTCATTCTTTTTTTTAAATACTTTCATTTTTCTTATTACTCTTTTACATTTTTCTTTCTTTTTCTCAATCTTTCAGGTTGCTTTTTTTTTTTCACTTTCTTTAGATTCTTCATTAGTTTTGGTGTAGTGGTTGACTACCACAATGTGATAAACGAGTTTTAGATACAGAGGCGCTATTATGTTCAGTTTAGGACTAGTACCGGACATTGACCAAGCGGTTAGAGTGTTCGCCAATGGCCCGGGAGACCTGGCTTCAATCCCAGATCCAGTCATACCAAAGACTCAAAAAATGGTAATTGATGCCTCCATGCTTAACACTCTGCATTATAAGGTACGGATCAAGAGTAAAGTGGAGTAATCCAGGGAAAGGAGTGGCACCCTCCCCTACACCTCGGTGTAGTAGCTATTGAAAAGGGAGCCTTCGGGTCACCCTCGACTATGGTCGCCAACTTTTCTTGCCCTTGGTATTGGTATGAACCCCTTATCCCCACTAGTAATAAGTATGATAGTTCTATCACTGTTCTTCTACGAGGTTGGCTTCGGCACTGACTAACCCACGGAGGTTGATATGCCATCAAACAAAGAAACCAAACCAAACACATTTTACCTTTTTTTTCTGTGTGTCTTGCAGTTACCAAAAGAAAAAAAACATTGAATGAAACTTCATCATAAAAACAGTTCCCTAAACAACAACTTACTTAATCCAGTGAGTTTTATATTGATTGAAGCGACTCTGAAATTCCTCTTGGGTTGTGAAACTGTGACACTGATTTTCTTTTAATGTCCTTCAAATCCTCAAATCTCATTTTTCTTTCTTCGTCTCTTTCTTTCAGTTTCTTTCGTTTTCTCTCTTTTTCCTTTTTTTCTTTACATTTTCTTTATTTTTTCTCATTTGATTTTTTTTCACTTATGAATTTTCATTCTTTGATTTTTTTTAAATTTTATTTCCTTCTTTCCTTTTTCTTGATTACATTTCATCTGATTTTTTTCAATCTTTAAATTTTCATCGTTTTCTTCCCCATTTTTTAATATGCTGTATGTTAAAAATATCTTTTAAGATTGGTCATTCTCTTTTCAGCCACTTTTTTGGGTTTTTTCTTTCCTTTTTTTTTCTCAATTTTTTCTTTTCTCTCATTCTTTCAATTTCCTATTTTGTTCTCTCTCTCTCTCCCTCTCTCTCTCTCTCTCTCTCTTCTCTCTCTCTCTCTCTCTCTCTCTCTCTCTCTCTCTCTCTCTCTCTCTCTGTTCTGTTCTGTTCTGTTTGTTGACTTGAGTCTTTCTTTCTTTCTTTCTTTCTCCTAGTCTATCTATCAATCTATCTATCTCTTTCTTTCTTTCTTTCTTTCTTTCTTTTCTGTAACCATATCTATCTATCTATCTATCTATCTATCTATCTCTTTCTTTCTTTCTTTCTTTCTTTTCTGTAACTTTATCTATCTATCTATCTATCTATCTATCTATCAACTTTACTAGTTTCACCCACATTTTTCTCTTTATCTATTTTCATACTATAGTTTTTAGTGTTTTTTTTTCACTCATGATCTTCACTGTCTCTCGTTTCTCTCTTTTTCCACTTAAAAAATCTTCTTTTGCAATTTTATCTGCTCTTTTTCGACTTGCTACTCCAAAGCTATTACTACTCGATCTTTTAACCCATAGAGATCAATCAACGGGATTTATACAAACATTCTAGGAGGAATGGTACTATTTACCAACCCCTCCGCTCGGGCAGGATATGACACAAGGTCAATTTTTAAGCGGAGTTTAACAGGTTTTGAATTCAGAGTTTTCCTTCTCCTAGACTAGTTGCCTCACCAAGGCTGAAGAACCTAGTCCGTCCTACTATTTACCCATAGCTGGAGGGAGAATAAGGGGGTTCATACCTTTCCCAAGGGTATTTGCCCGAAAGTGAACGTAATAGCGCGACTGGAGTACGAACTCGCGTACTACGATTCCGCAGTTCATCGCTTTAACCATTACACCACGAGGACACCCCGGAGGAATGGTAGGAGCGGAAGTTGAATGTGGTAAACGGAAGTGAGTTGACATGCAACGAACACGGTGACACCTTGGGAGTTTTCTTGCCAATCTTGAAAGAAAAATAACAATGGTTGTTGCTGAGACTCGTTCCACTCTTGTTACTTTTCAAGAAAAAATAACACGAGGACTTTGGTAAAAAATAGGAATTCAAGATGGAGGTTGATGGAGAAGCGAAAAAAAAAAAATCAGGAACTGAAACGATAAACGAGGAATCTATAGTACAACATTTAGTTTTTGCCTACATCTTAGTTTAACACAGCAAAAAACGGCACATTGCAGCGATATTTTTGTTTTTGAAATACTTTGAAACGCTCTAATAAAGATAATACATTTTTTGGTTAGGTTTTGTTAGATTTTATGGCATATCAACCATTGTTGGTTATTTAATGTCAATTTTTTTATACATATATTTTAGATATATATGATTTGGTTTGCTTGAGTTTTATGGCATATCAACCATTGTAGGTTATTTAATGCCAAATCCTTTTTATACATGTATTATAAATATATATGATTTGGTTTATTTGAATTTTAAGGCATATCAACGATTGTTGGTTATTCAAAGTCAAATTCTGTTCATACATATATATTAGATATATGAGTTATAAACATTTTGTATATAAAATTTTTAAACGAACATGAGCTCTTTTTTTTGCACACTGTTAAATAGTTTCACTTATTTCTCTCGATTAGGAATAAATCTATTTATAAATCTCATTTATTTGCTCACAGTTAAATCATTTTGCTTAATTCTATCTAATACGAATAAATCTCTTAACTAGTAATCATTTGTTTGAATTCAGGTAAATGTTTTCAAGTATTGCTACTTAACACTAACTATTCTATTAAACATTACTCATTTGTGTACGCACTGTTAAATTATCACAAATGGGTCCGAGTATTGCAACGTATCACTAACAATTCATTTAAACATCATTCATTGGTTGACACACAGTTAAATGATCAAACAGTTTTATTTCAAGCAATTCAGTTTAGCATAAGTACACACTTTAAATGTCAAACAGTTCTCTTTGACCCATAGATAGGACCCTATCAAGTGTTACCAATCTGGGCCAGAGTAGACCTGGGAGCGATGAAGGGGTACTCCGCATTCTCCAAAGCTTCCCCATTACGGGAGCCTTACCATCAGATTGTTTAGTGTCATATCCAGGACACTCGTTGGCGGCAGTTCTTACCCCTTTGCAGAGGTGCAGTCGGTATATTCTACAGCCTCAACCGACTGTGCCATATTAATAAAGATATTTCAAGTAGAGTTTTCCACCTAACAATTATCATGCGATTACGTTAACTTAGACAATGATTCGATTTCTGTATTTTTGGCATTTAGTTATTTACTAAGCACAACTATGATGTGGCACAAGAGCAGGAGTAAGGGACAGGGCACCCAGTGAGGATCAAATTCACTAACAATGATCCGAAAATCCATCTGCCAAAGTATGTCATTACGTGAGGTCCCCAGTATGTCTAGTATTTACCAGAAATTGAATAGAAATGTATGTAATGTTAAGTTCACAATAATAACCTTGAATTCAACATCTTTAATCCCGTGAGTTTTTTATTGGCCGAAGCATCTCTGAAACTCCTGTTTAGTTATGGCGGGAAGCTGTGCTGTAGCATTTTTTAATGCCTTGAACACTTTCAAATCTCTTAACCGGAACATTTTCTTAAGGAAAAAAGAAAAAGCCGCACCAAGCTATATATGATAGTACTTGATACCTCGCTTAACACTCAGCATTAAAAGCTAAGGATCAAGGGTAGTGGAAAAATCTAAGGAAAGTAGTAGCGCTTTTCCTACATTATGGTGTAGTAGGTAATCAAAAGGGAGCTTTTGACTCGCCCTTGACTAGGGTCGCCAACTTTACTTTTACTTTATATATATATATATATATATATTCTCAGAAATGTACTTATCTACTCGAATTCAAATCCTGGACAAGTTTGTTTGCATTTTATATTGAGCCAATTGTCTTGAGAAAGGAATGCGTCCAGCTATTCTACTTCGAACTAAGAGTAAATAATCGGGGAGACTGAGCTCTTTAACCTTGGTAAGGCAATCGGCTTAGGAAAAGAAAAACTCTGAATTCAAACTTGTTAAACTCTGCGTAAAAATCTAACCTCATGCTCGTGCGGACGGTTTGTTAATTACACACACACACATTTTTTAAAGTACCCTGGCGAGACTCAAATTTGCTTTCACATCATCTCAACAGCAGTTTACACATAATTTAAATTATTTGCTTTTCTTTGCACACTTCAATTCTACGTTGGCTGATTGGTTGCTTGGTTATTTGGTTTTTAATGGTATATCAACCATTGTGGATTATTTAATGCCAAATCTTGTTTTGATATACGTATATGTAAGTGAATAGTTTGTAAGGAAATATATTTTACTAAAACTTACTCTTGGTATTGCTGAATTAGTCATTATTAAGTGCGGGTGTCCTCTTGGTGTAATGGCTACAGCGATGGACTACGGAATCGTAGTAAGCGAGTTCGAACTCCAGTCGTGCTATTACGTTTAATCCCCGACAAATACCCTTGGGAAAGGTATGAACCCCCTTATCCTCCCAGCTATGGGTTAAATAGTATCACTACTGTTCTTCTCGAAGGATGGCTTTGGCATTTGATAACCTACAAAGGTTGATATGCCAAGAAACCAAACCAAATCCATTATTTAGAAAAAAGTTATGATTGTTTGTTTTGTGTTACGAAGTCCAACGAATTAGTTTTGCCGGTAAATGACAAACGGGGAGGGAGATTTAGGTATATTAGCATGAGTAGTAAATGATTTCGTGAGTTAAAATAAATAGACGATAGAATTTTTTTTATTCTCCTCGAATAAGGGTATAAAGTAAAAGTTACAGATTGACTGAATAGTCAGAGTAGGGGCTTATTTGATCTATTTTATTTATTTTTATTTTTTTATTCTTTCAGAAGTACTAGTATAGGATAGATTTGTGGTTGGATACGCGTAGGTTTTGTTAAAGTTTTAGTATCGCTAGGGGATTAGCATTTAATATGTACAACATGGACTTGGACAAAGCATTTAAAATACAATCTTACCTCGTTATCGAATCCGGAAGTAGTCGATCGAAACCGGATGAAGTAATGACAACATTATATAGTCGAGGGGCGCGAAACGCCCTGTTTTCATTGGCTAATGCTGAATGACATATGTTAATAAAGAACAGTCGAAGTCCATCCTTACTGTTTTTTTAATTGTTTTAAGCAATGTTACAGTGTGAGGCACGTCGCTATCAAGGAGGCGGTTTGACTCTTCTAGGGTCATGCTGGGGTTGCTGTTGGAGTCGATATGATGCGAAACCCGAAATCAGCGAGGAAAACAGTGCATCACTGATGACCTTCCTTGATGCATCTAGAATGTATGACTTAAATAAAATGATGGTATGGCAATAAGAGAAGGAAAATGAAATGGGAGAATAATTGATTTTGCTTCGCTTTCTCAGTTTAATTGTCTTTGTGGTTTCGTACCTATTGACCTAGTACGTAAAGTATTCGCCAATGGCCCGGGGAGACCTGGGTTCAATATCTGGTCGAGTCATACCAAAGACTCAAAAAATGGTACTTGATGCCGCCTTGCTTAACACTCAGCATTATAAATTATATATCAAGCGTAAAGCGGAGCAATCCAGGGATAGGAGTGGTGCCCTCCCCTACACCTCGGTGTAGTAGCTTATAAAAAAGGAGCCTTCGGGTCACCCTCGACAATGGTTGCCAACTTTACTTAATATCAAAGTATCATTGTAGATGAACAGAAATGATATTATTCGACCCATTGCTGGGGGGGTGAGACTTTTCTCAAGGGTGTTAGTTTGAAAGGTAAAGTAATATCACAATATATCATACATAATTGCATGGTGTCAAATAACTATTTTTGTTTAACAATGATCATTTGTTTACTAATGATCTGTAAACAATTATAGCTTCAAGTCACTACTTATAATACAAATAATTTATAATATAAATATAATAATTTTATAAAAGTTGGCGACCATAGTTAAGGTTGACCCGAAGGCTCCCTTTTCAATAGCTACTACACCAAGGTGTTGGGGAGGGAGCTACTCCTTTCCCTGGATTGCTCCACTTTACCCTTTATTCTTACCTTATAATGCTGAGTGTTAAGCAAGGAGGTATCAAGTACTATTTTTGAGTCTTTGATATGAATCGACCTGGGATTGAACCCAGGTCTCCCAGGCCATTGGCAACCACTCTATTCATTAGGCCAATGATCGGTTCGAATAGTTTTATAATACAATGAATATAATAATAAATATAATACATCTAATACAATAAATATAATAATCTTAAAATACAAACAATTTACATATAATCAAATTATAGTAAGTATTAATATCTGACAATTTTCAAATAGTTTGGTTCGGTTTAGTCATATGGCACATCAACCATTATAGGTTATTTAATGCTAAATCCATTTTCAGAGGTTTGTGGAGAATTGAAAGAAAGTTAGGGAGTTGAGACAAGACACTGGACGAAGACGGTCGACTTGGGGGCTCGATGAGGCGAGACGAATTTGGGCGCCATGGGTGCCGCACGAGATAGGGGCCAGATGAAGAAGCCAGCATAAAAAGATTGTGTCTCTCTCCTCATGTCGAAACCTTTAACTCAAAAGTAATAAAAAGGTTTCGTACCTGAACAAAGAAGTCGTTACGTGTTTTCGAATTTCAAGATTCCTGTGTTCTACGTTATGTATATATGTTATTAACATTCGATGTCCATTTCGCACATGGCGTTAATTGTGGCTATGTAACATCTCAATTTGGACCCTAGTTCCAAGCAAAAAAAAAACCATCTTCCTTAGAACGGCTGTAATAAGAAACGACCCCTGCGAGTGTTTTCCAACAGTATATAACACCAAAACCTCCAAAGTTTAATCTGAAAAATCTATTGATTTTAACGGCATGTCAACCCGTCAAGAATTATTTCATGCTCAAAAGTTAGGGAATCGGGTTCATTGTACGTTCATGTTTATAATTTTTGTGTAATTATTTCTTAAGGTTATTTTTTGCACACAGTCCTATTGAATACTAATGATTTTCAAACAGATAAATCGGACCCTAACAGGTACTATCACTCTAGGTCTGAGTCGACCTGGGAGTAATAGCAATCAAGGACTATTCTACTCTCTCTCTCTCTCTCTCTCTCTCTCTCTCTCTCTCTCTCTCTCAATCTACAGAACAAGATCAACAAGATATAGTTTAGTGTCAATACCAGGACATTGCTTTTTGAAGGAATCTCACCTCTCTGCAGAAGATGTGGTCATCGTATTCTAAACCTCACCAAGTGTTACGTATTGACCCTTGACCGAGCCGTCAATCAGAGATGCACCTGTTTAAATAAGCGAAAGAATATCATGGGATCTAATCGGAAGTGGGCGTTATGAAATAATATATGCAGATGCCCGCGGCAGTTGAGTCAGTTGGGACAGTAAAGGTCGGAGTCAAAGCCAGCTTGGAGTCACTGAAAGCGCGCCCGCTGGGGCCTGTGGCCCATACCAGGCCTCCGGTTGGGCAACCCTGGCCGAGAAGCAGGTCTTAAGTGGGTCTTAAAGATAACACAAGAGAAGAAGTTATGGGTCAATATGGCAGTCTGT
Source organism: Sepioteuthis lessoniana (assembly GCA_963585895.1). NCBI lineage: Eukaryota > Metazoa > Mollusca > Cephalopoda > Myopsida > Loliginidae > Sepioteuthis > Sepioteuthis lessoniana. The sequence goes on along the minus strand of OY757936.1, from coordinate 44,473,816 downwards.
TTTGTCTCCCCGCCCACCGTCCGTCTGTCTCACACAAACCACAGAAGCTTCAACCCCTTACGAAAGAATAAAAATACTTATATATTCTTATAAAGAAGTGTTGTCCTTCATTACATCAACGACAATACAACATAACTAGACAGAAGCTGGGATACTCCTTCACACAACCAATTTACAATCCTCATTCATCCTCCACTCTGCACAGAGCCGTCAGTGGGAATAAGGGTACTCCTAGTAGAGGGAAAAGACCCACCAAATGGATTAGTTGAGTGTATGACTTTAAATTGCATATGGTAATAAATTTCAAGTTCTGGACCTCTAAGGAGTGGAGAATAACCCTCCATTGCCATTACTCTCAAGTCCACTCTGACCCAGAATATTGATACCTGTTCGAGTCCCATCTATCAGTAAAAAGATCTGTTTGAACTGGCCAATTCGGCTGGAGCTGCAGAATACGTCGACTGCATCCCTGCAGAGGGTAAGCCTTCCTCAACAAGTGTCCTGTATATGACACTAAACAATCTGATGGTGAGGTTCCAGTAATGCTGGAGCTTTGGGAAATGTTGAGCAAGCGGTTGAACGTTCTATCACTGAATCTCTGTTTACGCCAAGTAGGTAATTATTAAAAGTCCTCGTGAAATAAAGATAATATGTGTATAAAATGTTATGGTCAGGTTTTTATAACTCATCAACGAATAAAAACGAAGATGGCGACATAGAAGAGACATCAGAGCGACACAAGTCGACAAGACGAGTGACTGAAGAAGCGAAGTGAAGAATGAAGTGAAGCGAGATGAGGAGATTGGAGCAAACCGATCATTGTGTTTCGTATAGACAAATACATACAACATAGACCATAAAGTAAGAACCATATAATGTAGAGTAGCCGATCAAAGAGCTAAGCAACACATATGCAGAGATTAGTCTCAATATACTTTTTGGTTCTTTAATTTTTTTTTTTTTTTTAATTAAGCAACACTTAGAATTGAGAAGCAGACAAATAATCGGTGCCAGAAACACATTTCCATTCGTAGATGATGATGTCAATGAGAAATACATAAAATATCAAAGGATATTCACAGTGAAAAACAACTAATAATTAATAAAAAAAAAAAGAAGTTCTTACGTAATGGTTTTTATCACGGTTTGATTTTGGCGGAAAGGAAATAATTATAAAAATCTGATTGGTAACAAGCTCCGTTATGACGTTAGTTGATAAAATCCCAAATGTTAATCTGTCTTTATACTATTACAAAGTTTTAATATATGTAGATATTTAACTTAGACCAAGATTTTCCTCATATGTTTGGATGATTCTGCTCTCTTTATATAATGGCATATCAACCTTTGTGGGTTATTTGATATTAAATTCATCTTTCTAGAAGAATCGTAGTAGTACTATTGAACTAATACCTGAAGGAATAAGATAGTTTATACCTTTCTTAAGAGTGGTAATTTACTAAGCTTTTTGCTTAGATGTAGTACAAGGCTGTATGAATTGGGCACCTAATGAGAATCGAACTCACTCGTGTAGGTTTGCTAGTCTACCTTGCTAACCATTACACCACCCGAGGTGCCCTTATACCTTTCTCAAGAGTATTAGTCTAAAAAGAACATAATAGTGCTACTGGAATTTAAATTCACTTACCCCAATGTCGCAGTCCAGCATGTTTGCCACTACACCACTGGGACCTTCTTTTGTTAGGGCATGATTGGTTGCATAGTTAGTTATTTTTACGGCATGGGTTATAATATGTAGAAGTCAGTCTTGTCTACAGTTATATACAGTCAAGCAATTATTACAGTTTAATACGTATAATTATGTATTAGCAACCATTTATATGTATTCCTATCTGATATCGCCAAGTCGGAGGGCTCTTAAAATACGCTGGCAATAAACTTCACCTGGTCCAGTTCAGGAGATCTAGGCCGTGTAGAGTACTCCACATTGTCAATACTCCTTGGTCCACTCTTCCCCGAAGTGGTTCTACTTGTAAGGCTCCTTGTATAGAGATTAAACAGATCTGTTTGAAAAAGATATTCTTGATATGACATGACTCTTGCAAAAAAATCTCTCTTGATAAACAACCTATAGACGGATCCCTAACCAGTACTTCTTTGGATTAGGAATAATGGTATTAAAGTGTTATTCTACCTTTTCTATAGCTGCAAAACTAAATGGTAACTAAATAATCTTCTTTCGTTTCAGCCTAATTTGAAATAAAGTCGACTTGTTTCCTGTAATTACCAAAAAGTGACAACGTCTTGAAAAAGCTACTAAGAAGTGACATCATTTTAAAAAAAGGTGCTAATGAGTGATCTCATCTTGAAGAGGCTGCTAACAATGGAGCCCGTCGTTTAGGGGTACTAATAGGTGATGCCATATTGATAGGTATGTAATAAAGATACATAATCTTGAAGGGGGTTCTAAGTAGCTACATCATTTTGAAGGGGGATCCCAAAAAGTGACCCCATCTTGAAGGGTATGCAAACTGGTGATGCCATCTTGAAATGAATTAATGAAGTCATACCATCTTGAAGAGTATTCTAAGAAATGAGATTATTTTGAAGGTAGTGGTAACAAGTGAACCCATTTTAAAGGGAGTGCTAAAAAGTGGGCCCATCTTGAAAGGAGTGGTTTAAAGTGTTGCCATTTTAAAGGTAGTGCAAAGAAGTGACCACAACTTGAAGTGGTTGCTTAGAAATGATTCCATCTTAAGGAGGGATGCTCAGTGAACCCTTCAATATGCGGCTTTCATACTATGCATTTTCCATTTTTTTCCTTGAAAGGCTCTTTTTTTAAGTGAGAATATTACAGCTGCAACATATAACCTTTTATTTTAAGAAGAGTATTTCATAAAACTAATTATTGACAACTTGATTTTCTTTTAAATCAATATAAGAGTTATTTTTCAGATGCAAAAACAATTATTAAAGTAATTCCCAGCTCTTACAAAAATTTGTTCATATTTGTTATGCCTCCTGTCACATCCGAAAGATTTTTACTGAAAGCTGCAAAAATCAATTTTGAGCTAAAATAAAAAGCGCAAATTTTTATTTTTATAATCTAAATTCAGTTTTTCTGTTTGCTTTATTTATGGAGGTTTTTAGTCATAACATTTTTATTGGAAGTCTTCATTGACGTCATTTGGATATTACTTAAAATACTTATGTCTGAAGCGTGATTCATGTTTATTTTTTAACTTAAGTCTCTTTATATCAGATTATAATGATTAGCATCTTTCAATGGTCAAATGAGATGCAAGAGTAAAGTCCAATGCTTTAGCCATTAATAAGTACCAATTTATACAGCCATTTGTATGAGTTGGATTTTAAAAAAATTAAATACTGTGAACAAAGATTGATTTCTTTTCCTATTTAGCTTTTATTAATGTTTTATTAGCTTGTTGTTTTAAGAAGAAAATAATACATCAAACTTTTACTTTCCCTTGGATTGAGAATTCTTTAAAAGAAAACTATTTATAGATGCGGGAGTTTTAGCTTTTTAACACTCAAGGTTTGGAATAAATTACATTTTGAGATGCGCAATATTCAAATATTAGCAAGTTTTGTATAAAAACAACTTGTTTCTTTATTTCCATACTTCTATGAACTTAATAAATACTATTGTGATTCAAAAGTTCTGGCAACATGGAGCACACTTCGGTTGTTCGGGATGCTTTGCAGATGTTTTGTCATCAACAAACCACGCTGAACTGTAAGATGCCAAGCTTGCCTTATCATCTCCAAGTGCTGCTCGACGTATTTGGCTCGATGACTTGGAGCAAATCCTATGAATCTACGTTTTTTTGGCCTACATGACCTTATCTGATCATCGTGATTCTTGCAAATTTCTTCAACCATCTAGTATTGTACTGTGATCAACTGTGTTTTGTCATCAACAAATCACGCTGGACTGTGAGATGCCAAGCTCACCTTATCATCTCCAAGTGCTGCTCGACGGATTTGGCTCGATAACTTGGAGCAAATCCTATGAATCCACGATTTTGGGCCTACATAATCTTGTCTAATCATCGTGATTCTTGCAAATTTCTTCAACCATCTGGCTATTGTACTGTGATCAACTGTGCTTTAAACTTTCGCCCAATAAATATTATTTGTTATTTCCATGGCATCATGACCCAATTCGAATTCGTAATATATAACTTCTCGTATTGGATAGTATTGCACGTTTATCTGTGTGACTTTTAAATCACTTACAGTATAAAGATCACACTCAGTAGCCTTTTTTGGTCCCCGGCTCCGGCTGGGCCGCCTTCAGGTGGATGAAGGATCAATGACAAACGAGCATTGTATTAGACCACTTTGGTCAAGTTCAAGCTATGAACAGGGACACGTTTCGGACTCACGTAATATATCGAGTGAATCCAAGTCCAGCTTGCTCATTTGGCTCACTTTGCTCTAAGTGAGCCGATGACCAGCGTAGGTTCAGCAGGGCTTGAGCTTCGGCTCGTGCCCGACATCCCACAAACTAAACCCTCATTATAAACGACCTGATGTCAAGTTCTGTCTTGTGGGAGGCAGAGACAGATATTCACACACAAAAGAAAGTATTGCACACCAAGCCTCTTCCAAGATTAGAACTCGTCTCGTCGAGTCTTTTTCGTACGAAGATAGCTTTTACGCAACCCCCACGCGTATCTCTTTTTTCTAATTGAGTGTGGTAATAAGTTTCTTTTGTACAGGATCTAAAACAGAAATCTTGAAATTCTACCTCCTTTAATCACATTCAGGGTGTCTCAAAATAGATGCAACTCATTAATATGATAATGATTTATTATTGAGACAAGTGCAATGGTGGTCATTTGGAACACATCTTGTGAAAAATGCATTCTTTGAGTTAAAGACATCAAATCAATTTTTTTAATTGTTATTATATCAGCTCCCAGGACATGCAATCTTTTTTTGAGCTTCGTCTCAGGAATAAATCATTATCCTATTAATAGGTTTTGAGACAGTTTGGAAAGATTTTGTTTCGAAATAAGCTGTGACGGAAAATATTTTCCTCTCTTGTCCAAGGCATTGTGATCTAGGATTAATAGTTGTTATAGTATGCTATTTTCAAATTTGAAACAAAAATGAACACTACATTATTGCTAGTCGAGTTATCAGCAGTCCCATACATATTGAGACACCCGGTTAAGTTATAGGTCAATATAACAATTATATCTTGTCTCTCTCCGTCCGTCTCTCTCACACACCACTGAAGCTTCAACCCCTTTTTATTTCATAAAGAAGGGCTGTCCTTCATCCTTCAACCGCTATACAACAACCCTATACATGTATTCGTCATCTTAATTTATAGATCCTTACATCTTTGGAAAATAACATGTTAACCATTTTTTAAGTCTACATTTCCAGTAGTCAACTCTATATTTTTCGAGTGTTCCCAAAATATGTTTATATAGGATTTAGCAAAAATACTTCGCACATATTAAACAGTTGCATGTGTGATACAAGTGAACTAAGTATTATAGTAACTGTTATTCCATGAAGCAAGGGTCTTATCATTTTTCCTGTTACAATTCGTTACGATCACTATGTGAACTGGTGTACACAGTATGCTTACTCTTGAAAAGTTTTTTTTTAAACTGATGAATCAGTAATTGCTACACAGTGAGCTTTTCAGGCTCATTTTATGTTATGACGGAATGATACTGTTCCGGATAGAAATTCGTTGAAAATATCTGAATCACGAGTTCATCAATTAAAGGAAAGCCACCTGGAAGAATTAAAGGATGCTATTCGCCAAAAAGTGGTAGAAATACCGCCAGACATGACTCTTGGTCTTTTTCTTAACTTTTAAAAACATGGCTAATCCAAGCCATGATCGCAACCGATTGTATCTGAAGGGAATTTATAAGTCATTAGCTAGATGGAGCTACCGTTGCTACTTGCCTAAGTTCATTTCCACCACATTGATGACAATTTAAAATGTTGAGGGTATTTCTATTGAACTCTGCTTTACTAAGGGTAACATCTGGATCTTAGTAAAAGAATACATTTTTGTTGATAATGAATCAGATGGAAATGAAATTTTTCGAATATCCAATTGATTTCCGCATAAATTCAATTTTTCGACTATTGACGATTACTTTATCGGTGATGAATAATCGTCAGATGGAAAGGGAAAAACAGTTTGTCTAAAACATAGAGGTATCCGTCGCTTTATTCACTCTGTTCAGTCTCCAATGTTGTGGAATCAGGAGGAAATGGATAATAGACCTAAGGAGTGGATTAAGGTCCATCATTCCCGGAATCAACTCGTCCTACGTTCACACAAACGTTTGTCTCCTCGTGACCCAGCCACCAAAAGAGAAAGAGAAGAATCGAGAAATCCGTCGTCTTATCACTACTACTACTACTATTAATAATAAATTTGACCTCACCAATAAACGGTATATGCACAACCCAGCACCTGTCCTAGAAAATAACACACATAAACTCCTATGGGACCTTGACATACACACGGATTACCTAATCTCGGCCAGAAGACCAGACCTAATAATAATCGACAAAAAAAAAAGAGTATATACAAAATTATCGACTTTGCTGTCCCGGCTGACCACAGAATAAAACTGAAAGAATGTAAAAAGAAGGATAAGTACCTCGACCTTGCTAGGGAATTGAAAAAAATTATGGAACATGAAGGTAACAATTATACCAATTGTAATTGGTGTGTTTGGAACAGCAATTAAAGGATTACTAAAGGGACTGGAGGACTTGGAAGTTGGCGGACGAGTGGAGACCATCAAACTACAGCATTATTAAGAACGGCCAGAATACTGAGAAGAGTTCTGGAGACTTGAGGAGACTTGCTGTCACTCAAACTCCTGTGAAATACTATAAGCTAACACTGATGTGAAAAACTCTAATGAGTAAATAATAATAATCATAATAATAATAATAAATGTAGATCAAGAAGAAAAAGAGCAGCAGCAGCAAAAACAAAAGCAAAAAAGAAAATTGGGGAAGGAATTGACTGTCTTTTTTTGTGTATACGTCAATCGTTGATTTATAGTCACAAAATCATTAATTTATGGAATTCATTTCTGAAGCCAAGAATTGCTCATAACCCTTTCATATTATGTGTGAATTTCATTTTTATTTCAAATCATTTATAGTCAATGCAAATCTTTTGGTCAAAAAAATCTTCTAAAATCAATGTATAGAATAAAAATGAAAAAAAATGTTAAAAATTGAAAGAAAGAAAGAAAGAGGGGATACAAGGCTTCATGGAATTAACAAGAAAGAAGAAAAAAACAAAGAAAAAAGCAAAGAAACAAAGGGGGTGGGGACAGAAAAGAAAGAAAGAAAGAGGGAATGGAAGGCTTCATGGAATTAACAAGAAAAAAGAAAGAAACAAAGAAAAAAGCAAAGAAACAAAGGGGTTGGGGACAGAAAGAAAGAAAGAAAGAAAGAAAGAAAGAAAGAAAGAAAGAATGGAAGGCTTCATGGAATTAACAAGAAAAAAGAAAGAAACAAAGAAAAAAACCAAAGAAACAAAGGGGGTGGGGAAAGAAAGAAAGAAAGAAAGAAAGAAAGAAAGAAATAGGGGATGCAAGGCTTCATAGAATTAACAAGAAAGAAGAAAGAAACAAAGAAGAAAGCAAAGAAACAAAGGGGTTGGGGACAGAAGAAACAAAGAAACAAAGAAAGAAAAAGGGGGATGGAAGGCTTCATAGAATTAAGAAGAAAGAAGAAAAAACAAAGAAAAAAGCAAAGGAACAAAGGGGTTGGGGACAGAAGAAAGAAAGAAAGAAAGAAAGAAAGAAAGAAAGAAAGAAAGATGGGATGGAATGCTTCATGGAATTAACAAGAAAGAAGAAAGAAACAAAGAAAAAAGCAAAGAAACAAAGTGGGTGGGGACAGAAAGAAAGAAAGAAAGAAAGAAAGAGGGAATGGAAGGCTTCAGAGAATTAACAAGAAAGAAGAAAGAAACAAAGAAAAAAGCAAAGGAACAAAGGGGTTGGGGACAGAAGAAAGAAAGAAAGAAAGAAAGAAAGAAAGAAAGAAAGAAAGAAAGATGGGATGGAATGCTTCATGGAATTAACAAGAAAGAAGAAAGAAACAAAGAAAAAAGCAAAGAAACAAAGTGGGTGGGGACAGAAAGTAAGAAAGAAAGAAAGAAAGAGGGAATGGAAGGCTTCAGAGAATTAACAAGAAAGAAGAAAGAAACAAAGAAAAAAGCAAAGGAACAAAGGGGTTGGGGACAGAAGAAAGAAAGAAAGAAAGAAAGAAAGAAAGAAAGAAAGAAAGATGGGATGGAATGCTTCATGGAATTAACAAGAAAGAAGAAAGAAACAAAGACAAAAGCAAAGAAACAAAGGGGGTGGGGACATAAAGAAAGAAAGAAAGAAAGAAAGAGGGAATGGAAGGCTTCAGAGAATTAACAAGAAAGAAGAAAGAAACAAAGAAAAAATCAAAGGAACAAAGGGGTTGGGGACAGAAGAAAGAAAGAAAGAAAGAAAGAAAGAAAGAAAGAAAGAAGGAAAGATGGGAAGGAATGCTTCATGGAATTAACAAGAAAGAAGAAAGAAACAAAGAAAAAACCAAAGAAACAAAGGGGGTGGGGACAGAAAGAAAGAAAGAAAGAAAGAGGGAATGGAAGGCTTCAGAGAATTAACAAGAAAGAAGAAAGAAACAAAGAAAAAAGCAAAGAAACAATGGGGTTGGGGACAGAAGAAAGAAAGAAAGAAAGAAAGAAAGAAAAAGGGGGAAGGAAGGCTTCATAGAATTAACAAGAAAGAAGAAAAACAAAGAAAAAAGCAAAGGAACAAAGGGGTTGGGGACAGAAGAAAGAAAGAAAGAAAGAAAGAAAGAAAGAAAGAAAGAAAGAAGGAAAGATGGGATGGAATGCTTCATGGAATTAACAAGAAAGAAGAAAGAAACAAAGACAAAAGCAAAGAAACAAAGGGGGTGGGGACATAAAGAAAGAAAGAAAGAAAGAAAGAAAGAGGGAATGGAAGGCTTCAGAGAATTAACAAGAAAGAAGAAAGAAACAAAGAAAAAAATCAAAGGAACAAAGGGGTTGGGGACAGAAAAAAGAAAGAAAGAAAGAAAGAAAGAAAGAAAGAAAGAAAGATGGGAAGGAATGCTTCATGGAATTAACAAGAAAGAAGAAAGAAACAAAGAAAAAACCAAAGAAACAAAGGGGGTGGGGACAGAAAGAAAGAAAGAAAGAAAGAGGGAATGGAAGGCTTCAGAGAATTAACAAGAAAGAAGAAAAACAAAGAAAAAAGCAAAGGAACAAAGGGGTTGGGGACAGAAGAAAGAAAGAAAGAAAGAAAGAAAGAAAGAAAGAAAGAAGGAAAGATGGGAAGGAATGCTTCATGGAATTAACAAGAAAGAAGAAAGAAACAAAGACAAAAGCAAAGAAACAAAGGGGGTGGGGACATAAAGAAAGAAAGAAAGAAAGAAAGAGGGAATGGAAGGCTTCAGAGAATTAACAAGAAAGAAGAAAAACAAAGAAAAAAGCAAAGGAACAAAGGGGTTGGGGACAGAAGAAAGAAAGAAAGAAAGAAAGAAAGAAAGAAAGAAAGAAGGAAAGATGGGATGGAATGCTTCATGGAATTAACAAGAAAGAAGAAAGAAACAAAGAAAAAACCAAAGAAACAAAGGGGGTGGGGACAGAAAGAAAGAAAGAAAGAAAGAGGGAATTGAAGGCTTCATTGAATTAGCAAGGAAGAAGAAAGAAACAAAGAAAAAAACCAAAGAAACAAAGGGGGTGGGGACAGAAGAAAGAAAGAAAGAAACAAACAAGCAAACAAAGAGTAAAGCAAAATAAGAAAGCTTCACAAAAATAAATAAATAAATAAAGGAAGGAAGAAAGAAAGAAAAAAGGTGAAAACAGAAAAAAGAAAGCTTCACAAAAGTAAATGAATGAATAAAGAAAGACAGAAAGAAAAAGGACGGCAGACAAAAAAAAAGCTTCACAGAACGAAAGAAAGAACGTAAGAAAGAAAGAAAGAAAGAAAGAAAGAAAGAAAGAAAGAAAGAAAGCTTTACAAATATAAATAAAGAAAAAAAGAAAAAAACTGAAACTAGAAGAATAAGCTCGTAGTAAAGAAGGTACTTGTGTTAAAGTTACAAGAATTCAAGACAGACATTTAGATAAAAAAAACAAAAAAACATGAAAGTGAAATGACTATGATGAAGATGACAAAAAAAATGAAGAAGCTGGAAACAAAAGAACAGAATTAAGGTAGGCAAGAAAGGAAAAGTAGAATAAGAAGAGGATGCTTGTAACGGTAATCGTGCCACTCAACGTCATCATCGTTAGTGATCATCAAAAGTGATTCTTCCAACAAAGCTGATCAAAACACAAATGCTGACTATAAGCGCTAAGCGTCCATCGAAAGGTCATTTGACATCATCCGGGCGGCCAACTAAAAATGTCGACTAAATAGATACTTATAAAACGCCACCCTAGTAAAGCCCTTCTTTGAACATTCAACTTACACGATAATGAATGTGTCGTTTTCTTTCTTTCTCTTTTTCATATTTTTATTTATTTTATTTCTATTTTTGAACTAATTACTGACGAAACGTTCGTCACATTTGCTTGATTGTAATCTCGTAACGAGATAGACGAGATCTCAATTATACCATTTTCGGCTTGTCCGCCATCTTTATTTCATCTTCGCAGCCATTAGCTATTTATTGCATTCATTGTTTTTTTATTTTATTTTTTCTTTGATTTATTCGTGTATTTTTCTTTATGTTTTCAGTAATTTCATTAAAATGAACTATTTTTTCGAATTTTTGTAATGGTTAAACAATGAAATAAAAAGATTGTATAGGGACAAAGAAAGAAAGAAAGAAAGAAAGAAAGAAAGAAAATGAAAAATAGAACGAAACAGTTAAAAGAAAAATAATGAGTGAACGTTAAAAAAAGAAAGTAACATCGTAGAAAGAAAGAAAGAAAGAAAGTAAGAAAGAAAGAACGGTTGAGAGAATTGATTAAAAAGGAGTGAGAGAATAAAATTCAGAAAAAAGAAAGAAAAGAGAGAGAGAGATAGGGAGAGAGAGAGGGGGGAGGCAAGAAGAAGAAGAAGAAGAAGAAGAAGAACAACCACAACAACAACAACAACAACAACAACAACAGTGTGTCCATAAAGACTAATAAACATAAAAATATTGGAAATTCAAGAGTCAAAACAAAGTAATAAAAAAGAAAACAAAAAGAAAAAAATGAAGTAAAAAAAAAAAAGAAATAAAAAGTAAAAAAAATTGGAAAAGAAAATTAAACAATGAATATAAACTGGAAGAAGGGAAAAGTAAAGAAAAATGAAATTAAAAGAAACTCTTAGAATGAGTCAGAACAAACAAGAAAAAAAAAAAAAAAATGTTTGCTATTGAGAAGTTGGGGAAACAGAAGGAAAAATGAAAAAGGAAAAACATGGAAAAAAAAAGGAATAAAGAAGAAAAATGCAAAAATAAAAGTGAACAAAAAAAAATAGAGAAATAAATGAGATATGATAGAATAAAGCATAAATTTGAAAAATTAATTAATAAAAAATACTAAAAATAGAAAGATGAGACAATGAAAACTGAAGAAAAAGAAGTGAAAGTTATAAATACTTGATAAATGGTTGGATGAAGAAAGAAAGAAAGAAAGAAAGAAAGAAAGACAAGAAGAAGAACGAAAGAAGAAAGAAAGAAAGAGTACAGAAAAGAAAAGGAAAGTTTCAAGTTTATGAAACTGGTTTTGTCGACTTTGTTGTCCCAGCAGATCACAGAATAAAACTGAAAGAATGTGAAAAGAAGGATAAGTACCTCGACCTTGCTAGAGAATTGAAAAAGCTGTGGAACATGAAAGTGACAATTGTGCTCTAGGCACAATAACTAAAGGATTATTAAAAGGCCTGGAGGACTTGGAAGTTTGCGGACGGGTAGAAACTATCCAAATGACAGCATTACTGAGAACGGCTAGAATCCTGAGACTAGTCCAGGAGACTTGAAGAGTCTTGCTGTCACTCAAACTCTAGTGAAAAACCATCAGCTAACACTGATGTAAAAAACTGTAAAGGAGTAGTAATAATAATAATAATAATTTGGACAACAGAATGACAACAACTAGGAAGCAAAAAATGGGAAGGAAAACAACTCTATGGGTGTTTTAGACGACTAATAAACAACATATCACACGACAAAACCTTAACATGGCTAAGAAAAGGAAATTTTAAGAGAGAAACAGAATCTCTCCTGATGGCAGCACAAAACAACGTCATAAGAACCAATCATATCAAGGCGAGGATAGATAAAACGCAACAAAACAGCAAATGTAGGCTATGCGGTGACAGAGATGAAACCATCAATAACATAATAAGCAGATGCAGCAAATTGGTACAGATGGGGTACAAGGCTAGACATAACTGGGTGGGCAAAGTGATCCACTGGTAAACGTGTAAGAAATTTAAATTTGACAGTGCCAACAAATGATATATACAAAACCCAGCACCTGTCCTAGAAAATGATACACACAAACTCCTAGGGGATTTTGACATACAAACGGATCACCTAATGTAGTCTTCTACCAGTCCTAATAATAATCAACAAAAAAAAAAAAAAGAAAATCTGCAAAATTGTCGACTTTGCTGTCCCGGCTGACCACATAATAAAACTGAAAGAATTTTAAAAAGAAGAAATAAGTTCTTGACCTTGCTAGAGGAGTGAAAAAATCTATGGAACATGAAGGTGATAATTATACTAATTGTGACTGGTGCTTTTGGCACGGTAACAAAAGGATTTTTAAAGAGACTGGAGGATTTGGAAGTTAGCGGCCGAAGGGGAGACCATCCAAACACAGCATTATTAAGAACGGCCAGAATACTGAGAAGAGTCCTGGAGACTTGAGGAGACTTGAGGGAGAAGAGGAAAAGAAAGAAGGAAAGAAAGAAAAAAGAAAAAAGAAAGAAAGAAGACAGAACGAGGACAGAATAGAAAAGGAATTAGTATCAAGTTTAAGAAACGGGTTTATTGCAAAACTTGATAAATTATTTTAAAAAGAATGATAATAATTTTCAGCAGCTCATATGAAAGAAGAACGAAAGAAACAAAAATCTCTGAAAGAAAGAAAGAAAAACTGAAAAGAAATTAGTCTTAAGTTTATCAAACTGGTTTATAGGAAAAATTGATAAATTATTAAAAAAAATAACAATAAAAATAATAATTTTAGCAGCATAAAAGAAAGAAAGAAAGAAAGAAAGAAAGAACGAAAGAAAAAAATCTCTGAAAGAAAGAAAGAAAGAAAGAAAGAAAGAAAGAAAGAAAGAAAAGGAATTTGTATTAAGTTTATGAAACTGGTTTATCGCAAAAATTGATAAATTATAATAATAATAACAATAATAATTTTTTGCAGCCCAAAAGAAAGAAAGAACGAAAGAAACAAAAATCTCTGAGCTAAAAGAAGAAAGAAAGAAAGAAAGAAAGAAAGAAAGAAGAGAAGAAAAAAGTAATAAAGAAAGAAGCAAACAAACTAACAAAAATTTCTGAAGATGAGAAAGAAAAGTAAAAACAATTAAAGAAACATAAAATGCTTGTTTTTTTATAAAGTGAAAGAATTTATTAAAAAAAGAAGAAAAGATGAAATGAAGAAAGAAAGTTACAAAGTGGTAAAATAATCATTTATCTCTCAAACCATTAATAATGGCTTGAATTTTCTCTTCAAAGGTGTCCGCTGCTGTTGGCGAATAGGAGACTAAGTTCAATTAATATTTGCCCCCAAAGACTATTAAGTCTTAAACATCTTTAAAACATGATGCAATAAAATGTTGGAATTTTGCATTTCTCTTTGCACTACTACCCTTGAAGAAGGCAAGAATCCATCTCTCCCTTAGCTAAGTGTAAATAGTAGGGCAGCCTAGGCACGTTAGTCTTGGTTACTCCAAACAATTTCGAAAGAAATCCCTCAGATTTCAAACCAGCTCTACTTCGCTTAAATATTGGCCTTGAGTCGAAGTCACATTTGACATGAAGTTATTTTATATTGGAGGAGGGGATGCACGAATTGGTACTTACGTGCGGCAGGCACTTGATCCCTTCGGTACTCTTTTTTGGAGCGCCTCAAGCGCCAAGCAATAAAATCAGCCCTGCCAAGCAGAACGAAGTCATGGACGAGTAAATACATATAAATTCGTTACCCGTCTTGCTGATGACTTGAGGTTTCTCAGATTCAAATATTTTTCATACGTTCATATCCAATATGAACATCAATACATGGTGTTTCAGGGACGACAGAGTCAATTTAGGACGCTGCATTATTAGTCGTGTAGAAAAACTTTACTGAATACAAATGCATTTTATAGTTTAAATCACACCATCACTGTTTATTCTAATTAAAGCTTTCTGTCCGTGATTTTTTGTTTGTTTGTTTGGCATATCAACCTTTGTAGGTTATTTAATGCCGAATCCAATTTTATACAAATAAACAGTTCTATTTCAAACAATTCAATTTAGCATGCAAAAACATTTCCATTTCAAGCAATTCAGTTTAGCATAAGTTTAGTTCTATCTGACCGATAGATTAAAGCTTTCTGTTCGTGATTTTTTTTGTTTGTTTGTTTGGGTTTTATGGCATAGTAACCTTTGTAGGTTATTTAATGCCGAATCCATTATTATACAAATAAACAATCCCACTCAGCATAAGTACGTAATTTAATTGTGAAACACATTTATATTTCAAGCTATTCAGTTTAGTATAAGTATAGTTCTTGTTTACACACAGTTAAATGTCAAAACAGTTCTATTTCAAACAATTCAGTTTAGCATAAGTCCACAGGTCAAATATCAAAACAGTTCTATTTTAAACAATTTATTTAGCATAAGTACGCAGTTTAAATAACGTTTGCAGTTTATATTTTAAAACAGTTCTATTTCAAGCGATTCAGTTTTGCTTAAGTAAACAGTTTAGTTGTATTTGTACCACAGATAGGACCCTGTCGGGTGCTACCACTATGGGCCACTGTAGACGTGGGAGCTATAGCAATGAAGGGGTACTCTGCATTCCCCAAAGCTCCAGCATTACTGGAACCTCACCATCAGATTGTTTAGTGTGATATCAAGGACACTCGTTGTTGGGTGTGTTACCCTCTGCAGAAGTGTAGTCTGTGTATTCTATAGCCCCAGGCGACTGGACAATTCTGTCCGTGACGAAGTGGGTAGATAAATTCCAACAGTTAAAACAAAACAAAACAAAAAAAAAAAACTCGGGAAAATCTTTATATCGGGAAAGAGTTGGCTGTTTAATCAGTAAATCAGCGTTTTTATAATCATGTCATGTGATTTTATTAGGGATGAAACAATTTTATACAATATCCGTAATAAGTCACATGACGTTGGTTTTTGTATTTTTTAAAACATCCATCGTTGATTTAACATCACTAATATCATCCCTTACAATCCTGATGATGGTTTTATTGGAACCGAAACGCTAAAGCGTCGACTTTGTTTCCCGATAAATCTTTTCTTCAACTTGGATTACCATCTTATTAATTTTTTCTCTATATTGTCGGATTTTACTCAATTTACTTCCATATAAATTAATATCATTTTACTAAACTGTCATACAAATTAATTACTGTATTAATGTTATATCATACACTGTTTTTAACAGCTGATGCACTAACTATAAACAGTAATTGAAACGTCAGTGTCGCCTAACTTATATTTGAGGATCGACTTATATAGCCGGTAGACGTATAACCGAGATTTTCGAGCAACAAATCTGGAGGTCGACTTAAATACCAGGTCAATTTGTATGCAGCAATTTACGGTTTGGATATAAGAATGAGAATTTTAATCATATATATATATATATATATATATACGAGTGTCTTTCAAAAAGCACTCAGCCTCACTCAGATTTTAGATTTGTCGTTTATCTTGATTAGCCCAAAAATTGAGACAGGGATCTGTATTAATTTTTCTAGTTTTATATGAAATGGTAGGGTGTAGCCACAACGAAAGTATTCAGCTATGGCCATTTCTTTCCGGCTTAAGCTTAGAACTTTTTCAATGATCATTTAAATATATATGTGCACACACACACACACACACACACACACACTATATATATATATATATATATATATCGAGAGAGAGAGAGAGAGAGAGAGGGGGTATTCCTGGTTGTAAACCAATGTTCTTGAAAATGAACTAAAGTGGAAATGTCACTACAATACACACACTTATTATCTGATGCGTTGTGGCCGAAGATGAATCTAAGTTGAATCTTTAAAACGAGTCAAATACCTGAAACATACTACAGAAACAAATCAAGTGAGGCTTGTTGAGATCATTGTAGAGCTACTCTAGTTGTCAAGCTAATTCTCTAACTTGAACCTCATCAAAAAAAGACCATAAAGCTTGGAGAAGACATTTTGAGAAATACAAGATTGCTACCAGTCTCTTCGCAGATAATTCGTTATTTGTATAAATTCATATCTAGTTTATCATTGATCGTATTTTCGTTGTTTTTTTTTATTACAACGTTATGTTTGTTCTTATTCTATTTTATGATGTTGTCCATATATGAGTACATCAAAACTTTTTTTTAAATTTTTTATCCGCCTGGGCAACGTGGCCTAGAATATGCTGAGTCCGTTCTCAGTCGAAACATAAGGCCCTTCAAAAAGGTTGTCCTTGCTATAATACTAAACTGCACATGGTGGTAACACTCCATTTCTAGAACTAAAATGAGCGCCATTTCATCCCGTCATTGTTTTCACACCCAGGTTCACGTTAATCCAGAGTAGTATTATCTATTAGGGTCAAAGTGAACTATTTGAGATAATGTTTGAAATTATTTTAAACAAAACTGCTTTGAAAACATTGATATTACAACCCCAGTATTTTCCGGCGTGTTAGTTGACTGCAAATATTTCCAATTAAAACGTAGGGCTATGCTTGCCCAATAAGATTACCCACACCAGGGCAGCCAATCAACATATACAAAGTTAGGTATGAATTGCGTATATGGTCGTCTTTCAGCTTGAAACGTGCTTCTTATTTCCTTCTTTTTGTTGGCGAAGCCATAATGGGGTCTTATGATAACTGAATTCTAATATAAGTTGGTTGGCTGGTTGTTTGGGTTTTTTTGGCATATCAACCTTTGTATGTTATTTAACGCCAAATCCATTTTAATGTAAATAATCTGTTCTATTTAAAACTATTCAGTTTATCATAAGTACACAGTTTAATTGACAAAAACATTTCTATTTCAAACTATTCAAGCAGTTATATGTAACAATTGAGTTAAGTGTAAATACAGTTTTAATGTCGAAAAACAGGTCTATTTCAAATAATTCAGTTAAGCATAAGCACGCAGTTTAAATCTAAGTACGGCTTAATCGTCAAAAACATTTTTATTTCAAGCTATTCAGTTTACTCAAATAATTCAGTTTAGCATAAGTATGCTGTTAGTTCTATTTAACCCATAGATAGGGCCCTATCAGGTGTTACCACCCCGGGCCAGAGTGGACCTGAGATCGATAGCAATGAAGGGGTACTCTGCATTCCCCAAAGCTCTAGCACTGCTGGAACGTCACCATCAGATTTTTTAGTGTCATATCCAGGACACTCGTTAGGGGTGGGGGTCTTACCCCTCTGCAGAGGTGCAGTCAGTGTATTCTGCAGCCCAAGCCGACTGGGCAAGATGAAAAGCATGTGACCTCAAATTTCCTAAAAATATTTACATCCGATCCATTCTTCGGAATCCTTTGAGAGCTATGATGGAATGAGACAAGGTGAGTTATTAGATGAAATAAGAAAAATCTGTGCAAAAGTCAATAATTACAGGTATCATAGTCACTAGAAATGTTTGCTTTTAAAAAAAATTTGAAAACTTAAAATACAAATTTTTAAATATAAAATGATCACCAGACTACATTAAACTAGTTCAAGCGAACTTTGTGGTCAAATTGTGTCAGCATTACACGTATGTGGACTTCAACCGAATTTTACAAAAAAACAAAAATTAATATATGATTATACAACTGAAATTTTTTAAAGATGAAGTAAAATATTAATAGGTTTTTCGACCTTTTTTCCTACTTTCGAAACACATTGATTTTTCTCGGTCTTTTTGTAATATATTGTTCATTGTTATTCCATCTCATAGAACACATTTTTGATGGTTTTCCCGTTTTATTTATTAATCTACACCTTTTTGGAGTAGATTACTTACTGTTCTCTCTCACTTTTGAAACACATTATTCATTGTTCTCCCTTCTTTTGGAACGCAATCATTGTTCTCCCTTCTTTTGGAACATATTATTCATTGTTCTCCCTTCTTTTGGAACGCAATCATTGTTCTCCCTTCTTTTGGAACATATTATTCATTGTTCTCCCTTCTTTTGGAACGCAATCATTGTTCTCCCTTCTTTTGGAACACATTCATTGTTCTCCCTTCTTTTGGAACACATTATTCATTATTCTCTCTTCTTTTGGACCACATTATTCATTATTCTCTCTTCTTTTGGAACACGTTATTCATTGTTCTCTCTTCTTTTGGACCACATTATTCATTGTTCTCCCTTCTTTTGGACCACATTATTCATTATTCTCTCTTCTTTTGGAACACGTTATTCATTGTTCTCTCTTCTTTTGGACCACATTATTCATTGTTCTCTCTTCTTTTGGAACATATTATTCATTGTTCTCCCTTCTTTTGGAACACGTTATTCATTGTTCTCCCTTCTTTTTGGACCACATTATTCATTATTTTCTCTTCTTTTGGACCACATTATTCATTGTTCTACCTTCTTTTGGAACACGTTATTCATTGTTCTCCCTCCTTTTGAAACACATTATTCATTATTCTCTTTTCTTTTGGACCACATTATTCATTGTTCTCCCTTCTTTTGGAACACATTATTCAATATTCTCTCTTATTTTGGAACACGTTATTCAGTGTTCCTCTTCTTTTGGAACGCATTCATTTTTCTCCCTTCTTTTGGACCACATTATTCATTGTTCTCCCTTCTTTTGGACCACATTATTCATTGTTCTCTCTTCTTTTGGACCACATTATTCATTGTTCTCCCTTCTTTTGGACCACATTATTAATTATTCTTCTGTCTTTTAGAATACATTATTTATAGTTATTCAATCTTTTGAAACACATTTTATTGATCATTCTTCCTTCTTTTTGGACATATCATAGATCATTCTTCAATCTTTTTGAACACATTATTTATCATTGTTCTTCTTTTTGAAACTTTTTATTGAATTTTCTTCAGCTTTATGAAATACTTTATTGATTTTTCTTTTTTTTTTTTGAACATTTTATTTATTGTTTTTTTTTTTTTCATTTCTGACATCACAATATATGATTGTTCTTTCCTCTTTTGAAATACAATATTTATTATTCTTCCTTCTTTTACAATACATTATTTCTTGTTTTTCCATCTTTGAGAACACAATATTTGATTATTCTTCCCTTTTTTGGAACACATTAATAATTGTTATTCCCTCTTTTGGAAATGTCAAGAACCCTTCTCCGTATTTTTTATCCGTGAACATACGATACCTAGCAGCTTGGGTTAACGAAAAGAAAATTGGCATAGTTTCTCATATTATTAATGGTGTCCAAAGACATATATTCATCTTAAAAACTTTCCCGCTTTCCATTAACCGAGAAATGGCATATTTTGTCAATAACCTTAAATGATTTCGGGGATCAACTCAACATGGTTTATGTTAGAACCCAAAATTTAGTTAATATCCCTGGGACTTTCTGCCTGTTTGGGATTAACGGATTGACACACAAACGTAATAAATTCAATTTCGTAACAAATATCTTTACTTTGAGAGATGTTCTGAAAGTAAATCCTCTCATTTATTTTCAATATAAGCTACAATTGATACCAAGAACACAATGAATAAATTGGTTGGGTAGAGAAAGTTTCTACTAAAAATATTGTTTCTACTTATTCACTACTAGTAACTATATATTTTTGTCAGTATGAGGGGCTATCCAAAAGTCATGGTTCCCACTTATGTTCATAGAAACTACAACGAATACAGTGACCAAAATTATACTGCCGGAGAGAGCAAATTTTCACCAACAATTTTCACATTGTGAACACCACTGGTTATTTATTTCCCTCTCTGATACGTGTATTGTTAAGGATTCAAACCCAAATCGTCTACTTTTTTAAATTTTGTTTTGGTTTCTATATTCAAAAAATAAATGAATAACTGATAAGATCAAAACCTGGCTATCAAAAGTCCTGTCATGAAGGTAGAATATGTAGCAAATTAGAGTAAAAAGTTACTGTAACAAAATAAAGCGTAATATAGAGGCAGAAGAATCTTAACTGCGATAAAAGTTTGTGGTGAAATGAATAAAAAATAAAACATGCAAAAAGAAAACAAATAGCCGATGGTTTTGTTGTGTTGAGATTTTCTTCATATATATATATATATATGTCTAGCCACACTGATGAGTTCTGATAGAACGAAACAGATCTGTCTGTGGATGACTATATATATATATATATATATGTGTGTGTGTGTGTGTGTGTGTGTGTGTGTGTGTGAAAGGCGATATATATAGGCTCCTTCCTACAGGCTAAACTCTCGAAGGAACAATTGCTGACTGTCACTAATGTAAATAGAAAGCCCTTCTTATAAATCGAGGGTTCCGGTAGCCGATAAGCGTACATGTGAATATATAGCGAAAAAAATCCTTTGCTTACGCTGGGATGTCGATAGCTTAGGGTTAAAATATCCAACTTGGATATCTGCTTGAAGCATCGCGCGTGTCTAGTTTCACTGAAAAGTTGTGATACACTGAAACAGTCTTCCTGTAGACGACAATGTATATATATATATATATATATATATATATATATATATATTTAAGTTCATACAATGACTGATTTTTATACAGCAGCATTGCTTCTAACAAAGCCTTCAACAGATATTGACTCTGAGTTCAAGCATGGTTTCGGGCTGAAGCATCATTACCACTAGTCCAGGGTGCCCCATCTGTATCTCACGATACCATCAGACTTTGTTTAATTGTCGCCACTCAGTGGGATTGCCATATCTACGCTGATGTAGCTAGAGCTTTATTTTGGATCTTTTTTTAAAGAATTTCCTCTTTTCTGAAGAATGTCCAAATTAGTCAAGAATGCAGAGGTTGGGTTGTTTATGAAATCTCGGCATCAAACATCGATAGGAAATACATTGGTTATCCAACCACTTCTGACACATTTCTCTCTCTCTCTCTCTCTCTCTCTCTCTCTCTCTCACACACACACACACACACACACGCACGCACGCAAGCACACGCACACACATATATACACATATATATATAGAGAGAGAGTGAAAGAGAGAGAGAGAGATTGTATCCTTAAGTAAAAGAAAGGGAATCATATTTACTTATCTATCTAAATAATAGAAAATAAATTAGAGGACCCTTTCGTCCGGTGCGTTTTCAAGAAATACACAGGAATTGTTTAAGAGTTAAAGTTTTAAATCACGGTGGTGGGTATTTTAAAAAAAACACTCATCTCCCACGATTTTCACCCAATATTATTTTAATAGATAAATAAATATGATTCCCTTACTTATATGATTATAAAAAGCATCTATATTGTCATCCACAAACAGACTGTTTCGTTGTATCACTACTCTTCAGTGTGGATAGACAGGCGAGATTCTCGAACCTGGGTTTGAAACCTAGCTGACTGTTCTCTTGTTGGATATCCGACCGCATAGCCACCAACCAACTCAACTTTTCTTTGTTTTTACTTGTATACTCTTAATGGCTACTGAGTGTACCGATAAACGTGACAGTATGCTTTAATTTTATATTCATTTTGTGTATTAATAGTGTACATAAATATTTTTGGTATCTTTTAATTGTTTTTTGTGTGTTGTTCTGTATTCTTTTGAGCTAAACTCTAGTTATCATTCAAGAAATTTAGAACATATTTTTGGTTCTGCAATTTTGGATAACAGGAAAATATCTTAGTTCTATTCTCTTTAAATATCGGATTTTTATTGACGAGGCAAAGGACATTGTCTTAGGTATGACACTAAACTGTATTGAATGATGACACTCTAGTTCTGGAGATCTGGAAAATGTGAGGTACCCTTTTATTGCCATTATTCTAAGGTCCACTCTGACCTAGAGTGGTATTATCTGTTAGGGTCCCATGTTTGGGTCAAGTAAATTTGTTTAAAATTATTTTCATTCGATAGAACTGTGTAAAGAAAAAAACTCTTAATAAACAACAAGACAAAAACTGTAAATATGAACGTGATTCCATAACCACTTGATATAAAATAATCTTAGGCGGGTGGATATGCTCTTAAAATCAATCTGTCAATCAATCAATCGACAAGGGTAGCTGATCGCAGATCCACTTGCTTCTGCTGACAAAAATAGGGAAAGTTAAAGATGACACATGTTTTTTGGGAAAGGGTAGTTCTATTTTTAGATCAGATGAAACCGTCTGACTTAATGACCAATCCATAGGCAATTGCAAATGTCTCAGTCAAATGCCAAGCGAATGACGACCATTTTCATCGATTTCACCTCTTTTACACAAAAAAGCAGCTGTACGGCCACCTACATCTCATCACGAAAACTATCAAAATTAGACGAACCAGACATGCGGGACACTGCTGGAGAAGTAGGGACGAGCTCATAAGTGATGTACTCCTGTGGACCCCTTCACATGGACGTGCAAAGGCGGGAAGACCAGCTCGAACCTACATACAGCAGCTCTGTGCCGAGATGGGATGTAGCCCTGAGGACCTGCCGGAAGCAATGGACGATGGGGAGGGGTCGCGAGAGAGAGTCAGGGATATCCATGCTGATAGAGCGACATGATGATGATGATGATGATGCATAAATAGACATTTCCGTTAGATAACCGAATGAGAAACACCTAAAACCTCACCTCATTTGCAAGCATTTGATTAATAAAGAACATGCTTAAACAAGTTTCCACCTGAGACGAAGAAAAATCCAACGTGAACGTATTTTTTGGGAATTGCCAAGTTACATCAAAGCCACACAACTGATTCTAAAGATATTCAAAAGTCGCTCCAGACTGTACAGGTAAATCTTTTTAAAAATGTAAATAATGTTTAAATAACACGTTATTCTTCCGAGACAGAAGTCAAGAAAAGAAGCACGAACCGAAATGATAAAAGATATAATCATCAGTTCCTTGAAATAAAATTAAACTTCCATGTGAATTATTTTAGATGCGCGATTAATTAGGGGAACTTTAATGTTTTCCGGACAGTCGCCATCTTGAAAGACCTTTGACGCGAAACTAATCGCATTTTCTGCGCGAATTTAATGTGAACGGTTTAATATCAACCGTGCAGTAAAGGAACCACTTTAACGGCGACATTGTTGAAAATTCAGACTGAGAGTCAAGGTGGGGAAGAGGGTCTCACAATCAATCTCTTCAAAATCAGATGACATTAAACAATGAGTGAATCGCGTGTAGCTTTGAAGTGGCGGGAAACTCGCCCAAAATGGCGCCCAGTAACTTGTCGGATTTCAATGAGCACCAAACTTAATTGATACGACGGGAAAGTGAGTTTGTTTTTCGATCATCATCTTGTGACCTCCTAACGACACCGTGCCGCCTCTGGGCAAAGCCACCATTCGCCTTATCGTTCAACATCGGCAAAATGCAGATGGAAGTCGCGTGAAAACTTTGAAGGAAGGGGTCGTAACAGAGACGCGCTCGCAATGCGGAGGAATTTGCTATGCTTCTGTATATATAGGCTTTTATTCTAGGTCCGACGCTGAGGCGTCTGGAATTTCTATGTCGTTACGTATTTCCGTAGATCAAATGATCTAATCTGACCCGTCCTAAAGCAACGGGAAGCGATATGGCAATGTTAGACTACATCAAACACGCTTGGCAGTGTGTGACTGGAACTTCTATACCAATGTAATGGAAAATAAATCGATACACTCTCTCCAAATGCAATATAAGTTAATGCTTCGTGCTGTAAATATGAACTCTTGTAAAGTAATATGAACAAGGAAACTTGGTTTAAAATATAAAAACAGAGATACTGATAAAATAGAGGTGTGTCGTTGTTTGTGCACGCTAAGCAGTAATACAATATAGAATGTTGCGATTTGATCTCTGATACATATATGTTAGTATGTAGATATTTAAGCTGGGTTTTATTTGGCAAAAGGCCACGACATCAAAGCATCGTGTGAAGATCCAACCTTTTGTGTTTTCAAGTGTCTTTTATATATATATTTATCAATCTAAGTCAAGGCTGGCAGAAGGCGATGATACTTGAGCACTTAGAGGTGATCACTCCTCTGATAATGGTCTGAGATCGATTGAATTATAGACTGATTGGTTTTAACGGCATGTCAACCCACCTAAGGTTATTTTATACCTAGAGGTCAGGGAATTGCATTCATTTTATATTTGGTTTGGTTTGGTTTTATGGCATGTCAAGCTTTGCAGGTTATTCAATACCAAATCCATTTTATACATATAAACAGTTCTATTACAAACAATTCAGTTTAGCATAAGTACCCAGTTCAAAAACTTTTCTATTTCAAGCTATTCGGTTTAGTCAACAAAGTTAAATGGTTCCAAGTATTGCAATGTATCTCTAACAATTCAATTAAATAATTTATTTACACACACTTAAATGTAAAAACAGTTCTATTTCAAACAATTTAGTTTAGCATAAGACGCAGTTTAAATGTCAAAATAATTCTATTTCAAACAATTCAGTTTAGCATAAGTACGCAATTTAAACATCAAAAAAGTTCTATTATTAAGTGTCATATCCAGGACATTCGTCGGGGAAGTCTTACCCTTCTACAGAGATACAGTCGGTGTATTCTACAGTCCCAGCCGACTGGGCCATTTACCTTTGGAATTGCGTGTTTGAGTAGTTGTTTCATTGGAGTTTTTTTTTGTTTTTTGTTTGTTATCATTTATTTATTATTCATTTATTTATTTACAAACGATCCTATTTAACGAGGGTGAGCCATTTCTCTACTGGATTTACAGTCAGCGTATGTCTCATGACAAGGTGATCTGAAAAAAAAAATCTAACGAAATATCTGTCCGCCTTAAATATCGAGTTTGACCCCTCCAATGTCGATTATGCGAATAACAACGAATAAGAGATATATGCAGCAACTTCAAAGATAAGTACCCTGTCGGCTAGGCCTGCAGAATACACCAACTGCATCTCTGCAGAGAGGTAAGACTCCCCCATCCAGGGTCCTGAATATGACACTAAACAATCTGATAGTGAGTCTCCAGTAATTCTGGAGTTCTGGAGAATGCATAGTACCCCTTTATTACCATCACTCCCAGGTCCACTCTGCGCCGGAATGGTAGCACCAGCTAGGATGCTATCTATGGGTTAAAAAGAATTAAACTACGTACTTATGCTGAATTGAATTGTTTGAAATTGAACTATTGTTTACATAAAATGGATTTGACATTAAATAACCTTCAATGGTTGATATGCCATAAAATCCAACCAAACCAAATCATATATATTTAATATATATGTATAAAGAGGGTTTGGCATTAAATAATCTACAGTGGTTGATATGGCATAAAACCAAACTGAACCAAATTATATATATATATATACTTTAAGAAAAACAACAAACCGGTCACATTAGGATTATAAATTTATTTCCATCCTGATACGCGTTTTTGAAAATTTCAAAAACACGAAAAAAATTCAACAGGACTTCTTCAGATCCTATGGAGAAAAACCTAGAATAGACACAGAAAAAGGTGGGAGGGGATAGAAGAGGGGTGAAGAGTTATCTCCTCATTTAGCCCACTTCTGTTTTTATTTTAATTTCGGTTAGAAATGTAGTAAATTTATTTAAAAAATTTTTTTTATTTTAATTTTTAAATTCTAATTACATTTTGATTTAAACTACAGATCTAATATTAAATTAGATTTTTTAACTTTATTTGATAACTTTACATAATGATACAGTAATAATTATATTAAATTAAACTCAAGATTTAATTAATTTTAAATTATTTTAGAATTTCAAAACTATTTAGAACCTATTAATCAGTTACACTTTTTATGAATAATACGTATATACGATATGTTTTTTCACAATTTTCTATCTAACATTTTATTTTATTTATTGATTTACATTAATTCTCAGTTTAACTATGCTTTTTAAAAAAAAGATTTTAAGTTAATTATCTATAGTTTAAATTTAGCCCTATGTCTACACCTAGCTATTAATTCACTTCTCTTATTTAACAATTTTTTCGGCTCTGGAAAAAGCAAAATGTGCATTTTTTCTTCTAAATACAGATTGCATCTCCTGTCGAAAGACTTTGGAGTATTTAATCTTTTATATGAAACGCAGTTTCTTCCAGGCAGCGGTCGCATCGATACTGCTATATGGATGCACTACATGGACTCTAACAAAACGGCTGGAGACGAAGCTAGACGGCAATTACACAAGAATGCAGCGTGCAATCTTGAACAAGTCCTGGCGGCAACACCCAACAAGACACCAACTGTACGGCCACCTGCCTCCTATCACGAAAACTATTCAAGTTAGACGAACCAGACATGCAGGACACTGCTGGAGAAGCAGGGACGAACTCATAAGTGATGTACTCTTATGGACCCCCACACATGACCGTGCAAAAGCAGGACGACCAGCACGAACATACATTCAGCAACTATGTGAGGATACAGGATGTTGTCCAGAAGACCTGCCTGAGGCGATGAACGATAGGGAAAAGTGGCGAGAGAGGGTCAGGGATATCCGTGCTACCAGCACGACATGATGATGATGATATATATATATATATATATATATATATATATATATATATATATGCATGTATGTATGTATTTAGAGGATTTTGCATTAAGTAATCTATAATGGTTGATATGCCATAAAACCAAACTGAACAAATTCATGGACAGGTACACTAATTATGGGAGAGTAAATGTTAACTCTTTTTCAGCGAAAAACACGGCGATGTGCCATTGTTGCATACATATATATACTGGATACATACCGACGCAATGATAACAGACGCAAGAATAAAGGACGCAGGAAGGAAAACGCAGGAATGAAGGACGCATGAAGACTTCTTTAGAAAAATTTTCACTTCTCACTTTATTGCAAGGGTTTGAAAGGTTTGTTATGACCGTCACGTTGTGTCTTTCTTGTTCTCTTAGATGCTCAACCAGAGGTCTTGGGGTCCACTCCATCGGGGCTTTTCCGAGGGCCCCCTCGGTCGGGTGTGGCCTTCCCTACCACATCTGGTCTCTGGCTGTCAGGAATTCTGCTGGCAACTGCTTTGGGACCCAAACTCAACTGAGTTAAATAATAACTCAACGCCCACACGATCGCCTACTGAATCTTTGAAATCGAATGTTTAATCATCATCAAGCGGAAATAACTGTCATGCAGTTCAGAGGTTACTCTCTTCCGGTGCATGACTGTAATGGCACAATGGGACCTTCACCTTGTCCCATATCATAAGCCTTAATCCGCCCACGCGATCTCTTTCGATTACTGGCCGTTGGAATGTGTCACTTCCTTCCGGTGTATTACCTTGGAATAGTATTTTTGGGACGGGTCGAAGGTCAAAATATAACACCATTATCAATGAGTTGACCTAAATGTTAACCGACTCAATTAATTTCATTTATTTTGTCCCACTCTTGACGATTTACAGCATCGTTTATATATAACTGCACCCAAACAAAGGATTTTAATATTTAAGATTATCAATCAACACGGATATTATCAGGTGTTACATATTAACTCAACAAATAAAAAGAATCTAAAAAACTCAATGAATTGCAACAAATATTATTTGGCACTATCTATAACCAAACTCCACAACATTGTAATTCTGTAATTACAAAAATGAAAAATATCTCAGTAAATAAAAGAATAATTCTATTGATATATAATGGGGGTGTACTTTGTTCAGGACTACTACGTATCAATTATTTTTCTTACAGAGTTCCAATGCTGTAGATTTTTAAAATGAATTATATATAATATGTAATACATAATAATATGTATTTTTATTGTACGGTGTTCGTTCTGAAATAATCAGATCCTTGTATCTTTGCTTTGGAAGAAAAAAAATCTTAAAGAAGATAAATTTTAAAGAAAAATATTATGGTGATATTTATCTATAGGCGATAATACATACATATATATATATATAGAGAGAGAGACAGAGAGAGACAGACAGACAGACAGAAAGAAAGATAGACAGACAGACGGACAGACAGACGGAGGCACTCGTACTATAATGGATACCGTAATTGGAAATGGACACAGTGAACCCTGTTCAAATTCTGAACGAGGCTCTTTGCATTTCAAGTAGTATGAATATTCTTGTGAAAGGCACGAATCCAACAATTCTGCTTTTCAGCTGTGCATAAAATAGTAGAGTAGACTGAGCTCTTTCATCTTGGTATGGCAACTGGTCTAGGAGAAGGAAAACTCTGAATTCAGACCTGTTAAACTCCGCTTAAAACGTTGACCTTGTATCGCAATCTGTTTTGTGCAGAGGTGTTGGGTTAATACATACTTGTAGACAGACAGACAGACACAGCAAAATATATTAGATAGATAGATAGATATGAGCAGACTGAGATAGGGAGATAGATAGATAGATCTCGATTAGGATCAAATAAAGAGTGCTTGGTCACGTGAACGCATTAGCGACAAACACCAAGTGCCATTTATTCATCATCATCATCATCATCATCATGTCGTGCTGCCAGCACGGATTTCCTTGATACTCTCTCACCATTTGTCTCTATTCTTCATCAAGTCCAACAGGTATCCTAGACTGTAGAACTGCTATAGATAAGTTCTAGCTGGTCATCCAACAACTGCACGTCCATGTAAAGGGGTCCATAGGAGGACACCGCTTATGAGTTCGTCCATACTTTTCCAACAGTGTCCTTCCCGCATGACTTGTCCGTCTTTTTTGGATGGTTATGGGAGAGAAGTGGTCGCACAGCTGATGTTTTGCAGGATGTTGCTTCCAGGATTTGTTCAATATGGATCACAGAATTTTTGTGCAGTTCCTGTCTAACTTTTTCTCTATACGCTTAGTCAGCGTCCATGTGGTGCAGCCATGTGGTAGTATAGACACGGCTGCTGCCTGAAAAAATGCGATTTATTTTAGCTCTGACCTCTATGTGATAGATAACTTATCGATAGTATCCCATGCCTTCTCTTGCGTATTGATATGTGTATACATGTATATATGTATGCCTGTATATATTCATATATGTATGGACGTAAGTATGGATACAGGGTGGAACGATAAAATTGTCGCCTTAGAAAAGACGACACGATTCCATTTACGTTAAATGAAAACCGTTTTTTTTTTTTTTTGTTTTTGTTTTTTTGCCGACCATCTACTTGTTGGCCAGTTGTGTACAAATCCCAAGAACAATAGGAGCCTTCTCTCGTGTCTGAAAGTGACACAATGTTCAACGAGCGAGATCGGAGATTCGCCGCTGTACAACTTATGCTCTCTACCGATACAAGTTATGACAACAGGACAATTGCCAGCACCCTCAAAATGCAAATCCCGACGGTTCAACGTGCCCAGGGTGATGAAAACAAAGTTTCCGGCTACGGTTATGGTCTTTGGTGTGGTTTCAAGTGAGAGCCACATCATGCCACCTCACATCTTCGAGGTCGGCTTGAAAGTCAACACCAAAGTGTACCTGGATGTGCTGAAGAGTGTGGTGATCCCCTGGTGCAATCAGGTGGCCGGTGGCTGACCCTGGGTGTGGCAGCAGGACTCGGCGCCAGCCCAAAAGTCCAAAAAGAAGGAGTGCTACGACTTTGTACCCTTGCCAACGCTTGCACCCCCTTGCAAGCTCGTCTGAGACGCCTCTGATTGGCTGCGTGTCCCTCGCTCGACTGCGATTCTCAGCACTCTGTCCAAATCTGACGGCGTGGTTCTCATCACGTGGTCTCCTTCCGGTTACACACCTGTTCGACTAAGTGACCTGACGCGCTGTCATCTTCCTGTTTACTAATCAAAATGTGACAGCTTGCCAAAGCACACGGGGTCACTAGAAACGAACCGAAAATCCATGTCATACGTTATATAACAGTATAGGACTAACATATCTCCTTGCAGGACACTTGCGATAATGTCAAAGATATCTGTCTTTATGTGGTGAGGGATCCTTTACTTTCGTGTTTTTATTGAGCATCAATATGGCTGCGACAGTTTTTCTGGCGAGACCATAGACTAGAAGTATTTGCTCCATCTTCCCTGTATGTATGGTGTCAAATGCCAAATAGAAATCTGAAAATAAGAGTGTTGTCTTGAGGTTTTTGCTCTGATCATTTCTATGATTTGTCAGATCGTCAAAATTTGTGATTTAATGGATTGATTTCTTCGAAAAACCATTTGGATTCTTCCATTATCATTAGTTAACCCCTATGTTTTCTCAACAAGTAATCCCATCATTTTATTACTTATGCATACACTTTCACGCGTGTACAATTGTTATATACCCTACCTGTGAACATTAAGGGGTGTGTCCGATTCCTCATCAATACGTTCGCCCAGTCAGCTAGGGCTGTAGAATACACCGTCTTTTTCTCAGCAGAGCGGTAAAAACCCCTCACTAACGATTTTCCTGGATAGGACACTAAACAGTCAGATGGTGAGATTCCTGTAATGCTGGAGCTTTGGGAAATACGGAGTACCCCTTGATTACCATCGCTCCCAGGTCCACTCTGACCCGGAGTGGTAGCACCTGATATGCTATAGGTCAAATAGAACTAAACTGCGTACTTATACTAAACTGAATAGTTTGAAATGGAATTATTTTTGTATGTTAAACTAAATTGTTTGAAATAGAACTGTTTTTGCCTATAAAACTGTATTTACGCTAAACTGAATTGTTTGAAATAGAACTGTTTGACTAAACTGAATAGCTTGAAATGTTTTTGACAGTTAAGCTGTGTACTTATGCTAAACTGAATTGTTCGAAATAAAACTGTTTATTTCTATAATGATGGATTTGGTATTAAATAACCTACAAAGATTATATGCCATAAAACCTAACCAACCAACCAACCAACCAACCGACCAAGGGAACAAACAATCATAAATACGTTAGACACTATTTTGAGGGTGGGTAATTTATTGACTAAGTCGGCAGTTTTCGGTAGTTGCTGCCGGACATGGTTGCAAAGGAAGCCCAGCATTCATTAATCGCGGCCGACCATCCACGAGTTTCAGGGGGCCGTCCCCCCAGGCTCAAACCCTTCTTGAAGGGGATAGGTTAATCGCCTGGCGCTTGATGCGTCCTTTTTTCGGGGAATGCTGACCGTAGTCGAGGGCGACCAGAAGGCTCCCTTTTCAATAGCTACTACACCAAAGTGTAAGGGAGGGCGCTACTTCTTTCCCTAGATTGCTCCATTTTACCCTTGATA
The DNA here is from genome assembly GCA_963585895.1 of Sepioteuthis lessoniana. Lineage (NCBI taxonomy): Eukaryota > Metazoa > Mollusca > Cephalopoda > Myopsida > Loliginidae > Sepioteuthis > Sepioteuthis lessoniana. The sequence goes on along the minus strand of OY757936.1, from coordinate 44,442,318 downwards.
CGTACCTTATATTCCTGAGTGTTTAGAAAGGAGGTATCAAGTACCATTTTTAAAGTCTTTGGTATGACGCGACCTGGGATTGAACCTAGATCTTTCTGACCCTTGGCGAACACTAGAATATAGTGGAGGTCTCCGTTATGTAGTGGCTAAAGAAGTGTACTGTAACTTTTTATACGAGTTCGAATTCCAGTTGGGTTCCCTTAAAGAATAATACCTTAATGGAAAAGTATGGATCGCAATATTCCCACTACTCTGGGATTAATAATAACACTACTGTTCTTTTCCGATGCTGGCTCTGGCATTAAATAATCCATGAATTTTGATATGCCATTAAATCAAAGAAAGCAAACCAAACAATTTGTATATCCATACACAGATATCTCAAGTATACTCACACACGCGTGCACGTTTTCACAGACACACACAGACACACAGACACACACACACATATATATATATATATATATATATATAATGGAGGTGCCCGTGGTGTAATGGTTATCGTCGTAGGAAATGGACACGGCAACACGAATTCAAATCCTGGACGAGGCTGATTGCATTTCACATTGCACTAATACCCTTAGGAAAGGTATGAATCCAATTATTCTCCCTCCAGCTATGGGTAAATTGTAGGGCAGACTGGCTTCTTCAGCCTTGGTGAGGCAACTAGTCTAAGAGAAGAAAAACTCTGAATTCAAACCTGTTAAACTCCGCTTAAAAATTGACCTTGTGTCATATCCTGCCCGAGTGGAGGGGTTGGGAAATATGTATATATATATAGTGAATGGATAAATCGTTAAAAGTATGCTTTACTTAAATCAAGAAAGTGATAAAATCGAATAAAAAAACTTTCTCACTTTGTCATGTAAGCTTCATGATTATATTTGAAAAAATACAATGGTCTGATAAACCTAACCCTTTCTTTACTTTTTGTAGGTATAGTTTTATGACTAAAACATTTTCAATATATTTAAAAAGCATTTCTTACTGAGGTTGATATTTTCATTTTACAAGACAGAATACTTAAACAAATAAGAAAGAGTTATTTTAATCTTTTACCGAGTGAAAAAAAATCGTCTTAAATTAATACAGAATTCAAATACTGTCCAATAAAACAGGATGAAATAAAACGAGAACGCTTCCAAACTGTAGCCGGGTCAGTACTAGAGTACGATAGCACCCCATGGATTTAAAAAAAAACTTGTCGCAAAAGCTAGAAGGGAACTACCAAATTAAGCTGAACGAATCCTGGGTATCCTGATTCCCAAACAGCACCTCCCCTCACACAAGCCATCCAAAAAAGATAGATAAGATATCATGGGTTCTATTGGAGAATCAAGAATGAACTCATAGGCGATGTTTTCCTGTGGGATCCTACAAACGGACGCAACAATTTTGGCAAACCAGCAAGGGCTTACAGATATCAGTTCCGTTTGAACACTGGATACCGTGTACAGAACATTCTAAAACTGTTGGCTGATAGGGTAGGATGGCGAGAGAGAGTCTAGAGAATCTGTGCAACCAGTATGAATCGATGATGATAGCAAGATAAAAAAATAGTCGTGTTTCATCTAATTATTCGGTTTGGTTTGGTTTTGTGGCATATCAACGATTGTAGGTTATTTAATGCCAAATACTCTTTATACATATATATTGAATATATATATGATTTGGTTTAGTTGGGTTTTATGGCATATCAACGATTGTAGGTCATTTAATGCCAAATCTCTTTTATTCATATATATTAAATATATATGATTTTGTTTGGTTGGGTTTTTGGCATATCAACCATTGTCGGCTATTCAATACCAAATCTGAGTTATAGATATATATTAAATATATAGGATTTGGTTTGGTTTGGTTTTATGGTATATCAACCATTGTAGATTATTTAATGCCAAATCTGGTTTATCCATGTATATTAGATACATATGATTTTTAAATATAAGTCAAAAAAGTAAAATAGTTCCAAGTATTGCTATATATCACTAATAATTCAATTAAACTTTAGTCATTTGTTTGCACACAGTAAAATGATCAAACCTAAGTGTATTGTTCTGAAAGTGAAAATGATAGTGCGATTGGAGTTCGAACTTGCTTTCTACGATGTCGCAGTCTAGCACGTTAGCCTCTTCGTTTGTATTTAAATCTTAATAATTAACAAAAGTATTTTATATTATTTATACTTTTGGATATATTTTCTTTTATCATGGATGCATTTCAAACATTCATGATAAATAGATTTTATTTATCAACATTTTTTTTCAGAGATATACATGATTGAGCATGGAACCCAAATAATGGAGGACTGAGAAAAGGAACGATCATCGTTTGGAAATGGACATGTCAAACCGAGTTCAAATCCTAAACGAGGTTGTCTGCATTTCCTCATGTAATCATCAGCTGTTCATGAGAGAACTGCTATTCAAAAATTCCTTGCAAGCCACATTCACTGATCCAGCCATACTGTAAAATAAACTCAGGCATTCGGTCCAACCACACTACATTTACTAAAATACCATAATTACTCTGCGTGATATCAACTTGAGAAAAACCCGGATAAAAATCTGTTGTCAAGAAATACTTACACATAAACCTGTTGAAACAATAATGTCTATATGACATGAGAATGAGGTCTGTGAAATACTATGTACAAAGCAAAAGACAAATGTATTTTTGGTTAAAACATGGCTGGGGTGGGTAGAATATAAAAATGGAACAAAGCAAAACTAGTTTCTGTTGGTCCTGTCTAGTAATTTATGAAGCTTTTTGTTTCGATGTCGAATAAGGCCAAAATAATGGGGCACCCAATGAGATAGGGACTCACTCGTGAAAGTTTACTAATCTCGCTTGCTAACCATCACACCACAAGATACACCATGCTATTTTCACCTAATTATGGACAGCTATCAATAGACTATCGGTCATATGAAAGTCAGATCTGACCGATAAAATGAAACGCAGTTTCTTCCAAGCAGAGGTCGTGTCGATACTGCTATATGGATGCACAACATGGATGCTAATTAAACAGAGGGACAAAAGGCTGGACGGAAACTTCACAAGAATGCTGCAAGCAATATTGAACAAGACACCGACTGTACGGCCACCATCAACTTTAGACGAACCAGACATGCAAGACACTGCTGGAGAAGTAGGGACGAGCTCATAAGTGATGTACTCGTATGGACCTCTTCACATCGTCGAGCAAAAGCAGGGCGACCAGCTCGAACGTACATGCAGCAGTTCTGTGTGGATACGGGATGTAACCCTGAGAACCTGCCGGAAGCGATGAACGATTTAAATTGTTAAATTAGGAAAATTTAGCAATGGAAAAGTGATGAGAGAAGGTTGATATGTTATATATCACTTAGAAATCAAAGTTTACATGATATATGGTGTGTGCAGTTTGCATTCTATTTTTAACAAATCCAGTTTAAAGAATAATTATTAATAATTATTGTTATTGATTATTTCATTCTCAAACATATTAAAAACAGTCCGATGTAATATTTTATATAGAAATCAATTAAAATAAAATAAAGATAGGGTAATCTTTTTATATATGTTTTGAATTGGTTTCGGTTGGTTGGTTGTTTGGGTTTTATGGCATATCAACCTTTGTAGGTTATTTAATGTCAAATACCTTTTTATACAAATAATCAGTTCGATTTAAAACAGTTCAGTTTAGCATGAGTACACAGTTTAATCGTCAAAAACATTTCTATTTCAAGCTATTCAGTTTAGGCAAACAGTTCTAATTCAAAGAAGTACAAGTATAAATTTTGTTTACACATAGTTAAATGTTAAAGCAGTTCTATTTCAAACAATTCAGTTTAGCATAAGTACGCAGTTTAAATGCAAGCACACAGTTTAATTATAATAACATTTCTATTTCAAGGTATTCGGTTTAGTCAAACAGTTCTATTTCAAACAATCGAGTTTATTATAAGTACAGTTTTTGTCCACATAGAGTTTAATATTAAAGCAGTTCTATTTCAATCAATTCATCTTAGCATAAGTACACAGTTTAGTTTTATCCGATCCATAAATAGGGCGCTATCAGATGCTACCACTCCGAGTGGTCCTGGTAGTGATGGCAATTTGGGGTTGCTCCACATTTCCCAAAGCTCCAGTATCATTGGAACCTCACCATCAGATTATTTAGTGTCATATCCATGTCACTTGTTGGGGATGGGGTCCTACCCCTCTGTAGAGTTGCAGTCGGTGTACATCCCCAGCCGACTAGGCAATTGGTTTCGTTAGTCTTTTTAATTTGCTATAATATTTTATTGCATTAAAACTTAACTGCGGTTGAAGCTAGTAATAATAATACTTAAGCCTTTTTCATATGGAGAAATACTCGTCTCTTTTGTCCAAACATGTCACAAGAATATTGTGTTGTAAGATGAGAAAATCAATAGTGAAATGCTCGGAAACACTTCGGTTAATCGCCTGTTCGTTTTATTTTCTACTTCTAAATTTACAACTCGCGTTTCGCTCGTACTAAAGAAAATAAATGACTGTGATAAAAGAACAGGCGCTTGTGTTATAAATATTATTGATGTGAAGAATGAAATCAGTCAGCCGAATTCAGATTCAAATTGTTGATTTTGGTGTTCTCTTCACACTAGAGCCCTTAACAAGACATGGATTCACCTCTTTTCTTCTCTTAGTTATGTATAAAATAGTATTGTAAAAATAGTCAGCTCTATTTCAAACAGTTCAGTTTAGCATGACTACACAGTTTAATTGTTAAAAACATTTCTATTTCAAGCTATTCAGTTTATTCAAACAGTTCTAATTCAGCTAATTCAGTTTAGTATAAGTACAGATTTTCTTTACACACAGTTAAATGTCAAAACAGTTCTACATTAAGCAATTAAATTTAGTGTAAGTACAGTTTCAATGTCAAAAACAGTTCCATTTCAAACAATTCAGTTTAGCATGAGCAATGTTTTTAAATGTAAGTACAGTTTAATTGTCAAAAGCATTTCTATTTAAGCTATTCAGTTTAGTCAAACAGTTCTAATTTTAAAAAATCAGTTTAGCATAAGTAGGCAGTTAGTTCTTTTTAACCCATAGAAAGGGCCCTATCAGGTGCTACCATTTCGGGCCAGAGTGGACCTGGGAGCAATGGCAATGAAGGGGTGCACCGCATTCCCTAAAGCTACAGCATTACTGGAACCTCACCATCAGATTGTTTACTGTCATAATCAGGACACTCATTGGGGGGGATCTTACCTCTCTACAGAGAAGCAGTCGGTGTATTCTACAGCCCCAGCCGACTGGGCAAACAAATGGGTAATTTCGAGATACTTGTATATATATACATATATATAGTAAGTAAGTAAGTTGGCGAACCGTTGTCGAGGGCGATCCGAGGGCTCCCGTTTCAATAGCTACTATACAGAGCTGTAGGGGAGAGCACTACTCCTTTTCCTGATTTGCTCCACTTACCCTTGATCCATTCCTTATAATGCTGAGTTTTAAGCCAGGAGACATCTACTACCATTTTTTGAGTTTTTGATATGACTCGACCAGGGATTGAACCCTAGTGTCCCGGACAATTTGCGAACACTCTACCACTAGGCGTTAATCTCTTCCTCAATCCTAACTATGGATAAAATAGTAGCGTACAATGAAATTTCTTGCCTTGGTGGGAAGCCCGTCTAAGAGAAGGGCTAATTCTGAATACAAACCATATCACGACTAGCTTAACATTCCGTCAGTAGATAACTGTTAGTTAAAGTTGGATAGTTCCTTTTTTAACAGCAGACCAACCTTTGTGGGTCATTTAACGCAAAAGCCTAGGCAGCCGATTGAGAAAACAAAAGAAGAAAACAGTGGCACTTTTCCATGCCCCCCGCCTTCCAGGTAAAAGTGACTTCAGGAAAAAAGAAGGGAATGAAAGTAAGAACAAAGTCGTGGATTATGCAAATGATGAAAATAAGTCCACTTATCATTACGCATTTTATCGGCTAAGCGTTAACACATTACAGCATGAAATAGGAAACGAGATTTGAGGATTAGTTCAAGTGTGTAATCATCAATTTTTGAACAGCTATCAGCAATGGATTTAGAAACGGGTACAAAACTACTGGATTGAGTCGAACAAGGGTCTGAAATTACACTCCAGACACTAACTAGAAAATATCAGCGGCTATTAAATTTGAAACATGATTCATAAACTCGTTAAATATCAGAGCGAATATTTACATAATATGTTTGAACTGTTTATAGTCGTCGTTGATGACTACAACAGAATAGACTTCGGTGAAAAATACAAATTTTACCCCCGGCAAAAATATGGTCTCCCCACTCTTACAGAATGTTTTTCCGCTATTTTTAATCCATGAAAAATAAACTAAGCACAAATCTGAGGGGAAAATCGATTTTATTTGATAGTCAAACATTCTGGCTTCGTGGAACATACCCCAAATTAATTATAGATGATTTAACTCTAATCGATAATAGAGATTTTTTCAGCTTAAGACGGAGAAAGTAATCGGCTGTGGTAGATATTTGTCACGCGCCCCACCTAATAGGCGAGTATGGCACAAGTTCTTTTTAAGGTGGGTCCGGGTGTACCATAACCATGATACGGATATGTGTGAAACGTACATATAATGTTCATAGAACATATATACATAGAACATAGGAATCTCGAAACACGAAAAACATTTACGACTTCTTAGTTCAGGTACGAAACTTTTTATTAACTTTGAGTTTAAAGGGTCTTCGACATAAGGAGAGAGATACACATTCTTTCTATTTTGGCTTTTTCATCTCCCCGCACCATCTCGTGCGACACCTGTCCAAGGCCTCCGCGAGCAAGCGAAAGTCAACTGTCTTCTCCCGAGGCAGGACTCAACTCAACTCACTGACTTTTTCAAAATCCTCAAAATCCTCCGCGCGCGCGCTTCCGGTGCATGACCTCATTCACATCCACTGGTCAACCTTTCTATCAGATTTTTATTTTGACATCTATGAACGACACATCCTCCCCGCGCACGCGTTAACACCTGCACTCAAGTTTGCACCTAACCCATGTGCTGAGCCGAAAGGTTCTCAGCCCTACAAAACCCAAAGGCATAAAACGAAATCCCTCGGCTATTATATTACACGGGTTCAAACTGTAGCCTAGATACGCTCGGCATTCTTAAAATGCCACGGGCTCCATCGACATTCCTCTAAAAGGGACTCCTCAGACACCAGGCGATAACTGTAGCCCTTCTGAGGAGGGTTAGAGTCTAGGGGGACTGCTTTCTGGGGCTCAAGGAGTATGCCAATCTTGGCCGCGTGACGCGAATGCTGAGCTCTCCCGTCACTCGCGACAGGCGGCCACGACTGCCTACCGTCACCAGAGACAAGACACACCTGACTATATCAGTGCCATCCAAAACATGGCCGGCTGAAGTGTGTATTGAAAACTGTATGACCGTGTGGTAGTCTCCGTGACGTAATAGCTAATGTGGTGGATTACGACATTGTAATATGCGAGTTCGAATTCCAGTTACTCTTCTACGCTCCTTTTTAGATTGATATCGTTGAGAAAGTTATGAATCCCTTTATTCCACCTATATGCCAATAAATTCTTCTAAAAGGTTGTTTTTAGCATTAAATAATCTGTAATATAATGGCCGAGGGATTTCATTTATATATCTTGCCTTTGGGTTTAGTTAGGCTGAGAACCTTTCGCTTAGCGCATGGCACAAACACGGGCGCAGGTGGTCACGCGCGCACGGAGCAGACGTGTCATTCAGAGATGTCAATAAAAATCCCAGATAGAGGATATGACCAGGGATGTGAATGACGTCACGCACCGGAAGCATGGGCCGAGATTTGAGAAAAGTCAGTTAGTTGAGATTGAGACCTGGGCGAGGTCAGACGAATTTCTGTGCTACGGGCGCCGCCCGTGATGGGGCGCAGATGGAAAAGTCAGGATAGAAAGAATGTGTATCTCTCTCCTTATGTCGAAAAACCTTTAAACTCAAAGGTAATAAAAGTTTCGTACCTGAACTAAGAAGTCGTAAGTGTTTTTTTGTGTTTCGGGATTCCTATGTGTGTTATGGACATTATGAACGTTTTGCGTGCCGGTATGAATATGTCTATTTCACATATTCATATCTGGCTATGTTACAAACTCACTAAGGTTGATATGCCACTAAACAAAGAAACCTTAGATAGTATCACTACAGTTTTTCTACAAGGTTGTTTTTGGCATAAAATAACCCACTAACGTTGATATGCTATTAAACACAGCAACCTTAAATATTATCACTACAGTTCCTCTACAAGAACGTTTTTGGCATAAAATAACCCACTAAGGTTGATATGCCATTAAACAAAGAAACCTTAAATAGTACCACTACAGATCTACAAGGACGTTTTTGGCATTAAATAACCCAAAGAAAGAAAGAAAGAAACCAAGAAAGAAATTGTGGACTCACTTAATTAAGGAGAAAAAACCATCAATCACTCGTAAGAATAACTGTCTATCAAGGGAATCTACTTGACAGAAGTAAGAGACCTATCATATCAGTTTTTTAGAGACATATATCAATAAAAGGCAAGATTTCTTTTTAGTGGTTGACTAAGATTTGCCTGGTAAACTTTTGTCTGTTTAAAAAAGAAATTTTGTCCCCGACTTTCTATTGTTCCAAAACATGGCTCTAATCGGAGTAATTCCACTTGAAGTGATGGAAAACATCTCGATTATTGGTTTAAAAAATATTCTAATTAATTCGAGGTATGTTCTATGAAGCCAGAAAGTTTGCCGATAGTGGAAGAGATAACTGTAAACATGATTTGTCTTCCATTGTTTGAAAGTAGATTCCATTGGTCGGTTGGTTGGTTGGTTGGTTGGTTGTTTTATGGCATATCACCCTTTGTAGGTTATTTATTGCCAAATCTATTTTTATACAAACAATCGCTTCTATTTCAAACAATTCAGTTTAGCATGAGTACACAGTTTAATTGTCAAAAACATTTCTATTTCAAGCTATTCAGTTTAGTCAAGCAGTTCTAATTCAAACAATTCAGTTAAGTATAAGAACAGATTTTGTTTATACCTAGTTAAATGTCAAAACTGTTCTATTTCAAACAAAACAGTTTAGCGTAAGTACAGTCTCAATGCCAAAAACAGTTCTATTTCAAGCAATTAAGCACGCATTTTAGTTCTATGTGACTCATAGATAGGACTCGATCAGGTGCTATCAATCCGGGTCAGAGTACACCTGGGAGCGATGGCAATGAATGGGTGCTTCGCGTTCCCAAAGTTTGGTTTGGTTTGGTTTTGTTTTATGGCATATGAACCTTTGAAGGTTATTTAACGCCAAATCCATTTTTATGTAAACAATCAGTTCTATATCAAACAATTCAGTTTAGTGGGAGTACATAGTTTGTCGAAAACATTTCTATTTTGGACTATTCGGTTTATTCAAGCAGTTATATATAACAATTCAGTTTAGTGTAAGTACAGTTTCAACGTCAAAAACAGTTCAATTTCAAATAATTCAGATTAGTATAAGCACACAGTTTAAATGTAAATACGGTTTTATTGTCAAAAACATTTCTATTTCAAGCAATTCAGTTTAATCAAATAATTAAGTTTAGCATAAGTCTGCCGTTGGTTCTATTTAACCCATAGATAGGGCCCTATCAGGTGATACCACGCCAAGCCAGAGTGGACCTGGGAGCAATGGCAATGAAGGGGAGCTCCGTATTCCCCAAAGCCATCAGATTGTTTAGTGTCATAACTGGACACTTTTGGTGGGGGTCTTACCCCTCTGCAGAGAAGCTGTCGGTGTATTCTACAGCCCCAGCCAACTGGGCAAAGATTCCATTGATAGGTACTTATTCTTGTTCGCGATTCTATCATTTTTCAGCATAATTTTGAAAACAGTCTCGACTGTTTAATCAAAATAAATTACTTTAATTTGAGGTTTATTCTGTGAAGCCAGGAGGAGTTCCCGAAACATAGTGCTAGACTGAGACACTGTTGTTAGCGAGTTCGAACTCCGACTGCGCAATTACGTTCCCTTTCACACGAAAACCATTGGTAAAAGAATTCAATCCCTTTTTCACTGTTATAGATTAAATAGCACTACTTCTGTTCTTTTGTAAGGATGACTTTGACTTTAAATAACCCACGAAAATTGAGATACCGTTAAACAAAGAAATTAAACCTAATCATGAAGAGAGAAAGTTTGGCCATTAAATGAAATAGGTTTTGTCTCAGATATCTGCTTTGTTTACTTTTCCTGGATTAAAAATAACGTAAGAACGTTTTCTAAGATTGACGAATCCATATCTTTTGCCAGTGGTTGTCAATACTTTACTGAAAAATGTTTCTCGTCACTCGTCATGTCTGAAGACCAACTTTACGCTAAGAACATCTTGAGAAGTGACACGAAAGTATCTGTTCAGTATGCTGAGAATTTTCAAGATGTGGTACCAGATAGTCAGAAGAGAAGCAGGCTGTCAGGACAGAGTGCCAAGAATGAGTGGAGTCACAAGAGACGGGATGGGGGCTAAAATCAAGAATGTACTTAAAGCATACTTTTTTTCTTCTTACCAGCTCCGATTGACAAGCAAAAAGCATATTGATGGTGACTTTTAAGATAAAAAAGAAACAGTAGCCAACCAATTTATACATATTTGGTAGGAATATCAGAGGATTTTTAAGTATTACATTGAGATCGGAGTGAGGGTTATTGTTGATAATAAAATTCGTATCATGAGAGATCATCATCATCATCATCATCATGTCGTGCTGGTAGCACGGATATGCCTGACCCTCTCTCGCCACTTTTCCCTATCATTCATCGCCTCAGACAGGTCTTCTGGACTACATCCCGTATCCTCACATAGTTGCTGAATGTATGTTCATGCTGATCGTCCTGCTTTTGCACGGCCATGTGTGGGGGTCCACAAGAGTACATCACTTATGAGTTCGTCCCTGCTTCTCCAGCAGTGTCCTGCATGTCTGGTTCGTCTAACAGTCTAATAGTTTTCGTGATAGGAGGCAGGTGGCCGTACAGTTGGTGTCTTGTGGGGTGTTGCCGCCAGGATTTGTTCAAGATGGCTTGCAGCATTCTTGTGTAATTGCCATCTAGCTTCTTCCAGCCGTTTTGTTAGAGTCCATGTTGTGCATCCATATAGCAGTATCGATGCGACCGTTGCCTGGAAGAAGCTGCGTTTCATTTTATCGGTTAAAAGTATTTTCCCCACTCTTTTTTTACACATTTTTAGTCCAAAACTAATTTTTGCAATTGTGCTCATTTGTGGCTTTCACTGAAGTCTGTGTGATAACCAATTCATTCCTCTCTTTTAGACTCGTCTCAGTATTTTGGCAAATCTCAACAGTGCTGAGGTGTAGATGGCATGAATATCTTCACGAATTTCCAGTGACAAATTACTTTTCTAATTTTACTAGGAATAAACCAAAGGTTAGAACAATGGCTTCCCCGATATTTTCATATTCCATTGTTTTTCAGTTCTTTGGCAAAGTCTTGGTTTGGTTTGGTTTGATTTAGTTTGGTTTTATGGCATATCAATATCAACAACAGTAGGTTATCTAATACCAAATACTGATTATACGTAAATCATCATTATCTTGTCGTGTCTCCTGCACGGATATCCCTGATCCTCTCTCATCACTCCTATCGTTCATCGCTTCTGGCAGGTCCTCAGGGCTACATCCCGTATCCTCACTGAGCTGCTGTATGTAGGTTCGAGTTGGTCGCCCTGCTTTTGCTCGGCCATGTGACGGGGTCCATAGGAGAACATCACTTATGAGCTCGTCCCTACTTCTCAAGCAGTGTCCTGCATGTCTGGTTCGTATAACTTTGATGGTTTTCGTGATGGTAGGTAGATGGCTGTACAGCTGCTGCTTTGTGGGGTGTTGCCTCCAGGACTTGTTCAAAATTCTTGTGTGTCCATGTAGTGCATCCATATAGCAGTATGGACACGGCCGCTGTTTGTAAGAAACAACGCTTTATTTTATGGCTATATATATATATATATATATATATATTGTCATCCACAGACAGACTTTCGTTCTATCAGAACTCTTCAGTGTGGCTAGACACGCAACCAACTTTACTGTTAGATTAAGTCTCAGACCTCTCGGCCACCAAGCGGGCCACGTTGGCTAAGGGAATTTTTAAGGTATTTATATAGCAACAGCAGCAGCTACCAGAGAGGTCAATTCTTTCGGAGAGCTTTACATTATGCGAGCGGCGGCCGACAATTCCCTCGCCAGAGCGTATATATTGTCATCCACAGACAGACTGTTTCGTTCTATCAGAACTCTTCAGTGTGGCTAGACACGCAGGACGCTCGAAACCGAGATCGAAACCCGTCCAACTTTACGTTAGATTAAGTCTCAGACTTCTCGGCCACCAAGCGGACCACGTTGGCTAAGGGAATATTTAAGGTATTTATTTAGCAACAGCAGCAGCCATTTGTTTGATTCATGAACATTTTCTCGGTAACATTTTTAAACGAACCTGTACTTATTTTATTTTATTTTTTTTTTTTTTGCACACAGTTAAATGGTTTCAGGTATTGCAATCGAGCTGTCAATTTAACATCAGTCATTTGTTTGCACACATTTGAATAGATAAACATGGCATATAAGAGATTTGTTTGTCGGTGATTTTATTTCTTAATGAGTTATAAATAATTTGTTTGCACACGAGTATTGCAGTTGTTTTTACTGTTGAATGGTTTCACTAATTGCTATCTAACACTTACAATTCTATTCAACATTAATCATTTAGTCGGGGACAGTAAAGGGATTACAAGTATTGTTATGCCTCACTAACAATTTAATTAAACATCACTCATTTGTTTATACACAATTAAATTATTAATCAGTTCTATTTCAAACCATTCAATTTAGCATTAGTCATTTGTTTGCACTCTGTTTAAATGTCAAACAATCCTATTTGTCCCATAGATAGGACCCTATAAGGTGCTATCACTCCAGGGCAGAACGGACGTGTGAGCAATGTCAATAAAGGGATATTCCATATTCCCCAGGTCTCCAGAACTGGAATCACACGATCAGATTGTATAGTGTCATACCAAGGACACCAATTGGGGATGGATTTTATTCCTCAACAGAGATGCATTTGGTATTTTCGACAGCCAAATTTAACCGGGTGATAAAAACCATTTGTTTAAACAAAGTTAAATGTTGTCGAGCTCTATTATTCAACACTAGCCATTCTATTTACCAGGTATTCGTATTGAATATGAATAAATTTCACTCAGCCGTATCGTTTCAAATAAATAAAGAAGTAACAATAATCATTAAAAAAAAGATTGAACAGTTCTATTTGACCTATATATGGGATCCTAACAGATTCGACCTATCCGTTTCAGAGTGGACCTGAGAGTAATGGTAATGAAGGTGTACTGCACATTCTCTAAAGTCCAAGACTGAAGTCTCCCCATCAGATACAGTTTAATGTCATACTAAAGATACAAAACGGTTTCAAGTATTGCTATCAAATACAAATATTTCTTGGTTTAGTTTGGTCTGGCTTGGTTTTATGGCATATCAACCATTGTAGGTTACTTAATGCCAAATCCATTTCTATACGTATAAGCAGTTCAGTTTGAAATAATTTAGTTTAGCATAAGTACTCAGTATAAATGTCAAAAACAGTTCTATTTCAAACAATCCAATTTACCATAAGTACAGGCTTTTGCTTACGCACAGTCAAATTTAAAAAACAGTTCTATTTCAAACAATTTAAAACAGTTTAGCATATGTACACAGTTTAGTTCTATTTAGCTCAAATCAGTTACTACTACTCCGGGCCAGTGTGAACCTGGGAGTGATAGCAAACTAATAATTCTATTCAACATGATTATTTTGTATTCAGTTAAATGGGTTCCAGAATTGCTATTTAACACAAATGATTGTATTTGATATTAGTCAGTTTAGTTGGTTTCAAGTATTGTTATATCGCCAGAATTATCCGTTCACCATTACCTTCTACCATCTTTTAGATAAGATAGGGTTGGGTATTTGTTTGCTCATTTTGACAACAGTCGCTAATGACCCAGGAGACCAGGGTTCAGTCCCAGGTCGAATTATACCAAGGACTCAAAAATAGTACTTGATGCCGTCTTGCTTAATACTAAACATTATAAGATAGGGATCAAGGTAAAAGTGGAACAATCCAGAGAAAAGAGCAGCACCCTCCTCCAAACCTTGGTGTTGAAGCTATCGAAAAGGGAGCCTTCGAGTCGCTCTCGACTAAGGCCAACAACTTTAATTTACTTATTTGTTTGCCTCAAGAGCAATTGAAGAATCCTGTAGGGGCAATTAGGTACTTGAGTTTGTAATGACCAGCCTGTTGGTTTGATTAGTTTGGGCCACTTTGACCGATAGACCGCCTTGCACAGTAAGCACCAAAGCGGCGTGCTGCAGTTCACGTGACCAATTTGGCTGCCAGGTCATGGACTGCTCAGCTTCCAGGATCCCATCGTCAACCATTACGAGTCACAACCCACGGTTAATACGTAACCTCATTGGTGGAGTAGGGTGTAGGTCTTACGCCTCAGAAAAGGTGCAATTGTACAGTCCCAGCCGAGAGGATAGTATATATATATATATATAGTCATCCACAGACAGATCTGTTTCGTTCTATCAGAACTCATCAGTGTGGCTAGACAGTATCTTCCCGTAGCTGGGATCGAAACCCGGTTGACTCAAACGCCAAGCCAAAGCTTCTAACCATTTAGCTACGAGGAGATATTAGCTACGAAGTACATTTTTAAACGGTTATGAATCACAACTAATATTGTTTACATACATCCGTTCAAACGGCCGCCGAGATCTCAATTCAAATACGAAGAGACTTGCAAAGGCGCTCATGGCAACACGATTACTTCTTCGCTAGAGAACTCGACCATACGGGGGTAGGGGAATTATATAAAGTTTAAATTTTTCAATAAAAAATATCCAGATGTTAAAAGTTTATTAAATTTTTTAGAATAACTTTCCTACTTGACATTTTTTAAGATTAAATCATTTTATTTTTATCCAGTTTGAAATTATTTTTGAACAACCAAATGAAGGAATTGCCATTGAAATGTTCAGTTTTCAACTACATCCCATTGTTAATCCTCTTGTTCCGGTCTGTCTTAACTGTGAAATTTAAACAGTCATGAAATCAAAGTCTTCTGAGGTCCACAACATGGCGTGGAAAATGTGACGGATGTCAATACTGAATACGGAGGATATTGAAGAGTAGTCGATCAATGCGTTGTACTCCTTCAAAGAGTCAAAGATTTAGTATAAGTTTTCCGTTAGTTCTCTCTCCCTCTCTCTGTCTCTCTGTTTCTCTTACACAGATACACACTCACAAAAGTCTGCTTTATGCGTTCCAACCAAATGTCTCTTTCATTCCTATTCGTTTCACATGGTTCTGTCACTAAGATTGATGTCTGTCACATATGTACACCTTTACTTATGAAAGTACTTAAGCGACGGCAATATTATGAACTGGAACGCCCGTGTGCGTGAATACTACATTGCAAATGTCCGCTTACCTAACCAACACACGATCTAGAGTGACGTTTTTAACTCAGGTAAGAGCAAATCGTCACAAAGTCAGGCCATATACAGTGATGGCTTGATGATAATGGTATATGAATACGTTTTTGTTTTCGTGTGAATGTCACGTATATTAACATTTTACCATGTAACTATACCTCAATCTATAAAGACATTTAATAAGCCATTCTTCTCTCACCTTCGACTGATAATTAGGCAAACACACGAAACTTAAAAGTTCTTATGTCTATAATTTTGATACTTTTTGGTTTCATACCGTCCCTGTCATAACAGCATCGAGCACTTTTTATGCAATTGCTTTTCTTTTTTACATCTCAACTATCATTACACACACACACACACACACACACACACACACACACACACACACATATATATATATATATATATATATATAGTTTATTGTTTCTCGTCTTGGCACCCCGCAAAAAAAGAGCCAGAAAGAACAGTCAACAGAATTTTATGAGATAGGGATACATGCTCTCAACCGAAGGTGGAACATTCTTATTGAAAGAAACGATGACAATGTTGGAAAGTAGGGATGTGAACCACAGAGGAGCAGCTTCATTTCCCTGTATGATACATATTCTTATGTCGTTAATTATTCCTGTACAAAAGAAAAAAGGCTTTACTTTTTTATTCAACCACTATATATATATATATATATATATATATATATATATATATATATATATATATATATATATATATATTCTTTAAATATGGTATATTTCTGCAGAAGTTTTTCTCTTAAATTTCAAGTTAGGTCGTTACATTAATTCTAACGTTGTCGATCAGTCAAAATTTCAAGGTTGATCACAGCATGATCACAACCGAGAATAGTTATAAATCAGCCGAATTCCCGACAGCCCTCACTGCAAAATGGCTGATCCAGCAAATTTGAAAGTGCTTCACCAGTTCAATTGGAATTTAGAAGAAATGAAGATTTCGGTCGGCAGCGAAATGTGCGTAATCATAATTGAATTTGTAACGGACAATCAATAAAGCGCCTGGTCATTGCAACATAAAAGAGATTTAATCTAACAACTTGATAAGAATACTTCATATCATATTATATAACACTATTCGATGCTATGATGGACAAGAAATATGTATAATATTCATAACTCCTCCTCTGCCTCTCAAAACCATAATACGAATAAAATGCATCGGTTCATCTAACGCCAACAATAGACCATATAATAGAATATAGAATTGTATATTATATAAAATAAAATAAAATTACGCTTCGTAAAGCATGAAGATAGTAGACCCAGTGTGTGTAATAAATATTTCATTACTGTAACAGTCGATGATGTTAAAGTCATTCTATATATTCAGCCCCAAGGGTGGCTAAAAAATGAAAAAAATTGTGGTGAATATATGAACTAAAACAGGACACAATTTAGGGAAAGCACATCTAAAAAACACTGTTTATCATTAGATATCTATGAAAAGTAAAATTATAATTAAACAGTAAATATAGAAAGCTAGAGAGATAAACAGACTGATAGATTGACAGCTAGCTATTAAAAAGAGATAGATAGATAGATAGATAGATAGATAGATAGATAGATAGATAGATAGATACGAAAAAGATAGATAGATAGATAGATAGATGCGAAAACGATAGATAGATAGATAGATATGAAAACAATAGATAGATAGATAGATGCGAAAAATATAGATAGATAGATAGATAGATAGATAGATACGAAAACGATAGATAGATAGATAGATAGATAGATAGATAGATAGATACGAAAAAGATAAATAGATAGATCATATTTACCAACCCCTCCACTCCGCAGGAGTTAGGGTTAGGTCAATTTTTAAGCGGAGTTTAACAGGTTTGAATTCAGAGTTTTCCTTCTCCTAGACTAGTTGCCTCACCAAGGCTGAAGAACCTAGTCTGCCCAACTATTTACCCATAGCTGGAGGGAAAATAATTGGATCCAAGGATATTAGTGCTATGTGAAAATGTAATCAGTCTTGTCGCAGTGTCCATTTCCTTTGACGATAACCATTACACCACGGGCACCTCCACTAGATAGATAGATAAATAGATAGATAGGGAAACGTTAGGAACATACGAAAACGATAGATAGATAGATAGATAGATAGAAAGAAAGAAAGAAAAAGAGAAATAGGTGGATACGAAAAAGTGAGATACATATAGAGACAGATAAATAAATAGGTAGATTGATACATGCATTCATACATACATACATACTTACAAAGTGTTTCCAAGTTTGTATCGAAACTGATTGTGTATCTATCAATACAGAAATGAACGAAATCATTTTAAAATAATCTTTAATGTTATCTAATAAGCTATACTTAGTTGTGGCACAAAGTCAAATGTGTAGGGGGTGTCCTCGTGGTGTAATGGTTAAAGCGATTGACTGCGGAATTGTAGTACGCGAGTTCGTACTCGAGTCTCGCTATTACGTTCACTTTCGGGCAAATACCGTTGGGAAAGGTATGAACCCCTTTATCCTCCCAGCTATGGGTTAAATAGTACCTAGGAAAATGGCTTTGGCATTAAATAACCTAAAAAGAGTTGATAAGCCATTAAACAAAAAAACCAAACCAATTTTAAAATAATATCCTTGGCATTTAACAAACGTATTCCAATGAGTTTTCAGTTGGCCGAATCATCTCTTAAATCCCTTTTTTGATCTGACGTTTCGCTACATCATGTTTTCCACATCCTCAAATGTTATCGTTAAAATAAATTTTTTGTTTAGGAAACAGATTGCAAGGTGATAAGTCTGGTAAGTCTGCTGCACAATCTCATTTTCTAAAATGCAAAGGAATTCAATGCGCGTTTTATGAATCTTTTAATTTTTATTTTATTTCAAAGAAGGGCAGAGGAAGGGAAATGGAAATTGGCGTAGTTGCAAAAGGAAATTAAGGTGAAAGGAAAGGAATATTATCCACTAATCTATCTATCTATCTATCTATCTATATATATATATATATATATATATATATATATATATATATATATATTCGTCTGTTCACAAACCGACACACATATCTATCTATCTATCTATCTATCTATCGAAAGATAGATAGATAGATAGATTTGTGTAGGTTTGGGAACAGACACATATATATATATGTATATACGTGTGTGTATGCACGTGTGTGTGTATGCACGTGTGTGTGTATATATATATGTGAGTAAAATGAAAAAAAAATAGATACATACATATATAGTATATAGTGTAGGTACAGATTTAAACATATGCGTAAACATTAAACTATATATATATATATATATATATATTAGTGTGTGTGCGTGTTTGAACATTAAAATATATGAACATGTATACATGTTTACACACACACGTCTCGTATTTGTGTGTGTGTGTGCGTACGTATATATATATATATATACTAAAGTTTGTATCATACCCTTTACTTATATTTATATACATACACGCTTTTACTGATAATCTTAGTGACAAATGAAACTCGGATATGTGTGTGTGTGTGTGTAGTTGGGCAGCAGTCTTTCATTCAAGCATGTTTGATTAAATGATAAAGACATAATTTGTCTATATAATCTTATTAAGTTCCTTTCAATTTTCCTGATGCTTGTCTTGTTTTCGGGTTGTAATTGGTGAATGATTTTACCAAAATATCCCGAGCGCTTTCGGAACCTTCATAGGCCATCATCGGGGGTTGCTTGCACGTGTAAAGAGTGATTTTTTAAAAAGTATTTTATAAAATAATTTAAAATTTTTTTTACAACATTAAAAAATCACGCAAACGTAAAATCAGATAAAACTCTTCAAAAAAAAAAAAACACTTTGAAAAACACTCTTTATACAAGCAAGCAAACTCTGATGATGGTCCGTGAAAGGTCCGAAAGCGTTCGGGACTATTTTGATAAATTCATCCACCAACTCCAACCTGAAACTTGAAAGGATCCTAATAAAATTATCTAGACAGAACGTGTCTTTATTATTTAATCAAACATGCTAATATATATATATATATATATGTTGGTTGTAGTGGACATTTGACGGCTGCCACATACGCGTAAATGCAAAGATTTTCTCATGAATTGAACACTCCGTTAACGTATATGTATAAATATATGCATAAGAATTCCTTCGGTTACGCGGAAAATGACGAATTCTCTTAGGTAAGTTATCCGATTGGTGTAAAGTCAGCCGGGTTTCGATCTCAGCTTAAAACATATCTCGTGTCTAAGCATACTGGAGAGTTGTGAGACAACAAAAAGATCTGTCTGTCGATGACTATATATATATATATATATATATATACGAATCATTTAAAAAGTTATAAGCATCACCTAGAAAGAAGAGCATAGAAATACTAATTCAGATTTTTCACTCGTGTATATATATATATATATAGAGAGAGAGAGATTTTTACAACAATACGAAGTATTCTTGTGTTATTCCTATGAATAAATAGATGCATCTGGGATATACATACACGCAAGAACCAACAAATATTCATACACGCACGTATACATTAACACACACACACACACGCACATATATATATATACTTTTTAAAGAATTACTTTAAAAGTCCCGTAGAAAATGGACATGGAGACCAACGTTCAAATGCTGAACGACGCTGTTTATATTTCACTTTATATTTTGCACAAAATCCCTGTGGAGAAGTATCATGAATCAATCTCTTCGACTAGTCAACTGGATAGATAGATAGATAGATAGATAGATGAAAACAGAAATAGATAGATAGATAGATCGATAGATAGTAATCCGAATCAAGAATAGAAAGCCTCCTTAAAAGACAGAAAAAAAATAGAAAACCAAGGAGAAAGAAACAGAGAAAAAATTGTAGAAAGATGAAACTATCAGCGAAAAGTAAAAATCTGACCAACATTCGAAATAAGG
The DNA here is from genome assembly GCA_963585895.1 of Sepioteuthis lessoniana. Classification (NCBI taxonomy): domain Eukaryota; kingdom Metazoa; phylum Mollusca; class Cephalopoda; order Myopsida; family Loliginidae; genus Sepioteuthis; species Sepioteuthis lessoniana. The sequence goes on along the minus strand of OY757936.1, from coordinate 44,421,813 downwards.
CGTTGAATGTTTTCTTCTCACTTAACATAAAATACCGACTAAAGTGTCTATCGATAAAAAAAATCTCTGAAGGCTGAAAGATTAAAGACGTGTTTGCATTTTAAGGTGTCAACACTAGTCTTTTCATTGAATTCTCGCTGGTGTGGAAGAGTAGAGCGCATGCGCAGTGCAAACATTATAGTATTGCAACTTCCGAGAAGCTATTTTCCTACCACAGCGCTACCTAGCGGCCGAGCTGGATGCCTTAAATTCCGATGTCCTCCTGCAGAGTCACGTTTCTCATTCGATGCGGCTTTTGATCTGCTGTTTGAATTAGGAAGAATGGCGGAAATAACTTTGCACATGTCCATACGCACGGGCACACACGTCTTTTCATCGACAGAGCCTGCTCGTGATGCTTTCTCACAAACTAAAAGAAAGTGACATACACTGCCTTTTGCCAATTCGACACAAAAATACACACGCGTATATATATATATATATATATATATATATATATAAGTGAGTGTGTATTTGTGTATGTGTGTGTGTATGTGTGTATGAAAACCCATCAAGGTTCCGTCAATGTAAAGATGTGTGTACCTCTACGTATGGATATGCACACATTTTTTTTCGATATTTTATCTAACTCTGTGTGTGTGTGTGTGTGTGTACATATGTTTGGATATGTGTATACCGTGTGTATGTTGCCAATAATTTTTTTGGAATTTATACCATTTTGTTAATCCATTTTATCTATCACGTATGCCTATATATATGTCTCCTATTCTCTCATTCCTCTCTCTCTCTCTCTCCCTCTCTCTCGCTCTCTCTCTCACTATATATATATATATGTGTATATTTACCCAGCCCCTTCACCATGCACAGGATGTGACACACGGTCAATATTTTAAGTGGATTAGTTTTCTTTCTCTTAATTCGGTTGCCTAACGGAGGCTAAATAACCCAATCTGTTTCGCTAATCACTGATTTTAGAGGATAACAGATGAATGCGTGCCTTCCAAGAGGGCCTTAGTGCGAAGTGAAACCCAGACAGCTTCGTTTAGGATTTGAACTTGCGTCACCGATTCCATTTCCTCGGACAGTAATCATTTACGCTAAGCACGCCTCCAGATAAATGTGCATAACATAATAATGTTAATGAACAAAATAAATTAACTTACCAGGAACATGTAAATAATTAAAATACTTAATTTCAAACGATAGAGCAATCTAATCTATATTAAGACAAACTAAAAAAATTACGATTGAGGGTTTCAAGTTATGAGGCGTGCTTGAGGCTGTTAACTATAATTATATTAATTAACTATAATTATGTTAATTAGATATAATTATTATATTAATAGTATAAATAATATAATATTTAATTGCCAGAAGGTCGCCTTAAAGCTTGAAACTGAGTCATAATTTTAGTAGTTTGTGTTAATAGAGATTATATATATATATATATATATATATATATATTATCAGAGATTATATATATATATATATATATACGCACACACACACACACACAAACACACACACACACACATATATATATATATATATATATATATATATATATATATATATATATATATATATGCAAATTTCATTAAACATAATAGACATTTTATGCCTACATATTTTCTTCTGGTTCCGTTCGAATTCCCGTATTACTTTTATCGTATTCGGGGGGAATTGATTTAGGTATTGTCCATAGTTGTATGTATCCCTAGTACTTTCTGTCCGACTTTGGGCCATCATCAGGGGAGAATCTATTACAAAAGTGATGTAACTTTTGTTTTAGCAAATTACTACTGTGTAAGGACGTCTTTGCAGTTGGAGATTATGGCGTTTGCTTTTAAATGTAATTCTGTAAAAAGTGCCAGTAGCTAAAGACATTTAAGTACGTTAGCACTGGTTTAAAAATTAATTCTATTAAGTGCTGGTTGCAGGTTTCTAATATATAGTGCTTTGAGAATCTGAAGTTTTTGTTTATTATTTTGATGTTCGAGTATTGTTGTGTTGTCGGTGAGAATTTTTCGTAGTTGTGTTGTTGGGCATGAATGTTTTTTTAAATGCTGAGCTATTGAACTTGTGACAAAAAGGTGCATATATATATATATATATAATTATTTAAGAACACAGGCAGGTTTCTTTTAAATACTATCTATTGAATTTTCATGTTTTTTTTTTCGCAAAGCTATATATCTTAGGTTCCATATACATCCTAGTATATCTGAAGTTATAATTGATAAAACCAAATTCATAATATTTTCTATAAATTCAAAAACACAAACACTCTTACTTTATCCTTTGTAATGATCGATAAGGATGTAAAGCACTTGCCGCGAAAATTTTAGACAATTTTTTTCGTACAAAATTCATATCGAAATACATTTTCTTGTTGTACGACAAGAACAAATAATAAGAAAATATTAAGAAGAAAACTTGTTGGTGGATTTTAACAAAAATTCTCCACAAAGAAAGCTGAGGTTGAATATAATTTGCATAAAGATATATAAACGGATATACAGATATATACTAAGTTATAAGGTATACTGAAATATTCGTTTGGAACAGGTCAACAATAAATACATATAACGGAAAATACATTTAGTTACTGTTCCGATGATCACATCGATGAAATACTGACTGTCATCAAGCGCCGTTGACTCTATGTCAAAAAATTCTAAAGTTTTTGGTGGTTTTTTTTTTGTGTGGAATGTTAAAAAATAATAATTTCTAATAGTTTTAAATGGTTTTATGTACTTTGTTATGGTTTTATATGTTTATATACTTTCTAAGGGTTTTAAATTGTTTTTTTTTAATACTTTTTAATTGTTCTACATGGTTTTATATACTTTCTAATAGTTTTACAAGGTTTTACAGATTTTCTTATGGTTTCATATAGTATTATAGACTTTCTAATAGTTTTACTTTGTTTTTTTTATACTTTCTAATAGTTTTACATGGTTTTATTGACTTTCTTATGGTTTGACATTGTTTTACAAACTTTCTTATGGTTTTATAGACTTTCTAACAGTTTTATATGGATTTATACACTTTCTAATAGTTTTACATTGTTTTATATATTTTGTAATTGTTTTGCATGGTTTTATAGACTTTGTTATGGTTAGACATAGTTTTATAGACTTTCTTATGGTTTTATAGACTTTCTAAGGGTTTTTAATTGTTTTTTATACTTTTTAATTGTTCTACATGGTTTTATATACTTTCTTATAGTTTTCCAAGGTTTTACAGATTTTATTATGGTTTCATATAGTATTATAGACTTCCTAAAAGTTTTACATTGTTTTTTTTAATACTTTCTAATAGTTTTACATGGTTTTATAGACTTTCTTATGGTTTGACATAGTTTTACAAACTTTCTTATGGTTTTATAGACTTTCTAAGGGTTTTATATGGATTTATACACTTTCTAATAGTTTTACATGGTTTTATTTATTTTTTAATTGTTTTACATGGTTTTCTAGACTTTCTTATGGTTACACATAGTTTTACATACTTTTTTATGGTTTTATATGGTTTTATAGACTTTCTAATAGTTTTACATTGTTTTTTATACTTTCAAATGGTTTTACAATGATATTTTCTTATGGTTTTATATCTCCAGCTTGAACTACCAATACTCTTTATGAATAATCTTTAAATATATGCAATAATCATTTTCTCACGATAAATAACAAATTCTCTATTTAAAATCTTTTAACTCTAAATTCTGTAGGATTAATTGCGTCTTGTTACAACATAATTTCCCGCTTGTTGGTAGAGACACCTCTCGACGCAAAAATACCTTTCCTCATAAAAAAATAAATCTTTAAATCAAAACTTTTCCACAGAGATATTCTTCATTTCGTCCCCTACAAGTAAAATTTGGTACAAGGTCAGTTTTTAAGCTGAATACCGGCCCATTAGCATAATGGTTAGAGTGTTCGCCAAAGGTCTGGCAGACTAGGGTTCAATCCCAGGTCGAGTCATACTAAAGACTAAAAAAATGGTACTAGATGTTTTCTTGTTCAACACTCAGCATTACAAAGTACAGATCACGTGTAAGTGGAGCGATCTAGAGAAAGGAGTAGCGCTGTCATCTACGCCTCAGTGTTGTAGCTGAAAAGGAAGCCTTCGAGTTGCCTTCGACTACGGTCGAAGTTTGAAATTAAGAGTTTTTCTTTTTCTATATTGATTGCCTAAGCAAGGTTAAAGAACTAAGTATGCCATATTATTTACACATATTTGGAGGTCTCTCTCAATTATGGGTAAATATTCGAGCCGACTGAATTCATACCTTTCCCAAGGCCTTTAGCGTGAAGTGAAAGGCGAACAGCATCGGTCATGATTTGAAATCGGGACGCCGATTCGATTTCCCACGACAATAACCAATACGAAATGTTCGCCTCCTTTCCAGTTTTCCTCTTAGTGAGAGGGAATTCGTTTGAATTTGTATAAATCCTAAATTTGGTATTTGTATATCATATTGTTCGACTGTCTATAAGGGACAAAGGAACTTTTTTTCCAAAGGGTTGAGCACTCTGGCGAAGGAATTGTCGGCTGCCGCTCGCATAATGCAAAGCTCTTCGAAAGAATTGAGCACTCTGGTAGCTGATTGGGTATAAAAATGTAAACAGACGGTAACATAAGTGCATTGCAGCCAGAGGAGATTACGTCGAAGGAGACTAGAGTTCCATGTATGTACTATCAATAAAAGTGCCCATACGAAAAAAGTCTGGAAACTTATTTAATGATCCTCGTATCTGTCTGATTAAACCTCATGCCTTACTCAAACATATATGTATCCGTGTGTACGTGCGTGTGTGTGTGTATTAATATCGTCATCAAAGCATGTTTGTTTCTCTCAATATCTAACCCTATTGTTCATCGCTCATTTTTTAAGTATTCTGGACGGCACCCAGTGTCCGTTCAGCAGGTTGGCTAACTAGTATGTTCTTGTGCTGAAGTTTATTAGAAAGCGTCTCTTAGAATTTCTTCCTTGCTTGTCCAGCAATGCCCTGCATGTCTTGTTCATCTTGGGGTTTTTTGTGAGATGGGATGTAATTGGCCGTACAACTACTGTTTTGTATGGTATTGCATCAAGGATTAGTGCAAAACGTTATGCAGAATAAGCGTGTACTTCCCATCTAGCTCTTTCTTGTGACATTTCTTTTTAGTTTCAAATGGAGTAGCCATAAAATGTTTCTGACACAGTTAAAGCTTAGAAATATTCCCGTTTTATTTTATCAGAGTGATCAGATTTTCACATAATCAATAACCTGCCAAGTGTAGAAAGATAGTAACACACACACACACACACACACATACATATATATATATACATATATATATTGAGAGAGAGAGAGAGAGAGAGAGAGAGAGAGAGAGAGAGAGAGAGAGAATGTGAAAAGTGGGGAGAGAGACACTTGTATAAGTTAGAGCTCTGTTCATTTTATGGTTTTCGAAATATTTACTATGTACAGGCACATGCACGTTTCCTTTTCGTTTTTTTTTCTTTCTTTTTCCTTTCTTGCTTTGATGCAATCGTATTCTGCCGGATACTGAAGCATTATGCAACTTGATCAGCTTCACTTGACCATACTTGACCAGTCAGTGTCTCGGGGCGAAAGACCGTCAGGAAAGTCGAGTACCACAAAGAATACAAACGAAAATGAGGCTCCATCTAAGGGATCAAGGGATATTGTGGATGAAAACTACATTATTAATTTAAAAGAGGGGATTTATGCTAGGAAAGGTATGGGAGGGTCTTTGATTTGAAGATGGATCCCATATTTAGATGAGTTATTTTTAATTTTAATGACATCTAAATACGAGCATTGTCTACAGCCAATGTAGATAATCGTGATTCTACTGTAATTCAAATGACACTTATAAGTCACTTAGGATCAATATCAGTACACACACACACACACAAACACACACATATATATATATATATATATATATGTATATATATATGTGTGTGTGTGTGTGTGTGTGTGTGTGTGTGTGTGTGTGTGTGTGTGTGTATAACTATCCCTCCGTACAAGCAGGATACGACGTAAAGTCAGTTTTAAGCGGCGTTTAATATGTTTGAATTCAAACTTTTCTTTCTCCGAGATCAGTTGCCATAGAAAGGTTGAAGAGCACAGTCTGCCCTACTATTTACCCAAAGTTGGAGGGAGAATAGTTGGATACCTACATTTCCCGGTGTACAAGCAGCCTCATCCAGGATTTGAAATTGAGTTGCCGTGTCCATTTCCTACGACTGTATTCATTACGTCTCCGTTTAATTTCAATATGTCAGTGAAGGAGATTATCATATTAACCAAGACTAAGCAAGGCGTTTGATATTTCTCTCACTATATATATATTTTTTCCCGTGTTACAATAAAAATGCAGTTGGGATTTTAAGAAATGTGCTTACAATCACAACAGAACTTTTATTGTGAATTATTTGTATTAAGATTAGGTGGCCGTAGCGAAATGGTTATTGTCGGAGCAATAGGACTCTGCGACCCGGGTTCAAATACTGACGAAAATGCTTGTATTCCATATAGCGCTAAAACTCTTAAATAATTTATGTCGAAACGCGTTGGTAGAACAAAATAATTAATAATTCCTTTCTCATCCATTTATATGTATTTTTCTTTCCGTTTCCTTTATACAACATACGTGGTACCTTCTTATGAGATGACTGACTAATTTTTATGATTTCACGTTCAAATGAACAGCTACAGCAGACATTGTAATATACCTTTATTATCACAGCTGGTGAATTTCAAAAATGCAATCTGGACGTGAGGACACTTTAGAAGAACGATATGCAATAAAATTCTGTTTTAAACTTGGAAAAAATGCCACAGAAACGTATGGAATGCTTCAGACTGCTTTTAGAGCATCTTGCATGAATCGAGCATGAGTTTTTGAGTGGCATAAGACCACCAAAATGCTTGTATTTCATATAGCGCTAAAACTCTTGAATCTAACAATTCTCCCTCCAGCTACAAATAAATAGTCGGCAAACTGATCTTGGTATCATTGAGGAAAACTCTAAATTCAAATTAGCAGTGGACATGGAGAGGAATGGGCTTCGCCAGACTATTCCTTCTTTAGAAATGCAACAGGAATAGCGCCACACAACTAAATCACGTTATGGGATGAGTTGAGAGAGATTTAGAAGAAATTTAGACACAGACGCACTCTGCCATATATATATATATATATATATTACGTTGTTTGTAGTACTTATAAATAAGGAGTGCTCAGTATCAGTGATAAAGCATCTATATTTAATCATTCTTTTTAAATATCTGAAATGAAGCTTGATCATTTTTATTATTTAGAATATTTCGACTGATAAGTCCTTCGGCTTTCTTCGGGCGTTTCTTGTTTGTTTGTTTGTTTTGGTTTTATGGCACATCAACCATTGTAGACCATAAATGCCAAATCATTTTTATCCATATAAACAGTTTTATTTCAAACAATTCAGTTAAGCATAAATATAGCATTAATGTCAAAAACAGTTCTATTTCAAACAATTCAGTTTAGGATTTAAAACCAGTTCCATTTCAAACGATTCAGTTTAGCATAAGTACGCAGTCTAAATGTCAAAACAGTCCTATTTCAAGCAATTCAGTTTAGCATAAGTACACAGTTTAGTTCTATTTGACTCAGAGAGAGGACCCTATTAGGTGCCTCCACTTCCGGCCAGAGTTGACCTGGGAGCGATGGCAATCAAGGAGTACTCCGCAAACTCCAAAACTCCAACATTACTGGAACCTCATCCTCAGATTGTTTAGTGTCATATCCAAGACACTCTCTCTATATCTTACCCCTCAGCAGAGAAGCGGTCGGTGTATTCTACTGCCCCAGCCAACTGGGCAAGGCGTTTCATGTCGAACTCTGGAGCCTACGTAGAACCTTGAATTGAATCCATTAATTCACGGAGATAGATTTTTCTAACTCTGATAACCACGACTGGGTACAAGTGGTATGTATTCTTTGTTATTCTTACCTGTAGTTGGGGTTGAACCTGCAACCTCCAGATGATTTCACTCAGAACTCCTTTTTCAACCAAACGCTTTATCCACTGTGACATGTATCCTGTCGGTCAAGGTTAACAGAATTTTAACAATCTACCTCTGTGGATTAAATAAGGGTTCAGTTCGACTGTTCTGTGTAAGCTCCCAAATTCATTATGAAACACCTGAACACAGCCGGCTGAAACGTTGTGAGAATTACAATGAAGATGAAGACAGTAGTCCAAATATTCTAAGTGATAAAAAATGTATATCTCAGTTAAAATAGCGTCGATATAGATCAATGCGATTATTAGTCAAATTAGGCGTACGTTATGCCCATCCCTTGATATATACTGCTGTATATAAATCGTTACCAAGCCGTTAACTCTGTTTCATTATCCTGACATATATAAAAATATATCCAAATATATATATATATATATATATATATATATATATATATATATATATTGGGGGGTGTAACTAATTCCTTCGCTACGGGCAGGATGCAACACTCGGTTTTTAACCAAACTTGTATATATAAAGCACCCTCGCCAAGGAAACACTGGCTGCCACTTGTGTAATACAAAGCTCTTAAGAAATGAGCAGTCACTAGCCATTAAGCGTATATATGTAAACAAAACAAAAGTGGTACATATGCGTTAAAATCCCTTCGGTTACGCCGTGTTTCTTTGTGACTATTCGGTAGAATATTCGGCTGGCGTAAAATCAGCCAGGTTTCGGTCCCAGTATCTCGCGTGTCTAGCCACACTGATGAATTATGATAAAACGAAACTGTTAGTCTGTGGATGACAATATATATGCTCACCTTCCCCTTGGAGTTAAGCCCTCTAGTGAAGGAATTACTGGTTGCCACTCGTATAATGCAAAATGCTCTTCTTATGAATTGAGTACTCGGTAGCCGTTAATCGTATATATGTAAACAAAACAAAAGTGATACATAGGCATTAAAATCCCTTCGCTTACACTGTGTTTGTTGAGGGATGCGCGGGAGAATATCTGACTGGCATAAAGTCCCAGCTTCAAGCATCTCACGTGTTTAGTCACACTGATGAGTTGTGATATAGCGAAACAGTCTCTCTGTGGATGTCATTATATATATATATAAAGAGTGCTCAAAACCATTGGTAGAGTATATTTATCTAAGTTAGGATAGCGTAGACATAAAGTTAAAGGAGCTTCGTTATTTTTAGTTTCCTGTCAATGCGATTACCAAAATGCATGTCAGATCGACGATCGAATAGGCGAGAAACTGACTATTAAAAATTTCCATTGACTTGAAACAAAAATTATTAACAGTTCTATTTCAAACAATTCAGTTTAGCATTCAAAACCAGTTCCATTTAAAACGTTTCAGCTTCGCATAAGTACGCAATTTAAATGTCAAAGCAGTCTTATTTTACGCAATTCCGTTTAGCATAAGTACACAGCTATGAAAACTAAATTCAGCTATCAGATTTTTAAATTATTCTTATGAATATGCTAACATTACTTTTACTTTACAATTAAAAAACAAGCAAGAAAAAAAAACGCAAGAATTTTTTGCTGCGTTTTTTTTTTTACTTAATAGAGCTTCATTTTACCGACTTATCATTTTTGGGGATACCCAATACAGATGGTTCTCTCCAAAGGTTAACTTTTTTAAGAATTTACTGAAATATTTTCGATCCAATCAAGAAGAGAATAATTGATGGTTGTATGTAGAAAATAGATAATGTTATAATGTTATAGAAAATAGTTATAGAAAATAGTAAAAGAAAATAATTGATGGTTGTTTGTAGAAAATCCTAGTTTTTGGTGGAAACGCTCTTTTAACAGTTATCACTGTTGTAAATGAGATCAGCGACCAGAGTTCAAGACCTAGAAGGGGCTGTTTGTGTTTCACTTTTCGTTTTTTAAGAAAAGGCGCTAATGTATCTCTTCTCCCTCTGCCGCTATAGATAAATATCAGGGCAGTCGGGATTCTTTAGCTTTGTTTAGGCAACTAGTCTAAGAGAAGGAAAACTCTGAATTCAAACCTGTTTTACTCTGCTTAAAAAGTACATTTTCTATCATATATTGCCCATAACGAAGGGTTGGTTGTTATATTTACCAAATTCCGGCTGTTTCCCTTTTTGATCTTCTTTTAGGAGTCACTCATAGTCAGAAATCAGGGAATATCGAACCACAGGGGAGTATATTGTTCTCGTTCAATTATCCTTAGAGTATATCTCATATCAGTCAAAATGTCTTTGATATCACTTAGCCGCTTCCACTAAATCAGAATGAATAACCTTTTATTTAAATTATTCAACCTAGACATTGAACACAGAACCGCCAGGTAACTAGATACCCATATAACCCAGACGGAAGGGGCTGTAGAATACATCTATGCTTACCGCCTCACCAAATAAATGTAATGGTTATGATAGTAAACATGGTGAAGCTCCGGTAATGCTGGAGCTTTGGGGAGTGCAAAGTACCCCCTCATTGCCGTTGCTTCCTGGTCCACTCAGGCCCAAAGTGGTAAAACCAGATACAGTCCTACCTATGGGTCAAATAGAACTGGTTGACACTTAAACTGAGAGCAAACAAATGACTTATGCTGAATCGAATGGTTAGAAATAGAATTGTTCGATCACTTAAACGTCTGTAAACAGATAACTGATGTTAGTGATACATAGCAATACTTGGAACCATTTCATTTTGACTTACGCTAAATTGAATTGTTAGAAATAGAACTGTTTGATCATTTAATTCTGTCTAAACAAATGACTGATGTTTAATTGAATTGTTAGTGATACATGGCAATACTTGGAACTATCTAACATTGTTGTTTACAAATCATATATATCTAATATGAATAAATCGGATTTTTGTATTAAATAACCTACAATGGTTGATTTGCCATAAAACCAAACCAAGCCAAACCTAACCTAGACTTCTTTTAAACAACATTTTCATCCACTAGGTCAACCAAAAATAACACAAGTCCAAGTACCTCAGTTTAAAAATGAAAATCAGTTTCTTTATTATTATCTATTTGCCTAATCACAGCCTGATTTAATAAGATGATAACTATATACAAAAACGTCATGGAATCCCTGTAGCGTAGCGGCTAGCTTTCTAGACACCAACAGGGTAGTTGGACTGTTACATTCACATTCAGACGGGAGGTGCCTGTGGTGTAATGGTTATCGTCGTAGGAAATGGACACGGCGACACGAGTTCAAATCCTAGACGAGACTGATTGCATTTCACATAGCACTAATACCCTTGGGAAAGATATGAATCCAATAATTCTCCCTCCATCTATGGGTAAATAGTAAGGCTGACTAGGTTCTTCAGCCTTGGTGAGGCAACTAGTCTAGGAGAAGGAAAACTCTGAATTCAAACCTATAAACTCCGCTTAAAAATTGACCTTGTGTCATATCCTGCCCGAGCGGTGGGGGGGTTAGTAAATATGTACATTCACTTTCAGACTAATACTATCCGGAAAGACATGATCCCTCTTATCTTTAGAGTTATGAGTTAAACAGTATCATTACTATTTTTCTAAAATGTGTCTTTGGCATTAAATATCCTACGAAGGTTAATATTCCATTAAACAAAGAAACCAAACCAAATCACAAATCGTGTCGGGATTAACAGCGTAGAAAATAGATGTTTTGGTCGTCGCTGTTTGTGCTTCTGTGGAGATTTTTCGGTTGATACCGCTGAGAAATGAGTAGGACCTTTCCCTTTAAAATGTCCATCACCTTTCTCAGTATCCATACAAACCTCAATACCAACGCGCTCAATTCTTCCTCAAATGTTTCCTTAGCTAATCATGATTATAGTGCTTTTTGTAATGTTCTTGTGTGCCAACGAAAATGGGCACGGCCCTAAACTTCATATCCCATAATTTTAAGGGGGATTTCCTGGTGGCGTAGGGGCTAGCGTGCTGGACTGCAACATTGTAGTAAGCGATTACTAACTCCAATCGTTCTAATACGTTTACTTTCGGAAGATATGACCTCAAAATTGAACTTGTGTCACATCCTGCTCCTAGGAAGTGGTTGAGCAAAGGCAAACTAGACGCTTTTTTAGTCAACAGTTTTCTTCATGCGACTGTGTATTCTATAGGAAGTACTCGGGGCCTTTAATCTTATGCCTGTTCTCTACCCCTTCAACTGGACTCGGGTTTATATTTCATAGCAGCGTGATGGAATATTTCGTCTTTCGTCTGATGTTTTTTTTTTTTTTAGGATTTTTTTAATAACTGCTAGTACTATTTCTATCTTGTGCTGTGAATACTTACAAGGAGAAGGAAGGAAAACATTAGGAAAGGCGTTGGTAAATCCGCTCTGAAAGAGTAAAAGGGTTGAGTAGAAATCACGACTCAAAATAGCTGACTTCCTGTGGTCTTACGAACTCAAATGGCTTTCATGTAAGGGCCACTTGACATAGAGATTTAGAGGAAAAATTAAGGAAAAGAAACTTTAACATTTCACTTACATCACGTTTGGTCAGCCAATGCTGCGTGATATATATACATGTGTGTGTGTGTGTGTGTGTGAGGGTCATTCAATAAATAAAAAATTATTTTTAAAAAATTGAAATAGTTTTTTTCAGAATTGTTTTTCATAAATAAAAAATAACTCAGCATTGTTTGGAATTGGTCCAAAGTAAGAATGACTTGAATCTCGCAAAATATTTGTTTTGAGGCTATTCAAAATGGCGGCAAATCAAAAAGTATTCCAGGCTTGTACAGAGATCTGTTATCAGATTTTTGGTGGCTGAAAAGTGCAAACCTTATGAAATTTACTGAAGAATGTGTGATGTCTGCACAAAAGCATGTCTAACTAAAAAAAATTCTTTCAAATGTGCTAAACAAGGCTTTGTCTCCATGATCCTAAATCGAAAAGAGAGTTGATAGAGTTAGAAACACATTCACTACCGCTAAAAAAAACACCCCTGAGAATATACGTGCCCACGGGTTTGTGTACATTGGTACACGTGCACACACATACACAGGGAATACATGCTTATATACATATTTATATATTTAACATTTACATAGACCAGAGGACTTCATGAACACTAAGGTCATTGATACGCTCACACAAGAGGACTTCCATGGGGCCTTCGAGAAGTTGTTGGAACGGCACAACAAGTGCATTGCAGCCGCAGGAGATTACTTCGAAGGAGACTAAGTCCTGGCAGCAGCACCCCACAAGACACCAACTGTACGGCCACCTGCCCCCTATCACGAAAACTATTCAAGTTAGACGAACCAGACATGCAGGACACTGCTGGAGAAGCAGAGATGAACTCATAAGAGATGTAAGTAAGTAAAGTAAAGTTAGCGACCATAGTCGAGGGTGACCCGAAGGCTCCCTTTTCGATAGCTACTACACCAAGGTGTAGGGGAGGGCGCTACTCCATTCCCTGGATTGCTCCACTTTACCCTTGAACCGTACCTTATAATGCTGAGTGTTAAGCAAGGTGGTATCAAGTTCCATTTTTAAAGTCTTTGGTATGACTCGACCTGGGATTGAACCCAGGTCTCCCGGGCCATTGGCGAACACTCTAACCGCTGGGCCAGGATCCCCACACATGGCCGCGCAAAAGCAGGACGACCAGCTCGAACGTACATTCAGCAGGATACAGGCTGTTATCCTGAAGACCTACCTAGGGCGATGAACGATAGGGAGGAGTGGCGAGAGAGGGTCTGGGATATCCGTGCTACCAGCGCGATATGATGATGATGATGACTATCAATAAAATTTCCCATACGAAAAAAGTCTAGAAACTTATTTAATGGCCCTCGTATATATCTATATAAATAAAAATGTAAATGTTTGTTACTAACCGATAATCTCCACTTTTATACCACTAATTGGTTTAAAATTTTCTGAGAGTATTTTATTTTAATTCAAGATTGTGTTTTTATATACTTATTATCCAAAAATATTACAATGATAAAAAAAAAAAATTTTAATAAGTCGTTTTTCTCCGAGAAAAGCCGAACTCGAATTATGAAGGTAAATATTACTTCTGTTTTCCAAGATTTTTACACGTGATTTTATTTTCTGCTTTATCACATTTCTTTCTTTTTTGGTTAACTTAAACATAGACACTAAACTTTAAACCATATTTCGTTGGTTCAGTAGTAAGTAATTTTTTTTTATTCTAACGAATTGTTTCCAAAATTTCCTTTTTTTTTTTTTTACTTCAACGAAAGACATCCATTAAAAAGTTTTCTTTCTTAAACCATATTTCGTCAGTTCAGTAGTAACGAATTGTTTACTAAATATTTTATTTTATTTTTTGTTGTTTAACTTCAACGAAAGACATTCCTTTAAAAGTTTTCCTTCGTTTTATTATTATTATTATCGATAAGACACTAAACTTTAAACCATATTTCCTAGGTACAATAGTAACGAGTTATTTACTAAATATTTTATTTTATTTTTTGTTATCAAACTTCAACAAAACACATTCCTTAAAAAGTTTTCCTTCGTTTTATTATTATTATTATTATTATTATTATTATTATTATTATTATTATCGATAAGACACTAAACCTTAAACCATATTTCGTTGGTAGAATATAAACGAGTTGTTTACTAAATATTTCCTTTTCTTTTCTGTTGTTTAACTTCAACAAAAGACATTCCTGAAAAATTTTTCGTTCGTTAATAAACTTTAAACTATATTTGGTTGGTCCAGTTGTAAGTAAATTTCTTTTTATTCCAAAAACTTATTCTGAAATTTTTTCTTCATTATTTATATCCCATTTATTTTATTGTTTAATAAATATTTTATCATGTTGCGAAATATTAACCAGCCCAAGCTTTGTAATGGCACACGTCTTTCAGTAAAAGAATTAATGACCAACATCATAGAAGCAAAAATTTTGACAGGGCCTTTCAAAGGTGAAGATGTCCTCATAACGTGAATTCCCATGATTCCAACAGATATGTCATTTCAATTTAAGAGATTGCAATTCCCAATTCGATTGGCATTTGCAATCACGATCAACAAAGCACAGGGACAATCTTTAGAATTGTGTGGCTTATATTTACACCCTGATTGCTTCTCACATGGGCAATTATATGTTGCCTGTTCCAGAGTTGGCAATCCAGACAATCTCTTTATCTACACCAAAAATATTGTGTATCCACAAGTATTGGAAAATTAAACATATTAGAAACATGCATTTTCTTCTTTTTTTTTTCCCTATTTAAACAAACTGAGCCACAGCAACGTGTGGCCGGGTACAGCTAGTATATATATATATATATATATATAGTTCCCTGATATCGATTATCTCGATTCTTCCTCGGATCTCCAGTTCAAATAGTCTCTTTTTCAAGTCTTTGGGGACCGTTCCAAGTGCCCTAGTTATAATTTGTATCACTGATACTTTCATGTTCCACAGCTACTTCAGCTTTCTGATAAAATCTAGTTGATTGCTATCAATAGAGAGAGAGAAAGAGAGAGAGAAAAAAGAGAGAGTGAAAGAGAGAGAGAGAAAGAGAGAGAGAGAAAGCGAGAAGAGAGTAAAAGAAAAAGAGAGAGAGAGAGAGAGAGAGTGGGAGTCTCAAAAGTCTGTAGACACATCTGTTTTACTGTAATATTGGGATGATATTGGGAAGTGAAAAAAATACAATTGTGTAGACTTTTTATTTGATGTGTCGAAATTCACCAAGATAATTCTTCCAAGTTTTCTTTGGGTTTTCCTCGAACATTTCATTCAATAATCTTTAATTTGCTGAATTTTCATCTCAAGCATTTGATGGTGCTTAAAGTAAACTTCATATCTGATCGAATGATTCTTGAATTCTATAAAAAGAATCGGTGGGAAGAATTTTACTTGTATTTCCTAGAGACTTGTCTGCACATTCATCTTACTTTCGTACCTACTTCCGGTATCCAGAATTTCTAATTTCCTGTTATGGCTATTTTGTAAGAAACGGAGCCCAAAAAGGAAGAAGTTGATTTTAATGGAAAGTTTTTAGAGAATGGAATTCTTTAATTAGAAATGAACCAATTTTTTCATCAATAAGAAACATTTTTTATTCTAGATGAATAAATATTATTATCAAATTAAATTAGTACTTTTTCTTTCTCCTTTTTACATTTGCAATTTTTTTGCTGTGTTTTTTGTATATACATCGAGATAATTAATTCGTTCCGGAGGGGATTTCATATCTTGGTTTGGTTTGGTTTGGTTTCTTTGTTTAATGGCATATCAACTCTTTGTAGGTTATTTAATGCCAAAGCTATTCGCCTTGAAGAACAGTAATGGTACTATTTAACCCATAGCTGGGAGGATAAGGGGTTTCATACCTTTCCCAAGGGTATTTGCCCGAAAGTGAACGTAATAGCACGACTGGAGTACGAACTCGCGTACTACGATTCCGCAGTCCATTGCTTTAACCATTACACCACGAGGACACCCCCTTCATATCTTGGAATTTTAATATTATGGCACAAGATTTACATTATAAATGGCGTAATTAACTCCAGCTCCCAAAAGCAATCGTGTAAAGTGTGAATATTATACCCACCCGAAGGAATATGTTAATTAATGACGACATAGCCATTTACATAAACGTTTAAAAAGATAAGAGCACAACAAGGTGCTCACGTGATGCTATGAAATGAATTCCGGGAGGATTGCTGTCGAGTGGCACGATTTTCGTTTTTGTATCTTGAATATTTTTTTCGGTTTGGTTTGGTTTGGTTTTTTTGTTTAATGGCATATCAACTCTTTTTAGGTTATTTAATGCCAAAGCCATTCTCCTAGAAGAACAGTAGTGGTACTATTTAACTCATAGCTGGGAGGATAAGGGGTTTCATACCTTTCCCAAGGGTATTTGCCCGAAAGTGAATGTAATAGCACGACTGGAATACAAACTCGCTTACTACGATCCCGCAAGTCCATCGCTTTAACCATTATACCACGACGATACCCCCGAATATTTTTTCGTTCAATGGGACGCAAATTCTTTGAAGCCTGTTTCGAATTCTGAATTTTTCGTATTATGGGTTTTTTTTTAGTTCGAGGTTCCACTATATATGAAAATGCTAGGGTGAATCACAAGTTTTACAATATTTTGTATTTGTGAGTTTGCGGTGCGGTACGCAGTTCAAGCCGTGAAAAGTACCTGCTGTAGTTCGTAGTATCGTGGAAGTCGGTCCGCTGACACATTGTCAGTTTGTAAAAGTCAAATTATTTGAAATAGAACTGCTGGATCATTTAACTGAGTGTGTAAACAGATGATTGATGTTTAATTGGATTGTTAGTGATACATAGCAACACTTTCAACCATTTAACTGTCTACAAACGAATGAATAATGTAAAATAGAATAATTAGTGTTGAATAACAATACTTGTAACCACTTCACTATATGCCAACAAATAATTAATATTGAATAGAATTATAAGTGTTAGATAACAATAATTGTAAACATTTAACTGTGTAGAAACTATAGCAATACCCATCATCATCATGTCGTGCCGCTAGCACGGATATCCATGAACGTCTCCCGCCACTTCTCCCTATCATCCATCGCCTCTGGCATGTCTTCAGGGTACATCCCGTATCCTCACATAGCTGCTGTATGTATGTTCGAGCTGGTCGTCCTGCATTTTCCCGGCCATATGTGGGGGTCCAAAGGAGAATATCCCTTATGAGCTCGTCCTTGCTTCTACAACAGTGTCCTGCATGTCTGGTTCGTCTAGCTTGGATAGCTTTCGTAATGGGAGGCAGGTGGCTGTATAGTTGGTGCCTTGTGGGGTGTTGCTGCCAGGTCTTGTTCAATATTGCTCGCAACATTCTTGTGTAATTGCCGTCTAGTTTCTTCTCCAGCCGTTTAGTTAGCGTCCAAGTGGTGCATCCGTATAGCAGTATCGATATGATCGAAAGCCTATCGATAGCTGTCTATGCCTTCGTTAGCCGTGTGTCGATGTCTTTTTCGGTTGATGAGACGCTGCTTTCTAAGTAGGTGAATTTGTCTACCAGTTTCAGAGAGGTTCCGTCAAGTATGGAAATGTCACCTGTTTGATTATTGCATATATATTCAGTTTTGTGTGCATTAGCAATACTAGTGTGCAAAAAAATTTGTTCTAACTCATTTAAAAATGAAATTGCCGACAATCTCTTATATATCCTATAAATCTAATTAAATGTGTGCAAACAAATGATTGACGTTAAATTACTAGTGTTACAAAGCAATACTTGAAACCATTGAACTATGTGCAAACAAATGATTAATAGTAAATAGAATTATTCGTTTTAGATAGCAATACTTGAAATCATTTAACTGTGTGCAAAAAACAAAAAAAAAATGAGCTCAGGCTCGTTAAAAGATGTTATCAAGAAAATGGGTTCGCAAATTATATATGTGTAATATGCATGTATTAATAGATGAACGTTCAAAGTAGTCTAATTCAAGAATTTATATTTTCCAAGTTCGAACTGGGCCATAGCACTATGGAAACAACCAAAAATATTTGTTGCGCAAAAGGAGAAAGAACGATTGATCACAGCACATTAACAACATGGTCGAAGAAATTTCGCTCGGTTGCAAGAATCTCGACGATCGGGCAAAATGAGGAGGAATTCGAGGCTGTGCTTTAAGCTATAGAGTAAAACCCAACGAGTGTCTGTTGGAGAGTATCAGGCGAGCTTAGCGTCTCACAATCCAATGTGATTCATCACTATCACGACCTCGGTAAAAGTTTCCGTGGTTGTGGAATTGGGTCTTTTATTACCAAAATATTGCAAAACTTTTAACTTTTGTCTTCATTTTTGTCTTACCTTCATATCCATTTCCGGCATCCAAAATTTCTTATTTCCTATGACAGCTATTTTATAAGAATCGGAATTCAAAAATATATGTAAGAAAGGTTTGAAGATTGTCAGCGAGCTAGTCTCCCAGACTATTCCTACCGTGTATTGAGTTCGATTCTCATTAGAAACTAACCACTAGTGACCTTGCGCAAAACTCAGAGAGGCTTTAGAAATGACTCCATTGGGGATCATTTCAGACCTTTACGACTAAGTAGTGAATTCTACCGAGGTTGACACATTGGCAGCTTTTTTTGAACAAACCAAGGTTTATTAATGAAAACAGGCGCTTTACCGTAAAGCAACAGTATACTTGTTAATTTTAAAATGCATTACGACAGTGTACAAGTTTAATTCTTGCTAGTCGCCCACGCTAGTGGCTTTTCTCAGAATGAGTGGAACTTCGAGAGAATGTGCGGCTTAATAAAAAAAAAAATGCCGACATAAAAAAATAAGGAATACTTCTTGGATAATTTCATATTCAAAACCAAGGAAGAACAAAACGCGTGGCAAAAGGCCTTTTTTTTTAATGGTATATAAACCTTTAATGCCAAAGTCATCCTCGTAGAAAAACAGTCGTGGTACTATTTAACCCATAGTTAGGGAGATCCGGTTCATACTTTTCCTATGGATATTAGTCCGAAAGTGAAAGTATCAAAGCGTCTTGAGTTAGAAATTGCTTACAACGATGTCGCAGTTCAGCGCGTTAGCCACTACGCCATGGAGACTCTGCCCAGGTAAAAAAGGTGATTAGAATGTCCTCAAGGAATTGAAGTGTAAGTTTTTGTTCTAAAATGTACAAAGATATAAATATTTCTTGTAATATATGTGAATAAAACAATGACCTTTAATCTGAAAAAAAAATGGACCAAAAGAAGTCAAATTTGTTTGGTTTGGTTTTATGGTATATTGACCATTGTAGGTTATCTAATGCCAAATCCTCTTTATACATACATACTAAATATTCATGATTTGATCTGGTTTAGTTATATGGCATATCAACCATTGTAGGTAATTAAATGCTAAATCTATTTTTAATCATATAAACAGTTATATTTCAAACGAAGTCTAATATATGTACACAGTTTAAATGTCAAAAACAGTTCTATTTCAAGCTACTCACCCTCTTCAACAAATTTAAATGGTTCCAGGTATTGCTATTGCTATGTATCAGTTGCAATTTAATTAAACACCAGTCATTTATTTATTCACAGTTCACCTAAAATTCCGGCATTACAGGAGCTTCAACATCAGATTGTTTAGTGTCACATACAGGACACTCGTACGGGAAGTCTTAATCCACTGCAGAAATGGAGTCACTATATTCTACAGCCACAGCTGACACAGCTAGGAAGTCGAATAATGTATTATGGAACTGCTCACTGCGGTTAGAATGTTTTATTTCATTTTTTTTTCATGTGACTCCGTAAAGAATAACGCGAACTATGAATAATAAAGAAGTGACCCAGGGGGAAAATCGAACTTTTGCTTTCGGGATAGATTATTGGTTTGGTTCCGAGCCTTTAAATCAATGACTCTTCTTTGCTTAGTAAATTAACTGCTTTTTTAAGGATTTTCCTAAATTCCTAATCTCATCAAAAGCTACCCTTAATATTTCTGATCTTCACTATTCTCGAATGAGTTAGAACTGAAATAATCCAGACCCCAGAACAACAAAAACCGGCAAGGTTTAAAAGGTTTCTAGATATCTGAAGAGATTAGCGCTCTCTCAGATTTCACTGAAAAGCCACCAGTTTGAGCTGAAGTGAAAAACTAAAAAAAATGTTTTTTTCAGATTTCAAAATAGTATACGATAACAAATATTAATCCTCAGAGAAGAGAGGAAAACATATTTTGCGTCACTACTTATTTGGGGACAAAAATCATTTAAAACAATGCAAGCAAAATTTCGCAAGTAGTTTAACTTTAACAATTATCCCCAGAAAAGACAAATTTATCGCTAGGTACACAAATTTCAAGCCATAGGGTCAGTAAACAACCTCAACATGAACGCAGAAAATCTCAGATCTGACAGGAAGTTGACGGGAAGATGTCTTGACAATGTGGATGCAGTTAGAGATTCTGTCGTAAGGAGTCTGAAAAAGTCTCTCTGAACACGTTCCCAAGAACCTATTCTTTCACGTACACTGTATAATAAAGTCAATCAATTTCTGCCCTTGTCATCTGGTTTGACCTTTCTGAAGTGGTATGTGCTTTTTAAGACTCGGATGAAAGATGACTTGATGCAATATGAATTATCATATTAATGGGTTGAATTTATATTGAAACACTGTATACTAATAGACAGGGGAAAGAATGACTTCATGCCTTTCTCCAACGTTGTTTGTGAAGTAAGAATAAAATGTCACGAACGAAATTAGAACACGCCTCAACAAATCCATTTTCCGTGCCATTAACCGTCTTTGTAAAACATTATTTACTGTGTGGAAGACAATGATATAAATTCTGATCGGACGAGTTTTTTCTTTGATCTAAATAGTAACAATTTTATTCAATATATATATATTTTTTGTATTCGATCATCAAAACCAATTTTGTTAGGACTTATGCATTTTTCTCTTTGTAATTCCTGAGGGTGAGGAATTCTGTTTGGTGATTTTATTTTATTACCCTAACAAAGAATTTCTGACATGCACATTCGTCAAAAGAAAAATTAAATTTCAGGCTTATAAATGGCCGTAAATTGTTCTGCTGAAAAGTATGCAATCCTGTTAACGTTACTGTCAGCCCTGGAAATAATATAAGTATTTACAGATCCCCTCCATACGAGCAGGATACAACACAAGGTCAGTTTTAAGTGAGGTTTAACAAGTTTGAATTCAGTTTTCATTCTCCTGGACCGGTTGCCATACCAAGGCTAAAGAACCCAGTCTGCTCAACTACTTATCCTTAGCTGGAGGGAGAATAGCTGGATTCATACCTTCTCCCAAGAGTATTAGATCTATGTGAAATAGAAAAAGTCTTGTGCTAGATTTGAACCCGATTCGCCGTATCCATTTCCTACCACGGTAATCATTACACCATAAGGCTCTCCGGAACTGATATGGGCATTTCACCACCACGCGAAGGCTCGGAGATTGAACTCAGACATAAACAAGGATTTTGGGGCTTCTTGTGGAGAATAAAGATTAGCGAGATAGACTAGCAGACTAAAGTTAGTGAGTGCATCCTGTTGCGCTGCGATAAACAGTCAGACACGTGGTAAAAAACACCACTCGTTTTATTTCTATCTCAAAAACAGAAATATCGGAGAGAATTAATTTTTTTTAAAGACAATTAGAAATATCTGAATTGGTATTTTTGTAACGATGAAGGAATTATTAAATCGTAACCAAACCCCAATGAAGTGGGGACTGTTTTACTCGTCCTGAAATTTAAATCTTCCTTGGCCAGTTACTAATTTATATCTTCCTTCGGCCAGTTACTAATTGACTGACTGGCCCTTTTCGAAAATCGCAAGTGACTGTTTCTCACACCCACTGAGAGAGTTCCCATTGTCAGTCCCAGAGCTGGGAACTAGATTAACGAGTGCTGGAGAGGAGTTACACATTTGATGGTTTCTTTGGTTTCTTTGTTTAATGGCATATCAACTCTTTTTAGGTAATTTAATGCCAAAGCCATTCTCCTAGAAGAACAATAGAGGTACTATTTAACCCATAGCTGGGAGGATAAGGGGTTCATACCTTTGCCAAGGGTATTTGCCCGAAAGTGAACATAATAGCACGACTGGAGTACGAACTCGCGTACTACGATTCCGCAGTCCATCGCTTTAACCATTACACCACGAGGACACCCCCTACACATTTGACTTTGTGCCACAACTAAGTATAGCTTATTAGATAACATTAAAGGTTCTGAATGCTAATTTTTCAAGTATCAGCCCGTCTCACACGACTGATACTTGCGGAACTGTTGCCTCCAAGTAAATAAGTTCGAACTTCACTCACGCAATAACATTCACTTTATGATTAATAAACTTACAAAAGGAATGATTCCTCTTTTGTCCTCAGTTATTAAATAACCCACGAAAGTTGATATACACAAAGTAACCAAACCAAACCAACCAACCTCTCCTGCCATTGAGAAAGCTGCTATTTACTACGTTTAGTTTATCAGAAGTACCAGGCACCTGGTGGGAGTTTAATTCACTAACAACCTAATAGTCTAGCTTGCTAATTATTAGATCACCTTAGGTCCCCACTACTACAAAGAAAGTTAATTTAAGCTAAATCTTTCCTTCGTCAGCTTTTGACTTGCTTCGTGGTTGAAACAGTTATATACTTCCTACACGCATATTTTCAAATTTACTGGTCTATGTAAAGTCTCAGAACTATTTTTATATATAAGTTAAGCTTGTAAAACACTAGGTCGAGCCATTGAGAATATCGGTAATTAACAATGACAGCCGATCAATTCTATCCAATATATTCCCCGTCTTATAAATTCAATATTAAGTGTCCGTGGTGTAATGGTTATCGTCGTAGGAAATGGACACGGCGATACGAGTTCAAATCCTGGACAAGACTAATTGCATTTCACATAGCACTAATACCCTTGGGAAAGGTATGAATCCAATTATTCTCCCTCCAGCCATGGGTAAATAGAAGAGTAGACTAAGTTCTTCAACCTTGGTGAGGCAACTAGTTTAGTAGAAGGAAAACTCTGAATTCAAACTGTTAAACTCCGCTTTAAAATTGACCTTGTGTCATATCCTGCCCGAGCGGAGGGGTTGGGTAAATATGTATAAATTCAATATTAAGATCTTCCCGCACTGTCTTTCTTGTTTTCTCTTCAGTCTTATTTGCTTATATTCCTTCTTTGTTTGTTTAAAACTAGACGCACAATCTGCGAGAACTTTCGAAGAAATTTTCGTTTTAAACTATAACATATCCAATTGTTCTATTCTTAACAAAGATGACAGACCAAAACTTTTTCGACCCAGGACATTCACAGTTCTGTCTAATCTTTCCTCCTTTCTTTCTTTCTTTCTTAGGAGAGGTAACAGCCATTGTGTAGCGGCTAATGTGCTGAACTTTGACACCATAGTAAGCGAGTGTGAACTCCAGTCGTGCTAGTCACTTCACTTTCGAATAAATACCCTTGGGAAAGGCATGAACCCCTTTATTCCCCTAGTTATGTCTTAAATAGTACCCCTACTATTTTTCTCAAAGGTTGGCTTTGGCATTAAATAACCCACAAATGTTGATATGCGATTTAATAAAGAAACTAAACCAAACCAAACCAATCCTTATAACTGTTCTTTCTTTCTTTCTTTCTTTCAATGAATTTTACTGATGCCCTCTCTGATAACCCATACCTACTCTTTTTCTCTTTTTCCCAGCCTCAAATCGAAAGAGAAGAGATAAGCTGACACAAAGTAATCAGCAAATCCTTCATCCTGACTTTATGCCAAAAAATAACACAAGAAAAAAATGCAGCAACAATGGAAAAAAAAACAAAAAAAAAACAACAATGTAATTATAAGGATTAATCAAATCGACACTTAATTGATTCAATTTCGCCGCCACAAGTTGGATGCCAAATAAAAAAAAGTCTAATCAGCGAGAAAATGGATGATAACACAAAGAGAAACCGAATCCGAAGGTTGAATAATCAACAGTCCTCACTAAACAACCAATGACTGCCAAGCTGTTTTGAACAGGGTCACCGCTGGATTTGGAACAATCTTAGAAACTTGGTTGGCTGTTTGGCAGGTTGGTTGGTTGGTTGGTTGGTTATGTTTTACGGTTTATCAACCCTTGTAGGTTTTTCAATTGCAAATTCTGTTTATACATACATATCAAATATAGGGTGTCTCAATATACACGGGACCCATGTGACTGCTGATAACTCTACTAATAATAATGTTGTGTTCATTTTTGCTTCAGATTTGTAAATAGTATACTATAACAACTATTAATCCTTGATTATTATCCCTTGGACAAGAAAGGAAAATATTTTGCGTCACTACTTATTTGGAGACTAAATCACTTAAAACTGCCTCAAAATAGATGCAACCCATTAATATAATAATCATTTATTACTGAGACAATAAACTCAAAAAAATATTGCATGTCCTGGAAGCTGATATAATGACAATAAAAAAAAACATTAATTTGATGGCTGTGGCTTAAAAGATGCATTTTTTTTTTACAGGGAATGTTCCAAATGACCGCCGTTACACTTGTCCCAGAAATAAATCATAATTATATTAATGGGTTGCATCTACTTTGAGACACCCTGTATACATGATTAGGATTCGTTGAGTTTTGTGGTACATCAACCTTTGTAGGTTATTCAATGCTCCCCCATGGGGGTTGAGCACTCTGGCGAAGGAATTGTCGGCCACCGCTAGCGTAATGCAAAGCTCTTCGAAAGAATTGAGCACTCTGGTAGCCGATAGGGTATAATAAATGTAAACAAAGGCTGCTGCTGCTGTTGCTAAAAAATAAATACCTAAAAATTCCCTTAGCAAACGTGGTTCGCTTGGTGGCTGAGAGGTCTGGAACTTAGTCTAACGTAAAGTTGGACGGGTTTCGATCCCGGCTTCGAGCGTCCTGCGTGTCTAGCCACACTGATGAGTTCAGATAGAACGAAACACTCTGTCTGTGGATGACAATATATATATATATATATAACAATTTTTAAATGAACCAAAGCTCATTTGTTAGCGCATATTTTAATAGTTTCTTGTACTGCTATCGAACATTAAAAATTTTATTTGCACACAGTAAAATGGTTTCAAGTATTGTTATTTAATTCTAATAATTCGATTTGATATTGATCATTTGGTCGCATACAGTTAAATGGTTTGCTGAGCCTATTTCTTTGTGCACAGATAAATGGTTTCAAGTATAGGTATCAAACACTAATCATTCTATTTGCACACAGTTAAATGGTTTTAAGTATATAAGTAAAGTTGGCGACCGTTGTCGAGGGCGACCAGAAGGCTCACTTTTCAATAGCTACTACACCAAGGAGTAGGGGTGGGCGCAACTCCTTTCCTTGGATTGCTCCATTTTACTCTTGATTCATACCTTATATTGCTGAGTGTTAAGCAAGGAGGTATCATGTACCATTTTAAAAATGTCTTTGGTATATGACCCGACCTGGGATTGAACCCATGTCTCCCGGACAATTGGCGAACACTCTACCCACTAGGGCAATGAGCCGGTTGATCCACAGATGGGATGCATACTTTTAAGTAACTAATAATAGCAATAAAAACAATAATTCTTAGTAAACAATAATAGCTTCAAGTAACAATTCCTAATACAAATAATTTGTAGTTATATGGTTTCGCGTATTCTTATTCAATTTTAAAATAGATTCTTTTGATCTATTGATGGGAATCCAACAGAGTGGACCAGGGAGTAATGACAAAGCAGAGCTCCAGAATTAATTCAGATACAGATTTGAGTGATACTCAGGATACTCCTATTTTTGGATGGATCTTACCTCACAGCAGGGCATGCGAAGCCACGCTGACAGTGAGTTGATAATTTTAACATTCGATTTATTATTTTTAAACGTCTATATATTTCTTTCTTTTTTCCTTTCTCTTCTTTTCTCTTTTTTTCTTTTCTTTCCTTTCACTTTCTTTTTTTTTCTTTCACATTGCACCTGCTGCCCCAGTCCGGTCAAAATATTTCTTCCCGGTCGAGAATAATATTGGAGAAAACGATCGAAATTACCAATGCGGTAAAACATGGCTCAGCTTTCAAATAACAGATACTCACTGTGGGATATGACATTGTGTCGACGGATGTTCAACGGCACGCATGCGCACTCATCCAGAAATACAATTGCTGAAACTCTGTTTTGCACGCTCACCTACACGCACAAATTAAACTTGCGGAAACGGTTCAATGATAAAAGCATCGAATTCCTATCCTTTTGACCCAAAATTTTATGCCTGCTCTCAAAATTGAAATACACACTTCCATTCGCATCAGCCGCGGCCAGTTTTCTGATCTTCATCATCATCATCTTGTCGTGCTGCCAGACAAGATATCCCTGACCCTCTCTCACCACTCCTCCCAATCGTTCATCGTTTCTGGCAGGTCCTCAAGGCTACATCCTGTATCCTCAGTATGTCGGTTCGGACTGGTCGCCCTGCTTTTGCTCGGACATATGAGAGGGCCCATAGGAGAACATCACTTATGAGCTCGTCCCTGCTTCTCAACTAACTTTGATGGTTTTCGTGATGGGAGGTAGGTGGCCGTACAGCTGCTGCTTTGTAGGGGTGTTGCCTCCAGGACTTGTTCAAAATTGCTCGAAGCATTCTTGCGTAGTTGCCGTCAAGCTTTTTCTCCATCCGTTCAGTCAGCTTCCATGTAGTGCATCCATATAACAGTATCAACACGACCGCTGCTTGGAAGAAACAGCGTTTCATTACCCAACAATAAAGCAAAATATATGTTTTAATTAAATGTATTGAGAGGAAAATGTTCATCTTGAAAACAACGGAAAAATGCGAAGGTCGGATGAAAAATTAAGAGGCAGACCAAAATGTTCTCATGGAATGTGACGAAATGAGGTTAATTTTCCAGCATAATAATCTTTGGAGTCCACACACTTCTTACAAAGGTGTCGTAGTACTTGATTCCAATTGGTGAAAAATTATGAACTGAGGATATGAGATCATCATATTGAATATTTCAGCCGAAAAACTTTTCTGCCTACCCGCGTATATCAAAATCACTAAAAATAACATGAAAGAAATTACTAGTCATAAAGAATACACAAAAGAGATCAATAACAATAGACAAAAATTGCAATAACAAAAATAACAGGAGTGACTGAGAGATTGATTTTAACGACATGTCTACTTGTCTAGGGTTATTTTATACCTCGAGATTAGCAAATTACGTTCATTGTGTTTTCATATTTAAATTTTTTGTGTAGTTGTTCCTTGAGAATTTTTTCAAAAGGTCCTGTTAAATACAAATAATTTTTAAACTGATCGATTTTGTCCATAGATAGGGGCCTAACAGGTACTACCAATCCGGGACAGAGTGAACCTGGGAGTAATGGAAATGAAGGGATAGTTCACACTCTCTAAATCACCAGAAATAGTGCTTCCCGTCACATGCAGTTGACTGTGATACCAAGGACACCTTTTTTTTGGAAGGGGGGTTCTCATGCAACTATTGGGGGATACAGTCAGCATATTCTAAGCCCTGGTGTGAAGTCTGGGTAAATATCTCCCGTCCAGAAACCTCTATTCAGATATAACAGACATTGGAGGGCATATTTTAAAAATAAAAAGGTATCCAACACCAAATATGATAAATTTCAGGATCAGTATTTAGTCATTGAAAAACTCCTTTTGTATTTTCCGTAAAAAGTTATTGAACAAGGTGTTCAGTAATAGAGTGAAGAAATCCACTAAAAGAATATGAGCAAAAGAAAAGAAAAACTTTTTTTAAAAGACGTTTCTGAAAATAATTGTGATCTGTAACATCCAATTGGGTTACGAATTTATGATGTTTTTGAGTCTAACTTTGATCATTTGTTGACAATCGTAAAAAAAAAAAGAAATGGATGGTGTGTTTAACGTTATGAATGAAGATGCAAGGAATAAATCAAATATTCATCGATATCTTCTTTTGCGATTCATCGCCTCGAACAACGGGAACGTTTCTCAAACTGTGTGAGACGAAAATTTGAATGTAAAATAATCGGACAATATTTCAATTATTCTTTCGGACCAGCGGCCACCGTCAGCAAAATTACCTAAATTATTCGGCGCTGTTTATTTCACCGATCAGACGACAATTCCCAATTGTATTATGATAATGTTTAATCTAAACCAATCAAAATTCTTAACCAAGGTTATCAGCTTCTACCCATATGTATTGCATTATTCTAGAATGTGTTATCGTTTCAGGTTTCTATATTTCACTCTTGTTTTATTAGATTGAACATCGTATCCAGTACACGTTATTCTGACTTATTATAATTATTATTATTATTATTATTATTATTTGAGAGGGTTTTTTTACACCAGCCTTAGTTGATGGTTTTCATTGGAGTGTGAGTGATAGCAAGTCTCCTTATGTCTCCAGGACTCATCTCAGTATTTTGGCCGATTTTAATAATGCTGTCGTCTGGATAGTCTCCACTTATTCTCTTATTTCCAAGTTTTCTTATCCTTTTATTAATCTTTGGGGATTATTCCAAGTATGTCAATTACAATTGGTATCACCGTCACCTTCATGTTCCATCGTTTTTTAGTTCTCTAGAAAGGTCTAAATATTTATCTCTGTTTTTACTTTCTTCGAATTTTACTCTGTGGCCTCCTGTGACGGCAAGTCCACAATTTGGCGTTTATTTATTTATTTATTTATTTATTTATTTTTAATTTTGTGTTACGCCGACATAACTACCTCTAGTCATTATTTCTATGACAGAGAGGGGCATGTTGTGTAGTTTTTTTTCTGTTCTCAAGCAAGGTTTTGATGTTTACCCCTCTTTTTGCTTTCTTCTTATTTTACTGAGTGGTTTTCCGGGATGGTAAAGTCTTCTATTTGCCAGATTTCCTTTTTTTATTTCACTTTCACTATGTCTGGTCTTTTAGCCAAGATTAGGTGATCTGTTTTTATCTCAAAATCCCAGAGAAGTATGTGCGTCCTTTTCTCCAGGACAGATTCTGGTGTGTGCAGGTACCATTTGATAGTATGGTTAAATTTCGATTTTTTGCATAATTCTCAGCGGATCATCTTCCGCATCTAGTCTTGTCTAGTCTTTCGCTAGTTCACTGCATTCGCTTATTATGTCATTAATCGTTTCGATTCTATCACCTCATAACTTACAATTGTTAGTCTGTTGCGTATTATCTGTTTTCGCGTGAACAAAATAGGTTCTAATGGGTTGTTTTGAGATGCTATTAGAATATATCCATTTTTTTCTGCTCAGATTCCTTCTTTTTTTTTTAGCCATGTCCAGGACTTCTCGTGTGAGATTTCGCCAGTTTGTCTCTTGAAATATCTATACAGTTGTTTTTCCTCCTTTTTCTGTTTCCCAATTATTGTTGTTCTGTTTATCTTTATCAATGCTGTTTCTGGTTGCTGTAATTAGTGTTTTTTTTGTTCCTTTTAATGTAGTCTTTGAGTCCTCATTTTGATGCATCCACGTTGTCTTCAATATTGGCAAATCCTCTTCTTTCTCCTTTTCTTGACACATATAGTCTGTCTATGTCATCTCTCGGGTGCAAGGCTTTGAGCATCGTCATTAGCTTTCTTGTCCTCTGGTTCATTTTTCTGAGTTTTTCCCTTGTCCACTTCATGAATAGTCCCAAGTTATCTTACAAGGGGGACAGCCCAGGTCTTTATCCCTTTCTGAGGACTTGTAATTTTCTTCTCTCCGAATTTCATGTTCTTTAAACCCGATAAGTCTAAATTCGTAACGACAAGAACGGAGCATTAAGTCTGTATGAAAGACATCTTTTGATAGTGTATCTGCAAGGTTCATCTTCTTACCGGGATGATATAGGCCCTGTGGCATTATATCCTTGTAGCCTCATTAACATGTTTTGCAGGAGCTTCGGGCATTTTCCCAAGTCTTTTTTCATTATTGCATCCAATGGTCAATGTTCGATCAGCACTGAATGTGTTGACTAATGTATATTGGTGAAACTGTTTGCATGCATAGACAACAGCTAAAACTTCCTTTTCAATCTGCGCATATCGGGTTTCTGTGTCTGTACAGGTTCGACTAACATAAGCCAAGGGTTGGCCTTCTTGGAGTTGTGCAGCTCCCAAACCCTTTTCACTGACGTCACATTGGATGACCAGAGGTTTGCTGTGATCGTAGTATCTCAGCTCAGATGCTTTGCTCACGATCTTCATGATCCTCCCCGAAGCCTCTTCAGGGATTTCGGACCTTCTCCATGGCACATCTGACGTCATCAAATTGCGAATTGGAGCCATCAAGTTCGAGTTCGAGATGTGTGATAGGAACTTCGCCAGATAATTCCCCAAACCTTCTAAAAGTTGTACTCCCTTAACATCAGTTGGATATGGCTTATCATTTAAGGAGGTGTACGTGGTGTAATGGTTATCATCGTAGGAAATGGACACAGTGACACGAGTTCAAATCCTGGACGAGACTGATTGCATTTCACATAGCACTAATACCCTTGGGAAAGGTATGAATCCAATTATTCTCCCTCCAGCTATGGGTAAATAGTAGGACAGACAAGGTTCTTCAGCCTTGGTGTGGCAACTAGTCTAAGAGAAGGAAAACTCGGAATTCAAACCTGTTGAACTCCGCTTAAAAATTGACCTCGTGTCATATCCTGCCCGAGCGGAGGGGTTGGTAAATATGGATATGGCATCTCATTTATGGTCTTTACTTTCTCCAGATCAGGACGTAAGTCCTCACTGTCCCACGAAAGATAGAGAGGTTTGTCTTAGATCCATTTTCTCGGTGTTCAACCACATCCTACGTTTACGACATATTTGCAATAATTCAATGAGTTTCTTTTGTCATGATCCCCTATAGCTTCCTCCATGGGTTTACCCTTCCCAACCACTAGGAGATCATTTGCTTTGTTGACTACGCCTTTCAAGCCAGAAACATTGTTATTCAGAGCCTTCTGAAAAATCTCAAGAGCAGGAGCGGTTCCAAATAGTTTTACTTTCCACCGAAAACTACTAAATGGAGCGGCAAATGTTGTTAAGCAGCTACTCTCGCTATCTAATTTTAGATGCCAAAATTCATCTTGTAAATCTGGGGTAGAAAGACTTTAAGATCAGCCAGTTCCGGGAGGAGATCTTCCAGCACAGGTAACTAGAAATACTCTCGTTTCAGAGCCTTACTTATTGGTCTTGGGTCTATACAGACTCCCAGCTTCCCATTTTTCTTGGCTGCTATTGCTTAAGCACTCACTCGTGGTGTTTGTTTACTGACTGGCTCAATCACCTTCTTGTCCAACTGTCTAACACTGCTTTTAATTTACCCTTGATAGCTACAGGTACTCTTCGTGCCGCTGCAATATGGGGTGTTATGCTGGGATGCACTTCTTAATGTACTACACCCGGCAGTTGACCCAACTTGTCTTCAAACACATTCATGAATTGGTTTAGGATTTTGTCTGGGTGCTGGATGCTGTGCTTACCCTGTTACGATACTCTGACAACCATCCTGAAC
Organism: Sepioteuthis lessoniana; assembly: GCA_963585895.1. NCBI lineage: Eukaryota > Metazoa > Mollusca > Cephalopoda > Myopsida > Loliginidae > Sepioteuthis > Sepioteuthis lessoniana. The sequence goes on along the minus strand of OY757936.1, from coordinate 44,389,772 downwards.
TGGTCATTATTAACAGTAATAAGTGCCATTCTTTGGTTTGCAGTTATATCAAGTAGGGGTTGTAAATCATCCAGAACTACTGAAAACTTTATAGCGTATTTCCGTCCATGTTTTGGGTTTATCATCTTAACCCGACATTCTCCCAAGGGTTTCACTTCTGCACCATTCCACACCACAAGAGCCTTCTTGTTACATGCTTCACATTCAATATTTATCCCAACTCTGCAAAATGAAACGCAATTGGTTTCCTTTCCACCATCATTTTCGCTTTGATCAACTCTCGCATAACACAATTCACTCTCTTATTCCGACTCTGACCACCTGATCGTATTCTGAACAGCTATCGATGCAATATTGACGTGCCTCAACTGTCCAAATATGTTTTTTCTTTGAAAACTTTACACTTCACTGCAAAGTGGTTTATCCCATTGCACTTAAAACAGGTTTTGCCAAATGCAAGACACAACTCTCTTTCGGTTTCATGCCACAATCTACAAAACTTGCACGTACTTCCTCTTCTCCCTGTTGAAATCTTTTCTTGGACCTCAAATTGATTCTATTCACCCTCTTGGGTATCAAAGCTCGAGATTGTTATCTAGCATTCTTGGAGAGTCTATGCATCTTGGTAAATTTAGACATCTCACTTTCAGCAATTCGGCTTCTGTTGGCAGGTCTTGTATCCCTAAGACTATATGAACACGAAGTATTGATGCTTCAGAAAAATTACACATTTCGCTCAGAGTTTGAGAGCCGTAATAATCTCTTCGTCAACTTCCTCTTCTTCGTGTTTACTTGTATGGAAGACGTAACGCTCGTGCGTCTTATTTGTTTCCTCTATCGCGTATTCGTCTAACGCTAAAATTTAAATGAGGTCCTTTCGGCTTTAGGTGAAGTTTTATGAACTGTAATCCATAATACACCTTGAGTTGTTCATATCCCACGGTGTGGAACAGTAGAGCCCTTTCGTATTGCATCGGTTGTCTTGTCAGGTGCGTAATAATGGCATAGTTATGTCATTTCCGCTTAAAAAGATTCCAATTTTCCGATAAATTACCTTCCATACATAGGGGTTCCGGTGGTTTAATACCAGCCACTGGTCCTTTTGTAAAAATGATAAATATTTACTTATCTGCGGGCGTATTTCCCGAAATACTTATTTTCTTTCCGCTTCTTTAGAAGTTCGTTTGGTACGCCGCTGCAACCATGTTTCATGTTCTTTAAACACGATAAGCCCAGATTAGTAACGACAACAACCGAGTATTAAGCCTGTATGAAAGACATCTTTATTTCTAAATCATCTAAAGATAAACCAATCAGAAAACAGCACGGGAAGCGGTGAAACATCTACTTAGTTCCTCATGCAACATCTTCCCTCCTCTGAAAGAAAAAAGAAAAAGGAATAAAAAAGAAAAATAATAGTCGACGAATTCGAGTGGCAGATGCCTTCATCGAATAGATCAAGGGTGGGCAAACAGCGACAGCTGCACTGTTCTGTGCAGCTTGCGCGAGCCTCCAAAGAAACAATAAAAATAAACAAATGCATATAGACAAATATGATCTTGTAATATTTAGCACGGGAAACTATGAAACATCTATTTAATTCCTTATGCAACTCACTGTTTTCATCCTTTCTTGAAATTGGTAGTTCTATTCCTTCTGTTATTCTTCTTTTTCCATTTCTCATTATCAGCATGGCACGTTTCTAATGCCAAATTTTATTCCTATATCCTGACTGTATATAGATATTGTTTGTATTAGAGAAACCAATTTTTTTTTTTTTGGCAAACAGCTCGATGTTGTCTGTACATTTGGTGATCAATCTGTTTTTGTGATTCAGTAAATTGGTAGCTCCTTGTGTATTTTCAAAGCGATTTATTTAATGAAATCTAATTTTCCTATTATAAAAATTTAAAATTGACTTATCTACTTTGAAAAAAATTCAAGGAAGTGTTCTCGTGGTGTAATAGTTAAAGCAATGGACTGCAAAATCGTATTAAGTGAGTCGCGCTATTACGTTCACATTCGGACAAATACCCTTGGGAAAGATATGAACCCCTTTATCCTCCCAGGTATCGGTTAAATAGTACCACTACTGTTCTTCTAGGAGAATAATTCTGGCATTAAATAACCTACAAAGGTTGATATGCCATTAAACAAAGAAACCTAACCTTTGAAAGAAATTCAAAAACCAATTTAAAAGGTCAGTGAGAGATGAGTACAAACCAAACATTCATATTGTCAAAACAAAAAGTGAGTAAGCTTGTGGTTGGGATAATGCATTGTCTATTTTAAATCATGACATCCAGAACAAACTCTTGCCCTACTGTTGCGGTTAACATCTATCTTAGGATATATTAATCAGATCTTTAATTTTCATTTTGGCTAATGGGAAAAGAGATACTATTCCACTAGGCGTTGGCTAGGAACCTTATTTAACCAAGCCCCTATATCATGGTTTGATTGGATGAATAATTAAAACCAGAGACGTGGAAGGAGTACTCTTCCCACAGACGTAGATTAGTGCATTTGATTGGCTAACCAGTCAAACAGTAGTAGAAGAATACGAAAAGGTCTGTGATTAGCCAATCACGAATGCTTGTTCCCAGTAGAATCCTCAAAAAAATTAATGTTTTTAGGGTTAGAAGAGAGAAGATAGTTGATGTTCATACCGAAGACGGGAGAATAAGAAAAGAAATCTCTCCGAGAATTAAAACCTCTTCAGCAAAACCTCACTCTTCGAAAAATTGAGTAGCATAGAAAGACTGCAATATCTAGATATATCTATCTCTCAAATACAAGAAAAAACGGAACAATTTCCTTATATATATATATATATATATATATATGTGTGTGTGTGTGTGTGTGTGTGTATTATTGTTACATCATAGTGTTCCAATAAATTGTAGTTAATGGTTTACGGAAAGTTTTTCTCGCTTTCACCCAGGCAATTTGTCCCAAGGAATCACCCCGACTGCCAGAAGAACTTCCAAATTGATGGTGTCATCTCCCATCTGTAGATCTTTCAAAACAACGTGGGTGCAGAGAGAGTTGATAAACTAACTAGTCTGAAACGCATGTGATAGTCCCGGAACTAGGCTTCTATCAAGTACCGTTACATGCATAGGACCACAGTATATATCGAAACAAACTAAATAGTGTTCAATGTTTATCAATATTACAGAACAATAAAAACTATTGAATTGAATGTACATACGACTTGAGAGGAGGAGGCTGGTAAAATTTGCATATCAGTCTGTTTTTATAATTTTTTTTTCTTTTTTTGTATCATCGGAGTAAAGTCCTATCATTATATAATACGTCCAGGTTCATTTTTTGGCATATAAATTAGATTATTTCTTTATTGTCATAGATTGGTTTGGGTCTGTTCTATATTTTTTGCTTGTGTCGATATTTTCATTTGCTCAATCGTAGTTGTGTTGAAATAACAAGTCGTCAATTTGTAGTAAGTACCCACCTCTCTCTCTCTCTCTATATATATATATATATATATATATACATGCCTCATTAAATAAGTTTCCAGACTTTTTTTAGTATGGACACTTTTATTGATAGTACACACATGAAACTCTAGTCCTTTTCGAAGTAATCTCCTCCCGCTGCAATGCACTTGTTGTACCGTTCCAACAACTTCTGGAAGGCCCCATGGATGTCCTCTTGTGTGAGCGTGTCAATGACCTTCGTCACAGCCTCTTTCATCTCCTCAATTGCCTGATAACGACAGCCTCTAAGTTTTTCCTTGTGCTTAGGGAATAACCAAAAGTCTCAGGGAGCAAGGTCTGGACTATAGGGAGGCTGAGGAACTGCCTTGATGCCCATCTTGGTCAAATAGTCTGTGACAAGGATGGAGTTGTGGACTGGTGCATTGTCCTGGTAGAAATGCTACTGACCCGATTTAAAGAGTGCTGGCGGAATCTCTTCCTGAACTCCCTTAAAATCTCAACATAGTATTCCTTGTTGACTGTCCAGTGCATGTAGATCATGCCAGTGCTGTCAAAAAAAGGGATCATCAAAAGTTTGTGGGTAGATTTGTTCTGTTTGGCCTTCTTGGGTCTAGGAGAGCCAGCATGCTTCCACTGGCAACTCTGTCTCTTGGTCTCTGGGTCATAGCAGTAGATTCAGCTTTCATCGCAGGTCACCAGAGCATCAAGAACTGCGGGATCTGAATTGATCAGCACGACCATCTCCCTGCTGTCATGACAACGTCTTTCTTTCTGATCTTCTCTGAGCACACTTGGGACAAACTTCGCGCAAATCTTCCGCATCTTCAGTTCCTCGCGAATAATTGTGTGTACAATTCCCACACTGACATCAAATTATGCACTTATTGTCTCTATAGACACACGGCGGTCCTGATCCATGAAATTCTTTATTTGGCCAATCAACTCTGGTGTATTGACTTTCTTACTCCGCCAACACCTCCCATCATCACTCACAGAGTCCCTGGCTTCCTTGAATCTCTTATGCCACTCAAAAACTTTCATGCAAGATTCTCCTAAAGCAGTCTGAAGCATTCCAAACGTTTCTGTGGCATTTTTTCAAAGTTTAAAACAGAATTTCATTGCATAACGTTCTTCTAAAGTGTCCTCACCTCCAGATAGCATTTTTGAAATTCACCAGCTGTGACTATCAGGATTTAGTTGGGTGTATTCCAATTGCTACTGTAGCTGTTGATTTGAATTTGAAATAAAAAAAAATAATCAGTAATCTCATAAGACATATATATATATATATATATCAGTTTATTTTTATCTATCTATCTATGGTCTGGGAGACCTAGGTCCATCATACCAAAGACTTTAAAAATGGTACTTGATACCTCCTTACTTAACACCCAGCAATATAAGGTACGTATCGAGGGTAAAGTGGAGAATTTCAGGGAAAGAAGTAGCGCCTTCCCCTACACCTCTGTGTAGTAGCTATTGAAAAGGGAGTCTTCTGATCGCCCTCAACTACGGTCGCCAACTTTACTTTACTACTTATCTATCTATCTGATTATATCGATCTTTTTGATTATCCTATATATCAGGGTTTTTTTTATCTATCTATCTATCTATCTATCTATCTATCTATCTATCTATCTATCTTTTTGATTATCCTATATATCAGTTTATTTTTATTTATCTATCTATCTATCTATTTGATTATCCTATATATCAGTTTATTTTTATCTATCTATCTATCTATCTTTTTGATTATCCAATATATATGTTTATTTTCATCTATCTATCTAACTATCTATCTATCTTTTTGATTATCCTATATATCAGTTTTTTTTATCTATCTATCTATCTATCTATCTATCTTTTTGATTATCCTATATATCAGTTTATTTTTATCTATCTATCTTTTTGATTATCCTATATATCAGTATATTTTTATCTATCTATCTATCTGTATATCTATCTGTCTATCTTTTTGATTATCCTATATATCAGTTTTTTTTATCTATCTATCTATCTATCTATCTATCTATCTATCTATCTATCTATCTATCTATCTGATTATCCTATATATCAGTATATTTTTTATCTATCTATCTATCTATCTATCTATTTGATTATCCTATATATCAGTTTATTTTTATCTATCTATCTATCTATCTATCTTTTTGATTATCCTATATATAAGTTTATTTTTATCTATCTATCTATCTATCTATCTATCTATCTATCTATCTATCTTTTTGATTATCCTATATATCAGTTTTTTTTAACTATCTATCTATCTATCTATCTGATTATCCTATATATCAGTTTATTTTTATCTATCTATCTATCTATCTATTGGATTATCCTATATATCAGTTTTTCTTTATCTATCTATCTATCTATCTATCTATCTATTTGATTATCCTATATATCAGTTTCTTTTAATCTATCTATCTATCTATCTATCTATCTATCTATCTGTCTTTTTGATTATCCTATATATCAGTTTTTTTATCTATCTATCTATCTATCTATCTATCTATCTATCTATCTATCTTTTTGATTATCCTATATATCAGTTTATTTTTCATCTATCTATCTATCTATCTATCTGATTATCCTATATATCAGTTTATTTTTATCTATCTATCTATTTGGTTATCCTATATATCAGTTTTTTAATCTATCTATCTATCTATCAATCTATCTGATTATCCTATATATCAGTTTATTTTTTATCTATCTATCTATCTATCTATCTATCTATTTGATTATCCTATATATCAGTTTATTTTTATCTATCTATCTATCTATCTATCTATCTATCTATCTATCTTTTTGATTATCCTATATATCAGTTTATTTTTTATCTATCTATCGATCTATCTATCTATCTATCTATTTGATTATCCTATATATCAGTTTATTTTTTCTATCTATCTATCTATCTATCTATTTGATTATCCTATATATCAGTTTATTTTTATCTATCTATCTATCCTTCTATCTATTTGATTATCCTATATATCAGTTTATTTTTTATCTATCTATCTATCTATCTATCTATCTATCTATCTATCTATCTATCATATCGATTTATTTGATTATCCCGACATTTCTCTAGCTCTATAACTGCACCGTCAAAAATTGGATGGATAACAGCTTCTCTCTCTTTTACTTCTCATATCTGTCTCTATCATGAATTTCTATTTTTAATATTCGCAAAAAATTGGTGAATTTTGTTATGTCAATAATTCAAATGTAGATGATCTACATTCTTCACCAGATCTTGAAGAGCGTCAACAAGAACTAATGATAAATACATATCTATCAAGCGCAGAATCGAGGCACCTATGAAAATATTTTACAAAGCGGAGATGGTTTCTTTAGATAAATAGTTTACATCATTCATCCTATTTGTAATAGTTCAATAGACAATTTGGAGATACATATGACCAACTATGAAGCATCTCTACTTACAGTTAAAATTGTTTTCTGTAAAACATTTAGCATGGTGTTTGGTACCACAGAAAATGATCAATAAAATAATTGGGAAGCATTATGTTCCATCATTATATGGTCTTTCATAACTTGAAAAAAGCAGGAAAAAATAATTCATTTTATCTTTGGATAAATTGTTTCTGTTATCAGATTTGGTTTGGAAAAGTCTGGAAATTGGATGTAATTTGACATAAAATGAAAGATCGAACGCTAATTTACCTGCACTCTCGTATTCTCGCACTCTCTCTAACACACACGCGCGCTCACATATTGGCAAGTCTATATGTATATAGATATATACATTTAATAATGGTCTGATATATATAGATACTAGTGATTATATATATATATATATATATATATATATATATATATATATATATATATATATATATATATATATATATTGGGTCTGTGGTAGGGTGTTCATTATTAGTCTAAGAGACTGGGATTCAATCCCAGATCGACTCATACCAAAGACTTTAAAAATGGTAATTGATGCTGCTTTGCGTAACACTCCGGATTATAAGGTACGGATCTAGGGTAAGTGGAGCAATCCAGGGAAATGAGTAGCGCCCTCCCCTACACCTTGGTATTGTAGCTATTGAAAAGGGAGCATTCGGGTCCCCCTCTACTACTGTCAGCCAACTTATTTTCTTATTTACTCTCTATATATTTAAATATATATTCATATATATTTACTTATTTACTCTCTATATATTTATATATATATATGTTTATATATATTTACTCTATATATATTTATATATATATTTATATATATTAGTAGCGGATTTAGTGTAACGTTTATCGTCCTAAATTTCTTGGTGATTGTTTGTTTTTAATGGAATATTAGCCTTCGTGGGTTATTTAATGCCAAAGTTACCCTTTAGAAAAAAAGTTGTACTACTTAACCCACAGCTGGGGTGATGGTGGTAAGGGTGTTCCTGCCTTCCTGAAGTGTATTTTTTCTGTTGTGTTCTGGTTAGTGAACACAAGTAGTAGTAATAATAAGACAAACCACGATATGTGAGGGAAATAGTTATATTTACAGGAAAGAGTATTACAAGACAGAGACTGTTAGTAATAAGAACATAGGATTAGTGATAGAGTAATAATAGCGGGATTGGTGTTATTTTTAACTATGAGGTTTGATGTTTTAATTTTTGTGTAGTTGATAATAAGTTTTATTTGTTCTTTGTTTTTCGGTTGGTTTAATGTGTCTTTTTATAATGTTGACTTTTACTTGTTCGTCTAATTTGAAGTTATAGTGCATTTGATTTCTGTAATATAAATTAATTCTGTTAATGTTGTCATAGTTGATTGTGTTGTTATTTTTGTGAATGTTATGAAGGTATAGTTTTATTTGTTGATCGATTAGTTTATTAGGGAAATTGTTATTAACAAGTGTTTATTTTTGTTTTTGTTTTACATTGGCTCTACAACCACTATACTCTCTCGTTACCTCACGAATCACCTTGCCGAAAATAGCGTCATAAAACAATATTTATTTTAAAGGACAATAGCACTGACCAACTTACATCTTCCGATATAAGGAAGATTCTCACAGTTAATACAATAATTATATATAAAAATAATAATAATAAACGATTACAAATCCTAAAAGCAATGTGCATAAAAAAAATAGGATAAATAAAATATTATTTAACAGGGGCGTGAATATATCAAATATTTTTAATAACTAAAATCATTAACTCTATTAGTAAACCTTTCCAACCGAACGTTTTAAAACCTCTCCAATCGACAACTTCAAAACAAAATGCTGCAATTAATTGAACCAATAAAAACTCAAACTCTCCCTTAAAACTACAATACCCCTGATGGCAACCAAAAGTATGGTCGAAAGCGCCTGGACAGAAGATATGGGACAATTCCTTTACTATCAAGATCCCGATACAAAAATAACGACTTGAAAAATTACAACTAAAAATCATAAACAGTGTTCCATCGCCTTTGATATATATATATATATATATATATATATATATATATTATATATATATATATATATATATATATATATAATTACGTTGTACAGTCTTTGACCCTGAGTTTCATACAATCAACAATCGTCGGACAATCGTCTCTGTCCGACGATTGCTGATTGAATGAAACCCAGAGTCACACACTGAACCATATATGTATATATATATATATATATATATATATATATATATATATATAGATAGATAGATAGATAGATGGATCATTTACATAAGAAATATATATCATTAATATGAAGCAACATTTAAACATACTGCAACATTTGATCCTCCATTAACTCACCAAATGAGCTATTAAGAACCATAAACCTCTTTTATAACCCCCGCCCCCCCAAACAAAAGAAACAATCGGTCACATTAAGATAATAAAGTTATTTCCATCCTGTTAAAAGCATTGACATAAATCAATGGTCTAAAAAAATTAACTGGACTTCATCAGATCCAATAAGAAATGGAATTATTCCCTATTCCGGATTTACTGGTTTGAATGATATATATATATATATATATATTATATATATATATATATATATATATATATATATATATTTTAATGGATGGACGAATGGATACGAGGTACCGCGGCTGGATTTGTATTTATCATTTAAAAATGGGTGACATCTTATATATATATATATATAATATATATATATATGCGTGTGTGTGTGTGTGTGTGTGTGTGTGTGTGTGTGTGTGTGTTCACTAAACAACTGCACGGAAAGTGACACAAGGTCGGTTTTTGAGAGGAGTTTAACAAGTTTATATTCTGAGTTTTACTTGTCATACCAAGTTTAAAGATTCCATTCTACCCAGCTTTTTACCCATAACTGGAGGTAGACTAGATCCTAAGGTTATTAGACAGACAGATAGACAGACACTACCTTTTTCAAGAAATAAATGCTTCAGCCATTTGAATTAATGCTAATCATCAAATGATTTATTAAACTCCGATCTGATGGATTTAAATGCACATCATTTCTAAATTCTCAATTTTATATTTCTTAAAAAAAGAAAAAAGGAAATGCATCAACTCATCTCTCGCATTTTGGAATTTGTTTTCGATTTGATACGAACGTCAAACCTCCCATCACTAACAGCAATAATATAAAAAATTGAAACCATCACGTGTCTGTGATCAATCGACAAAATACAATACGATTTCTTTACTGAAAGAATGAAGAATGGAGAGATTTTTGTGTCATTTTCGAAAAGGTTAAAAAAAATCACCACACCCACCCACCCCCCAAAAAGAAAAGGAATTTCTCTACACTGACAAGCAGCATGTCATATTCCAGTTGTTACATTTACAAACTGTCAAGCTGTCAAAATACGCACCTGTTTGTTTTTAAGAATTTCAATTTTGACAAATTCTACGAGTACCAAAATCTCAAGTGGGAAGTGTAGATTAATCAATATAAGTAGCGATTGGTGTGCTTCAGTGCAGAACGGATAACATAGAAAAGTAGATATAAACATACTGTGATACATACATTTATACATACATACATACATGCATGCATGCATAGCGTTGAATGGAATGAAAAAGAAAGAAAGAAAGAAAGAAAGAAAGAAAGAAGTAGATTGAGATTGACAGATAGATATATTATTGCTTATAAACAAGTGCACCACTAACAATTGTAAATTTTCCTTTAAACTAAAGATACTAGGATCTTGTTATTTCTAATGAAACATTATAAAGCCAAGACAGATATTTTTAGGTATTCTAAACTCTAAGAAGAAGAACCGAGGAAGAAAGAAACGGAGAAAAGGAAAAGAAGTTAGAAAGGAGAGGAGCTTAGAAAAAAATGCGAAAGAGAATATAAGTTGTCAAAATGTATGTACGTAAATAGAAGTATTAAAAATCATTTTGGTTTTTGTGGTCGTTTTCTTTTCTTCTTGTGTTTTAAATGATCATAATCGACTTCTGATTGTCATAGATGTCTAGGGGATCTATTTCAAAAGAAAATGTTTATTAACTTAAATGTTTCAATCAGCTTTTTTCGGTACCCTCTGTTATTGTTTAACACATTCTACAAACAGCATCTTGTGCTTATAATTACACCTTTAACAAAATGTACAACTGAAAGGTAGTGATCCACTGGGAATTGTGCAAGAAATTGACATTTGACCCTACTAGCAAATAGTGCATCCGGAATCTGTCCTAGAGAATAAGACACATTAAATTCTTTGGGACTCTAAGATACAAACAGATTATTTAATTCAGGCCAGAAGACCAGACATATTGATAATGGCAAAGAAACTCTGCTGTATAGTAGATTGGGACATCCCGGTCGCCCAGAGAGTAAAAATCAAAGAAAGCGAAAAGAGAGACCAGAATAAAATAATTAGGATGACAATTAATTGAATTAATTGTTTTATTGATGATTAATCATATCAATCATTTTATTGTTTAGTTTGGTAACATGTAAGTTGGCTAAAATCTTTGAGTGGAAACGCAATGACTTAGTGAGATGAAATTACCCCATTTATAAACCTAATTTCAGAATATATAGAAATTAGAGAATTTTGAAAATTAGTCAGTTGTCGGTTGAGTTTGAGTTGCAAGTTGAGACAGAGTTGAGATCCACAGAACCCTTCGGGGCAGCGACAGGGAGTTGGTGACTCTGTGTAGCGGCAAGTGTGTCTCTGTTAATCATATTTACCAACCCCTCCGCTCGGGCAGGATATGACACAAGGTCAATTTTTTAAGCGGAGTTTAACAGGTTTGAATTCAGAGTTTTCCTTCTCCTAGACTAGTTGCCTCACCAAGGCTGAAGAACCTAGTCTGCCCTACTATTTACCCATAGCTGGAGGGAGAATATTTGGATTCATACCAAGGGTACTAGTGCTATGTGAAATGCAATCAGTCAGGTCCAGGATTTGAACTCGTGTCGCCGTGTCCACATCCTGCGACGATAACCATTACACCACGGTGTGTCTCTGTTAATAGACCTTGACAGGTTCTCTCTCTCTCTCTCTCTCTCTCTCTCTCTCTCTCTCTCTTTCTCTCTCTCTCTCTCTCTCTCTGGATGATATCTAGGTATTCGCAAAAAATTAAAAATAACTGATGACACTGATGCAAACAATACAAATATACAACTAGGATGTATGAATGTAATTTGGCAATGGAAAAGTGTGCAATGAAAAGTGAAGAAAGAGAAACAATAGGAGGAATAGAACTGCAAAATAAGGAAAAGGGAAAACATCAGAATGCTTGAGGAAAGGGAAAAGTGTTGTATATTGACCCTTGACCGAACCGTCAACCAGAGATTCTCTGCACAGAACGCACTAGTGAAAATAAGCGGAAGCAATCACGTGATTGAACGAAAATATGTGAGTGTTATGAAATGATATATGCAGATGCCCACGTGAGATACGCACAATCTCAATTTTGAGCCAGTCTAAGCTTGAAGTGATCGATCAAGTGAACCGTGGCTGCAGGGGCCAAGCGGCCTCTTGGCGAGGAACTGTTGAGTCTCGTCAGTAGAGAAGACGTTAGGCCTTGAAGATAACACAGCGCGGTAAGGTCAAGAGAAGAAATTCTGGGTCAATATTGCAGTCTCTCTTCGTCGCCCTCTATCTCCGTCTGTCTCTCACATATCTACAGAAGCTTTGACCCCCTCCCGAGTATATAGCGTAAAAGTTATATTTTTATATAACCAAGTGTTGTGGTTTCTTCCTCTATGCCTGTTCATCATTCATCTCTTCATTATGCTGGCACGGCTATATAACAAAAGTAGTTAGCGACCGTAGTCGAGGGCGATCCAAAGGCTCCTTTTCATTAGCTACTACACTGAGATGTAGGGGGGGCGCTACTCCTTTCCCTGGATTGTCACTCTTTACCTTTGACCTATAACTTATAATGGTGAGTGTTAAGCAAGGTGTCATCAAGTAAAATTTTTGGTGTCTTTGGTATGACTCGAACTGGGATTGAATTCCGATCTTCCTGACTATTGGCGAACACTCTACCCACTAGACCAATGAACCGTTAGAGCAAAGTACTTGAAAACATTGGAAGCTGAAATTATCAAACAAACAGAGATGAAAGAAAAAATAAGAACAGTGTATTTCAGAAGAAACAGAGAACTTCTTGAGTCTAAACTCTGCGGCAGAAATATCATTAAAGGGATAAGTACCAGGGCAGTTCCCCATGTCCTTGGACTATTCTTAAAAAGGAACAAATGGACCAAAGGACAAGGAAATTAATGATTATGCCTAAAGGCTTAGTACCCGAGGGAGGATTAACTAGATTTGTGAAGAGTAGAAAAAGATAGAATACTCACCAGCTTTGAGGATTGCGAAGACTTGAAGAATACATTAAAAAGTGCAAAGAAAGATTATTCATATCCAGTAACTGCAATACACTATAAGAACCAAAAGAAAAACTGCAAAAACTAGAAAACAGAATTGGGAAGAAAATCAACTGTCTTGATATTTTCTAACCTGGGCCTGGCTAAGATATTGAAACTGAAGAGAGAAACTGTAATCTATGTAATTAGCAGTAAAAATGATTCCATACGGACCAATTATATTTTAGAGAAAATTGATTTTCGCAATAGAATAACAAATCTAGCTTGTGTGGCGGAAGAGATGATGGATTGATCATATCATAAGCGAATGAAGAAAACTAGGACCAAAGGAGGACAAGATTAGGCGCAACTCAGCAGGAAAGGTGATCCACTGGGAATTGTGCAAGAGATTAAAATCTGACTTAATTTTTATTTAAATTTATCTTGAATTTGGCTTGAATTTGATTTAAGATTTAAAATTCGTATGTTTATACAAAACTTCTGCCGCGAACAAGACACGTCACAAAGTCAATCAAATTGGCATATTTTGCTGTAAGGATAGCTGTATCAGAAATGATTTTCTTCGGAAATATAAGACTTGCAAAGTAAAATAGAATTTCATGAAGCTATGCTTATGTGAAAAATATCAATTTGATTTTCTATTTTTTCTTCTTTTTTTCATTCCGTCTGATTTCATTCCAACCACCCCACACATACGTATATATATATATATATATATCAAGTTTCTTATAAGGCCCAGTTGACTGGGGCTGTAGAATACACTGACTGCATCTCAACAGAGGGGTAAGACTTCTCCAGCGAATGTCCTGAAATGACATTAAACAATCTGATGGTGAGACGATAGAAATACTGGAGTTTTTTAGTAGTGCTGAGTACGCCTTCATTGCCATTGCTCCCAAGTCTACTCTGGCTCGGAGTGGTAGCACCTAAAAGGGTCCTATCTATGAGTCAAATAGAACTGTTTGACATTTGAAATAAGTGCAAACAAATGACTTATGCTAAATTGAATTGTTTGAAATAGAACTGTTTGATCCTTCAAATGTGCGTAAACAAAATGACTGATGTTTAATCGAGTTATACTCGGAACCATTTAACTTGATTTACTCATGCTAAATTGAATTGTTAAAATTAGATCATTTAACTGTGCGTATCTACAAAATGTGTTTACAAATCGTATATTTAACATATATGTTAAAACCGGATTTGGCATTGAATAACCAATAATGGTTGATATGCCATAAAACCAAACCAAACCAAACTAATTACAAGGCCAAAAGTGTGAGGCGTACAAATATCAAATTGTCGATTCTATTTAGGCAACTCCTTACCATGACTGTTTCTTTCTTTGAATTGATTATAATGAATATCTTAATATTCCTGAATCCCGTTGAAAAAACTTGTGTTTATGTCTTTCATCTTTATAAGTTTATTGATTTACTATCGATCTGATGTTTAATTCACTTGGTTAACGCCTAGAATAACAAACTACGGATGCAGCTTAATGAAGAAAAAAACTATTGACCTAATGTTATGTATCATCATTTTTTGAAATTTATTTAAAAGGTGAAATTTGAAGTGTTGAACATGGCAAAGAAATCCCAAGAATCAATGTCTGTGTACTCGATGACAAGTAGCATATCTATAGAATAATTTCTCAAAAAGAAATTGATTCTGACATTAAGGTTAAATATGATAGTCACAGAATATCAATCAGCCAAACAGATTATCAAGATATCTATGTACACAAAGTTTGGCTCAAGGCTATGAAAAGCCAAACGAAGGAATGGTAAGACGAGTATATTCTGAGAATCTTTGTATGATTACGGACTAAAAATCATATTTAACGTAATGGCTTTCTTATACCATTTGTATTTCTGAATCTTGTCCGCCACAAATTCCTGTATTAGCACAGAGCAGCTATATATATATATATATATGTTTGGGTTCTGGTTAGTGAACGCTTGTAATATTAAATAAAGGACAAACCACGATATATGAGGAAATAGAGTCATATTCTCAGGAAAAAGTATATACAATAGAGAGACTGTTAGTAGACAAGAACATGGGATTAGTGAATACAGAATAAGGATATAGTCCAACGATAGTATTGGCTTCCGTCATAAGGTGCGGCTCTTCACCTTCTACTCTGCCTTATATTAGTAGCTACTGCTATATATGGCAGATGGACTAGCTTATTGTGGGGAAAAGGTGGGTGACACCCAACAATATATATATATATATATATATATATACAACAGAGAGGGAAACATTTTAAAATGTTTTGGTACGTGCTTATTGGCAGAGACTATATCACGTGATCCAAGCAATTCAAACCGTGGTAGGTACTTACTATGGTTGGAAGTATTTTGGTTGTTGATGCGTTGATAGGTTGCGGATTAGTTGATTCCGTGTGTGATTTGAAAGCCGCACAGATGAACGTGTAAAATTGTCTAGATC
Source organism: Sepioteuthis lessoniana (assembly GCA_963585895.1). Taxonomy (NCBI): domain Eukaryota; kingdom Metazoa; phylum Mollusca; class Cephalopoda; order Myopsida; family Loliginidae; genus Sepioteuthis; species Sepioteuthis lessoniana. The sequence continues at coordinate 44,374,031 of OY757936.1, read as the reverse complement.
AGGAATTTATGCTTCATGAGTTCAAACTGGGCCATTAAGCCTCAAAAGAAGTAGAAAGTATTATGCGAAAAGAGGATGCCCAGTTGATCACATTACAATAAGTAGATAAATGAAGAAATTTCGCCCAGTTTGTTAGAAACTCGACGATCAGATAAGGTTAGAGAAGCCTAAAAACTGTGCGTATATATATATATATATATATGTTGTCATCCTCAGACAGAGCGTTTTGTTTTATCACAACTCATCAGTGTGGCTAGACACGAGAGATGCTTCAAGCTGTGATCGAAACCCACTGACGTAAAACTAGTTGGATATCTTACCCCTGAGCTAAGCTTTAAGGTAAGGCAAAGGAACTTTTAGGTATATGTTTATATGTACGCTATCGGCTACTGGAATTTTCAGGTCATGAGAAGACCTTTGCATTTACGCGTATGTGGCAATCCCTCGCTCCAGTGTTCAACCCACTGGAGTAGGGGAGCGTATATATATATATATATATATATATATATATATATATATATATATATATATACAACTGGTTATTAACAAATATTATTTGATTAGTAGAGGTTAGGGAATACGCTCATATCTATATTTTTTGTGGATTTGTTTCAACAGTTTTTTTGCACTCTGTCTAATCGAATATTAATACATTTTAGATATCTATTTGACCAATAGACGTGTCCCTAATTGTTACTACCAGCCTGATTCTAAGTGAGCCTGGAAGTAATGTCTAATAAGAGGTACTCAAGTTTAGCTTGGTTGTGACACAAGATTAAATTTATATCTACTCGGAATATATCTTATCTTTAAATCTATCTTAAAATTGAGATTAACATTTACCTGGGAGCTTGTCTTTCAGTCATATTTCATGACGGAGAATTCCTTTAGAGTTGTGGCAACGTGCTGTACTCCGACATCGTAGTAAACGAGATCGAAGTTCAATCGTGCTATTACTTTTACTTTCAGAGTAATACCCTTAGGAAAGGCATGAACTTGCTTATCTCTCAGCCAGCATTGAGTTAAATAGTACCACTACTATCCTTCTACAAGGATGGCTTCGGCATTAGATAACTGTTGTGGCCTTGAAGGGTCAGAAATTAATAACAGAAAGAGATGTAAGGTTTACAGCTGTATATATTTACAGATATACAGACAGGAACAGTTACCGGTAACTGACTTGACTCGTTTATCGAGTCAGTCACTATTTATAGAGTCGGGGAGGGTCCATGAAGTGATGCCATAGGGTATATAACCATAACAATAACCTATGATGGTTGATTTGCCATTAAACAAAGAAACCGGATCAAACCCTATTTCATGACCAGATCGTCTAATAATCCTTATCGTCTGATATCATCATCTGATTTCATCATCGAAATATTATATATCTTCATCGCCAAGTCATGCTGATATCCCATATTCCTTCCTCTCTCTCTCTCTCTCTCTCTCTCTCTATCTATCTATCTATCTATGTTTACATCCCTCTCATTGCTTATCGATAGTTCTCTGGACGACCAGTTTTAGCACAGAACTGATGAATACGTTTTTTGCAGAACGGCCAACCCTGATGTGTCTATGTGTAGGAGCCCACAAGAAAACGTTGCTTATGAATTCGTCCATGTCTTGCTTGTCTTATTTGTATGGGTTACGAAATGGAAGGTAAGTGGCTATACTGTTGCTATTTTTCGGGTGTTGCTTCCAGGATTTGTTCAAAACAGTATGCATCTTCCTAGTATAGATCCTATCAAGTTTTTTCTCTCAGCTCTTTGTAAATGTCGTGGGTATGCAACCATAAAACAGTACAGACACATTTACTACGAGTGAGGACTAGTCGAATGATAAAGATCTACCTGTTATTTCTTATTTCTGCGTAGATTCAAGCGAATCTTTGCTGAGACGATTGAGTGATCGAAAGATTCCCCTTCAAAAGAGAAGTATACCTCACAGTTCAAAATGCTGTTTGCCCATTTCTTGTTTATTATATTTACCCAACGCCTCCGCTCGGGCAGGATATGACACAAGGTCAATTTTTAAGCGGAGTTTAACAGGTTTGAATTCAGAGTTTTCCTTCTCCTAGACTAGTTGCCTCGCTAAGGCTGGAGGACCCAGTCTGTCCTATTATTTACCCATAGCTGGAGGGAGAATAACTGGATTCATACCTTTCCCAAGGGTATTAGTGCTATATAAAATGCAATCAGTCTCGTCCAGGATTTGAACTCGTGTCACCGTGTCCATTTCCTACGACGATAACCATTACATCACGGGCACCTCCATTTCTTGTTTATAACATTCCAGTCGGCTTGGGTTGTAGAATTCATCAACTGCATTTCTGCAAAGGTATAAGACCTGTTCAACGTGCAGCCTGGGTATGATCCTGAATCATTTGATGGTCAGGCTCCACTTCTGGAGCTGTATGGAATGTAAAGTATCCCTTCATTGCCATTATTCCCTTGTCCACTCTGACCCAGAGTTGTAAAACCTGTTAGGGACTCATCTATGGGTCAAATATGATTCTTTGACCATTTAACTGTTGGCAAACAAATGACTAATATGTAATTGAATTAATAGTATTACATATCAATACTTGAAACCATTTGACAGTGTGTAATGAATACTCTTGAATAGTGATAGATGGCAGTACTCGAAATCATTTAACTGTATGCAAACAAATCTCTTAATTTTTTTATGTGAAATTACCTACAAACTATTCACTTACAAATCATATGTATGTCCATTTAAATACGAGCAAATGAATAACTGATGGTTTGGTTTCTTTGTTTTATGGCATATCAACCTTTGTGGGTTATTTAATACCAAAGTCATCCTTCTAGAAGAACAACAGCGGTACTATTTAACCCATTGCTGGGAGTATAAGGAAGTGCATACCTTTCCCCAAGAGTATTTGTTCGAATATGAACACAATAGCACGAGTGGAGTTTGAACTCGCTTACTACGATTCTGCAGCCCAGCTCTTTAACCATTAAACCATGAGGACACCCTTAAAAATGACGCCGGTTAAATCAAATTGTTCATATTGAATAAAAGTACTTGAAACCATTTAAAAGTGTCAGAACATCTTTGACTCGTTAAAAAATGTTACCTACAAATTATTCATTTACAAATCCTCTACCAAAGTATACATCAACTGGATTTGGCATTAAATAACCTACAAAACCAACCCAACCTTGTTTGTAGATTTATAATTTAACTGTGCTTTTTAACTGTGTAAGTTCATTTTTCCTCCTTCCTATTTTCCCTTCCTCTACTCGAAAGAAAACTCTGCTAGATACTTGCTATTTCTGTATAATGTATAGATATATATGAATATATATATATATATATATATATATATATATATATATATATATATATATATATATATATGATAATGTAAATAAATCAAACACTTACAAAAGTTTTAGAAGTAATATTTCCTTTTTTATCAAGGATGAACTTCTTCAGACTAATTGTCTTTTAGTTTTAAGAAGTTCTTCCTTGAATAAAGAACGAAATATTTCTTCTAAACCCCGTTGTAAGAGTCTGGTATATCCACTTTCCCCCTTTTTTATCATCTCGTCTGATTAACCAAAACTTGATATTTCCCCATTTATGTATATATATATATATATATATATGCCGGGTTTGTCAGAGTGAAATTGGCCCAGAGTGACTAAATGTCTTCCTCTGGATGGTCTTTGTGGAACTGGAGAGATGGTCTTCCACAATACAAAACTGGCAGTCACTCCTGTGGATTGAGCACTCTGGCGAAGGAATTTACGGCTGCCGTCCGCATGATACAAAACTCTTCAAACGAATTGAGCACTCTGGTATCCAGTAAGGTATAAAATGTAAACAAACGAACGCTGCTGCTGCTGCTGCTGCTAAATACCTTATAATTCCCTTGCTAACGTGGTACGCTTGTTGGCTGAGTGGTCTGATACTAAGTCTAACGTAAAGTTGTGCGGGTTTCAAGTAGAAATAAGTGTCAACTTATTTTGGCATGAAAGAATATCCAATTCCATTATACATTAAGTTTAACAGAGGAAGTTGAAAAATAGAGATTTAACTCCAAATATTCAATAGAAAATTTTGAAAAGATCTACAACTTCTTGCTGCTTTGATGGAAGATGTAGTTTATGTCTGAAGGAAAAGATACAAATTATGTTGTACATTGATCCTGTTAACCATTTAAATCCGAGATTTGATTTTATTGCTAAATGTAGACATTGAAATAAATTTAGACTGTTTTGAAAAATAATCGAATAAATAAAAAAAAACTATGACTTATTAAATTGATTAATTAATTAAAATCTTAATTAATATTAGTAAATTATCGCTCTATTATTGTAATTTGTGGTAGGGGGTTACCGTGGATAACATTAGTTTTAGATTGTTTTATTTTAATTTAATGATTAAATTCGATGTGCTAAAATAAGATTTGTCTGAATAACATTTTTTATATAAATGTTTGCATGTATTTTTGTAGCTGTAAATTTTTCCACTGTTAAATTTGAAGTATGAAAAAACCAGATGTTCTTTACATGCAAAATTAAGTTGATATTTATTGCTACTTGAATTGGAAGGGTTACGTTTATATGGGAGAAATAAAGATTTTTTTTTTAAATTTGGTTGTAAATGTCAAAGAGTTATTTTAATCCATTTCCTTGTTAATTTTTTAGAGCATTGATTTATATCAATGCTTTTTAACAGGATGGAAATAAATTTATTATCTTAATGTGACCGATTGTTTTAAATATATATAGACGAACCAGACATGCAGGACATTGCTGGAGAAGTAGGGACGAGCTCATGAGTGATGTTCTCCTATGGACCCCGAGCAAAAGCAGGACGACCAGCTTGAACCTACATACAACAGCTCTGTGAGGATACGGGATGTAGGCCTAAGGACCTGCCAGAAGCGATGAACGATAGGGAGGAGTAGCGAGAGAGGGTCAGGGATATCTGTGCTGGCGGCACGACATCATGATGATATATATATATATATATATATATATATATATATATATATATATATATATATATATATATGTGTGTGTGTGTGTGTGTGTGTGTGTGTGTTATATGTCTACGTAAATTTACGTCTGGATACAAAGCATGTAAAGCTGTGTATGAAACAATCTCATTTACAAGCATGCCTCAGAATACGCCGAGTGTATCTCCTACAGAGGATTAAGACCCTCCTCTGGCAAAAAAGGGTGTTCTGGATATATCGTTAAATTGCATCCGGTGGTGAGCAGCTCTTGGCTGTGTTGAGTACCCTTTTATTTCTATTACCCTCAGGGTTACTCTGACTCGGAGAGATGGTGCCTGTTAGAGTCCCATCGCTCAAATAAATTGGCGTGTAAATTATTTTTATTAGATTGGCGGGCTTGATATCCTACAACCATGCACAGGAAGATGTAAGATAAAAGTTCAATGTACGCAATTCCCTAATCTATTGACATAAAAAAGAACTCTTGTCGGGTTGACCTGCAATTAGAATCAATCAATCAATCACTTGTTTATAAGCTAATTCTTGATTTATAGGTGCGCTATTATTAATTACTTCTTCCTAGTCGTCCGTATTACAATAGAAAAGATGTTAACTCCTATTTGGTTTAACGTCATTTTCAGGCTTAAAACTTAGGTTTTAAAATATAGACTAATACACGGGGATATACGGCGAATTTTGCCTATTTTAACACGCGTATTAAAGGGGTTGTTCTATCTATATTTATTTGCCACTCCTAGACTTACAGCTGGCTAGTTCGTCGCGCTCGTTTTTGCCTTTTAATGGCCTTGTGCCAGACGAGCTAGACTTCGTAAACATCTATAAATAACCATTTTTTTCATATATTCATAAAAATGTCCCTTGGATTATCAGCAGGCCATTATTAACAATGAAAAAAAAATCCCATTCTTACTTAATCCGTTCTCATGCTTTTCCGAAGGATAAAAAAAGAGGAAAATGAACAACGAGGATTAAATAGTAATAAATAAATAAAATGAAATAAATAATAAACAAATAAAAATGAAAAAAAAAAAAGACTTTGGAAGAGTAAATTTAAAAAATAAAATGAAATAAATTTATTAATAAATATTTATACTAAAGTATTATCAAGAAAAAATATATTTTGTTCAGTTTATCAAATATATATATATATATTTTTTTTTTGACAATAACTTCATTGGACAATATATTTGCCACTTTCTTCCGCCACTTTCTGTTATATTTCAGGCAACATTATAATTCTTTTATAAAAGAACTTTTTTCTTTTCTCAGTAAAGAAATGTTCTAGATGCCTCTTGCAGTCTTCCAGGGAATTGATTTTCTCTTCATTTAGTCAAAACAGGAATAAATGATAAATCCCCCCAAATTTGGTGATAATGACTGTCATTGAAAAATTTTTTCTGCTCATTTAAGAAAAGTTCATGTTGTTGGGAGTTTGTATTGTGCAGTGGTTAATATGCTCAGCTACGATGTCGTAGATAGCAAGTTCGAACTCTAGTGGTGTTGTTATGTCCATTTCCGGATTAATACCCCAGGGTTAAATAGTATCGTTGCCGTTTTTTAAGAATGGGTTTGGCATTAAATAACCCACTAAGTTGGTACACTATTAAACAAAGCAAGTTTACAGAAGTGGATCAAGGTTGTACAAATTGATTGATTTTAAAGGCATGTCAACCCTTCTTTGGTTATTTTATGCCTAGAGGTTAGAGAATCTCGTTCATTGTACGTTCATATTTATATGTTTCCGTCTTACGAGTTTGATTTTTGTTTAGAACTACTAAATACACAAACGTCTCAAAAAAATAGTTAACCAATAGACTGGACCCAAACAAGTGCTGCCACTTCGGGTGAGTGTGAACCTAGGAGTAATGGCAATGAACGGGTACTCTACATTCCTCAGCTCTCCAGAACTGCCTCACCACCATCAGATGGAGTTTAGTGTCACACTAAAGATACCTCTCTGGGGGAGGGTCCTACCCGTCTGAAGATGTATTGTCAGTTTATTCTAGGTCTCACCGTCAGAGCAGCAAGATCACAACAACTAAAGACCTTGTAATCATGCAGCTGGAGTCTTTGACTGGATACGGCCATTGTCGGCTCACATTACAATCAACCTAAATTTATTGAGGAAATTTATAGCAAGGAACTCGTTTGAGATATTTGATAATTATCTAATAAGCAACTAAACCCATTATTAAGAATCGATTATTATTTCTTATTGATTTGAAAGCAAAGTAAATGTACCTGTATAAATGAAAGGAAATATGATTCCGACTTTTTCTAAAATATTCAATGAATATCAGTAATACTGTAGGAAAACAATGTCCAATGTTCTACAGACTTCAAAAACTTTGAATCCTGGATAAATTCCTCACAAGATTCAAAAATTCAAAAATACGTGGAAAACTAATATATATATATATATATATATATATATATATATATATATATATATATATATCAGCTGATCTGAGCAATAAAAGTTCGCCTGAAATATGGTAAATTGCGGTGTATAAAGTCGACTTTTAATCCTGAAAATATATTTACACCGAACAGCTAAAATCCAAATCTTTACCAATGGTTGACCACAGTGCAGTGAAGATTTGGATTTTAGCCCTGACGTGTAAGGCGACTCCTAGTTTTGCAAATGTTTTTAAGGCTTAAAAAGGTCGAGTTATACGCCGTAATTTACCGTAGTACGGCTATATGGAAGCTCCACTAGGAAGATAAATCCAAAACTTACTTAAGTTAACGCACACATTTGTTGCGAGGAAGATATATTGGAATAACTCTATGAACAAAGAAGAATAATATTAGGAACTCCCAAAAGTGTGGGGACTGAGAATTACAAAAGAAATCTGCCTGACACTTGGAGAAAAAAGCCTCAAAGTTTTCTGAAAACAAACACAAGAGAAAGGCAGTAGAGAAAGCATCAGATCATATCAGACTTTGAACACTGAACACTTTGAGCTGTATTCAATTATTGAAATAATAATCAGCAGTTCCAGATAGTGAAACTTGGAGAGGAATCGTCAACTCATCTTGAGCTCTTGTCCGACTAAATTAGATTTAACTTTAGAGTGTACTGTTATATTGTGTCATGAGGCGATTGGTTCTGCTTGGTTTAAATAAAGAAACTAAACCACCGGTCCGCCCAATCGGACAGCCAAATTAAATAACAAATTCAAGGAATTGTTATAGCCCTCTTTTGAAGTTCACGCTGAAGGGTCTGAAAATTCAGACAAAGGTTTTTGAGTAATAAGGAGATTCCTCTCAGATGACATTTCAGAGAGTATTCGACGGTCAGAGTGGATTCGACTGCCAAAGAGAGTAGGTGACCGAGAACAGGGTGCGTTTTGAACGAAATCAAAGAGAATTCGACAGTCGGAAGAGGGGGGCGACCTGAATAGTGTATTTGAGCGAAAGAGAGTATATCCGTCCATCAACCCGGACTGTCTGAAAGTTTAGATCTCCCAAATCAAAGAGTCAAGTTAGAATCAGAAGCGGGCCAGGAGAAATATCCAATTGTAGTCTCTTTCTTCCTTTCTCCTGCTTTCTCCCAAAATCAATCGCATTTTGTTTAACTGTCAACGGACAAATAATAAAAGAAAAACTGAAATTCCTTGCGTTGATGTCGTGATAAGAGAAATATATTGCATCAATAAAAAAAGTCGGAAACCTGCTTGATTTTCAAGAAACCAAAAGACGACAGAAAATTCGACCATTCTTTGCAGAAAAGATAAGAAAACAGCCGCTTTCGAAAAAAACCTTCACCCAACATGCGTTGCAACAGCACCACAGAAATAGTTTGATGAATTTTTGACATGACTCATTTTAATGAGGCCACGAGCTATTTAATTTTTGACTATATATGAGGATAATGCATTCCGGCGCCCTGACAACAGGAGCAATATTCTAATACGCCAATGCACCTCTGCATTGGTGGAGGTGCCCGTGGTGTAGTCGTTATCGTCGTAGGGAAATGAACACGGCGACTCGAGTTCAAATCCTAGACGAGACTGATTGCATTTCACATAGCACTAATACCCTTGGGAAAGGTATGAATCCAATTATTCTCCCTCCAGCTATGGGTAAATAGTAGGACAGACTAGGTTCTTCAGCCTTGGTTAGGCAACTAGTCTAGGAGAAGGAAAACTCTGAATTCAAACCTGTTAAACTCCGCTTAAAAATTGACCTTGTGTCATATCCTGCTCGAGCGGGTAAATAGTGCCAATGCACCTCTGCAAAGGGATAAACCCCTCATCGAACGATGAGGCCGTGTGTGGCGACTTGTAATGCCGGTGGCTGAGCGGTTCGTCACCGGGCAACACCCAACTCTTTTTATCTTAAAGGTTCAATGGCTGAGGGTTATTTGTGATGAGATTGCAATACTTGAAACCATTCAAACTGTGAGTAAACAATTGATAAATATTAAATAGAATTTTTGTGTGAAATAGTGATACTTGAAACCGTTTAACTGTGTGAAAACAAATGTGCTCTAATTTGTTTACATAGAAAGATACCTACAAATTATTCGCTTACAAATCATCTATATATATATATTGTGTGTGTGTGTGTGTGTGTGTGTGTAAGCAGGATTTTGAATTAAATAACCCACAGGGGGTGATATGCCATAAAACACAACCAAACCTAATCAAACCAATGTACTCCGATTTCAAAATATTTCATTATTAAAATAATATAATAAATACCCCAGGTATGGGTTAAGTAGTATCGCTGCCATTATTCTTCTTTGGAATTTAATAACCCACGAAGGTTGGTATATACTAAAACAAAGAAAACGATCAAATATAATGAATACTGTTTCATTTTCCTTAATATTGTCAGAATTTATTGTGTCACTATGAGAACTGATTCGAGTGAATGAAAGTTTCAATGAACCCATTATATAAATAGTCACCGTTATATTATAGGGTAAATAAACAGTGTGTATACTTTTGCATGTACGAGAGTGGTTCAAAAAGTTCGAATTCAAAGTTTAAAAGAAAAGTCATAACTGAACATTTTTGTTCTGGAAACACAATATCGCTTCTTACAAAACTACAAAAGCTAAATCAAATTTGTGTCTTAATTTCTGTGTAGGTAATGCCCATAAAAAAGACTTTTCATTCAAATTTAAAATGTGGCTGGGGCTTAGAACCTTTGGAAAAAAATTCGTCTATAAACCATAAGAACAAGATTAATTCAAAATATTACCCAAACTTAGACTGGCAAAAAATGTAAAAATTGAAAATTGAGGCAGTAAGATCGTCATGCACCAATCTTCAAACGGGAAAAATATTCAAAACCTTAACTAGAGAGTGACGTAAATATATATATATATATATATATATATATATATATATATATATATATGTACTCTCTCCAGTTAAGATTTTGAATACCTTTCCTATATATATATATATATATAAGAAAAAAAAACAAAGACCGGTTAATTCATGATTATAAATTTATTTCGATCCCGTATTTTCAGTTTTTGGTGTGAACCAAAAACATGAAGAAAAAAATTAATACAGGACTTCTTCAGACCACAATGGATAATTAATTAAATTCAAATTTAAATTTAAATTTAATTAATTATCCATTGTGGTCTGAAGAAGTCCTGTATTAATTTTTTTTCTTCACACCAGAAACTGAAAATACGGGATCGAAATAAATTTATAATCCTGAATTAACCGGTCTTTGTTTTTTTTTCTTAAAGAAATATTGCTCTGTAATAAATTACATTGAGCTCTCTACCAGGAAAATTTAAATATTCAGCTCTTGAATGATTTTCTTGTCCTGAGGGAATTACTCCAAACTTTTTAACCTGACCGAATATTACCTATATATATATATATATATATGTATACCAACAATTCTGCACTGGCAGGATGCGACACAAGATCAATTTTAAGCGGCTTTTAGCAAGTTTGAATTGAGAGTTTTCCTTCTCCTAGACAGGTTGCCATATCATGGTTAAAGAGGCTAGTCCGTCCTACTATGTATCCATAAAGGAGCGAAAAGAGTTGGATTCATACCTTTGCCAAAAGCATTACCGCTACGTAAAATACAAACAGGAATTTAAACTTAGGTCACTGAGTCCACCTCCTTCATCGGTAACCATTACCCTACAATAACCTCATATGAATATATATATATATATATATATATATAAAGTAAATTTAGTTGTCGAAGGCAACCCACAAGCTTCATATTCTTTTCCCTGGATTGGTCCACTTTACCCTTGATCCGTACATTATAATTCTAAGGGTTAAACAAGGTGGAATCAAGTGCCATTTTTGATTCTTCGGTATGACTTGAGCTGAGTTTGAACTCCAGTCTACCGGACCATTGGCGAACACTCTACCTAATCCAGGAAAGGGGAAGCACCCTCCTCTACACCTTTTTGGAGTAGCTAATGTAAAGGAAGACTTCGGGTCGCCCTTGTCTATGGTCGCCGCCTTTACTACTTTACTTAAGATCTAGTGGTTGGTATAAAATTTAAATCTTGTTTTTAAAAGCGTCTACATAATAAAGAACTTTGAAAGCAATTAAAATGTTCTAAAATCCACAAAAGGGGACCGTTTTTTTTTTTTCGGTCATTTCTCTTCAGAGAATTATATCAGTGACAATAAAGTTTATATTGGGGCAAGTAAACAAGGGATATTGTCCATCGAAAAAGTTTGGAGTACGGAAGGAAATTAACAAAAAAAAAAAAAATGCCATAAGCCGGGAGTTTTAACTTTAGTAATAATGCTTTGATTACGTGGTTCATTAGAGTTGCTAAAAAGTAATGGTGAGTAAAATTGTTTTTGGACACACAATTCCGGTTCATATTTCACTATTAGGAAGGATTATAATATTGACAACTGATATTCATTATTTCAATTGACGAGGATGGTAAATATATATATATGAAGAGTAAATAAAGGATTGTAATCCGACAATATGTAGAAAAACTGATAACAACAATCATTCCTTCCACTTGGATTGTTGTTATCAGTTTTTCTACATATATATATATATATATATAATTATTCGGTCCAGTTAAACCAGAATTGGGGGTAATTCCTTCAGGACAAGAAAATCATTCAAAAACTGAACATTTAAATTTTCCTGGTAGAGAGCTCAATGTAATTGATATTACAGAGCAATACTTTCTTTAAAGAAAAAACCAAAGACCAATTACTTTAGGATTATAAATTTATTTCCATCCTGTTTTGTGTTTCTGATGTAAACCAAAAACACGAAGAAAAGTATAACAGGACTTCTTCAGATCTTATGGATAAAATGAATCACAATAGACACGGGGGGAAGGAAGAGGGGGGAAGCATTATCTCCTCGTTTTTTTTAAACTTCCGTTTTTTATTTGCTTATTTATTTTATTTATTTTTATTTTTATAATTTTACCGTCGGTAAATGGTAATTTAACTTTTTTATTTGGAAGTTTAAAAAAACGAGGAGATAACTCTTCACCTCTCTTCCTCCCTGCCTCCGTGTCTATTCTGATTTATTTTATCCATAAGATCTGAAGAAGTCCTGTTATACATTTATTCGTGTTTTTGGTTTACATCAGAAACACAAAACAGGATGGAAATAGATTTATAATCCTAAAGTAACCAGTCTTTGGTTTTTTCATAAAAGAAAGTATCATCATCATCATCATATCGTGCTGGCAGCACGGATATCCCTGACCCTCTTTCGCCACTCCTCCCTATCGTTCATCGCCCTAGGTAGGTCTTCAGGACAACAACCTGTATCCTCACATAGCTGCTGAATGTACGTTCGTGCTGGTCATCCTGCTTTTGCGCGGCCGTGTGTGGGGATCCATAAGAGTACATCTCTTATGAGTTCATCTCTGCTTCTCCAGCAATGTCCTGCATGTCTGGTTCGCCTAACTTGAATAGTTTTCGTGATAGGGGGCAGGTGGCCGTACAGTTGGTGTCTTGTGGGGTGTTGCTGCCAGGACTTGTTGAGGATTGCACGCAGCATTCTTGTGTAATTGCCATCTAGTTTCTTCTCCAGCCGTTTTGTTAGCGTCCATGTAGTGCATCCATATAGCAGTATCGATGTGACCGCTGCCTGGAAGAAACTGCGTTTCATTTTATCGGTTAGGTCTGATTTCCATATAGTCGATAGCCTATTGATAGCTGTCCAAGCTTTCGTTAACCTCGTTTCGATGTCCTTTTCGGTTGATTCGACGCTGCTTCCTAGGTACGTGAATTTGTCTACTAGTTTAAGAGGGGTTCCTTCTAGAGTGGAGATGTCCCCCGTTTGGTTATAGCACATATATTCCGTTTTATGTGCATTAACATGGAGGCCTATGCTTGCTGCTGTTCGTTCCAAACTATGCAGAAGTGTTTCGGCTTGGTCAGGTGTATTTGCCAGTATCGCTATGTCATCGGCGTAGTCGGCGTCGGTAATTGTTGTTGCGGGGTATCTTCTGCTTCTTTTCTTCGTCAGTTCGAAGCCATTCTCTTTGATTTTGTCAATCGATGTTCTATGTACGTAGTCTAGACAAATGATAAAGAGATACGGAGCCAGCGTGTCTCCTTGTAGTACTCCTGCTACTATGTCGAAGTATTCTGTGTCTCCATCTGGTGATCGTACTTTTACTTTAGTGTTTCTATAGAGGATCGTTATTGCCGCTACGGTTTCTTTAGGTATGCCGTACGCTAGTAGGATTTGTTCCATCTTTCCTCTGTGAATGGAGTCGAAAGCCTTGGTAAAGTCGACAAATATTAATGTCGCTTGTAGGTTCTTTGCCCGTACACCTTCAAGGATTCTGCGGATGGTTAATATTTGTGAGGTCGTAGATCTATTTCTTCGGAAGCCATTTTGGTTTTTTCTTAGTATGTTGTCGATTTTGGGTTCTATTCTGTTTCGTAGTAGGGCATTGTAGATTTTGGCAGCTATGGATGTAAGTGTTATGCCTCGGTAGTTTTTGGCTAATCCGAGGTCCCCCTTTTTAGGGAAGGGGAGTATGCATCCCTTCGTCCATATATATATATATATATATATATATATATATATGTATTAGATGTATATATTTAATTCATGGAATTTTGACTGCAACCTCTGGGTTTCATGGAGTTTTTTTCAACACAACAATCATCAGGCAGTTAAGAAAATGAAATGAATCGAAAATCGAAAAAATACGAAAAAATACAGTGAAAAATCGTTCTGGTTTTGTATGATTTTTTACGTGTCGTTGTAAGTGTGTGTGTGTGTGTGTGTGTGTGCGTATGCGTGTAGGAGTTATAGTTGCGTATTAACGCCTGTTTGTATGAATGTTTGAATTCGTTGGTGTATCTTAATATTTCGCTACATTATAATGTAGTGAAATATAAGATATACCTACGAATTCACATCCGCTTATACATCGCGCTGCGTTTGCAAATTGGCATAAACTCATGCAAACACGCATTAATACGCAACTATAACCCATACGCACACACACACACACACACACACACACACACACACACACACACACACACACACACTTACAACCACACGTTAAAAATCATACAGAACCACAACGGTTTTTGACTGTTTTTTTTCCGTATTTTTTCGATTTTCGATTCATTTCATTTTGTTAATTGCCTGATGATTGTCGTTTTGCAAAAAACTCCATGAAACCCAGCGGTCGCAGTCTAAATTCCGTGAATTAAATATATATATCTAATATATATTTATTTATTATTATTGTATAATAGCTCTATCCTAGATATTGAGCACTCTCCATATTATATTGCACTTCGTTTGACACAAACCCACAAAGTGATTTAGTGACAAGCTTGGCTTGGCGTTTGAGTCAACCGGGTTTCGATCCCAGCTACGGGAAGCTACTGTCTAGCCACACTGATGAGTTCTGATAGAATGAAACAGATCTGTCTGTGGATGACTATATATATATATATATGACGGCTGCGTCTTGACAGATGGTAGCCGTCTTTACCATCAAGATTACAATTCAAACATCCAGCCATGAATTATGTTCAGGTTTAATGGGATCCACCTGTAGAATATCATTTTTTATATTAATCTAATCTGATATATAAATACACACACACACACACACACACACATATATATATATATATATATATATATGTATTTCTTCATCCGAACATATATATATATATATAAGCGTGTTTGTGTGCGTGCGTGTATAGTTGCATACCAAAAGTCGTGCAGGAAATTGGGAGCTCGCAAATTTACGCAAGCACCAGGAAAAAATGTGCAAACCACTCAGTTAACGAATAGGCATAGATAGATAGATAAATAGATAGATATAAACAGACTGACATAGATAGATAGATAGATAAGATTCTTATATCTAAAGAAATATCAAGTTTTGTGGCTGTTTAATGCCAAAGTGACCTTGTAGAACAATAGTGGTACTAAGTAAGTTGGCGACCTTAGTCAAGGGCGACTAGAACTCTCCCTTTTCAATTGCTACTACACCAAGATGCAGGGGAGAGTTCTACTTTCCCTTGATTGCTCCACTTTAACCTTGATATATACCTTCTATTACCGAGTATTAAGCAAGGATGTATCAAATACCATTTTCAAAGTCTTTGGTATGACGTGACCTTAGATTGAACCCAGGCCTCCTGGACCATTGGCGAACACTCTACCCACTTGGTCAATGAGCCAGTATAGTGTTACTGGTTAACCCATATTTATGGGGATAAGGAGGTTCGAACCTTTCCCTAGAGTATTAGTCTAAAAAGGAATGTAATTGTGCAACTGGATTTCGAACACACTTACAACACTGTTGCAGTCCAGCACATTATACACTGAGCCATGGGAACTCCCCCACCCCGGAGATAGATAGATTGATAGATAGATAGATTTGAACAGTAGTAGAGTTAGAATGAGAATGATATTGATAGGATACCTATTCTTAGAGTAAACGTTCACTAGTTTCTCTCATAAAACAAACCATAATTAGTGTGTTCCATTCTCACTGAGAGTTCAAAGTCGTAATCTTATGCAGAGAAATCCTGCTAAATTGTACGCCATGTTATTATAGGTTTACTAACCAAAATATACACCTTTGTGTTGTAGATAGATATGTATCTGTCAAAATAAATTTTTATTCAGTGCAAACATGTGTTCTAATAAAATGTAAAGGTTGACAGTTATTAAATGTATGAAGTGTTCAAATATATCCTAGATGTCCAAAAGTCTTTTTTGAAAAATATCATATTCTACATATTTGTCTGGTACCTGTTTCTCTACCGAAGTACAAACGGATATGATGGGCATACATGAGCAAAGATTTAAATGCAATTATGCAAAAGATGTTGCCCAAAGAGATACTTGAATTGAATAAGAATTACAATACGAAGAAAAAAGAAAAACTACGCCCAAACCTAAGAGCCTGGAAACTCATGAAAAATAGTTTTTCATCAGATCTTATATTCAGCAGGTTTTTCGTTGAAGATTAACATTAAATTAAATAAAATGTAAGCGATATCATTTGAATTAATATGTCGGTTCTCTAAGTTTGCTTAAAGTAGATAGACAAGGATTCATTTGCCATAACATTTTTTACTAAAGGTTTTGGCTTTCTTGTAGGGAAGCGTAGGTTAGAGGATAGAGCACACACACACACACACACACACACACACACACACACACACACACACACACACACAGAAGTACCAACTTATTTTCGTGTCTACCTTCATCTAGTCTATCATTTTAAATATTTCGAGGATCTTCTGTAAACTAAATCCGAACCCGTTTTATATTGCTCGTTTTCTATACGCCACTCTGCTATAATGCATGCAGTTCCTCAAAATGTAGTATTGCCTGATGAGCGTTAGACCAAAAATATTAGTTGCAATGCGTGGTTAAATTTTTGTATTATACTGCCTACATATGTTCAAGATATCGAGCATTCTCTCTGTAAAAACAACAACATTTAAACATTAGTCTCCTTTCCCGGGGATTGAGCACTCTGGCGAAGAAATTAACGACTGCCACTCGGATAATACAAAGCTCTTCGAATGAATTGAGCACTCTGGTATCCGGTAAGGCAAAATGTAAACTAATAAAAGCTACTACATAATCATCGAATAGTCACGACTAAGCCGACGAAAAAACGCCACATGAACAGCGACCAACAAACACTATGACTGGGCCCTTCGCAAAAACAGAGATATTAGAGATAAATATGTATTAGAATTGAGAAACAGATTCGAGACACTACGAGAGAAGACAGAAAAAGGTACCCTAAATGACGAATATGAGAATTTCGTCAACGCACACCTCGAGGAGGCAGCGAAGTGTATTCCAACAAAACCTAGAACTAAATATAGAGTCCCATGGGAAACGTCAGTGGTTAGAGAAAAACGTGCAGACGTGAAAACTGCCTCCAAAAGCTATAAGAAGAACCCAACAAACACAAATGCCCTAAAACTAAAAAAGGCACAATATCAATTAGCAGGCATATATCTAAAAGAACTGACAGAATACATACAAAATCAGATAGATAAGATTAGAGACTCAGTGGAAGATAGGCAATCTATGATAGCCGGGCAAACAATAAACGAAGTGGGTAGAAGCAAAAGCACAACCAAAGCAAAATTGAAAGCTGCAAACCAACAAGAAAGAGTAAAACTGTGGAAACAGCATTTCGAAAATCTAATTGGAAACCCACCGAAAGTTACGCATGAACCAATTACCAGAATTATTAGTAAGCAATTGCACATTAAAATATGACCGTTCACTCAAGAAGAACTCGACTCGGTTCTTAGAAAAATTAAAAATAGGAAAGTTGCAGGGCATGACTAGATTCCCCCAGAAGTATGGAAGACCAGACAATTCGACAACATACTGCTCCGACACTGCAACGCAGTCTATAATCAAAATCCGATAGACAAATGGATGAAGGGATGCATCCTCCCCTTCCCTAAAAAGGGTGACCTCGGATTAGCCAAGAACTACCGAGGTATAACACTTACAGCCAAAATTTACTATGCCCTACTACGAAACCGCATAGAACCCAAAATCGACAACATCCATAGGAAAAACTAAAATGTCTTCCAAAGAAATAGATCCACGGCCTCATAAATATTGACCATCCGTAGAATCCTTGAAGGCGTACGGGCAAAAAACCTACAGGCGACATTATTATTTGTCGACTTTACCAAGGCCTTCGATTCCATTCACAGAGTGAAGATGAAACAAATCCTACTAGCATACGGCCTACCAAAAGAAACCGTAGCAGCAATAACGATTCTCTATAGAAACACCAAAGTGAAAGTACGTTCACCGGATGGAGACACAGAATACTTCGACATTGTAGCAGGAGTACTACAAGGGGTAACGCTAGCCCCCATACCTCTTTATCATCAGTCTAGACTACGTGCTTAAAACATCGATTGATGAAATCGATTGAAGCTGACAATGAAAAGAAGCAGAACGTACTCCGCAAAAACAATTACGAACGCCGACTACGCCGATGGCATAGCAATACTGGCAAATACACCCAACCAAGCCGAAACACAACTGCATAGTTTGGAACGAGCCGCCGCAGGCATTGGCCTCCATGTCAATGCACACAAGACTGAATATATGTACTTTAATCAATCAGGCGACATTTCCACACTTGACGGAATCTCTCTGAAACTGGTAGACAAATTCACCGACCTAGGAAGCAGTGTCTCATCAACCGAAAAAGACATCGACACGCGGCAAACGAAGGCATGGACTGCTATCGATAAGCTATCGATCATATGGAAATCGGACCTGACCGATAAAATGAAACGCAGTTTCTTCCAGGCGGTGGTCGTATCGATACTGATGTATGGATGCACTACTTGGACTAACTAAACAGATAGAGAAAAAGCTAGACGACAGTTATACAAGAATCTTGAGAGCAATATTGAACAAGTCCTGGCGGCAACACCCCACAAGACACAAACTATACGGCTACCTACCTCCCATCACGAAAACTATCCAAGCTAGACGAACCAGATATGCAGGATACTGCCGGAGAAGAACTGCTGTGATGTACTCCTATGGACCCCCACATATGGCCGAACAAAAACAGGATGACTAGCTCGAACTTACATACAGCAGTTATGTGAGGATACGGGATGTAGCCCTGAAGACCTGCCAGAGGCGATGAACGATAGGGAGAAGTGTCGAGAGAGGGTCAGGGATATCCGTGATTGCGGCACGACATGATGATGATGATGATATAATGTCTTATAGTTGACGTATATCACCTGATGGCAGAGCTGTACGATACTAAGTCTAACGTAAAGTTGGGTGGGTTTCGATCCTAGCTTCAAGCGTCTTATGTCACTAGCAACACTGAAGAGTTATGCTACAACGAAACAGTCTGTGCGGATGACCATATTTATATATATTCGCTTTAAGTTTCTTTGTTCAATGACATATCCATATTCATGGGTTATTTGATACCAAAACCATCTTTGAAGAAAAACAGCAGTGACACTACAGAGAAAAATTGAAGAACACAGGAATCCGAGAAGAATTTAATGTAAAAGCAAGTCAACGCTATAACATTCCGGTTTTAATGAACTATGGTTCATTAGAACCGAAGCATTAAAACGTTGACTTTCTTGTACATTAAATTCTTTTTTTTTATTACTTTGTTCTAAATTTTTTCTCTACATTGTCAGATTCATTTCCATTATTAACTTCCATTGACACTATTTAACGGTAGAGATCAGGGGTTCATATCTTTCCTATGGGTGTCAGTTTGGAAGTTTAGGTAAGAGTGTATATAAATAAATATATATATATATTGAGAAAGAGAGAGAGAGAGAATGAGAGAGAGAGAGAGAGAGAGAGAGAGAGACGAACAAAATAATAAAACAAATGAAAATTATCTTTGTTATTATTTTCTTTTTAATTTTTCTCAAATTTTCTTTGATCTTATGATATCTTCCGGAGTAAAGGTTTTACTTTTTAGAAATTTATTCGAAATTGTTTCAAGAGTCGATGTGTAACAACAGAAACGACGAAAAATAAAGATGAGGACAACAGTCCGAAAAATCACAACCAAAATAAAGAACTTGTACAGTAAAATATCCGTTTGTTGAATGAAGATTATGTAATAGTATCCATTGTTGTTTTTTTTTACTATCATTTCATCTCTATTATCACAGTCATCTGTCTGTGACCTCTCCACTTGGAAATTGTTGGTTAAGTATGAGCAGGGTGCGTTTTAATGCCAACTTCGTGTTACTTCTCTCGTTACAATCAGTTGATATCCGTTAAACTCAGAATGGCGGGAGAAGTACCACAGGTTTGGAATTTTAATATAATTGGTTTTAAACCGGCGTTGGCTACTATTTAATTACATTTTTTTCAATAATTAATTGTCATTTGTTTCAAAAACTGAACATTTTATTACGTCTACTTATGATGTTATTTAGTTTCGTCGATTTGTTAAATGGTATACCAACCACTTATGGGTTATTTAATGCCAAGATTTGTCTCATTTGTAAATGTTTCATCGTAATCATAACGATATTTTCATCAAATCTTTAATTGCACTTTTTTATTCTTTTATTTTCTTTTGTTTGCATAGTTATATGATATCAAGAATTCCTGTTTGAGAAATGTGGAGTACCTCTTCATTGCCATCACTCCCAGGTCCACATTTACGCGGAGTGGTTGCACCTAATAGGGTCCTATTTATAGTTCAAATAGAAAGTTTTGATATTCAAACTGTGCGCAGACAAATGACTGATGCTAAATTAATTGTTTGAAATAGAACTGTTTGATCATTTAACTGTGTGTAAACAAATGACTGATGTTTAATTGAATTCTTAGTGATACATAGCAATACTTGGAACCAGTTAACTTTATCGACTTACGCTAAACTGAATTGCTTGTAATAGAACTGTTTGATCATTTAACTGTGTATAAACATTTACTAATTTTTAACTGAGTTCTTAATGATATATAGCAAACTTGGAACCATTTAACTGTGTTCAAAAGAATGGGCTTGGTTCGTTTGGAAACGTTAACAAATCATATATATTTTTTATATGTGTATAAAGAAGATTTGGCATTAAATGACCTAAAATGATTGATATGCCTTAAAACTAAACCAAGTATTTCTATCTAATACAAATAATTCACCCACAATACCGTCTCAAGTAAACATCCTTATGTAATAATGATTATTATTTTGAGCATTTCTATCTTACATCTATTTCAACCATAGATGGTACCCTAATAGGTACTGTTACTCTACAGAACTGGACCCTCATAACTAGATGTAGCTTAGTGTCATACCCAGGATGTCAAAGAAAAGCTCAACACTTGAAATTTTTGTCATTTCCACATTTCAGCCGATATGTCCTCCGGCCTTCTTCAGGTTTTTGTCGAACTCAGGAACCTTCACGGAACTTCGAACTAAGTCCTTTATTGTTCTGATTCCGTTAGCCATAACCGGGTCCAAGTGTTAAATATTCCTGTATTGTTACTCGAACCTGCAGATGTCTCCTTAGGGAACCAACGCCTATAACCATTACGCCATGTGCCCTGCTGGACAATTCGGAGTGAGTTTTTGGGACTTATAAACTTAATGTTCTTACTTGACTAGAATTACTACTATTATGTATGATTTTTTACCTGTGCTCATATTCAGAAACGTTGTGAAAATAACAATAAAGATGAAGACAATAGTCCGAAAAGACATAATGATAAAAATCACCAAGCTTCATCTCAGAAATTTAGATAACTAATGTTCATTAAATATTTTCGTTTTATGTGTAAAGAATACAACCAATATAACTAAGCTGGTAGAAATTCTTATTTCTATTTTCTTCTTTATATATAAAGAAATATAAAAGATTTGAGTCTTATTAATTTTTCGCTCATTCTCCTCCGCAAAACCACAACAAAGAATGACATTTTCTTTTATTTGCGCCGCTGATTTCTTTCATCATTCCATATTTCTTTTTTTGTATGCGACCCAAAAACTGATAAATCTGACTAAAAGATTATCTCACTTAACATGATTTGGCTATAATGCGTTTTAATTCTATTTTCTCCACCAGATATCCCTGTTTATTTAAGTAGATAATCCATGAAGATGAGACCCGCCCGAAGCAACATTTAATCCAAAGGGAGGTAATTACAAACAAATACAGATACGCACACATATATATGAGTAATGTTTCTTTAAAAATTCCTCTGTCGAAGTAAAATATCTAACGATAATTCCCAAATATCTCTTTGTCAGTCATCCAGCAACTACACGCCGGCTACAACTAAAGTCATCAAATTTTCTGTCTTTACAAGCGGTGCTGAGGAAATAGAAAAAAACTTTAAAAGTTGTTTTTTTTGGAGGAGGGGGTCGCTTTGTAATGAAAAATTGAACTCTCTGAGTCCATCACGTTAGTTAAACCTAATTCTTATTTTCTTGTCTGACTCCATAAAAAAGACTTAGATTTTTTTCTGTGACCTTGTTTAACAGTGGGTTCTATACTCTTGTGTTGTGTCTTGAGCTGGTATAGCCAACTGGAGAACATACGTCTTCATATCTACAGCTTGTGTGAATTCAGAGTTTTCATTCTCCTGAACCAGTTGCCATACCAAAGTTAAAGATACCAGTCTGACCAACTATTTACCAGTAGATAGAAAGAAGAATAGTTAGATTCCTTCCTTTCCTAAGTGAATTTGCGGTATAAGAAATAAAAACAGCCTCCTTCAGATGTTGAACTCAGATTTTATACGATGATAACCGTTACGCCTCGTACACAAATTTCCTCTTTACCCTTTTCAAGTATTTGCGCAACTAACTAGAAGCACATAAACCCCAGCAGACTAGACATTTTATATATATAAATATATATAAGACCCGATGATCGCATAAGCTTAAAACTGACTGTCACCGAGTGCTACTGTTTTTATCTTGACACTATCCTAACACACACACACACACACACACATGCACATACACACATGTACACACACACACACATAAACACACATATATTCATTTTTATATATATGGAAGTAAATAAGGAAATTAATCCGACTATGAAGAGAAGTAAAAAAAAAAATAATCCAAAATTTGATGAATTTATCATGAAAGTTGACATTGAACGTTTCGGTTGTGATAACCTTCTTCAAGACTCTAAATTCATAAAAAAAATCTTGTTAAAATAACGAAGGGTAGTTGATGAGCAAGATTTGTATTTTCTTTTCTCTTGTTATTTCATCAAACATCCATTGCCATTCTAACAACATTTTTCACGAATTTAAAGTCCTGAAGAAGGTTATCTCAACCGAAACGTTCACGTTGACTAAAGAAGTTTTTTTTATATCCTAGTTTTATTCTTTCTAGTGGTCTTTTAATCAATAGAATGTTGTTCAGTCCAACGATTCTTTAGTCAGAATCGTTATGATGATCCGTTTAGATGAAACCTTGGTAGATTTTTTTTCTGGCACTGTAGGCACTTATATTTCGCTCTACTTCATCTATTGAACACTCTTAGGTTTAGCTTAAGGAAGTCTGTCAATGTCTTTTTCTTTTGTCCGGGCATTAGTTATTGGTTGATTATTCTCAAGTAGTAAGTATGTTTTTAGTCTTTTCTTATTTTTATGGAATTTTTTTTCCTGGGTTTGTGTAATATATTTTTATTTGCAAATTGGAGTATCGGGTTTTTTTTTCACACCGTCAGAATTATAAAATAGTGATAAAATCAATATTTATATATACACACATATTGGCATGGGTACCTCTGGTGGTGTAATTGTTAGCAAGCTAGATTAGCAAGCCTACATTGGGTGCCCCATTCATTCGGCCTTGTGCCAAATCGAAGCAAAGAGCTTCGTAAATTACTACATGCATATTGGCATAATGGTTAAAGTGTTCACCGGTTCAATACCCTGGTAGTCATACCAAAGACTCAAAAAATGGTAATTGACGTCTCCTTGATTAACACTCAGCATTATAAGGTACGGGTCAGGGATAAAGTGGAGTAATCCAGAGAAAAGAGTTGCGCCCACCATACACCTTGGTGTAGTGGCTATTGAAAAGGAAGCCTTAGAGTCACCCTCGACTACAATCACCATCTTTATTTGTATATATTTTTTTATGTTTATCTTTGTATTAAAAATGAGGTAAATAGAGATACGTAGTGCCTTCAATAAGTTTCCAGACTTTTCTTGTACAGGCATTTAAAATTGTTGTAGACTCTTGTAAATTCACTATGTTATTGCTATAAATCGTATAAGGTGAGTGACCAATTTTTATGATTTCAGATTCAAATGAACAGCTACAGCAGCAATTGGAATACACCCTACTAAAGCCTGATTGTCACAGCGGGTGAATTTCAAAAATGCAATCTGAACGTGAGGACACTTTAGAAGAACGATATGCAATAAAATTCTGTTTTAAACTTGGAAAAAATGCCACGGAAACGTATGGAATGCTTCAGACTGCTTTTCGACCATCTTGCACGAATCGAGCATGAGTTTTTGAGTGGCATAAGAGATTCAAGGAAGGCAGGGAGTCTGTGAGGGATGATGATATGTTTGGGAGGAGTAAGGAAGCCAATACACCAGAGTTGATTGGCCAAAGGCTTAGGGTTAGGGTTACTATGTTGAGGGTTTAAGGGAATTCAGGAAGAGATTCCGTCGGAAGAGGCCAGCACTCTTCAAATCGGGTCAGTGGCATTTCTACCAGGACAATGCACCAGTCCACAACTCCATCCTTATCACAGACTATTTGAGCAAGATGGGCATCAAGACAGTTCCTCAGCCTCCCTCTAGTCCAGACCTTGCTCCCTGTGACTTTTGGTTATTCCCTAAGCTCATAGGCTATCGTTATGAGACAATTGAGGAGATGAAAGAGGCTGTGACGAAGGTCATTGACACGCTCATACAAGAGGAGTTCCATGGGGCCTTCCAGAAGTTATTGGAACGGTACAACAAGTGCATTGCAGCCGGAGGAAATTGCTTTCAAGGGGACGAGAGTTTCATGTGTGTACTCTCAATAAAAGTGCCAATACGAAAAAAGTCTGGAAACCTATTTAATGAGCCTTATATATATATATATACTGTCATCCACAGACAAACTGTTTCGTTCAATCAGAACTCTTCAGTGTGGCTAGACACGCAGGACGCCGGGATTGAAACCTGTCCAACGTTACGTTAGACTAAGTTTCAGACCTCTCGGCCACCAAGCGGACCTCGTTTGCTAAGGAAATTTTTAAGGTATTTATTTAGCGACAGCAACAGCAACAGCAGCTGTTTGTTTACATTTTTCATACCCTATCGGCTACCAGAGTGCTCAATTCTTTCGAAGAGCTTTGCATTACGCTAGCGGATATATATATATATATATATATATATAGAGAGAGAGAGAGAGAGGGGGTACTTACTACAAATTGACGACTTATTTCAACACAACTACGATTGACCAAATGAAAATATCGACACAAGCAAAAACTCAAACCAATCTATGACAATAAAGAACTAATCTAATTTATATGCCGAAAAAATGCACCTCGCATGATTAGTTTATGTAATCTAAAATCCTAAATACCAAGCCAAAAAAATCAAAAACAAATTAAGATTTCATCCTGTGAGGATTACGATGAGTATTTATTCGAATTAGAACAATTCAGTGCATCTTGACATGAACAATTAATATCCGTAAATATATAATGATATTTCCCATCATTCACCTCAGTTTTATATCTGACACTTCTTAATCATTTTATTGTTCAATCCCATTCACTCAATATCTGTGTGGCTAAGAATAAAATTTCTGTATTTCCTGCATAGAAGTAAGACCACCCCCTAAAAAGAGCAATCCTGGTTATGACAAAAAACTGAATCTAATACTGAGGCGCAGTAAAATAATTAGGGATGCCCGGGATAAAATTAGAAAACTATCAGCAGCGAATCGACAACGAGTTCTGATTGGCAAAAGGAACCCAAACGAAAATGCCGTTAAGGCAGTGGGCGCGGGTAAAAAACAAGAAAAAGAGTACCAGTTGAAGACCAGCCTCAATGATATAAAAAGAGTTGCGGCCCTCATTTGGGAGTAAGATCCAAAAGAGGTCTCACACAAGACGCGAAGCTATAAAGACTAATTTAGTGAACACGCACATGTTAAAACTGCAAGAAAAAATTTAGAAGTTTAATCAAGGTCGGTACCTGCTCCTTTACCCCTCACGAAATTTTGTTTCTCTTTGTCTAGCAAGATCAGTCAACACAGTTTTTATTTTTCCCTTTTCGACAGCAACTAAAATGTGCAGTCACAAATAGATATTTTTTTAGCAAAAAGACGGGTTTTTGTGTGTTCGTCACTTTTTCTCACGACGAGTTCCGATTGACACTTAAGACGTAGCACTACATGCATAACGTCGTTCGACCAGTGGCGATAAAATGTCTATGCGTAGTTGTTGGAGTACAAACGTCTATTGACACCGTACCAGCATAAATGTCCATTTGAACATTGTAACGTTGCGAATTTCTATTTGTGCCGTTTAATATTACAACTGTCTATTTGGTGTGTAACGGTACAGCTCCATTCCTGAAGATCTGAAGAAAGTGGGATACCTTTTCATAACCATTACTTCCACGTTCACTCTGATCCGAAATTTAAGTAGCTATTTGGACTAATATAACTGTTTGCAAATTATGTGTATTCGATAGTTACCCAGTCGCCTGGGGCTGTAGAATACACCGATCGCTTCTCAACAGAGGTGTAAGACTCCCCTCCCCAACGAGTGTCCTGCTATGACACAAAACAATCAGATGATGAGGTTCTGTAATGCTGAAGCTTTGGGGAATGTGGAGTACCCCTTCATTGCCATCACTCCCAGGTCCACTCTAGTCCGGAGTGGTAGCACCTGATAGGGTCCTATCTATCACTCCAATAGAACTAAACTGTGTACTTATAATAATCTAAATTGTTTGAAATGGAACTGTTTTCGATTGTGAAATTGTGAACTTATGCTAAACTGAATCGTTTGAAATAAACTGTTTTTGCATTCAACTCTGTGTATTTCCCCGTCGGCTTGGGCTGAAGAATACACCGATTACTTCTCTGCAGAGGGGTTAGACGCCCCAACGAGTGTCCTGATATATAACTTTAAACAATCTGATGTTGAGGTTCCAATAATGCTGAAGCTTTAGGGAATGTGGAGTAGTCCTTCATTGCTATTCGCTCCCAGGTCCACTCTGACCTGGAGTGGTAGCACCTGATAGGGTCCTATCTATGGGACCAATAGAATTAAACAGTGTACTTATGCTAAACGGAATTATTTGAAATGGAATAGTTTTTTGACATTGAAACATTATACGTATGCTAAACTATTTTTTTTTAAATATAACTGTTTGTATATTTAGATATGCTTAAACAAAAAACTATACTTATGCTAAACTGAATTGTTTGAAATAGAACTGTTTTTATGTATAAAAATGAATTTGGCATTAAGCAACCTGCTATGGTTGATGTGCCACAAAACCAAACCAAACCAAACCAAACCAAACCTATATTAGATAGGACTATGTACAAAAAATAACTCTTAAGGAACAAATACGGCAAAAATATAAATATGAACCTGATTGCGTAAACTCTTGATATGAAATAATCCCAGACGGATCGATATGCTGTCAAAATCAACGATCAATCAATCAAAGGAAAAAAATACAAAAACAAAAGAAATCATTTGTAAATATTCCATGTTTTGTTCAATGTTCAGAACTATATTTCTATAGGGTTGCAGGTAATTTTTATTACCAGTGTTCTATGAACAAATCCTATTTGCAGTACCTTACAAGAAAGAAGTTGTACGGCCACTTACCTTCCATCATACAAACCATCTAAGTAAGACGAATAAGATATGGTGGGCATTACTGGTGTATTAAGAACGAACTCATAAATGATGTTCTTCAATGGGATCCTATATATGGAAACCCAATGTTTGCTGACCGATAAAAACTTACTCTGTGCGGACATTATACGCCGTCTTGAAGACCCACCTAGGGTGATGGCCGATGGAGATGGTTTATAAGAGAGAATGTCAAAGGAATCTGTGCGGTTGGCAAGTATTAATAACGATGAGTGTTGTGACCCAGGATTTTGATTAATACAAAATTGTGAAAAATCTGCCTTTTTATGTTTACTTTTATATCAGTGGCATTGTTTTAATTACTGCAGGACATGACTATCATAAGTCATCCGATGAACAAACACTTTCATTTTCACAAATTATTAATAGTACAATCTTCCGGATTTCACAAACAATACGACACTTATATTCTTAAAAAAGGGCCAGCTATGGTTACTTACACACACACACACACACACGTATATATATATATATATATATATATATATATATATACATGTGTGTTCGTGTGTGTGTTGTAAAGTGGCAAAACACCCCTTCAGCACTCTACCGGATTGACTGGCTCATAGCCATTAATAGCCAACGATTAAAGACTTCGAGGGTTGATTTAATAAGCTGATTAATATTCGGACTGATCTTACTTCATTTGGCAATAACGCATTTTGACCCTCCTCAATTTCTTTGTAAATTCTCCTGTTAATTGTTTGTAACTTATTGTACTCTGTATTTTTTGTATGTATCCGTTAGCACCGGATAATCGTGCGGAATAAATATATTAAGCACTCATTCTTCTCTGTGTATCATTCACCTTGGCAATACAACATCATATATATCGCATTTGACAGTTTTTATACAATCTTGATAAACATTTGTGTTACATAGCCAGATACGGATTTGTGTGAAACGTACATAGAATGTTCATAACGCATATAGATAACATATATATATATATATATATATATATATATATATATATATATATATATAGGAATCCCGAAAGACAAAAAACACTTACGATTTCTTAGTTCAGGTACAAAACTTTTATTAATTTTGAGTTAAACGGTTTTTCGACATAAGGAGAGAGATACCATCTTTCTATACTGACTTTTCCATCTGACCCAAACCACGTGCGCACCCGCCGTAAGGCCCCAGCCTGGCTTCGGCGAGCCCCGAAAGTCAACCGTCTTCTCCCGAGCCAGAACTCAACTCAACTGACTTTTCTCAAATCTTCCAAAAATCCTCCGCGCACGCTTCCGGTGCATGACGTCATTCACATCCCCAAGTCACAATTTTCTATCTGGGATTTTTTTTGACATCTCTGAATGACATATCCTTCCTGCGAGCGCGTGAACACCTGCGCTCATGTTGCACCTAACTAACCCATGTGCTAAGCGAAAGGCTCTCAGCCTAACTAAACCGAAAGGCAAGATATATAAAACAACATCCCTTGGCCATCATATTACATTTGTAGCATCTGATTCACCGCAAGAAAAACTTAATACAAAAAACAATCTTTGCCTTCCGCTAGGGCTGTAGAATACACCGAGTGCATCTCTGCTGAGGGGTTAAGATACCCCTAACGAATCTCCTAGATATGACATTAAACAATCTGATGGCGAAGCTCCAGCCTCGGAGATTTAGGATATGTGGAGTACTCCATCATTGTCATTGCTCCCAGGTCCACTCTGACCCAGTGTGGAAGTACCTGATAGGGTTCTATTTATGAGTCAAACAGAACAAACTGTGTGCAAGCAAATGACTGATCTTGAATTGTGACTGTTATATTGTAATACTTGAAACTATTTAACTGTGGGCAAAAAAAAAGGTCAGGCCCGTGTAAGAATGTTATCAACAAAATGAATTTACAAATCATATATATATTTTATGTTTACGTATAAACAGTATTTGGCATTAAATAACCTACAATGGTTGATATGTCATAAAACCCAACCCAACCAAATCATATATATTTAATACATATGTATAAAGAGGTTTTCGCATTAAATAACCTACAATGATTGATATGCCATAAAACCAAACCCAACCCAACCAATCCAAACCAAACCAAATCCTTGTTTGTCATTTAATAAGACGTTGTCGAAATATAATCTTCAGTCTAAATAAAGATATTACACACACACACACACACACACACACACACACACACACACACACACACACACACACGAGGATCATTCAAAAGTATATGGCAGTAGGCAACACTGATTACACTTGTAGCATTGTGCATTGCAACAACAAAATATTCAGCTAGGTTTGTTTTGTCTGGGTGAGGCTTAGAACTTTTTGAACGAAACTTGTAAATATATTTTCAAAGTTCCATTGAATTTTCAAAAATGTCTTCTTTTGTCTGTACTCATTTGTTAGCACACAGTAATAGGAAATTAAGTATTCCCACCAAATCTAAAATAATTTGCACCCTGTTCTATAATATCAAGTATTCCCATCAAATACACCTTTTACTTCAGTATCGCGAGGATGAGAACCTTCATAAAGAGTAACTGCCGGTTTTCCATACAATCCTGCCCAAGCCTGTACCGAGATTCAAACAGAGATCAATTAGCTCTCACGAAGCTAACAGATCTCATAAACTATGGATTTTGCATTATTAAGGAGTTACTCTTAGCGAAATGGTCGGAAATGGAATTGGCGACTCATGTTCTAATTATGAACGAAGCTGTTTTATGCTTCGCTTCATGCTAATGCCCTTGGTAAAAGAATAGATCCGTCTCTTCTCCCCATTCTCAGCTATGGGTAATTAGTTGTTGTGGCCCCGGAAAGGGTCACTAATGAAAACGCAAACACGGATATTTGATAACAGGTTCTATTACACAAGAAAGATAGAGTTACATAGAAAAGGTAAGAAGTCTCGTACTGTTCGTATAACATCGATAGTGATCTAACGAGCAAGTGTGGCACAAAGCCTTCTTTTAGGTGGGTCCGGACGCCGGGCCGTAGCCCACACGCGCCCGGCATTCCCAAAAATGCCTACGGCCCCGTCGGCATTCCCCTTATTAGGGGAGCCTCAGGCGCCAGGCGATGACCCCCCCCAAGTAGGTAGAAGCCTGTGGGGCCTTCCCCACAGGCTTTTACCTACTTGAGGAGGTTCATCGCCCGGCTGAAGGAAATCTTCAGCTACCGACACACACTCGGCCAGATCCGTGCCGCAGATAACACGGCCGGCCGAAGTGCTACCCGGCACCTGGAGAGATGCAGAACGATAGTGATCTGCTCTTCTGACAGCGCAATCTCTGTATAATAACAGTGAGAAGAGTCCATTATAGTAAGATGGGTAAGGTTTCCACAACATTAGTGTAGTAGGCTGAATTCGAATCCTTTTTACTCCGCTTAAAAGTTGACCTTGTTCCACATCCTGCTCATAGTGGAGAGTTTGGAGTGTAGTTGGTCGTAGACAATTTTAAGAGTATAAATAAGAGAAAGTATAGAGCAATTGTGTGTGATAAGCGAAAGTGCTTATCATCGTTATTATCGTGTTACAGTACCTGTTGATATTCTATCTCGGTCATGTGATGGATATCACATGACCAAACTTCTTCTGGGCTTGGAACCGATTTTAAACTTTGGTTTTGAATTTAGAGTCGTCCTTCTTCGAGACTGATTGCTAGCCAAATATAAATATCTCTGTCTGTCCAACTATTTTAAGAACACCGTGGCAGAGAAAATCTAGATACATGCCCGATAAAAGCCATCAGCGAAAGGTTATTGTTGATGGTTTAATCCAGATTTTTAAAAAAGATTCAAGATTTAAAATGTCTATTTACAAGAGTGATACAGTCATATTGCAAGATTAGTTTCACACAATGGGAACACCAGGATATTTTCAGAGTTTATGTAAAGTTCTACTAATGGAATCTTTCCATATCCCCGAACATTTGAAAGTTTACAAATCAAGATAGTCGGGTTCTCCTTTACTTAAAGTTTTCTAACCATTTTAGCCAACATGAAGTTAAATAAGAAAATAAATCGTTTTTTTTTCTTTTTGGGTAAAAAGTCATTTTATTCTATGAATTATTGGGATTAGTATGGCACCCTGTCGGCGGGGCTTAGAATATGCTGTCTGTACCCCCTGCAGATGGTGAGGTTCCACTTCTGGAGCTCTGGGAAGTGTGTAGTACTCTTTCATTGCCATTTGTTTCCAGGTCCAATTTGGTTTGGTTTAGTTTGGTTTTATGACATATCAACCATTGTAGGTTATTTAATGCCAAATCCATTTTTATAAGTATAAACAGTTTTATTTCAAACAATTCAATTTAGCTTAAGTACACTGTTTCATTCTATTTAATCCATAGATAGAACCCTCTCAGGTGCTACCACTTCGGGCCAGAGTGGACCTTGTAGTGATGGCAATAAATAGATACTCCGCATTTCCCAAAGCTCCAGCATGTTGGGAGGTAGTCTTACCCCTCTGCAGAGATACAGTCGGTGTATTCTGCAGCTTCAGTTAACTCCACTTTAACCCCAGAGTGATAGTATCTGTCAGGGTCCCATCTATGGGTTAAATAATTCTATTTCAAAATTATTTGTGGTGCAAGACTAAACAAACTACATAAAAAATGAACGTAATCCACTGACTTCTCGGCATAAAATATCCTAGACGCGTTGACGTGTCGTAAATATCAATCCTTAGAATATATAGTAATATAGAGAAGATATAGAAAAACATGACCGCTTCCTTCCCCTCCCCCATAAAATTTTCAGGCTTCATGTCTTCCTTAATGTAAATTTGAGGAAATAAATAGTACTCCTATAGTTTTTCAAATTTTTATTTTGATCCTAACAGTATTTTTCAGTAAATTCAGTCTTCTACAGATATTGCATTCTATACATTTTTTATGTTTTTTATATTCGTTTTTTACATATGTAAAAAAGATTTGTTCCACAGATGTTTGGAATAGTGCTTTGATTGCCGAAGAAATTTACAAATAATAAATATGTAAATAAATAAATAACGAGTCTGTTAAAAAATACAGAATGTGACATACACACAAAAATGTAGCAGAACGCACTGGTTAAAATTTAGTGATTAAGATATCAATGATAAGATTAAAAGCTTAAATAATTCAGGAGATTCTCTCAGTTCAACTAGAAATGTCCCAAATAAACAGATATATTTGTTTTCTTTTCGTTGTATTTATCAATTATCAAACATTCGTCTTTTAGGGATTTATTTCTCATGCAAGTTTATTGTCTGTTTGGTTTGGTTTGGTTTCTTTGATTAATGGCATATCAACCTTCGTAGGTCATTTAATGCCAAATCCATCCTTCGAGAAGTAGTGATGCTATTTAACCCATACCTGGGAAGATAAGAGGGTTCATACCTTTCACAAGGGTATTTGTCCGAAAGTGAACGTAACAGTGTGACTGGAGTTCGAACTCGCTTACGACGATTCCGCAGACCAGCGCTTTAACCATTACACCATGAAGACACCACCCTTTTTTGTCTGTGCAACCTCAGATGACCATTGAAAGTTTATACTGAATGCAATGAATGCAGATGACATAATTGCGATAGATACTTTTTTTTAGACAAATCGTAATCTATTTTTGTTAACTCAAGAAGACACTGGTGATAATCCAATTGGTAAAATTACCGTGTTAATGTTCACATTACGTTTGTTATTCTTAACCTCGCCTCTAGCAATGTAATCGTCACGTAATGATAATCCAAATAACTTGTCACTGACGGCGAAACTAGTTTGCTCGCCAGAGCTCAATGGAAAACATTGATTATTAGATATTTATTAAGTTTATAGTGGTCTCGCACATAGATATATTGTTGATATAGGGCAGCTCATGTTGTTTAGCAAAGGGACTGCCGCGTTAAAAGTCTGCATACATTTTTAAAAGAAATATTAGTCGGTTGTATAGCAGAATAAGAAAAGTTGTTACATTGTACAGAATAAATGAACAACTATATACAATCAGCAACAACATATCTATTGACTGATAAACCTAATAGAAAGAATTTGAAAAATAAATAAATGGAGATGTGTGTATGGAAAAATGTCTTCACGTATGCACATGGGAATGTTCCTCAGAGATTGTGAGAGACTTCTATATTTTAGAAGTGTTTTTCCGTTGTTAGTTTTGGAAATTTTGATATGCCAGAATATAAGCAAGTAAACTTAAGACATTGTATGCTGGTATCGTGTTCAATGTGATACGAGGTTAGCTAGGGAGGAAAGACGTTACTCAGATTGTAACGAACAACGTTTTGTTTCAAGGCATGCTGCAAGGAAAAAAAATAAGAACGAGTTTTTCGTGCTTCATTATAATATATTACTTTGATAATGTCATCTAGAGGCCACTAGCGGAATTTTCTTTTGAAGATAAGAGAAATAATCCCACATCTTAATGGTCAATAAGTGCCCGTGGTGTAATGGTTATCGTCATAGGAAATGGACAAGGCGACACGAGTTCAAAATCTGGATGAGACTGATAGCATTTCACATAACACTAATACCCTTGGGAAAGTTAAGAATCCAATTATCCTCCCTCCAGCTATGGGTAAATAGTAGGGCAGACTGAGTTCTTCAGCCTTGGTGAGGCAACTAGTCTAAGAGAAGGAAAACTCTGAATTCAAACCTGTTAAACTCCGCTTAGAAATTGACCTTGTGTCATATCCTGCCCAAGCAAAGGGGTTGGTAAATATAAATAAGTGAAGCTAGCAAATCGTTTAAGTTCGAATCTCTCTGGGAGACGAGCATTTTCGGCCTTGTGCCAA
Organism: Sepioteuthis lessoniana; assembly: GCA_963585895.1. Lineage (NCBI taxonomy): Eukaryota > Metazoa > Mollusca > Cephalopoda > Myopsida > Loliginidae > Sepioteuthis > Sepioteuthis lessoniana. Next base: position 44,339,371 of record OY757936.1, on the reverse strand, counting down.
ACTAAGTATAGCCAAGTAAAGGACAGTAATAAGGTACTTAGTGAGGATTGAACAAACTAAACAAGATGGATAATCATGCTCTGTCGGTGGGGCTTAGAATAGGCTGCAGAGGGGTAACCTCCCCAAAAAGATCCACTCCTAAGGATCTGGTAAGTGCCCCATTATTACCATAACACCTGGTTCCACTCTAACTTGGTGTGATCGTACCGATTAGGATCTTTACTGAGTCAAAAAGATCTGTTCGAAAATTATTCGTATTTGGAATACTTGGAACAATACAACCAAGTCAAGATAATTTGTAATGGATAGGAATACATGGAACCATACACACAAGTGAAAATTATTTGTATTGGATAGGAATACTTGGAACCATACACGCAAGTGAAAATTATTTGTAATGGATAGGAATACTTGGAACCATTCAAGCAAGTGAAAATTATTTGTAATGGATAGGAATATGTGGAACCATAGAAGCAAGTGAAAATTATTTGTAATGGATAGGAATACATGGAACCTTACAATCAAGTGAAAATTACTTGTATTGGGTAAGAATACTTGGAACCATACAACAAAGTGAAAATCATTTGTAATGGATAGAAATACTTGGAACCATACACGCAAGTGAAAATTATTTGTAATGGATAGGAATACTTGGAACCATACAAGCAAGTGAAAATTATTTATAATGGATAGTAATACATGGAACCATACAACCAAGTCAAGATTATTTGTATTGGAGAGCAATTTTTGGATCCATACATCCAAGTGAAAATTATTTGTATCGGATAGGAAAACCTGAAATCATATATTCGTGTACAAAAAAAAGTCCTAAGAAATAAGTATGCAAAAAATATAGAAATAAATGTACAGTAAACATGATTCCCTAACTTCTCGGCATGAAATAAACCAAACGTTGGATGAGATGCCGTTAAAATCATTTAATCCATAAATTGATAATCATTGCTCTTTGGGAAATGTACCTGAGTTTTGGTCGAGTTATGACAGGAATCGAACAAACGGAAGTGGAAATGATCTGTAAAACTAGCAATATTTGAGATCATGGCTGTACATTAGGCGCCTAATATGTAAACGAATATAACTTGATGCGATAAGGAGTTAAAAAGCTACAGTTACTTCGTGTTTACTAATCAGTGTAAATAAAGCTGAAGGCGCTTTGTCGACAGATGGCTAATTAGTTTCTGATATGATACAATCTTCTTCTTTTTCTTCTTCTTCTTAACTTATCGCATCCCTTCTTCTTCTTCTTCTTCTTCTTCTTCTTTTTATTTCACACTTACCCGCCTCCCTCATATCAACGTCATCATTTTTGCCCTTCTTCTTCTTCTTCTTCTTCTTCTTATTATTATTATTATTATTATTATTATTATTCCACGTAATAAGTCACATGTTTCATCATCATTTTTATCATCATCTTTAATATTTAAAAAAATCTTCTGTTTCTGCTATCCTTGTCGCTCTTAAGTTTTCATTATATATATATATATATATATATATATATATATATGTTTTTGTTTTTCCATTTATCAGCTTATACGATTCCTTCATCTGTAAACGAGGTTTTCAATTCAACATCTGACATCACCTCCGGGATCTTCTTCTTCTTCTTCTTCTTCTTCTTCTTCTTCTTCTTCTTCTTCTTCTTCTTCTTCTTCTTCTTCTTCGCCAAAGCTTACCATATCCTTAATATCTTCTTTTTCTCCTTTTCGCATTTCTCCTGTGCTAAACCCGACAGCTCCACCCTCCACTTATAAGATTCTCTCAATCCAACAATTATAAACAACTCACATGTCTTTACCTCCCGCCGAGCAAAGTAGGGTCTGGCCTTTCTACAAATCATTCAAACTAAGCGAAATCTTTCTTCGGGGCCCTTAGCATGAGACTTACTCTTGTTTCTATTAAAAAAAAAAAAAAAAAAAAAAAAAAAAAAAAAAAAAAACACGAAAGTGCTTTAATTAAGATCTCACTTCCTTTTTTTTATTTAGAGAGAGAAATATAAAGAAAAAAACCCTCTGGTAATGTGCATACATGTACTTACAAATAGGGTATATGAGCTTTTACGTGGCATAGTACCCATAAGAAATTATGATGTTATTAATGTATGGCGAGGCACTAATTTCTTTCATAAGAGTTTCTCTTGGTTTGCCTAAGATCAAAATGTGGCTTAACAGCATGGCAGCTTAGAATTAGAGTGGAGTATCTGTGCGTTCATATATACCTACTGAAAAATACATACGTACATCCTGAAAAATACATACAAACACACCTATATCTATACATTCACAAAGCATTTTATATACGTAGATATGTATTTGCATGGGTGTATCGATTACATACATAACTGTAACCATGCAGCCATTTCAAGATTATATAATAATAATTAACTATATATGTATATATATATACATAGGTACAAACCGAAAAATATTTCTAAAAAATACGCACGTAATGATAGAGGTATTTAAAAACATGAATATATATATATGTGTGTATATATATAGAGAGAGAGAGATAGAGTAAGAAAGAGATGAGAGAGAGAGAGAGAGAGAGATAAACGCGTTCTTCTCTTTTGTCTATTTATTTTTTCATGTGTAAATCAACTTATGCATATATATATATATATATATATATATATATATATATATATATATGTATGTATGTATATATATTCATATGCATATAAACACATGAGAATAAAGACACATATATATATGCATGAGAATGTTTCTAAATTTATGTACATATGTATGTGTATATGTGAAATAGATGTGTGTTAATTCATATATAAACTTATGCATGTACATATGTATATGTAAATATAAGTGTGTACGTATGTGGATGTATGTGTGAGGGGGGAATAGAGAGAGAAAAAGTTAGAGAGATAAATATAAATCCATGTATGTATTTAGACAAACAAATACTTCTAAATTCAAATATATATGTAGACACTACAAATACACACACACACACACACACACATATATATATATATATGTATGTAATCGTGTTTGAAGGGAACGTCGTGTGTGGGCATCAAGACAGAACAAGATACGATAAAGCATTTAAACTTCAGAAAGGCCAATTAGGCAATTTTCATTTTGGTATATATAAATATTTTCCTTTTTTTTTTTTAAGAAAATATAAATATATTCCTAAACTGTACTTTTAATTGGTTTATCCAGATCACGTGATTTCCTTCTGTTGCTGAGTGTTTCAATTAATCAGTGCAGACATTTCAACAGTCTACACATACCGGTTTTTATTTCCTTGTCTTCATTCCTTCGTCCGAATGGCGGCAAATAATTACGTCTCATTGACCGACAAATACACGCTAAATTTTCTTACGAAAACACAGACAATACCATGATATCAGAACAAATGTTATGGAGCTTTCTGAAATGTCCAAAATGGAGTAGTGGCAAGATCCCATGCATTCATTTATCTGGTCATTGTCAATATTATTCTTTTTAATTACAAAAAGTGTTCCTGCAATTGTCCGAAGTAATGAGATATGCATTTCCAAGGTTTTGTTTGGAACCGCTGTCTCTATTTTGCTTATCAATAAGAATTTAATACATTTAAGCTGATTTGTTATCGACTGATTTAATTTAACAGCACGTCAACCCGTCTAGGTTTATTTTATGCCGAGAGTTTAGGGAAATTATTTCTAAAGCGTTTTTTATTTTTTTTATATAGTCCTATAAAATAATTTTGAAAAAGGCACTCAACATTCTAGGGAGTGTTGTGTGCCCTTTTCAACAGAACGGAAACTTCAGCCATCCGAATCAGTTTAGAGCCTCACCCAGGAAGCTCCTTTTAGGTGGGGAGTGAGAATACAGCTAGTATATTTTAAGCCCGGCCCATAGTATTTGTTCAAGTCAAGAGCTAAAATGTTAATCACGTTTCGGTAGTTTGACTCTTTATCGAGACGTCTTCAGATGATTGTTGTATTCAGTGATAACAAGAGAGCTCTATTCGCAATACAAAGTCTATAATCAAAATCAAGTGGCCCAGTCAGTTGGGCCTGCAAAATACACTGACTACATCTCTGCAGAGGAGCAAGACTTCCCCAACGAGTGTCCTAAATATGACACTAAACAATCGGATCCAGTAATGCTGGAGCTTTGGAGAATGCAGAGTACGCTTTTATTGTCATCGATCTCAGGTTCACTCAGACCTGGAGTGGTAGCACCTATTGGATCTTATCTATGGATCAAATAGAACTAAACTGTGCAATTATGCTAAACTGAATTGTTTGAAATTAACTGTTTTTTTATTTAACTGTGTATATGCCAAACTGAATTGTTTGAAATAGAACTGTTTTGACATTTGGCTATGTGTAAACAAGAATTGTTTGAAACTTTGATCAAAGTGACTTATTTCGGCCTTAAATGACCCGAAAAGGTTTGATACTCCGTAAAACGAAAGGACCAACCAACCGTCAAAATCAAGGACTGAATTATTTTCAAATGGCGATTTTATTCGATTTTATTTTATCTCATTTTCAGTCGCATATTTTTCGTCAAGGCTATAAACTGGGATAAAACCCTTATTTTTATAAAGTTGTTCCCAACCGTAGTCGGGGGTGACCCGAAGGCTCCCTTTTCATTAGCTACTACTCCGAGGTGTTAGGGAGGGCGTTATTCCTTTACTAGATTGCACCACTTTACCCTTGATTCGTACTTTATAATGCTGAGTGTTAAGCAAGACAGCATTAAGTACCATTTTATAGTCTTTGGTATAACTCGACCTGGGTATTGAACCCTAGTCTCCCTGGCCATTGGCGAACTAGACTATTCCGACGAAGCGCTTACTTTTATACCGAACGTAAACCGTAGGTTTAAACTGGATTTCAACTTTTGACATAATAACTAGCAAATATCGATCAAAGAACTGCTCCCATAACATAATATGTGAATAATTTTTTTTCTGCTGAAGCTTACGAAGAATTATTGGTTTCATTTTTGGATGGACTGAAATCGAATTTGTACACTCTCTGTAAAATCATATCTATTGGATATTTTACAGGAAAGTTGATAAATCTTTTTCTTGTCATATAAGGAAACAAACATAGTATTATTATGCCTTAAAGCTTCCGAAAATTACGAGCTGAATTCTATCCATTTTTGGTGGGTTTGTGGATTTTATGGCATGTCAACCTCTGCTGGGCTATTTAATGCCGAAATCAGGCTTTTTTAAACTGCTATATTTTTCGCTTAACGATTCCTATTTAATTATAATATTAATGTTCAAACTACCAAAGTTTCAAGTAACTATAAATACAAACAATTTACACACTATAATATAGTTTCAAGTATTCCTATCTAATACTAATAATTTGCAAACGATTATATGGTTTTAAGTAACTATTCCTATTTGTCCCTTTAAATAAGTAGACACTCCATACATAGTTGCAATATGAATGTTGTGTGAGCCAATGTAGTCCAATGTGTGTGTGTGTTCTTAATATCTCTGGGGCAAACAGATCTATTTGAGATAATGACCGAAATCATTTTAAACATTATCTTCAACAGATCGATTTGCTTCGGAGATGCTAAGAACACACACACACACACACACACACACACACACACACACACACACACATATATATATATATATATATATATATATATAAATATATGTATATGTGCATATATATATATGTATATGTGCATATATATATGTATATGTGCATATAT